>JANHGO010000044.1:22943709-23023978 GCA_024606505.1 Aquila spilogaster | reverse complement strand
TTAGCCAATGGCACGCATCATGGGGAGAGACCTATCACCGTAACAACCCGAACCCTCCAGAAGCACATCTGGTAACACTTGTGTAAGCTTTGCTGGTGAGCTGGCTTTCGTGGAAGTGCATAAGATACTGTACAAAGGGTCACTGGAGGGGAAACCAGAAGGAAGCTGGATCCTGACATTAGCAGAGACAAAAGAGTTACCAAAGCAGTGGGAAGATCTCAGTAGGTCTGCCTAACAGTCAACAGCTGGGGCATGTAGTTAGGATGGGAGGTAACAGGCCCTCTGAATAGTGCTTGGGAAGCTCAGGCTCCTCAGTTCTGGCCTGTGAGTACAAAACAAGGATGTGACGTAACAATAATGAGCAAAACAATGGAACTTTCAAGGTTAATTAATAACTCTTTGCTAGTAAGTTCAATTATTTTGGAAATGGCATGATATACATAGGATTTAATTGTATTTTCTTAACTCGCCATTCTTTGAATTTTCAAATTGAAAAGTTTTCACTAAAATGGCATCTAGCAGACATCACTGATGTGTCAGGTCTGCTCTGCAGCGTGCCTGAAGTCCTGTGGCCTATGCCATGCACAGTTCCTTTACTAGAGCACAGGCTAATAGTGCTTCTTCAACTGCTGCATTCACATCTTGTGATTTCTGTAGTATTCACATCTAAAGGATGGGGTAGAAAGACCGAAGCTGTAACGTAATAAAAGAAACAAGATAGAGGCCAATTTTGCTCAAGTCAGCTGAGTAGGTATGATTTCAAGAAAAAAGCAATTCTGACATGAAGAAAGAAATGGCCAGTTGGATCCTAGGAAATATTAAATAGAGTTCAATGCTTAAAGTTGTAAAGCTTTCTTATAACGTTTCTTATGTGTTAGAAAGGCACTGGAACACCAAGGCATAGGCATGGGAGCTGCCTATCTGGATCATGTACTGAATCAATTCTTCGGTTTTATAGTGCCTCCATTAGTAGATGCCTGCAGCAGTGAATGAGGCAACAGTAGAATACGATATTCCAATATTTTTCTTTTTAATATTATTACTTATAGGTTAATGTTGTTTCGAGGCAGTTGTGTTTTCTGGTCAGTAGTTGCACTTGGAAATAAGAAGTACACAAATGGATGGTAGCCTGGTTTTCAGAATATTTGTCTTGATTTTATGGACTGTTTCCCCAGTGTTTGTGACTCCTTTATCAGTGGCATTGAGAAACTTCATATGTTTTGGTTTTGTGTTTTTTTTTTTAATTTTTTTTTTTATTATGTTTGAATTGAGCTTTGGAACAAATATTACCATAGTGAATGCACAAAATAATCTCTCTATGCATTGAACGGGAATTTCTAATTTCATACAACATTAGCAGCTTGTAGTACGTCTTCAGGCACTACATACTCAAAGGTACTGAAGTAGAGAGAAGGAAAATATACTTTGTTTGAAAAATTAGACAAAATGGTTAGAGTCTGTAGCTAACCCTTCCAAGGTGAGAAAGGGTCTCTATTCCTTTGTGATGATTCTGAATCGGAAAGGAGTCATCTTACCTTAGGTGTCTATGACAAGAATGAAGTTTTCAGGAGGGAATGAAGCCGTGACCACGCTGCTCCTGGCAGGGCCTCATCTTGCTCAGCTAGCCCCTGGGAAAGGTTACGGTTAGTTGATGTATGAGGACCTTGCTGCCTGATTAGGCATAGTCCACTCAGGATCTACCCCCATCAGACAGATTTCTTGTTCACTCGACCTTTCTTTTGTCTTCACAAAAGGCTACATATTGTAAATTAAATATTTTCTTAGAGAAAAAAAAAAAGTTTAAAAATATTTCTATTGATTGTAACAATTCCCAGACTCAAATATAAGTGAATTTTACCTGCAGTCATAAAGCATATGATGGCAGATGGGTTTGTTTCTTTTCACCTGCTCTATCTGAGTCAGCAGCTGTATTTGTAAACTGGTAATACAGTCTTTAGTCAATGTTTAGCTTTCTACAACAATTTCAAGGTGTTTGGACTGAAAATGCTTTCCTTCTGAAAGTAATAATGATGATTTACATTCATTGCTTTAGTTATTGTATGAGGCCCCTTTTTAATTCATCCAAGGTAGGGAGTCCTGTATGTACAGAGCTAAAACTTAGTTTCATCTCAAAGCAATTAAAACAGTCTCTATTAAGCTTAGTCAGTGCCCAATAAAATTATTTCAGACCTTTGCACTTGGCTGGACACTTTCAAAATGGGCTTGGAAAAAGATGATAAATGAGGCTGTGAGATGATAAATCCATTGAACTAGATCTCATGCTGCTCTTACTAACTCACACTACTTGTGAATTCGTTATATGTTTTTATTTTCAAGTTTACTAATATTTCTCGGTAAATACTTTTTAATTTTCAGAACAATTTTGTGCGCAAAGTAATGCACATTCACAGAAATGTGAAATAAAATAATCTAAGGATTGTGTTCATTTTATATTATAGTTAGAAAGCAGCACCGTAGATTATTAGGTTTCCTTAATATTCAGTGAGTAATGAGCTCTGTATTTACTGTTTGTAAACTGAGCAAAGACAAAAGTTGCTTTTCTTAGTGACTCATTAGAAAGATGAACCAGTGAGAACAGACAGACTTCGGAAAAGAAAGAAAATCTGTAAAACCTATAATAAACTGAAAAAATATTAAACGAGTTGGTTATATGACAAAATAATCATTTACATAAATAAGTGTTCATGAAATGTTGTGTTCTTATTACTGTGAGATTTTTAAATGTAAAACACCAGGTTTTTCCTTTTAATTAAAGTGTTCTCAGAGCTTCTCTGTGGCACGCAAGTCCCTCAAGGAAATATCTCATAGAGTATGTTAGATGCAATTTTTTAAAGATTTTAAATGCTCTACTATAAAACCTGCGTTAGAGAGAGAACTACAGCGTTTGTGAGAAAAGCAAAAATACTATAACAAATGGGAAGAGTGGGAGGCTGATAGCAATAAATGCATGTTATTTAGAAGGAACTTCAGAGAGAAATTGATAAAGCAAAAGGAAACAAAAATATGAGGATTGTAAACAGTATCATTGGTAAGAAGATCCTGAGAATAAAGGAATAGTAAGAAAGGTACTAGTTGATGATGAACATTCTGGAATGTGCATAATTTATCCTGGACGAAAATGTATATGTTCTATATTTAGCATGTATGCACACAATACTCTTGATTAAATATTGTTCATTGCAGCAGCTTGTCAAGAAGCTGTAACATAAGTTCATCTCTGTTAAAGTAATCAGGCCTTGCATTATCTATCACATGGTTTAAGAGTACTTTTTGAACACCAAATGGCAGCAAATGCGTAGGACGTGAGCTGACTGAAGTGTTTGTAGGAGTACTGGTATTGCCATGGTATCAGTACTTGGTTTGAACAGCAAAGAAGCTAGTAGATGAATATGAATGAAACTGAACATAGTCAAGCTGAGAATATTTCTTCTGAAACTAACTTGATTTTTTTCTTTCTGGATGGTGGTTTTTAATAGTAAGCATAGTGTTGATGGGCTTGGCTGCAAAGCAGAAGATACTGCATTTAATTTTGATTAAATTTTGAAATTAACATGGCTTGCAGAATGATTTAAGAAAAAAAAGGGACTGATATCAAAGTGCAATTTTGGAGTTGTTGATTAGCTTTGTTCTTTATTACGACTCCTGACCCTTCTCTATTGAACTCCTTTGATGGCCTGGAAATAAAACTGGATTGTGAATGTGCATGTAGATAACACGTCTCAGGCATCTCTTTTCTAAGCTGAGGAATTCTAGTCTGCGTAATTGCTCCTTGTTTGGAAGCAGTTCCACATTTGTCATCAATGTTTTTGATGATTTCTCTATTCCTTATTATTATTATTTTGCTGAGCTGGAGTGGAACAGAGCTGTATGTAGTATTCAAGGTGCAGGCTCATCATGTATTCATATGGTGGCATAGCGATATTTTTCTCTTTTTGACAAAGAAAAGTGAAGTTCATGAAAAGGGACAGAGAGAGATGGACATAAATAATGGGGAGACAGCTGATATCCATGTATTGTAATTTTTCATTGGAAATTGGAAAACCTAGTAAAGCATTTCCCAGTTTCTGTTTTTGGGAAGATGTTGGGATGTGGGAATAGCTAGTGACCTGAATGGAAAGGAAGGACCACCTTCATATGCTCTGGCTTATTCTTAGAAAGCACGTTTGGTGCTGAGAGCTGTGGCACTGACTCACGGAGCCCGAAGATGTGCTGAGAGCTGGAGGGGTGTCATGGCTCGTGGGCTTCTAGCTTTAGAGGATGTTTCTCTCTGGGCGATGAGATCCGACGTGAACAAAATGATAGTCAGAGAACCTTATTTTGGTGGCTTGCATGTAAACTGCCCGAAGATCCTTTGGTACGTGTCAGATACATCAAGGGATGCTAGAAATTCCCAGTCCTGCTGAGATTGAAGAATAAATCTTTTATCAAATGAGTTGATATGTTTATATTAATTTATCATGAGAAATTCAGTTTTTCAGCTCAGGGACTGCTGCAGCTATTAGAAAAGGAGGATTAGATTGCATGAACAAAAGCATACTGTCTCTTCCTGAGATGAAGTGGTTTTTGTCTCTCATCCTTTAGATCTAGCTGTGCAAAAAGATGTTATTTTTGCTAAAATATCCATTTCTTGTTTGAAAGCACTGGATTAATAATTATTAGGGTCTTATGTGGGGAACTAATGAGTGGCATTTAAAAAACCAATACCAAGATCCAAAAAATGACAGGTTTTCCAAGTGTTTTCAGAGCCTTGTTCTGGGAAGAAAACCTTTTCAAAAGTTCTAAGTATGGTCTGTATTCGTTCAGTAACTGACCGTATCCAAGAACAGTTGTGACTGGGATAGCCCGAGCTACAGTGAAAAGTTAAAAATATCATAAAATGATTGCAAAAAGTCATGAAGATTTGCTCTGGTATTAAATTGGGATGAAGATGTGTAGATGTTCTGTGAGAGAAATAAAGATGAGTAGGGGGGATGGACCTTCACAAGAGTAACAGCAGCCTACAACATTAAGGTAATAGAAGGAATTTCCCAAACTTGCTTTCGCTTGCTCTTGAGAATTTGCTCACAGTGCTATCCAGGTCACTCAGACACGGGTGCACAATTATATATAATCAAAACTTGAATTGTGTAATATAGTTAATGTCAATCCTTTTTCTTTCACTTCCTTGGAGAAGAGAATTCTAAAACTACATCCGTTTCTACTCTTACAAGCTAGTTGGCTGCAGAGCTCTGCGCAGCACATGCAAGTGTCGGTGCTCAGGTAGGAGCTGGTGATGGCTGTGCCGGTAGGTCCACGGTACCAAAATACAAGGAGTGGGCTGGAGAGCAGATGGCTTCTGAATGCTCCATCTGTTACATAAATGTGGTAGTGGGTAAGAATTTATAAATCACAGAATGATTGTGGAAACACGTGAGTTCTTTATTCGACCTCTTGTCTTCTTCAGAATGGTGGCAGGATTGAAGCTTTGGGGTTGCTCCTAGAGCTTCAGTTTACTAAAGAACTAGTAGAGTGGACTCTAGAGATTCCACTGCTGATCCCTCTTGGCTTTTAAGAGGCCAGACAAATGGAGCACCTGCTAGTGCTCGTGCTCTTTGCCAAAAAACAATGTCTGTGCTCACCCAGGGCTAAACATCTCACTTCATAGAATTGCAGTCCTTGAAGCCAGTCATCAAAGCAGAATTCATTCATGATAGAAACTCCACTCTCAAAGAAATACATTTTAAAAAAGAGCTGACTTTGTTTCAACTGGGATGAAATTGTTTTCTTCAGAGTGTCTGGTGTGATGCTATGATTTAGTTCTAGGAGAAAAACAATGCTGATAACACACCTATGTTTATAGTTGCTGCTAAGCAGTGTTGTACAGAGCCAGGGCCACTCACAGCAAAGGGCCCAAGGAGCTGGGAGGGAACAGAATAAGACAGCTGACTTAAACTGGCCAAAGGGATATTCCATACCAAATGGCATCATGCGGAAGGAATTTTGAAGGGAGTGAGAGTTCATCTCACTCTCATCTGCTTTGCAGGGGGCTATCTGGGCATCAGTTAAGGGGATGGTGAGCAATTACTTGTGCATCACCTGTTGTATACCTGGTAATTATTTTCCTCTAAAACCTGTTTCTCTCTCTCTCTCTTTTTTTTTTTTTAGATAAAACTATTTTCTAAGTTAAAGGAAAATAGAAACAATTCCATTCCACCTGAATCTAAAACAAGGAGTCTTACATAAGAAATGGAGATCGAAATGCGCCATCTAAAAACAAAAGGAAACAAAATGTTTAAGCTCAGCTAAGCAGTCAAAAGTAGTTGAGATAAAAGATCTTTTTTTTTTTTTTTTTTAACAGCATTAGATGAGAATAAGAGAGAGGGATCTTAAAATGAAACTTTGTGAATATCATTCAATAAATCATCCTTAAGCTCATTATGTCCAGTTCCATGCTCCCCAGCTCAAGGAAGACTTGATTTTACTGGACAGGTCCAGCAACCTGAGGAAGCAGAGCATCTGACATATAGCAAGAGGCTGAGAGTTAGGATTGCTCAGCCTGGAGCAGGAGAGGCACAGGGCAGGTCTTATCAATCCACTGAAATACCTGATGAAAGATAGTGAGGTATGGAGCTAGGCTCTCTCAGTGATGCTCCATGACAGGGCAAGAGCTAATGGGCACAAAATGAAATACAAGAGATTCCATTTAAATAAAATAAACCTTTTTTTGCAGTGATAGTGGTTGGGCACTGGCAGAGGTTACCTAGAGAGGATATCAAGTAACCATTTTCAGAGTTACTCAAAATCTGATTGGACATGGTCCTGAGCATCCTACTTTAGTCAATTAGATGGGCTTAAGTAATATCATAGAATCATAGAATATCCCAAGTTGGAAGGAACCCAAGGGTTATTGAGTCCAACTGCTGACTCCATGGCCGACCACCCAAAAGTCAGATCATATATCTGAGAGTGTTGTCCAGATGTTTCTTGAACTGTGTCAAGATCAATGCCATGACCACTTCCCTGGGAAGACTGTTCAGTTCCTGATCACCTTCTTGGTGGAGTATTTTTTCCTGATATCCAACCCAAACCTCCCCTGTTGTAGCTCCATGCCATTCCCTCAGGTTCTATTGCTGATCACAACAATCAGGATGAGAGATCAGGAGATTCTCTCGTTGGAAAGAAGTCCCTGAAGACTTTAAATGTTCTCTGACTCTTGGGTAAATTCTGTCCACTTGGACAGAATTTGAGTTCAAATTCAGATCGCAAGAGTTAATTTTAAGTGATGGCAGTTTAAAAATTGCCAAAGATCTTGGTAATTTCTACAGCTGTGAAAGCATTATACAAATAAATTTTTCCCTAAGAGCTTAACTTCAGCTCAGACACAGATATTGGAATATTTTAAGCAAATCAAAGCCTTTCAAGGCCACTCAGCTACCTAAGTTAGAGTATTGTTAATTTAAGATCAAGAATAATATGTCTTCTTGGAATTACACTCCTGTTTCACTATTTGAAATTTAATTTTAAAATTATACAAATATTTTTTCCTACAGTTATACATCTGTCCATTCAAAGACTGCACTGAAAAATATTAACCGGATTAATTAAACTTTAATCTATGCCTTAGCACATTTATATGTAGTGAAATTGTTCTTAGGTAATGGCCTTAAAGCTGGCACTGGAGAACATAGTAAAACCTGCAGAGAATGCTGTGTCATGAGCTTCAAGAGTATTAAGACCCATGTTTTATTTAAAATCATCAAAGACAATACATCTTACTAGGAGGCTCTAACTCTTTGGGACACCTCTAGCAAATTCTCTTTAAAGACATCTTTGTCTGCAGATGTTCCCCCTTCGCAAAAAGAATTTCAGCTCATGATCTACTTTCTATTTACTAAATATTAATCAATACTTGGCAAATATAGTTATTGAATTGATGAATACTTTCCAGATATATGAAGGAGTGCTGGAGTTTGTATTTTAATAGCACTTTAATTTTTATTTCTAATTGCTTTTTCTAAAATAAAACAGACAATTTAGTGAATATATGGTTCCCTGGGGTTTTTCCTGTTTTTTGTTTTGGGTGGTTTTGTTTTTTTCTTAGATGAGAACAAAGTAGTTGCTTCTCTGACCTTCTCCCAGTGAAACCGTGTTCAAAGTGTTTTAAGACTGTGGGGACTTAATTCTCTCTGGAAGATAATTAATGTGCTTCTCTTCAGCAAAATCTACTTTACTTTTTAACTCTTCTTTCTCCATGTTCAGCTGTGTATCTTCCAGCTTTCTATCATCCAAATAGACAGAACTGCCTGTGGTCAACCATCTCTTCCAATTTCCTTACCAGACAATTGTTCTTTTGGAGGCTCAAAATGAATTTCTGGAGTTTGATGATCTGGTGTTTGAGTGCAGTTTTAGGTGACTGTTACCCCAGTGATAATCAAATTAATCCAATTCATTCTTTTTTCCTGCTTTAATTTCTACAGCATCTCTATTAAGCTGCATTTTCTGTCTTCAGCCATATTTCTTGTTAGCAATTCAATGTGCTGCCTTCTGTCGTTCTCCCAGTTTCTAGGACAGCAGCCAGCTGGCAAACTGCCTTCTCTGAGCTCTTATCATGTCATTTTGCAGCATGTTACTTGTTCATAGTGGGTGTAGTTCAGGTCCAGGAGAAGATAGAAGACCAAAAGAGTTTGCATTAGAATCAGGGAAAGTATTACATAAATAGTAAGGGGAGCAAGGAAGCAATATAATGCCTTCCATTAGGTGAGTAGCAGAAATGCATGCAAAATGAGTCTTCTCTGAAGATTCCAGAAGTTGAGAGGAAAATAAAGGTTTTAAAGTAAAGGCTGATCTTGAAACTCTTCTGGTTTCTGGGTGGCCTGATCAGTGATTATTCAAAACACAGTTATAATTTGCAGGATGATGATGATACAGGAAACTTCTAGTTGCTTGATGGTTATTAGCACCATTTACAAGACCATTACGTACTTATGAAAACAGCTCGCCATTAAGGAGGAACATCCACTAGCTTATAAAGAGGAAAAACTCGGTGACTGAAAGTGTGATTTAAGGGCAAAGGAATCCTCCAAAATTTATCTGACTGTATTTGTTTCTTCATTTTATTGACTTCAAAGTGTCTTTAAGTTAATCTCAGAGATACTTCCACAACACTGATATTTGTCTGTAGGGGAGTAGAACAAAGTGAAAGCGAACACCAGCATCCTGGTAGGGATATGGGAACTTCTGAGTAGTGGCAGATAGAATCTGAGTTTTCATAAGTACTGACTTCTTGCTTTCCAAGATGGAGAGTCGCTGTCACCAAGGCACTGTAATTCCTTGTGAAAAAGAAGATCTAAATCCAATAATGCAGTGCTGATTAATGGGAAATTCTCTTCTCCACCAGCTAGTTAACCTGTATTTACATATGTAGGACTTAACTATTCTATTTTTAAATCTTGAGATCTTGAGTTGATCATCTGTGTTTTTGACTTATTGATGTTTTATTTTCAAATTAGTCTAAAAGTAAACCTCAAGCATATAGGTAGCCATCCAAACAGGTATTTTGACTGTATTAACTATGTACCTTCTAATTTATGCATGTAAAAAAAAAAATGTAATTTAATACTTCATAGCTCTCAACTGCCCTGGAATTAGTAGAGATTGAATTGGCTTGTGACTGTTGAAAGCAATATTGTCTTGTTTTCCTGACCCCCTTACACATAAAAAAGCCTGACATGGAAAAGTAATAGAAAGTGTATTGCGTTAGGATTTAGTACTAAAGATAAACAACACAAATGAAACTGAAAGCATATGGCATTCCTTGGTTTCTATGCCAGCTGATGAGCAATACATTTTGTATTATGATTCACTTTGGAGGTTTTAAACCATTAAAACCTTGCTGTTTTGTTTTGCATGCTTGAAAGTTGCCAGTTAAACCAACTGGAGTACCCTAATTTAGCTGATTGTGTGACTCATTTGTCAGGACTCTGGCTTCGAATTTTCTAGGTTGGAAGTGAAAAATTGGACAAAATGCATTACATACAGCCAGTTGTATACCATAGCTGTGCCTTAGAGATTTAACGCTTAAGATAGAAGTAAAACAACATTGATGATCGGCGTATAAAGGAAACAGAAAAAGTCAACAAATAATTCTGATGTTCAAGAGCTCACAAAAAATTAGGATTTTCTTGTGGTTACCTAATGGTACTATTCTGTACTTAACAGAATGTCTTCTGAAAATTCAATTAAGCATTTAACTTCAGTATATTTTGAACGAGATAACTTCAGATTCTACCTCTCGATCCAGTGACTCTAATGCAGGCTCTGTGCTGAGATCAAGTTGAACGGTTTTCCTCAGTTAAAAGAGGATTTAGAACTTTGTCAGTGGATGCACTTGGATGGAAGTATTTGCTTGATGCAGTGTTCAATAGGCAAAATAACTCAGAACAGCAGCAGAACAAAACATCACTGTAAGAGCTCACTAAGAAATTTACTACATAGTCTTTCTTGGAACTTGACTGGACAGTCCTACTTTTGTGGCAACTATTGTGTCTGGCACTGTGAGAATATGGAAGGACTGACCTAGAGAGTCCCAGAATGGTGAGAAAGTTTGCTATAGTCTGAGCATATGTGAAGGGAAAGCTCCGTAGCAAACATTCATTATGGGTTTGTATTACATTAGTGTAAAATGTGGTCACCTAGAAACTGCTTTAAGCATTCAAGTATTGATTGCACTTTTTAATGAAGTTTCTGTTAATCACAGACTCTTAAAGGTCAAAGAAATGTTAGTTCAAACCACACCTTTCTTTTGATTAAATTTCTTTGATATATTTGATCACTTGGGTTATAAAATAAAATCAACATTCTCTGGAGCATTATTTATCTAATTCAATTTATGTCTTTCCTATTTTGCATCAGCTTTTTTCTTCCAGAGATGCAGATCTATTTAGACAGGTCTGGCATAGTGTGAGACAGTTTGTTCATGTTTATTTCAGACTTGAAAGAGGAGAAAAGGCAATACCTCTTTGCATATTTTCTTTTAACTTTCTTGTGATTAAATGTGTTATGTCAGTGAGAGATAGCCTGATTGAAGGCTCAACTCTTTGCTCTTGTGTGATGACTGTAGTTCTGTCTCAGTGTAGAAAGGGCGGCCAGAACAAAGCAGAATGGCTCGCAGACAAAGCAGAGATTTATGGCAGTGGCAGAGCAGGTTCTGGAGAGGTGGGAAATATGAAAAACAACCAGCAAGTCTTCTCGAGGCCAGGGTGCCCTAGAACCGTACCCTGTGGGTGATGTGGGATGTGCACCTCTTTGCATCTCCTTTGCTTCCTGATGTCCTCACATCAGTCTGGCTCATCTGATCTCACCAGGGATTTGGCACCTCTTCTGGTGACGCTTCATGCGACACTAGAGGCAGAAGGTGGTGGTGCTGGTTTAGGACTGAGCCTTAACTAGTTCCTTCAAGTGTGAGCTTTCTGTTCTGTAAAAGTATGGGATTTTTTTAGCTTCCTATGGCCCTGTCTGGGGCCTTCTTCATGCATCTAGGCTTCCCATCACCAGTGAACTTGAGTCTTCAGTTGTGCTGCTCTTTGTCAAGATCTTTAGAACAAAATATATGAGGATACTGATATTTATTGTTCTTATGATAACACCAAATATGTTTCATTTTGTCTCTTATTTCTGCTTAGTCAATTCAACAATTTGATTATATCCTTCTCCTAAAAATTCCCTGAAATTAATTGTATTGTAAAAGATAAAGGCATTTTTGTCACTGGATCTCTCTTCTGCTCTTTCTTCTGCAGCATCCTCACGTAATTTATTACGTGGCTCCATATAGGCCATCCATGTAAGGGTTGACACTTCTTAGAAATTGCCATATGACAAGATTTCTGGGTAGCCAGTCTTGTGATTATAGAAAATCTGATTAATTGGTTAAGTGTCATGTCTCATATTCCATAACTGAGGCAAAGGTTAAAAAAAAAGTATGAAAAAAAGATGACGGTTACAAATAGTGCCAAAGTAGAAAATCTGCTGTTCACCAATATGAACTTTTTTTGTCTCACTCGGCATCTTTCTGAATAAATCTTACGTAGAAAGCCAAGTAGCAGAATAAATTGGTACATTATTGTTCAGTTTGCATGTCTATCTAAATTCAATCTCTTAATAAAACTCTGTTATTGATTATTATATTTCTTATTTGCCTCAAGGCTCTTCTACACAATTGTAGCAAAGAAACAAAGCATAAAAGAATTTTCCTACAGAGAATTATTAAAGAAAATGAAAATAAAACAGAAAGCTGAATTAAATTTATGTTATCCTGCTGTAAAGCTAACAGCCTTAGCAAGTAAAAAGTTTTATGAAAGTTAAACTGTTTATATAGCTGTACTGGAAGTATAAAAATGTAAAAGTTATAGATAGTAAATGATGAAGTATATTTGCCTTATGAGATTGTGACATTTAGGGTATCTAAATGCTCTTAGAGTAGAAAAACCTTGAGACTTCTGTCTTTCATTTCAAACAAACACAGACTTGGAAAAGGTTTCATTCTGGAGTCAACTTCAGTTGGCAACTCAGCAAAAAATCACTCTCTGGATGTTCAGTTGAGAACCACATTTGATCATGGTGCTTCATAAAGGTGATTTTGTTAGTCACAAGGCTTTTTTCTTGGATATATATTTTTAATATTCAAAGCCATATGTTCTCAGAAATAATTAAATATTGAAATGCTTGCTTACATGTCATGCAACCTAATGTGATCCTCAGTCTCTTACTGATCAGTTACTATGAGGTGGTGTTTCAGTTGTGCAGGGACTTGTTTCTGGAGATGATTGATGGGAAAGGCAAGAGAGAGGATGAGCTTCACCAACCTGGTCAAACAAGTACTGAGCTTCTTGTGTGTTGAAACCATCTGTGGAGTCAAACATTTGACTTACTAAAGAGTCCAGGTACTTGCTTGCCTGGTTTTTGTGTAACAAAGCAAAACAAAAGATGGAGGTGTCCTAAGAGTATTTGATTAGCTTGGTGATTAGAGAATTCACATGGGATTGGTGATCAATTTTATTTCAAGTGTTGCTTACATTGAACAACAGAGAAAAATCAAGTATTTAATACAGAACCATTAAAATCTGAATTCGTATTACTTCTCCGATATAGCAGTCCATGAGGGGAGTTTGAGAAAGTCTCCAGCAAGAATAACAAGCTCACCAGCAGCCCTAGGATGGGGAGTCAGAGAGGGAGGTTTCAAGTCCCTGCTGGAGACAGACATCTGTTTGTTCTTATATGCATCAGTTGCTTTAAAAGTAATGCCTCCTATTTATTTCCACAGAAAATACGATAGACACAAAGAGCACAATAACACCATTTGACAGAGAAAATTCTCAGTTACAAAACACTTTTTCAACATAGTCACTACTATTGGCCAATTTGCACAGGTGAGCTGATCAAAACACTTCATGTTGTGGTGTGACAGCTGTGCACGACAATCCAAACCCTGGCTTGTCTTTCAGGTTGCTGTCGCTGCTGCAGAAACGCACCACCCACCACCTCACTGTGCTCACATCCACTCTTTGGTCTCCATAAATATTCAGCAAGCATTGACGAATGTCAATGGATGTCATTTTTTTTCTGCACGGGGGAATTCAGTCCCACCCCTTTGCTCCATCCACACTTCCATGTCAGATGCCATTCTGAGAGTCTGTCCCTCTGCTGCCATCTGTCACACAGCAACAAAATATAATGGAATTTTGGTGGAAAGGTTCAACCTCTGCTTCCATGCCACCACCGTCTGCCTCTGACATTGTGGACCAACGTCATAAAATAGGAAAGATTACTTTCAGAGCAGCCCTGGTATCATGAATGCTTTTGGTCTAAGGCTTCTCCAAGACTGATTTAAATTATTAGACATCGCTGTCAATGCATTTCTTCACCTTTTCACAACATCTCAATTTTGAGATACCTGGGCATTCAGCTTAGCACTAGATTCTGAGCTTTAGATTACACAGCTGCAAGCTAATGCAATGCTATGCAAGCTATGAAACAAAAGCAACTGCGTCACTGTACAAGAGAAGTGTGGCCATACCTGGGTGAGGCTGATTCCCTAAGAGAGGCAGATCAATAAAACATATGCCAAAAGACTAACAAATGTCCAGACCTGACTTCACTCTCCACTGCTGTCATTTAATGAACAAGACAAAAAAAAACAAACATAAAAACGGATTTTATAGGATGCATTGTACACATTCTGGTGGTAACCTTATATATTTAAGCACACCCTCATTTTGAGAAAAGTTATCAAGTCTGAAGCATTGCTTCAGGTTTTGTTATGCTTCTATCTAACATGGTTTTGTATTGTATATTCTGTAAGGCTAGGCATGATCAGATTTTAATGCAGTAAGTCAATGCAGCAAGGGATTTCCTTCCAGAAGTCAGTGATTTAGGAAACCTTGTGGCAAAATAGCGAATATATTTCCTGTGGCAGTGAGATACCTCATTATTTATTTGACCTTTCAAAGTTCTAGCCATTTAAAATTTAATGTAAACTTTTAAGAGGTGTACTTCATATATGGAAAATATAATGAGATCCGGTAATAGGTCTAAAATGTGAGGAAACTTTTTAAGTATAGAACATGCCTCTTAAACCCTGATGACCTTTAAAACCAGAAGAGATGTCTTAAGTGAACACACTACGATTATTGCTGTGAGGTACTGGAGCCAGTGATAGCCGAAATGCATTTGGTATTACTTTGTGCATACAAATTTAGGAAAAAAATAACACTGTAAAACTGCTTTTAAAGTTCTTTGCATGCGACATTTAAGGTTATGAGCATGGCCTTAATGATATGGAAAGTTTTGAGTCTTTGTTGTCGGAAAGCTTTGACGGATTAGCAGGAGAAAAAATCTCTTGTATGTTGAAGGTCTGAAGCAATGAATTGTGTGAGTTAGAGACAGATGAGGTAAGAGAAGTAAGAGAATCATTCAGTTTAAAGCTGTTGGGTTTTGTTCACTCAGTGGAATGACTTGTGTGATTTTCTACAAAAGGAAATGGGATTTTTTTTCTGTACCGGGAAAAAGGTGTCTTTGATTTTTTTCTTTGAAATTAGAGTAAGGATAGATTTGGGCAGTTACTGTGCACGCTATACTCACGGCATTTTGAGTTTGGGAGTCAGCTTTGTGTTCTATGGTAGACTGCTGAGGAAGGCACGGCCTTTTGAACCTCGCTTTCAGTTGTCCAGTGGCTGACTAATCAGCAAGATGGGAAAGTCTCCGTACGCCTTGGTTATGTTTAGTTAGTTGTTTGGTCAGTGAACAGGTTCAAATAGTCGATAAATTTGTTCTATAAAAATGTACGAGGTGATTGAGCTGCTTCCACTTTTCTCTTACCGAGTCACATTTAACCTTCTGAACCATTATAGAAAGATCTACACTTTAAATAAAGTTCTTATGTTCCAAAACTGAGTATGAGATCCCCATAATGTTGGTTCCCCTCCTCTGTAATGAACATAAATTCCTGTTGGAAAAATTCCAACCTATATGTTTGTTGATTGAGATCCCATTCTCTTCATAGTGTATAACTCATGTCTTATCTCGAATCATTTTGTAAATTCTTGCTAGAATTAAAAATCACAAGCATCTGTTGTTGCTTCTGAATTTTACAGTGCGAGCCCTAAGTAAATGCAAATGAGAGATAATATTGAGCCCTAAACATCAGAACCAAAGGTGAAGGTACAGATAAGTCACATGGCTGTACCCAAATTTTTGTATATTTTGTTAGACTTAGAATGATCCCACTGTCTCTATGCTGGAACTAGCCTAGAGAAGCTGGGGATGGGGGGTTGTGTTCCCGGTTGTGTTCCTCTGATGTAACTATAGGCAGCCCCATGGCCCTTAGGAAAAAAACTGCGTTGATGTTGCTGTTGCATCTTTTAGCAGGTCAGAAGGGAGGCAGATCTCACAGGGATTGTTCTTGCCATCATACATGCCCTCTGCCAGATAGCATCGCAGTGTGGGCTGCATGGACTCTTCCTGCAGCCCTGCTCTTGTGTTGCTGGAGTGCTGTGGTAGGGGATGTGTAGTCTAGAAAAGGCCTTCAAACCTCTAGGAACTGTTAATGCAACAGAACTGTGCTACCAGTTACAAATAAACTGCTGCAGAGGACAGTCTTATTGATTCATTTAAACTGCACAATACAAAAGTAGTCCTTAAAGAGGCAGCTATAAGTGACAGTAGGTTTAGTAAAACTGTAAGTAAGACATAACTACTCTATGACTGTTTGATCGTAAGAAATCAGGAGAATATTACCTCCTCTGGTATACATCTTTAACATTTGAGCTTACGTTTCTAGGACACTAACAATTTCAGGGATACCACTGTTTCCTCTAGGGAAAAAGTTTCCATTTCAGATGATACAATTTAGCTTTCTTTTTCATTATGGGAATAAACCACCATTTAAACCATGATATATTCTCATTTTCCCTCTCTATCCTTTTACCTAATAGTCTCTGCTTCTATTCACTGTCTATTCAAGAGCAAATGTCTGCATAACCCCTGTATTCAAGGCCAGATTGGATGGAGCTTTGAGCAACGTGGTCTCATGGGAGGTGTCCCTGTGTATAGCAAGGGGACTGGAAATGAGTGACTTTTAAGATCCCTTCCATCCCAACCATTCTGTGGTTCTATGATTCAATATTATTCTACTCAAGTTACTTCTTGCAGAGAAAATAGACTTCTGTGTTGTAGATTTTCTTTGATACTTTCACCAGGAAAAATACTGTAATCAGAAGTAAATTAGCCCTTGTACTGTTTATTTTCCATCAGTAAAATTTTGCTGAACAGTGTGCTATTAATAACTATTAACTTCCTGACAAGGAAGGATGACTTGATATTGGTTATATTACGTTGCTCACAGAGCCTATGCATTCACTGAAGAATCCATTGAGAAATTTGTTTTGACATTCTTTTTAAACCTGGAAAGAGATATGTTTATATATAACAAGTCTTCCGTTGCAATTTAATATTTTATAATTTCTGATGTTTAAATAGGATGGATTTTTTTTTTTGTTTCAGGATTTTTGTTTTAGATAATCTTCTTTTGTTATCTATACCTAATTATGCACAAGACTCAAAACTGATCTTGAGGTTTGGGCTGCCTTTAATGGGATACTCAGCTGAATCTTCTCTGTCTGGCTCATCTGTTGGTCTGATAAGTATTTGTGCTGGCTGAAAGGCAGCAAGGGGAGCCTGTGGCACGGGCAGGTGGGAGCAAAGAGCAGTTTAAACTCATCTTAAAACAGCAGGGACCTTCGCAATCCAGTGGTGAGCCAGTTCAGGAAAATTGCTGAGCAAAAAATAGATCTTGGTGAGAGGATGAGGAATAGAGAAGAAGGGTGGACTGAGACAGTTAAAAATGTAGATTCACACACATTCACATGGAACTGCACCCTTAATCCATGGGGCTGGCCTATTCAGATTCTGAGGGCAGGGAAAAGACTGTCGACTTGATTTAGTCTAAATCCAGCAGTGCTTTCAGTTACAAATTTTAGCTCTGCAGGCTTTCCAAAGGGCAGATCTTAAAATGATCAAAAGGTGGAGGTGAAATGCTTCCCTTCATTAAGCTCAGGAGAAGACAGCATGGTTTTCTGTGGTATGAGCTTTCAAAATAATTTAGTCTTTTGCAGTGAAAAATGCACTTGTGAGAAAAACAGGTTAGAAAGCAAATAAATTGACAAGACCAAAAACCAAATAATTTGCTGAAAGATTTTAGAAATAAAGAACTGTATTATGTGCTGGATGTACCGTGCTCTATTATATTATATATTCACTTTTCCATTGTGAACAGAGTCATATCCAAAACTTTAGTCTACCCAGATATCTGCGATTTGGGATATATTTCAGGTCTCTTTCACAGTCTTTTGTTAACTCAGATCTCAGATGCCCATAGACCTGCTTTGGAGGTTGCTCCTCAACAGGACTGGGGTTTAGTGCCGTTACTTGAATGTAACTGTGTGTATGCTGACAGGCTGATGTGTAAAGAGGACACAGAAGGGAAGACGCAATTTTCCACAAGACCTGGATCTGGAGTTTTGATTCTCCTCCAAAGGACTCAAATTTGTTTAAATGAAAATTTAAGACAAAGATGACTGTGGTTCGAAGCATAGGGCATTAATTAGAAGAGAAGTGGTTTAAAGTAATTGGGAAGGCAGGTTTGTTTAGCAAATATTCTTCCAACAATTCTACATCTAATAACCATAAAATTGATCATTAGGTGCAGTAAAAGCACCTATGATGATGAATGAAGCAAGAATTCAGAATAAATAATAATATTTTGTCAAGAGACATTCAAAAATGTTTTATATATAATGATTAGTTTTACCTTAATTACATCAAAATGTAAGACATTCAAATTACTGTGTGTATTTGAGTGGAAAATAATTGCATTTTAAATTTCATTGAAGAGACCTGGCAAACAAAATTGTAATTGAAATCAGTTATCGTAAAAACAAAAAGCATCAAAGCCTATACACTATGGATTTTTTATTCCTGAGTCTGAAAGCGAGCTAGGCAAAGGAATTATTGAGATTTATTCTAGATTAGCTGAAAAGGGAATGAAAATTAAAAATGTATGTACTATAATTTCAATATAAAGCTCAGATAGAAATCACAATGTCACTGTCAAGGTGAATTTCTCAATAATGAATACAGAGCAGGCAGCTGAATTATTTTTCTGTGGCTTGAATAATTATTTTCAAACAAATTAAATACTTATTTTTTAGTGCTGTCTGTACAATGCACCCTTTTAGTTTTCATTGGATTTTTATTTTTTTCTCTCTTTATTTCATTCTTTTAAATTTCCTTCAGAGGCAAAAACTTCGTAAACAGTTCTATTCTGTACTTGCAGAAAGATGCAAACAGCTGTACTTATAGAAGACTTCGTACTTGTGTAATTCACAGCCCTACCATCCTTTCAAGCGCATAAGAGCTTTTCATGTGTAATGAAGGCCAAAACTTGAGTTTGTAGAGTCACAGAATGGATTAGGACTTTATGCTGGAAGGAACCTTAAAGCCCATACAGTTCCACACCTCCCACTACGCTAGGTTGCTCACAGCGGCATCCAGCCTTACCTTGAACAATTCCAGGGATGGGGCATCCACAGCTTCCCCATGCCTCACCACCCTCTGAGTTAAGAACTTCTTCCTTATCTCTGTTCTACATCGTACTTTTGTTCAGTTGAAACTCATTATCGTTTTCGTTATTTTTTTGCTACTGCCTTCATCTGTGCTATAAAGAGCTGTACTGGCTCAAAGTGAGATTAAAATACCAATATGTGCTCTCTTGTTTATGTATACGCATGTATATATTTCTATATAATGTTCATGTCTTGACACAGTCACAGAGCCCGGTCTGTGGAAAAGGCCAGAAAAGGTATTATTATCCACATTGTAATAGTTCCTATTATAAATGTGGAACTGATGAAAAAGTTCTTGTACAAGTTTGTGTCAGAGCTAGGAACGTAAAAGCAATTCTTTTCAATCCTGTTCTAAAATGATAGGCTTGAATAGCCTTCTTTCAAGACAGTAACCTTCAGAGACAAATATCTTTTTGAGATTACTTGACTTTAGCTTCCAGAATTCAATATTTTGCTATTGTTTGAGGTGTTCCCAACAAAATTCTTAAGCCACTGTATGTAGGAGAAGTGGCTGTTTTCTTAGGAAGTTAAGAAATGGGTTTAATATGATGAGTAAATAGAAGAAAAAAAAAAAAAAAGATTTGTGTACAGCTAAATCTACACTTTTCTCATTGGAGACTCCTTTTTCTCTCTTTTTCCCCTTCAGGAAAAACTGAGAGGTTTTATACCCCATGACCTGAGAACTGAAGGACAGATGAAGAATGTGCTAGTCAAAATTTCAGCACTTCATCGTGAGGTAAGTGCAACTTCCTATTGTTAAAACAGCTTACCATTGGATTTTTTCCACTTAGAAATGAAAGGACAGAGTGAATATACATGATGAAATTTTGCCAGGATCCACATTAAATAAGACTTTTCTTCTGAATTAATCATATACAGATGTTTTACGTCTCTGCTCAACTACAGAATTTGCTACTTTTTTTTATGCTGTGTGATATCTGAAATGTTTTGTGAGCTAGATCTAGTTTATTTGGGACTAATGTAAGTTTTTGTCATAAAAACACTAAAAGGTTTTAATTTTTGTAGCATCTGATGGCTCTTAATGATTTGATGTCCTTTAGAAATCTCTTCAGAGGAAAATGCTCTCCTTACAGATGTAGATTAACTATTTGACCTTTAAGAACTGCATGAAAATCAACTCTCTTTTAAATGCAAAAATGTCACCTGATAATGAAAGAGACTTCTTAATGTGTTTGGGAGAAAACTGAAGTTTTTCTTAGGATTGTGGCTAGAGCCTCACTCTATATTCTGCAGCCTGCCTTGCGGCAGATTGTTTCATTATCCAGCAGTATCATTAATCTTTTTTATTATCACCTTAAAAATAAACAAACAATGATTTTGTTGTGTTTGACACAAGTAGTGCATTTTAATTTTGTAGGCTTGTATGATAGACTCAGAAAAAGTCTGCAACATTTCAGCTTGAAATATGGACTTACAAATATGAAAATGCTTTTCAGATGCGTGGAAATACAATGGCATCTGTTGTGCATATTAAACAAAGTGTGTGATTTTTATCTATTCCACACAAAGCTTAGCATTAACTAGAAAATTTGCTATTAATTAATTTTAGAAACAATGACTTGACATTCATTTTTCTTTCATACAAGTAGCTTATGCTCTTCTGTGAGTCATACTGAAAGCAGGCCTCTAAGAAACCAGAGAAGTAATCCTGAGTCATATGATGGAGTTCATTTTAGTAACAGTATTTGAGAATTCAGTTGTTTTGGTGATCTACTTCTGTCATTTCTTTCTTTCTTTTGAACTTGGCAAAATTCAGTTTCCCTCCTTTCTTTATTTGTACCTACTAGTTAAAAGTAAGTAATGGTGGTTATGATGGCAGGTAATTTCAGAGTTTGTACTGGATTTTTTAGATATTTTTGTTTTAATTCTAGAGTGTGTGAGCATAGCTGATGGTCTATTGGAATTCATTTTTCATGGGTTCAGATGGTTTGAAATTAATAGAATAATTATGAAGGAAACATCTCAGAACTCTTTTGGTCATGACCTCATTAATCTTACGGCTACCGAAATGAAGTTTTGTTTCATTATTTGGCATTTGAAGTCAAGGAGACATTAGAATCTTTGGAACTGTATATTATATTTGATAAGCTGTTTTATGCAAGTAAGAAGAAGCCTTGATTTAAAATACACATGCACAGAACAGAAGTAGCCACAATTATTCAAGAAACTATATGTACATAAAATATTTGTCATGACTATATCTTAGTTTGGAGAATTCCAGCATTATTTCTTGTTTCACAGTCTTGACCTACATTCATTGAGCACTAGTAGCGCGTTGATGAAATTGATACTGCCATCAATTATTAAAACTTGAAGACTACTCATTTAGCTATTTGTGTTCATAACAGATTGGTGTTTTTTCTTCTTCTTTTCCTGTAAGGGAAATATTTATAGATGGGTATGCATGTGTAATCGATGCAATTTTACACTGGTTTTCTTAAAGTCTCTTCCTCTTTTTAGCCCTGCTCAGTTATGATTACTAAAGAAAAAAGAGGTTCTGGAGATTCGATTTCTGTGAGAGCTCAGGGTGAAAGCATCATATTTTCTTGCTCTTCCTTGGATTTCATCCAAAGCCAATTCTGTTTAATCTGCCTGCTGCTGCTCTGGAAGTGACATCTGTTCAAATTTACACTCTTTATCATGGCTGACATGTTGTTTGTGTGTCTGTTTACCCCAAGCCCTAGTTCCAACTGCCTCTTGCAGATAATTTGTGATTTTTTTCCTTCGGTCTATCACAGGTTGCTAGGCATTGAATTGCTGCATATGGAGTTTTCCTATTATTTTTTATTTCTTTCCTCAGTTTCACAATTATGCTTTTAGGAAAAATGAGAACTCTAGATATAGAGCATGCTAGGAAATGTATAGAAGAAAGGTGGATGAGGAACGAAGGGGCTGCAGGAGGGGGCACGCAGGAAATATGGGCTGAATTTGAAGCTGAAATATCACTGAAATACATAACAAAATTTTCTAGGAAGATTCAAATATATTCCTTTATTGGTGTTTGTTTTTACAGCATCTATCACATTAACACTTCCCGCATTCTACAACAGTAAACTCTCCCATTGAATTATTCTTTTTTTTTCCTATCTATTCTTATTATTCTAACTGTATTTGTGTGACTGAGACAAATAAAAATTGAAATATGATGTAATATTCTGCATAGATGATGGATTAAAAGCTATTTAATTGTATTTTTTTATTTTATTTTTAAAGAAAAATGTGCCATCTTTTCTGAAGGGAAATCATCCAAAGTGTAACTGTTTTCTCTTACTTTGTCCCCCTGTCCTGGAGTTTCAGTAAACTCAATTTTAATCTAAAAATGAGGTCTGAATAATTTCTAAAAATTGGGATATAGGCACGTTAACACTAAGAGCAACCCTGTTCAGGCAATAAACGAGAAAAAACAGTGAACACCATAGTTAGAGTGAGCACACTGCAAGCACTGAGCTGTATGGAGATGCAAACTCACTCAAATTTGCTTGCTCTTTTTAACATACGTCTGTATCGATCCCATCCCAGGCACCCCCAATGTGTGCCTGCTGGCTGACTTGCTAACAAATACAAGCTGACACACCTTTGAGCCAAATACACACAGCTGCATGATCCATCTGTAGATTATGCCTTACTTCTATTGGACATCCGACAAAAGCCCTGTTGAGAGAGATGGTGAAAATGTCCTACACAGGTAGAAATCATGTTCTCGACATCATGGTCTCTTCCTTTCCTGTGCTACTGCTCTTCTGTCACACAGGAAAGAGGATATGTTTTTCTTTATCACTTCATAGATTTCAGACTTCGTTTTATAATTTACACAGAAGTTCTACTTCTTGTCATGGTTGGATTCTTGCTTTTATTTCTGTGTAGCTGTTGCTGCCTGTCAGTGTAAAATGAGAACATCTTTGAAGATATGTTGATCAAAACCACTGTTGGCCATTGTTTCTGCATGCGTTTTTTTTCTGGTAATAAACTCTCCATACTTATGCCTGTTGCCAAGAGAGTTCCTGCGTTCTTCTGGCTGATGTCCTCTTAAGTTCTTAAGAGAACAGGAAACCAGAGGAAGGAGGTTGCTGTAATGGCGAGGTGCTCGTTGAGGTCTTCTAAATCCACTTGTTTTTGAAGGATTAGCGGAGTATACTGTATAGAGCTTCAATTTCTGAAAGAAGTTAAATCTAGAGAAGACAAATGTGTTTCCGTAGTCTCCTTAGATCATTTAATGCTTAATGTGCTTACCCAAGTTCAGATATGTGCTACAGAATACTGAATGCCATGTGCTAGGGGTCAGAAAGTCATCAGGTAATTTAGAACGTGGATTGTCAAGCTATATAAAAACAAGAATCAAAATTCTGTTTGTCTTTGGTCTATAATTTTCTCATTGATATACATGAGATTTTTTGTTTGCTTGTTTTTGCAAATCTGTGATTGCCATGCTCGTGATAATATGTTGGTCCTCCCCAGAAGCATTACAGAAGTGTGAGATAAGATCAGTTTGCTTTTCTTTTCTCTTTTCATCTATCCACTCATTGAACATTTTTATCCTCTGCTCATGACCGTGATAGTTTACTTAGTTCCACGTGTCATTCCTTGTGAGTTCCACTAAATTTGTGTTATCTAACACTGAGATTACTGGTATGGTAAAAGGAAAATTTCAGCGAAGTATATGTCATTTCTGTTGAGTGCTCAGCAGGGGCTGGATGTAAAATGCTTACAAGAGCAGTATACAGGAGCTAATGAATTGTTGATGTTTACACAATATGACTATTTGATGGATTCTACTTTGCAGAATTGTACTTTCTTTTGTAAGTGGGGTTTGAAGAACATTATCAAGGCTGAGGTTTTGTCCATCTACTGTTGTTCTATCTACATTTTCAAAATAACAAAACAATGCACTTCTGGTTATTATTGTGAACTGGAAAATATCCAGTTGTTTTTAGCTGTTTCAGTAGAAGCTCGTGTTTTGTATTTAGTGGCCTGAATTTACTTAAAAACAAATTGAGTAGAGTGAGAGACTTGACTTCTAAGGGAGAGATTTGTGGTCTCCTGATAGATACCAGGACCTGTACATCCCAGATCTTCCTCCACTTCCCCCATGAGTGTCCTCTATAGCAACTTCTCCTCTTCAGATATGCTGCTGCATTAATAGAGTTAAATCTGCCCTGAGGCATTAAGTATATAAGGGTTTCCATCCAGAATAACTCCTTCAAGCCAACACAAGTAACAGGCAACTAATCATCAACAAAGCAGTCAAGCTGAAATGGAAACATTGAGACTAGGTACATTTGTCTTCTGTACCACATTTATCTCTTTTTCTACTAAATTTACTTTACTAAACAGTGTATCTAGGAATAATACTGAATATTCTGTTTTCTGATATAAGTATGCTTGTTTCAGCATATCCCACTTAAGAGAAATACAGATACCTAATTTCTCTTATTCAAGAATCTGTTGTCTGAACACTTAACAAAATCGTTTTCTGTTCATATATGGATTAAATCAGTTTCTCTCTCTTTTCATGGCAATGGTTTGTACTATGTCTGCAAGTTAAATTCTTAATTATTCTTTTAATGTATATTATAATTATATTAGATTTATATACGTAGTAGTTTTATTATATTTTCTGAAATGAGGTATAACGTAGGAAGCCAGCAAGTTGTTTGAAAGCAGCAAAAAGGCTGAATGAAAAAGAGATATCTATGTAATCACATTAATTACTGTACTCACTTTTTCTCCTCCTTCTGCTGTTTATAGAACACAGAGACCATGCTACCCTTTATTAGAGTTATTTGCCTTCTAAGCTGACTTTCAGAGTAGATTGAATTTATACATATTATTGTACAGCTTTGGATGGGTAGATTTTTATCCCGTGTAATTACAGCATATTCATATCAGCATTTCTGTTACTAATTAAAGGGAAGCTCTTCCTATCAGATCTTCCAGATGAGCTGCTACTGCGATACAAATAGGAGCTGACATCTTCGATTTTGCTTTGGCAGTACAGGAAAATAATTTGTCTTGATTGTTCGGTTTTACTTGAGAGGAAATTCTGAAAAATATTGCCATCAGCGCTGACATGAGGTCAAAGATGGCTTGTAGGAAAACGGTGCGAGTTTGCTAAGTAGAACATTTTATTATCAATACAGCAGAACCGTTTGGCTGAATTTTTAAATAATAATTATCTCAGTCTGAAAAACCACCCGCCAATTAAACAGACAATTTACCGCCAGTGGACAAATAAGTATGTTTGAAATGGTTACCTCTTTCAAATTACTGCTTGTCTTCTCTTGTTTTACAGAGGTATCCGAGGTACCACTGTTTTCACCTCTGGAGAGGGGTAATTCACTGTAGTCCCCTACTGAGGAAGATGTGGCTTTATTGTTCCGTCTTGCAATGCTTGGTTCCCCTGACATTAAAAAATAAGCTGTTAGCATAAAACTAATGCAAATCTCTCACATAAAATCAGCCTCGCTCCCGTCACCAGCACTTGAGAAACAGCAAGAGGTTCTTCTTGGCCTAAAGCAACCCGCTGCCGTCGTGCCTTTCAAAGGTTTGCTGAGCAGCCAAGGGGGGACAGGCTCAGTTAACTATTAATGACAAGTGCTCGAAGGGAAAGCATAAAACTCTTTTCTAAGCTTGCACAAGAACTCAGTGCTTGCCTTGCTCCTGAGACCACGGTTTGGTGACGTGGCTCAGTGTACCACAGTGTGTGATGTTAGACTAATGCTCACTTACTGACATGAGGCCTGACTCTGTGCTTCCAACCAAACCAAATGGCACTGCGGTACCTGGGCCTTGGGCTCTGTCAGCATGGAACCCGCTCAAGCTGATACAGACTGGTATGCCATTTAGTGCTTAGTTTAATGACCCACTTTAGGGCATTTTTTTCTTTCTGTTCCAAAGTCATCATTTTTATTTACCTTTAGTGTTACTAATGGCTCAGAATATTCCTTTTGAAATATTACGGGAGTGAAAACACAAGCTATCAAGTTGGCTGAGAAGTTTACTTTCATGGTTCATTTACAATTTCCTGTTTAAGCAAAAGGGCTTAAGACATGCAGTACTACTCCTGGCCTGTGGCTGCACAAATGCCACTTGCAACAAATGGGCTTGAAGCCAGTCTCTTGTAAATACATGAACATAAAGGTTTATGGAGTTCTCCTCTAAGGGCTTTGGGTTCAAATTTTTTGCTGTTGTTGCTACTGTTTTGTGGTGATTTTTTTTCTGTTGAAATTTAGCTGGAGAGATTTCATATATATTAGGTACATGTTAATGCAGAACAAGCAAAACATAATTGCACTCAATGGCTCTTAGCTGAACAAATATATTAAAAAGCTGTTCTCATTTTGTCTTCCAAATTACACCACCTATTGCAGAACGGTCTGTAAGATAGCATACTGCAACCTTACTTTCCAACTGCAGATAGAAATGTGACCACTGGTACTTTGTTCACAGAGATACATACCTGGCCCTTTCTTATTTATCAAGGCGGCAAGAGTTGCCAATAAAATTATTGCCAGGATGGAATTCAGTTTAAGTATTGAAAGCTATGAGAATTCAGATTGATTCAGACTAAATTTTCATTGATTACTTTATTGAAACATTCTTCCCAGAGGTTAACCTCTCATGTTTAATTAGAATGTGGCATTTAAAAATGGACTCTCTCACTGCATTGAATTGCCTTTTGAATTTTTTTAAGTGTTACGATGAGACTGACTTGATAGATTGCTATTATTTTTAATACATATTAGCGCTTTTCTATTAGAAAACATGAGGAATGGTACTGTGCTGTTTCTGGGAGAACTTGAGCCGCACTTGTGTTATGCTCCTGGTTTCATCTATTTTCAGAGACTACACGATGTAAACTATCTTGGTAAGGCACTATTAGTTTCCACTGTTTCGTTATAGTTTCCACTGTTTCATGTTTTATGGTATGTTTAGCTTTTCAAGATTAAAGGTAGTCTCTTTCATCTTTCTGTCATATCTTCCTAAGTAGAAGGGAAATTGGAGCAGGCAGCTTTAATAACTTAACATACAGTAAGGGAGAAACGCACAGGCAGAATGTAAAAAAGCAATCTAAAATTCAGCACCTTAAGTGCCTCAAGCTTGAAAATGACTAAGGTATTATGACTTAATGATATCTGTGGAATCACATTTTGGACTAAAAATAAGGGAGGAAATACAACTCATGATTTTTGATAGAGTGCGTTGCTCTGTGGAGGATATTCTGTTACTTATTCATTACAATGCAGTCTGCCCAGAAGTGAAAGCATGTTTAAATTAGCATTTCTGCATTATTTAGCTTATGATGGTTGAGATCAGTGATTAAAAGTTATAATTTTTCCTGTTGCTACAATGTTCCTCTATCCTCTACTAAAACCCTATAATGAATGTATAAAAAAAAAAAAAAGAAGAAACCTTTGCCTGACTAAAATCTGCAGTTTACATCAGCCAGCTATGTAGTGACTGAGAGCATTAATTAAAAGCTGCCTGATTAATTTGTTTTAGATGTTATGGTCAGGCCTGTTGCCATCTAAGCTGATTGCTTAAGTGAAGCACTCAAGAATTTGGGCAGCTATTGGAGGATGATCCAGTCTTACATCTAGGGTTTGCTGGTCAACATCAGTGGTGCGTTATAAAGAAGTAGAAAGAGTGCTTTCGATGATGGTTGAGCTTACTGGGGAAAAAAAAACAACCCAACCAATAGGAGAATGAAAATGTTCTCACATTCATGTTAAATTTGTAAGCTGTTTCTGTTGGAAGGAGGAGGAAAAGAATGTAAAATATTAAAGAATTTTTTTACCTTAAAAATGAAACATGGTATTCCAGAAAGGCTGTAGTGTTTCCTTTTCAACAAGGATCCTTTTAACTTTTTAAGCTGCAGTATATATCTATCTATCTCTATATATATGTATATAAGTATTTAAAATAGTATTAGATTACAGAGTATCAGTTTTTAGTATTTAAATAATCTTAATACAAAATTTGATCAAGTGTTTCTGATCTCACAGAATGCATGACCGGTAAAGTTCTGCATTTGGAAAGAATCCTATTAGTTTCTTAATTATTATTTAAACTTCTTGCTTATAGAACAGGTTAAATACATGCATCATTTCAAATTTGCAAGCAAATGAGACAGTTCATAATTAGAGCTCCAAGGTCTGCTATATGATGCCCTTCAGACAGAACACAGAATGGATAGTTCTTAGGATTTTGCCATGGATCATTGCACCGTCACATTCGCGATAGATTTGTTCTTATAAACTGATACCCGAGTTCTCAACTGTAGCATTGCCCACCACCACAAACAGGGTACAAATAGCCAACTTTCCAGGACTTGTGTATTGAATGAAGTATCTTAGGGAAGAGCACCTTCCTCAAACAAGTAAGCCCTGCTTAACTCAAGTTTGAAGCTCTGACTATAGTAGGTTAAGACTGAAAATACATAAAGTTGCATGTAATAATAATTAATTTTGTAATTGATGCATTGATTCCTTAAAATACTGAATGCATCCTATGTCATCAAGGTTCTTCTACAACTTCAACTCTGTTTACCTAATGACAGTTGATGGAAATGACTGAATTTCTGAGTTGCAAATGAAAACTATCAACTCCTTCATAGCTATATTTATGTTTTTATTTATTTTGAAGATCTGGAATACTACTGGAATACATATTATGTTTCTGTCTTCTGAAACGATGTAGTTATAATCCCAAACATTTCAAAATAGGACAAAATAATTTACCTTCTTGTGTTCATTTGAGTCTTACACATTTTGCACTTAAAAATTTAATTAAGAGTACTTCTGGAATTATTTATGTAGGAATATTTTTGTCAGCTTGCATTTTATTTTGAAAAATCATATTATTTCTGAGTATATGTTAATCACTATCACTTTACATGATCCTATCAAGGATATATATCTTAGAAATGATCAAAAAGTAATTTAAAACACCATTAATCATCATTCTAAAAGTTACCTCCACGCTGTATCATTGAATGCAAATATATGTACACTACATCATAAGAAAACAAATAACTGTGTGGTTTATTTACATAATTATTAAAAAAATCCAGCAACTAAAAGGGAAATTGCTAGAGCGTAAGCATCTTGCCATACTGGGAGCATTGTTGTAGTCTCCAGGCGGCCAGAGAGCAGCAGGTTGCTCCATGCTTATTGGCCCACTGTCTGGCTGGGACTGGTGCTGAGCAAAGGCTGTGCCCAATCGGTGGCAGTAGCAGAAAATCACCATTTACCCCAGTTATTAAAAACTTCTGAAGCTCTTGAAAACAGACTTCTACACCTAAGTCTGTAAAGCGGAGGTTTCCATTCTCAGTCCTACTTTCCTTCTCAACTACAAACTGAAAGTGACTGTTTATAAGCTGCTTGTCTATCACTCTTTGTATAGTGACTACTTGTCACTACAGATAATAACACTGAACATCACTATGGTGAGAGACCTGTCACACATCCATTATAAGCTCTTTTCTTAAGAGTGGTTGTTTAATTCCTGCCTTTCTGAATACAAATTTCTGCAGAATGACTTCTGTGCTCCTTCCACATCTACATTTCCTGCTCCCATTGCAAAAAAACTCATGAAGTACAGCAGAATTTCTTGTTTTGTTGCCTAAACTTACTCAGTCCAGACTTGCTGTAAAAATAATAGTAATAAAAATCTATCTACGCTACTCTAAAAATAATGGAATGATATGTTGTAAATCAAGAAGGCAATCTTACATGGCAGCATAAATCTTTACTATGCATTTATTTCCTCAGCTGCATTACTGACTTGGCTCCCCTTAGATTTGGTCCAAAGTGTGAAAAGGATGCAGAAAATATTTATTGAATGTCATGTTTTGTTAGAGAAATAGCAAGAAAGAACAGTCCCTGCAGTTAAGAGTTTGTATATCATTTAATCTGTTATACATATATATATATATAGTGTTAGTAACACTCAAAAGAATCGGGTGTGAGTTTCCGATGCACACAGAAGTGAATGAAGAAAAGGGGCAGGAATATTGCCATACGAAAAGATTCAAAATGAAGTAGGAAAAAAAAAAGAAAAGCAGACTGAAAAATAATCTGTTCAGCCATTACTGCCATTAAAACCAAATTATTTTTTCAAACTTGAAATACTTTAAAATATATGACTTTTAATGATGATATTAACAAATGAACTTAAACTTTACCATCAACAAGAACTCTAATACTTTGTTTTAACTTTAGAAGTTGAAAGCTTAGGTTGAAAAATACATTTAAAACTTCATAGGTTAATAAAATATAATTGAGATTATTTTCCTTCCTAACTATTGGAGGTATCTAAATTGATTTGAAGGATTTATTAATTCACACATCAGTTTCTTAGCTAGTTGGACTGTACAGATGTAGGTATGATATGATCGGGTGACTTTTGAAATGCAGCCCAGGAGGCCAGCAGTATCCTAGGCTGCATCAACAGAGGGGTCACCAGCAGGACAAGGGAGGTGATCATCCCCCCCCCCTTACTCTGACCTTGTAAGGCCCCATCTGAAGAGCTGTGTCCTCCAGCACAAGAAGGATACGGAGCTGTTGGAGTGGGTCCAGAGGAGGGCCACAAAGATGCTCAAAGGTCTGGAGCATCTCTCCCATGAAGAGAGACTGGGCAAGTTGAGCTTGTCTGGAGAAGGCTCCAAGGAGATCTCATTGCAGCATTCAAGTATATAAAGTGAGCTTATAAATGGAAGGGAGACTGACTTTTTACATAGGCAGATAGTGATAGGAAAAGGGAAAATGGCTTTAAACTAAAGGAAGGGAGAATTAAGGTTAGATGAGAGGAGGAAATTCTTTATTCAGAGGGCAGTGAGACCCTGTCACTGCTGCCCAGAGCTGCGGGTGCCCCATCCTTTTGGAGTTGCTCATGGAAGGGGCACCGAGCAGCCTGAACTGGTAGGGGTCAAACTGACATGGGATTTGAACTGGATGATCTTTAAGGTCCCTTCCAACCCCAGTCATTCTGTGATTCTTTGATGCTATGAAAATTGCATTTGCTTTAAGATGCCCGACCAAGTCTGGTCTTAAATTCACGAAAAGTATGTTGACTTTTTCCACCACCTTAAACCTAAGTTGATTGAGACTTGAGACTATTACTAATTGTTAACCAATTTCAATTTTGATTAATTGCCTTTTTCAGTAGATGCTCTTTTTCCCTTTCTTTTTTATTTGCAAATGTATTTTTAATTTGCAATCTTATCAGCCATGTTAAACTCCCTTTGTATTATAAGCAGTTAATACCTCACATTTTCCTTGATTAATCAATCAAGCCATCTCTCCCACTTGTTTTGTATTACATAGTCATTTGCATTAGTTTAAACATCTAATTTCATTAACAGAAAACCATTGCTATTGGACTACATGGAGCTCCAAAAAAAAAAAACCCATTTAATGATTAGTCATTATTTTCTTTCAGGCCAGTTTTTAAGGATCTGAGTGTGACTTAAAGCTCATGATTTCCAGAGATGTGACTTTACCAAATAGCTACCTACTGGAGTTTGCTGAATCATGACTGTAGAATTTCTGATTCACTTTGTGTTTTGTCATGTGAATGTGACTGAGAGTGGTTTTTACATGCTCTGATAATTCTTAGCAGTATTGTGTTTATGTCACGTTAAACTCAAAGCTGCAGTAAAAACTTAAATATTCTGAAGGAAAACATGTCTAATAAGAAACACTGAAAGGCTTGTTTTTCCAGTGGTGGTTTAGTGCATTTCACTGTCTCTGACAAGGTGTTGTTCTGCAGGAATGCCCTGGGAAGTGTTTGATTGACCACATGGCTCATATTGTCCCTGGATGCAGTAGTATTGCCATCACGTGTCTCTTGTGTCTTGTCCTCAAGACTTTGCAAATCTGCTTTGTCTGATCTCACTAGACACAAGTTGAGCAGAATATAAGTGAAGCTAAGTGAATGCTAATCCACTCTTCTTTTGATTTCTTTTAAAATTGTAGCTGTATTCATCATACTCAACAGTGGCATAGCCTCTGTCCCACAAGATTAATTTTTTATTCTGCTTTCAAGAGTATTCCGCAATTCCACTGCAGATAAATGGAAAATGATTTGATATCCAACTTCAAGTTAATGCTCCGCATAAGCTTTGCATTTCTGTCCAATGACTCCTTATCCTATCATTGTTATGAAAGACAACGTTATAAATGAAAGCCTTTTTTCAGTGTGTTTTATGTCTGATTGCTTCACACAAAAGCTAAGGAGAGAAAAACATTTTGAAAGAAATGTGTTTGTAAAATCACAGAATTTGGCAGAATGACTCAAGGGCAGATGTAGTGCTTGCAACTACTTTTAATTCTCTTTTTAACTGACTAGACGTAAATGTGAGAATGTCTCGTTAAAGAAATGCACAGCAAATTGTTAGGGGAAAAAAAAGCATCACAATCCAGATTCACTTGCCATTCCTTTGGATTTGACTTTGTTTCTTGGGTTCTTGTTTTTCTTTCTTTCCTGTCATGACATGCACAGAAGTGAACTGGCTAATTAAAGCTGAATCCGTATGAAGTTTCTAGGAATGTTTTCACACAATCTGTAATATCAGAACTCTCTTAGATAATAATATTTACCTCAGCTAAAGACTATATATACATACATATATATAAGCAGGATCTTACGGTGACTAATATTTGTTTAAGATTGAATGTAATGCTGTAGTTCCTGAGCTGTTAAGGGCTCACTTGTGCCAGGACTTGGGCTGATAAGCTCTCAGAAGTGTCAGGTCGTTGTTCAGGTTTGTGGTTTCTGGGGGTGGGAAGGAATCTAATTTTGACCAGTAAATGCAGAATGGCATGTGGCTGACATGGTGCATGTAGAATTTATTTTGGATCCATACGACGGAAATCATTCCAACAGAATACTTTGCTGTTTTGTATAATAACTGAAAATAATTGGAAAATGAGTCCTTATCCATGGAAAAGTCCAAATCCTTGATGAAAAGTCCAAATCTGTCAAAAACTGTTCTGGTTCAAAACATTGGGAATATTGCATTAATTTGGAAAGAGATTGATAAGTAAAGTTGGTAAAAGTTATGCTGTAGTGCAGAGGAGAAAATTGAGATTTTTTTCATTTTGGTTAAGGAATTTTTCTCTAAAACTGTGTTAATGAGTAAGATAATAGCAGCTAATATGGACCTAATCAACCACTTGGGATACTGAATCTTTTAACAATTAAGTAATAATTTGAGCCTATCTTTGGATTAATATGCTTTAAGATATAGATGATCTTTAACATCTCGGTGTGTACCTCACTGGATTATGCAATTTAGTGATAGTTTTTCCTTTGTCTGGTTGTTAATTTTCAAGGAGTAGAAAACTGTATCTCAGGTTTGAAGAAAAAATGAGTTACAGAGGAAAAAATTGCAGTCATCAGTGTGCATGGTTTTGTTTTGACTCAGTTTACGACCAAATGATACATATGCTGTGTACATAGGCAGACTATTGGAGAACTGTTTGGAATACAGAATTAATTCAAATTTTCCATAATTTATAGCAGTGATAACGTTTACAATTTTGAGGATGTATTTACTTGTGTAAAATGACATCCTAGACACATACATATAGAACGTTGTATTATTATATTTGTAATATTTGTGTACAGGATAAAGCAATTACAGGTTGTTTCTGCCTCATTATGAAGGATAAATAACATTGGCAAGGAAATATTAGCCAGAGGGGACCAAAATGTTTCTTGCAGATAGTCCCATTAGCTTGTTTCCAAAAGATGCTCACCAGAGTGAAATTGCAGCACATGACTAGCTGTGCTGACAAACATCTGTTGTCTTAGCTCCAAAAAGGCTTTGGGGAGAGTGAGTAAGGACAAACAGTTCTTATTTAATCAGGTTAAATGTAACCTGAGAGACATTTTGTTTTGTCATCTGTGGTCCTGTCCCAGTTTCCTGTCACTTCTTAAAATGGCTCATGTGGTTAAGCTTCCTTCTAGAATTGCATGGTCTTTTTGTAAAAGAATGATTTCCACCTGCATGACAGCAATTACAAATGTGGTAACTACTGACTGTGGAACAAACCCAACCAACCAAACCTGTCTGTGCTCCCCCAAAACTCCCCGAGGGCAGAGCAGTTCTGTCTTAGAAACAAAGAAATGTACTTCTGGAGGACAATATACATGACTAAAACTTGGCTTAAGCTTTATGTATACAAACAGGACAAGAAGATTGAAGACACATTTCTGTGCTTCCAGGTAATGTTCACCACTCCTTGAATGTGTCTCAAATAGCTTTCTAAGTTGGCAGCATACGTTAATTGTGACGTTACGTAGCAACAGAGCACAATTAATCTGTTTTGTCAAAATTAAATACATTCTCCTAACTCCATAAGAAATTATGTTTTCAGTCACTGTTGTCTACAGTGCTGCTGCTACGAATAAGGCAGTAGGATGCATCAGATACATGACTCCTGTATTTTGCCTATTTTGTACGTTCAGCATTCTACGTTTGCAGTTAGAAAAGTGGCAGGCAGATATTCAGTCTTTGTGCAGAACCTTCCAGATACTTTGCTGTGCCTCTGTACAGGGATCAGTTTCACTGCTTTCATTTTTAGCAAGGATTTCCCTATGTTGCTTCACAACATGTCACCATGTTAAAACAGATGTTTTCTCTCACTTTCTTTCTGTTTGGGGGAATCTGCTGGCTCTTCCTATTGTTCCAGTTACCAGTAACTGTCAGGAAAAGTACTGGTTTTCTCTTTATTCTCAGAATTATTTCAGTGAAAACACTGATGTTATTTTTTGTTACATGCACATCAGCATGAAAGTGAAATTTGAGTATTGCCATTTTACAGAGCATTGGTATGTGTGTCTGTGTCCAGACACTGTAAACTTGAGCACCAACTATTTAATGACTTCCTATTGCATAATAAAATACTGACATGTAACTTTACATAGTTTCAAAAGTTGTGAAGAAGCACCTTTTATGCCTTATCGGTGCCTCTGGGAAGATTTAAATTCCTGGTAATTACTATGAACATCAGTACATCAATAGTAATGTGAGACATAAATGGACATTGCATTGCTTTTCCTGTAATTTTCCATTTCAGAAGATAGAGAACACCCAAGTACTGGAAGATGAAAAAAAAAAACAAACAACAAATAGCACAAACAGAACTGGAGAATGTAAAATATGCCATACTCAGTTCCTGTTATAATTTTTTTTCTTTTTCTGGAACTTTGTTAGGTTTTTAAGCCAGCCTTTTAGGCCATGTCTTCAGTGCTAGTTTTCAGTAGGTGAACAGGGATACCTTGTGTTGTATCCATTTGTCTTCTCTGAAATATATTCTAATTTGTAATGATATTTTCGATAGGTATTGATTTTTTTATTATGGAAAACTGTCAATTTGTGAGGATTAAAATATATTCAATTTTACCAGAAATTCAAGCAGTGAAAATCTACTTGAAGATACCATTTTTGTGTTACATTCCTTTACAATTCTTTCTGATAAGAGATCTACCAGTTTCATGTATGTGTAAGAAAAGACTGCATCTTGTGTTATCTTCTATTATATATTCCCAAGAGGAAAAGGATCCTCTTGGGAGCAATTTTATTTTCTTCAATAAAAAAAATGCATTTTTAATGGACAACAAGCAAGATTGGTATCATGACGTTAGATGCAGATCAGTCTTTCAAATGATAAATGCTTTTCTCTAGGAGAAAAAAAGTATTTATTAAATAAGTTCATCCATTTTATAAGATGCTGCTTTTCAGCTTTAAGTACTGATTGTGTGCCACGCACTTTGTATTAAGTGAAAGCGTAGGAGAAAAGAATCCCTGAAGTGATGAGAAACTGCAAAGGATTTTCTATATTAATTTTTCACTGGAGTGTGGCGGTTCCTGTTCCCTGCCTGCAACGACCCAGAACCTTTCCTCAAGTCTGATAAAGCTGCAAGAGTGCTGTGTATTTTAACAAGAGGCATTTCTCTGAAATACTTATTGCAAACAGAAGGATGCTGGGCAAATGTATCGGTCCTGAATAATCACTGTGACGCAGGATGAGGAACTTGCATAGCAGTCCCAGTCCCGTTGCATCGTTCCGTTTCTGTCCTCTCCACAGATCACATGCTATGAGATAGTGGGAAGTGTTAACATCTGCTGCATTCACGATGCCACCTGGAGCTTGCAATTTTTAATTATTATTTTTACCTTGACGTACTAGATAGTAACCGAGTACCTATTTTGAAATATTTTTTGTTTGACAGGGTATTAGGTACTGCGGTGTTATCACACATTTTCTCTAAGATTTCACAAACTTGTGTATAGTTTAAGACAACAGCTGTAAGGATCTTCTAACAGCTGTGTTAAAATGTATTTTTATCATTTTTGCCTAGGCTATTCTGATTGGTTAAATTGAATCGTAGTCTTGCACATACTAACTGGGAAGATAATTTGCAGTAGTTCACTATTATATGAAAGAGTGTTCAGGGAGAGATTTTCATTGTTGTATATTATTCTTTCTCTAAGCTTGCACAAAATGTATTGAGAAAATATATATATATATATTTCCTTTTCATCCTTTTTAGATAATTCCTTACTCTCATAACATTATTTTCATGCATGTATTTCAGTATAATCAAAAAATGTCCTATATTTTAAAGCCATTTCCCATTGTCCTATCATTATCTACTCATGTAAAAAGTTGTTTTCCTTCCTGTTCATTGTCTCTCTTTAAATACTGGGAGGTTGTTATGAAGTCTCCCTAGAGCCTTCTCTTCTCCAGACTGAATAAGCCCAGTCCCCTCATCCTGCCTTCATAGGAGAGGTGTTCCAGCCCTCTGATCATCTTTGTGGCCCTCCTCTGGACCTTCTCCGAAAGCTCAACATCTTTCCTGTACTGTGGGCTCCAGATCTTAATGCAGTACTTCAGATGGGAGTGTTAAGTTTTTCATCTACCGGGACTGCTAAGTTCTTCTCAGCTTGGATACTCTCAAGGGGTTCTTCTCTCAGTTTGTATACATATCTGGGATCACCCCAACACAAGTGCAAAACCTTGCACTTTGCTTTGTTGAACCTTATTAGGTTCACAAGGGCTCATCTTTCCAGTTTAACAAGGTCCTTCTGGACGTTACCCCTTCCTTCTGTTGTATCAACTGCATCACTTAGCTTGGTGTTGTCTGCAGACTTGCTGAAGGTATGTTCAATCTCATAATCTATGCCATCTTTAACATTTAAAGATCTAAAGATATTAAAGAGTATGAGTTCCAAGACAGACCTCTGGGGGACACCACTCGTCAATGGCCTCCACCTGGACGTAGTGGCATTTACAACAACTCTTTGCCTGTGACTTTCCAACCAATTCCTTATTGACCAAATAGTCCACCCGTCAAATCCTTATCTCTTCGATTTAGAGATAAGGATATGGTGCAGGACGATGTCAAAGGCCTTGCAGAAGTCCAGGTAGATGATACCAGTTGCCTTCCCTTTGTCCACCAATACCATAACTCCACTACAGAAGGCCAGTTACAGTGAAACACTTCTGCCAGTATGCTGGTGAAGCAATTGTGATGGATTTCACATGTTTCAACCAGGTAAAAAAAAACCTGCTTTGGACACAACGTGCCAAGTGAGAGTACTGATATGAAAATCAAACATTTTCCCCTCACTGTTTTCATCTCCTGAGGATCATGGTTCTGGCCTGGGCACTGCAGAGAATGCAGTTTACAAAATGTGGATTTAGCTTTGAATCTTATTTCCCTACTATACGTGGCTGTTTTTGCAGAGAGAAAAAAGTGTAAGAGTTGGCATAAAACCCCGAAAGTTGAAATATGAAGGCATGTATTCTTTTTACCCTGGTTAGGCCAGTTATGAGGTCAGTTTTCATACAGCTGTATTCAGAAGTGATATTTTTTGAGAGTAAGTAGGCTCTGTCTGTTAAATAGGGGTTTGATGTGTTTTAGAAGATTCGGGAGCTGTAGAAACGACTGATTTTTTTTGTGGTTGTAACTAAGCTCCAATGAAAAATTCTTACATAAGCAAAATCTTAGCATTCCCTTCTGCTCTGAATTTTTTCATGTTTCTCAAGCTGTCCATATCAAATAACTGTTACCTTTGAAGTCAGTGAGAAACTAAACTAATGGTCTTGACGAGGTGCTTAAGATGCTTCATTCTTCCTAAGTTGGGTGTGCTTAGTCAAGATTCTTCTTTCTATATACTTTCCCTTGGGGTTTTTTATTTTGCTGATTTGTGTTTTTTTGTTGTTGTTGTTGTTTTGTTTTGTATTTTTGGTTTCTTTGTTTTATTTTTCTTCCTCTTTTTTTATTTTAAAGAGACAGGACAGAACAGGTTAGAAGGCCCAGGAGATATTTTCGAGCAACGGAGCTGTTAAGCTGAAGCAGTGTTCTCAGAAAAGGAACAAAACAACTTAGTAACTCAGATCTGGCTCAATGTGTTTCTCTCCTTGTGAATAATGCATTGCACCGTCAAGAAAGTTGTTCCTTCTCAGTTTGTAGTTACGTGGCAAAACTGCATTACCTACAATTGGAGAGATGTCCAAGGAGCACAGAAATGTAGGAGAAATGTTTTTTCTTCTCCCCACATAGCAGCATGTAGCCCTAGGGAATATTTGATCTGATCCAGCATCAAAAAGCTTTTATTTTATTTGACTGGATTACAGACTGTACCTTGCAGCTCTGAATGTTCTGCAACGTGTTTGCTTAGATATGATGTCTTTAAGTCAAGATACAAGAAAAGTAAGCTCTTTATTTAGAAGAAAGCATGCTTAGAAGTAAACTGTGATTGTAACAACTACTATTAATATATTAATATGTTTTGGTGTTATTATCATGGAAATGATCAAGTTATGTAGATATCTTCTCAGCTTAATGTAGGATATACTGCTGTAGCTATCTATCATGAAATATTCCAGTGGTCAGGTCAGTGATGTAGAATCTTCCTGTGGGAGAAGAGGGATTAGAAGGCAGTTTCAGTACTGACTCCACTTGTGAAGTTAAAAAAGGTATAGATACTTGGAAGATCTTCCAAGTCTCCCAGTGTAGATGTAGATAAAGAAGGCAAAAAGGAGTCATTCAAAAACGAAGCCATATGTTTTCAAAGTTAAGGTAATAGATTTGGAAAGACTACTTACATTTAGGGCAGATGTGATGTCAAGCATGTTGAACAATGTGTAATTATAATGGAATTGTCACCAAAAAAAACCCAAACCCTAAGAAATAGAAAAAGACTTGATTTTCAACTCATTGAAATTCAAATAGACCACTTGTCAGCAGAAAAAAAACTCAGCCTGACATCCTACAGAAGTGAAAGTTGTCCTTGAAGTTGTAACGTACATCTCTTCTACCCTACCCAGATGATAGATTAATTAATCATGGCAAACCAAAAGGATATTGCAAAATTTTCAAACAGAACAAAAAATCCAATGTAAGTATCAGTAAAATTTTTAGTACTAACATTAAAGGAGTCTGGTATATGTTGTTAGGCAGCAAGTAAAAGAGGTTTTATTGTTATCACCCTTTCACCAGCTTTGAATCAGTGCAAAGGAAGGGACCTAGGGTAACTAGTCTTCCCAGTCTGCAGACATTTACTGTGCTCAGAGACACTTTATTAAGTACCTTAGGATAGTGAGTGTGTAAAGTCTGATTATTATGTTTAGAAATCTTTCTATTTTCTCTCTCTCTCTTTTTTTTTTTTTTTTTTGTGGTGTAAAATATTACTGTATCTGTAGCCACAACCTATACGCCTCTTTTTACTGTTGGATACTGTTCAGGCACAAGCCTGAATCCAGCATTATAGTTTCACTCTGCCTGGATTTTTCCCTGCTGTCTTTCAATATGTAGAATGTCTTTCAGAACTATTACTGTATCTCATCACCATTAATGGACCTGAACCCTTCTGTGTAGGTAGCTGCTTGACCAAATGGATTAGCCTTCATTTCTGCTATTTATTATAGGCATTAAATCTAATTGACTAACACTACCTTCATCTTGTACTCTATATTTTATGAATAGCAGATCCTTGTGTGTCTGAGACCCACCCCAACCTGCTCTGTTGCTTTTTTTCTGGTATGATCTATTAATATAAGTTATGTTCCATGTTGAATTCCTTAAAAACAGGGAAATGGGAAACCGAGTGCAATGAATAACATAAGCAATAGAAATCTGATATTTTACCTTCACAGTATAACAAATTGTATCAAGCTGACAGAGATTTGTGGATAACAGTCATTTAGAGAATTGTTTAGGTACATAAACCTGCTAAAGATTTTCTGTATTAATTTGAGATTATCCTTTTGTAAGCACACAAAGTATACTGCCTCCTGAAAGAAGTTATGATAACGTGAATTGTACTTTTGTGCATAAAAAAAAACTTAAATGAATAAAAGTTCGTTTGAAATTAGGCAAAACAATACAGGAGTTTTACAAGAAATATCCAATCAGGTTATGTTATAAACATACAGAATCGCAGTATAGATTGGGAGGAACTTCTGGGTCCATCAGCTCCAGTAGGGCCACCTGGTGCTGGTTTTCCTGGACCATGTCCAGACACCTCTTGAATATTCCCAAAGAGGAAGACTCCACAATCTCTCTGGACAACCTCTGCCAGGACTCAGTCTCTCCTCCATAGTGAACAAGTGTTTCTGGATGTTCAAGGGGATTCTCCTCCCATTGCCTCTTGTCCTAAATAACTTTTCTTATCCTTTGATCCTTCTTTCTCCCCCTGCCTTCCTGTGATTAAAATGCTCACCTGAATCTTGAAAAATCTTTGGCTTTAAATCAGGGATTGACAAAAACATTGAGAATGGTTTTTTTTTGTGTAAATCCTTTCTGGGGACGAAACATTTGACCATGAACCTTCAGGGCCTGACCAAAACCAGAGGAATGCTTGGATAACGCAACCTAAGTCAGTGGCACTTGCTGACATTAGCACCAATAGATTTTAACCAGTAGGATAAAATTTTTTTATGTCGATGCTAATGCCTTTAGAGCAAGGCTACAGGCATTGAAAAAGACAGCAGAATGAACACACTGACAGAGGTGATCAATAGCATTTTCCTACTTAAAATTTATCTTACCCTGTTAAAAGAGGTATTGAAGCAGATTGACTGCTGAGTTTGCTTACAACAAGTGTTTTGAGCAAAGTCTTCAGCACTGTGTGCTTTAATGTATTGGGGAACATTTCAGTTTCCTCTGGAATTAATGTCTCTTATTCTGTTGGCCCAAGACATCAGAGGTGGATGGTGGTGGTATGTCAGGAGAGACTGATCCTTCCCACCACTATTCTGTTGCATGTTGTTGCCATGTGACAGATGGCAGCAGAGGGACAGTCTGACAGAATGGTGTCTGACGTGGAAGTGTGTATGGAGCAAAGGGGTGCCACTGAATTCCTGTATTGCTGAATGTTGATGGAGACCAACCAGTGGATGTGAACAGTGAGACAGTAGATGGTGTGTTTCAGCTGTGGTGACAGTGACTGTGTGGCACCTCTGCTAGTGCAGATTTGACAAGTACAGCATGCAGGCTCTTGTTCATTGCTGGCGAAAATGTACAGCTAATGGTGGTGGCTATGGTGAGCAGTAGTGTTATATAGCTGAGAAACTGCTCTTACAAATGGTGTTTGTTTTGCTCTTTGTATCTGTTGTAGTTTCTACGGAAATAAATAGGAGGTATTACTTTTGGAGCGACCTACGTATGTTGGTCTATGCTGGGGTATGCTGGCCTCTGTGCGATGCAGATGAGATGTCTTGTATTGTCTCCTACATGTGTCTGTGCATCTTCCTAGCTTTCCCCACCATTTCAGCTAATGAAGTGGGTTGCAGAGTTTGGAGTGAGAGGCTTTGGTTAAGCCATTTGTGGACTCCATCCTATGTTCTTCATAATGCCTGGTGTAAATGGAGGAGTGGTAGCTCACTGTTTGCTTTCCAGTTCTTGGGATCCCAGCTTTTATTGTCTAGGACATAACTGTTTGTCAATCCATCAGTGTCCCAGGAATGTTCCTGAGGGAGGTTTAGTAGGATTATTGTGCGAGTGTGGTGTCTTTGTTACTATCAAAGACATGAGGATTGAGTTAGAGGTGTTCTTTGACATACCAAAAGCAAAACGGAGGTGTTTTCAGTACTTCATTGTTTGGTTCCGGTAGAAAGCATTTTGGGTTCAGTACAGTTAAGATAAAAACTTATTCCTTTTCTAATGAAAACCAGAAGTTCTTTTAAGGAACTTTTTATCTGCCTGCAATCATTGAAATAGTGTTGCTAGTGTTATCCTCATTCTAATGAGTTTATTGAGCTCTTGATGAAACACTAGACTTTTAGTGAGATCCACATTTTTAGGCAGCTTTTAGGCAGAAATGCTATGAAGAAAAGGAGAGAAGCTACCCTTTCTGCCTACATAGAAATTGCAAACATGGAAATGAGTACAGTGTTTCAACAAACGACACTCTCTGGACTCCCTGATTCCTCCTAAAATGAACAAGACTGTTCATAGTTCTTTGCAATCATGGCTGCATAGACATTAATCTCCTTCAGATGGTTACCCACAGCCAACTTTTCCATTAAACTTTTTATGGAGGGGTGGAGGGAGAGAAAACTAACAAAACTGGTATATAAGAGATTGAAATATACAAATATTTTAGAATCTCTGTGATGGTACAGCATACGCATTTCTTAAAGGATAATTCAGAAAGAAAAGAAATGAGATTGCTGGGCTCTGTTGATAGGTGCTCCAGTGCCTACAGTTATCCTGTTCATCGTAATCCCTCAAAGGAAATTTGCCCTTATAACAACTATTGGCTCATGTATTATTCTGTGTAATATAGAGACTTCATCTATCCTCTACATCCAAACTCAGCATGCAGTCTCTCTGTTCTGAAGTGTCTGGCTTACTCTGAGCCTGTTTACAGTGCATCTGACATTTTGAACTGCAGGAAGTGACAAACTGACAGTGCCTCTGATTATAAAGTCAGTTCATCCGCCGATATTAGGAAGGAGCAAGATGATGCATGAAATAGATTTTAAATAGATCATACCATACTCTGAAGTATGCACATTTCAAATATTTTAGGAAGAAAGGGTGCATAGTGTGTGACTTCAGTTTATTTTGTGTTTTCGTTTTGTTTGAAGACTGTGATGTATTATTGTTTATTCTTGAATTATAAAGTAGGCACTGAGACAGGTGAGTCCTTTCCCATTGCAATAACTTAGCATTTGTAAGTACAGAAAGCAAACTACTGCTCAGAAAGTTAATGCAACGGCAGATTTTCAGTTCACCATCTGCAGTTAGGACTAAGAGAGCTCAGCTAACATCTAAGTGCTGGAATAGCAGATAGACTTTGGAGAGTGCCAGCAGCACCTCCCGTTATAACACCGGTTGCCAAATTGTCAGGAGTTCAACATATGCCGCTCAAAATGTTTTGAAAATCTAGAGAACATATTCTAACTAATCAAATTGTTACTGTATTAATTACAGACGTTGTGAAAGACATCCTCTGCCACCCTCGGTGGGAAATATATATAAACCATAGAACAAAATGGGAAAATATTTTTGTAACGCAACTTCCATTAATTTGTCACGTAGGTTGAAGTTAGAAATGCCACGATATATCCAGTCTCCATATATTTCTTTCCAGAATACTGTTGAGTAGCATTTCAAGTCTTTTGCCTCACATGCAGAAAGCTTCTGTAGTAAATGTTTAATATGCCGGTACATAATGCTAGCACAATAAAAATGTTCAAGTACCATTAAGGATCTGGCTAAAATCCATCGAACAGGGAACTTTCAGGCTAGCCTGACCAACTTTAACTGTTTCAAGCCAATACTGTAATTGAAGCTCACCACAATTTCCCTTTGTGTTGTGGCACCGTTTACAACCAGCCTTTGTGGTGACAGAATGTGCACTAAACGGAATGTGGTAGGTTCATATTATAGCCCAGTTACTGTATTTTACATGCAGTTGTGATTGCTCAGATACAGCCTGCCTCGTGCGTCTAAACCACAGCAATCCATTGGTGTTTAAATTATTGAATAACTGAATCTGTTGTAGAGGCTTTTGTCATCACTTCTTCATTACTTTACCTTCATTTTCTCTGGCTGATAAATAAGATTCCTCCACATTTCTCTGTTCACAATTATGTCTCAATTTTTTCTTGTTTATAATTTTAGATGACCACTGGAAGTGTTTGGGCAGCTACGTTTTAGGATCTGAGAGCTGGTCTGTTTGCTCATTTTCTTTAATTCTGATGTACTTTGTTATTAAATTTAAGCATGTACATACATCTGTAGGTGTATATGCTTATGCATAGAAACCTATAAACTGCTGCTTTGTTTGTTTTGCAGGCATCATGTTTTTTTCAAGTAGTTTTCAGTAGTGACCTCCTAGATAGCTCGAGAAAATGTCTCTCTGCTCACAGGCAAAACCTGTTAGGAATGTTTAAATAGATGTAATTAGTCCTGCTTTGGATGAGACAAAAGTAAACTGAACCCAGTGTTTTATTTTGGACAAAGAAATGTCCTGGTCAACAGTAGTGCACCATTCAAATGAAAACAACCCATCTTTGATTAGAAAATATCCTATGGTCAAGCTGTGCCACACATTGGTGGCACTGGTTTATTTGATTCTAGCTTGAATGAAAAGGATAAACAATAGAAGACTTGTTTCCAAGTCTTACTAGGCTCTAGCTAATGATTCTCACCCAGGAATGGCAAATTGACTCTCAGCTGTGATTAGATATTGTTAAGGTTTCTTTTCTCTCCTGCAAAAATTAAAACCAAGTATTTTTCTCTCTCAGCACTGCTTAAAAAAAATCCAGAAATTAACAGATAAGATAATCCTTCGTGTACTTTCACATTCTCCTCAACTCTGTTGCCAGGAGATGTATAAACCTCTGATTGTGTCTAAATTCCTTATGCACAAGGGTTATTTCCACAAAGATGGAAGATGTTACTCTCTTGTTAGCCTGTGTTTCTCTCTACTTGACCAGCACATGGCACGCTGAAATCCTAGTATATGACTAATAACGGAATGCAACATTTACAACAGTAGTTTTAATGAGTGTAGAGCTGGCGAAGCACTCAAAACAAAAAGGAACTTAATGAGGGTGTAGATTTTGGCTGTAAAAATTTTCCTGTAATGATGTATTACCCTTAACTAATTTAATGCCATGAACATAAAGTTCTTGATTCAGTGTAAAACCTGAACCTGCAAATCTTAAAATGGACCTTTTTTGAGTTCTTTGTGACTACAGGGATACAGTGTATACTGAAAGAAAATCTTCTGTAATTTGAGGGTATAATCAAAGCTAACATAGTTTGTATACCACTTTGCCACTTTCAATTTAAATGCAAGAGTTACCAAACTTGTTCTGCATGGATTAAAAAGGAAAGCTTTTAATCATCATCGGTTTAGGGTTACATTTTTGAAGAATTTTTGTCTTTACAGTTCCTTCTCTCTTTTGTATGTTGCAGGAGAGTATGTATATTTGTGTAATCTGAGTGGTAGACCACTTTATTAACTACATTTTCATTTATAGTATATGTAGTAAACCTAATTCGAGTTGGTTTTTACTTTACACCACAATGGAGCATATGCTAGAGGTTTTGTTTCAGGGTCCACATACAGGGATCTCATATGTCCAACCACATCTATTACTAAAAACCTAAGGATTCGTGTATTCCTATAGAGGGGGGACTGAGAACCTGTGTTGATCATTTAACTTCACATATCAGACCTATCTTCAATTAGAATATCTGTGTTCTTTTCACATTTGGGCACTTTATTTAGCTTTATTTTATTTTGTCCTTAAAATGAGTTCAGCTCTGTGCTGTTGCACACAGCCTTCCCCTGTGACCCTGGGCATGTCTGTGAACTGAGAAATGAGAATGAAGTAAACCAACATTTCAGATTAGCACTTCACTCACATAAAACTAAGTTTCCAAAAAGATCTTGGGGAAAAAAAAACATTAATTGAAGACATCGTAGTGGTTTTGATTAAAGTGAACATTCTTTGAGCTTTATAGTCACTGAATCTCACATATGGAAATTACAGTTGGTCTTAATCTGCTTTCAGAAGACTGATGCAAATATTAAAAAGTAATGAACTAACAAGATTGTTTGTTAATGCCACATAAAAGTGCTAATTATCCTTCATTTCCTGCCTACAGCTAAACCCAAGAGACATTGCCTAAGAAATTGTTAAATAAGTTGCTTCACTTGAAATGTGAATAGATCTGCAGTGCTTGATGGATTTACATTTTAGGAGTTGTGTGCCACATAATACCTTTGAAAGCGTGGCAAACAAAGGAGCTGTAGGAAGAAACTTGTTCACACAAAGTGTGTTATTAAAGTATGTGATACCTACTCATGAAGGGCTTCAGTCTTAATTATAATTTCCATGCAATTTTAATATGTAGTATAGTATAATACTACAATTATATATTAATTGTTATATGAGGACTTCTGATTTTTAACAGCGTAATGATGGTGTGTTTTTCCTCCATACAGTATACCTGAAGATATATCCCCTTATGTCAAACTGCCTATGAATATTTCTGAAGTGTTTTACTTTTCATCTCTACTGACACCTGTACAGTGTGTCTTTGGGATGGGTACAACATGAAAGAATTTGCAGAGATGTCATGACGATAATTGATGTCCTGGGGAAAAAATAAGTCTCATACTTCTGTCTTCTTACTGTAAATCTATCATCTTTTAAAATGCTGTTGAACTTGGTCTGTATTATAAAACACTCAATAATGCTCAATAACATTTATGTTAATTTACTGAAAATGGAAGATATATGCAGTTGAAAAATTCATATTAACCTTAAACCTGTAGTAATTTAAAAGTTTTTCTCAAAGATGCAGCATACGCTAAATGTTATTGTCTACACATTCTTTTCTACTCCAAATAAAATACTGTTGTGGTGAGGAAACGTAAGTAAATTTTACTGTAAGGAATATTGTAGAATGACTCATCTTTTCTGTTATTATAAACCAAGGAGGAAGACCTCTTTCATTTTGATGATACGAAGTAATAGAGAACCCAGGAGTATACATCTAGAAAACAGATGTGTTGTGCTGTTGCTGCAAATCATGGTTTTCAAGTGATATCAGGCTAGATTCCTTGCTAAGATGGCTTGCTACTGAGTTATTCAGGAATTACTGTAGTGAGTTGAAAGCAGAACATGGCAGGTGCTGCACAACTTCTGGGGAAGGTTCTTAGTGAGGGCTTCTACTGGACGCCCTGGTGGTTAGGTTAAGAGACACAGTGACTCAGGATAGGGGGCACATTCTTCTGCATCTGGCAATGCCAAATGCATTGCAAGCATAAGAAAACCCACAGGAAATAAAACACTAATGCTGTTATGAAACTACTAAAATACTTTCCCAGTGCTCTGCATAATAATGCAGGTGTTTAATGCATTGTGCGGAAATGTTAGAACTTTATTAATAAGACAAAAATTAATATAGTAGCATTTGCAAATGCAAAGGAAGTTTGTGTTTGATTGCAGAGACTGCAATATACACTTTATGAGAAAGGAGGGAATGAGGCTAGCACCAGGGAATCATTTTTGTCCTGTAATTTGTATAAATGCGTTATGTTCTATTGATGATCTTCTAAAAAATGCCCACTATATAAATATATTTGGGTTTAAAAAATAATTTATGCCAAGAGTTAACCATCATATTGCATAAATGACCTCTTATTAATAGAAGTTTCTTCTTTAAGAAATAATCAGCGCTCAGGCTGTGACATTATGCATTGTCTTCAGCTCATTTATAATGGTATGAGCTCCTGATTAGCTATTGAGTTACTATAAGAACTCAAAATATACGGCCTTTTTTACATAGGAGGGATGTTAATGCATACTATGCGAAGAGCAATAAAGCACGTTTATTGGCTGCTTAATGAAGATTGCATTGAATAAGAACAGATATATCCCTCCTTGAATTGTTAAACTACAGAATGCCAAGAATGTGGAAAAGGAGAAACAAAGAGTTCTCAGATAACCCAAAAGGAAAAAAAAAGTGCAGTTGTTTTTTCTAAACTCGTCAACATCTGTTATGACAAAGTGTTTGAAGCAGAGATTAAATCTTCCATGACTCTGTTGCTCTAACAAAGCTATTGTCAGTGATAATGTCCAATACTTCCTTTCAGTTATCACTCCATACATCGCAAAACCAAATTTCAATGTGAGTCAAGTAAAGAAATTCTGAGTTAACACAATTTGTTTACTTCAAGGTTTTTATTTATATCTTCCATTTAGAATGCTATACTGTGCTAAGAAACATAGCAGTTTGGGGAGTTTTAGAATAACCGAATTTCTATAAAATCCTTATTAGTTTAAGAAATTATTGAGTTGTAGAACCTTCTGCATGCTGCAGTCAATAGCACAGTAGTGTGAAATATCTGAAGTTAAGGGAATCACGTAAAGAAGAGGGCTACGTTTCCACTTTTTCCATTTGGTTCACTCTTAAAGAAATTTCAAATGAACCTGCTTTTAAATTGTGAGTGTGCGGTAGTAAAATGGAATAGTGATGTGAAGGAATTTTTCACTTCTATACTCCCATTCTTTTTTCATTTGCCATTAGAATCATTATCCTTGTTATAATAGGAATGTTTTTATATTGTACTCAAGAGTCTAGCCTTACTATGCAGTAAACACTGTCTAAGAAATCATTTGAGGATACTTGCTGATCATGAAATAATTGTGTGTAAGCCACATCGGCTTTCCTACCTGAGAATCTTTTTATTGCGAGCGGTATGTTATTCAAAATATTTTTCTGTGTATTGCAGGCAGCAGTTCTCAGTGACACTTATCTTTATTACATGACAATGCAATGGTAACAGAATTTCCTCTAACTGTATCTGTAAGGTGGGCATAAATTGGCAGATGGGGTGTAAGACAAATAGAGTGCTTAATGAGGTAATTGACCTGTGACTTTTGCTAAAGAGCTGAGGATTTCAATCTTATTTCAAACTTATTTACGTTGGTTTTATTCCAGCTGCAATCTTTACCAGAAGACTGACATAATTTTAATACCAACCACAGTTCGGAAAGGATTATACACTTGGAATAGATTTATACATCTAAATTTTAACCTCTTCAATATTGTGCTTTTTGATTGGTTGCCTGTTCTACCTCTTCTTCCCAGGTTACTGATGCTGTTAATAGAAGAGAATAGGAATGGCTAATGAATCAAAGTATGGGACACTGAAAAGGTCAAAGTAGTACACTTTACTATTATCTTCCACAGAATATATGAGCCATTAAAATTCTGATGCTGCAGCCTTGTGACAAAGAATATAATGAGAAGTATAAATAATAAACAGCACAACATGAATCTCTTCCTGTGATAATGACTGTAACAAGCATACGAGAGAGAAAATCCTTAACTCATTCCCACTATCCTAATAGGAACTCTACTTGGATGGCTGTTTCCTAAGTGTCTGTAATTCTAGAAAAGAAAAGGGGGGAAAAAAGGGGGATTTTAAACTATAACAGAATCCAGCAAGGGAGATGGAGGTTTAAAGTGCTAGTTTTGCTGGATATTTTTTCTAGGATATTACATTATTTTTGCAAGTGAGATATTTGTGGATAAATGTGAATAAATATTATGGATAACAGATAAAAATAAGACTGTGAGAAGGATTGTAGACTTGAAATAACATCATTACTTGCCCTTTTCAGATATTTAGGAAGATGTTACTGAGGCAGTGTTTAAAAACAGCGTGTCAATAAATCTGCAGGTTTTAAAACTGCAGGTTTTAGAGAAAAAAATATATTTAGTGTTCATAATGATCCTCAACTCATTCACTCTGAGGTCTGAAAATACAGGAGGTGTTTATCATGCTCAGCCATTCTATGATTCTGTGAGGTTTTTTTTATATGCTTACATGCCAAAGAGATTAAAAATATATTTACATACTTAAATACTGAGATCATGGTAGTTCTGACCTAGTATTTGAAGATGAAAACTCAGAAGCCTCTTGGATCAAGAGATGCAAATCAGTTTTATACTGCTGGTACTTTCTTCCCATATCAACCTGCATTTTAATCTACCTGAGACCATGCTTACCTTTCTGTAATGAGATTATAACCCTACTTTTCTCACAGTTCTACCACAGAATCCAATAAACTCAAAACTACACTAATCTATAACTATTCTATTTACATCTTTGATGCTTTTTCAGATTGATTTTATATATTGGATTTTCCTTACAGCCTTTATTTGGCATTCAAAAGAATTGCTGAGATCTCTTGCTATTCTTTTCTTGAGTCTTTGAACACTTTCTCGTGTGTTTTTTTTTTTTTTTTTTTTCCAGGTTTTCAGTGTCCTTATTGTGATCTCCCTTTTTAAATGAAATATAATGTCATTTAAGTCTACCTCCTGCGAGGAGTTCAGCATCAAGTTGGACTCATAGCACCATCTCAGTCCGAAAGCAATCAGAATCTGCCCATACGGGTGGTGGGGGATCTTGCTCAGTCGGGTGTGGGAAAAGAAGGGAGCAGAATGAGAGTAGTTTGATGTGATTTTAAAATCCTGGTAAAGAGAGGAGAGATACAGGCAATCAGAGACCAGAATGTCTGACTTTGTGAGGGCTGGATAGGTAGCAGAAATTGAGAGGTTACCAGTAAAATAGTTGAAAATTGAGTCTGTTATGATTCTTTGTGGCCTCTTCAAAGATCATTTCATTGCTTTTGAACTATTTTGAGGTTGGCTTTGATATTCCAGCTGGGAATCTTACCTGTGTATGTTTATTCCTGCTTAATAACAGGGAAGTAATTAACCACTTGCATTACTGCCAAAACAAAGTGTTTTTCTTGAATTAAGCTTTATGTGCCACCAAAAGAGAAGTGCTCTTTAAAAATGAGTCTTTTTTTACTTTGTATATAATGCAGATCCCAGAGTAGTTTTTGTATTACTGTTTTATAAAGTCTGAAATACTGTTCTTCCCAAAAGTCAAACTCTGAGAACTAAAAGGTCCTCCAACAGATGTGGCTCAGCACCAAGTGTCCGTGTGCTTTGAGGCAGTGCAGGTGCTGCTCTTCGTCAGTGTTGCTAAGAAATGACAAGTTTGGAATTTTCTAATGAGTAAATAATAAATGCTTTAAAAAAGCTGAAATGTCCATGTTAAGTCACACTGGGAACGTGATTGAATGAAAGACTGCTGCTGTCAGTCAGCACTCTCCTGTGCTTGCAAGACACCTTTCTGTAATTAGGCCAAGAAGGTCAAAGAAGAGAAAGGCTGAGCTCTGTTATACTGAGCTGGCTGAGTCAAGGATAAGAAGTTTCTAGTTAAATCGATAGCAACTACTTCAGCTGCTAAATAGCTTGAGGCATTGCTTTAATTTGCTAATTGTATTTGTTAGCTGCTGCTTCCTTGCTCTTACTGTGATATCTGAAGTTTGGTGAGATCTGGAGGGGCACAGACTGATGAGACCAAGCACGTGAAGGTTTAGAGAGAGCTTAATACATAAAGAGCCCACTGTTACGTATCCATTGTGTAAAGTAGATGAGAAAGATCACAGAGCATGGTAACTATTATATCCAGGTAGCAGGTAGAGGAACTTCCAAGAGAAGGAGAAGAGTGAACTCATTTTCATGAGAACATGGAGCAGTAGGGTTGGGATGATGTCCTGCCACACGACTGGGAGTGCCTGGGCTCACAGTCATAAGGATTTTGTTTTCAAGCATTTACGCAGGACTTTTTCCAGCATCTTAAATGAATACAGGTCATGTAAAAGAGAATATTGCAGTTCTGACTAGCATGAAAAACCTGGGTCGAATTTCACTTCAAAATGAAAGGAAAAAAACTATATTACAGTGAAAATGAGTTAAAGAAGAAATGCTTGCTGAGGTTTAGCTTCTCATTGTTCACTACATTAAGTGCAAGGAATCTTGCCAGGATGTATTTCTCTGTCTAAAGAGTTATGCCAACATTTCTGGTGTTTAATACTCTTAACCCTCAGCAACTAAAGAGCTTTTTAATTTTTTAAGTCTCAGGTCCTGTGTCACTGGATGCTGTCATTTTTCTTCTCAGAGAATTTAAGAAAACAGTGACACACAACACCTAGGCATGTGAACTGTTACATTTCCTTCCATTTGGTGACTGCAGTGTATAGCAATGTGTGCGATGTCCTACCACACAGGCAGGAGGTGGAAGTGTTTGTCTCCTTTTCAGGACCTTTTTGTGACCGCGTATTGTAATCAATGTTTTATCTTTCGAGAACTGACTTTGATATGGACTTTCACAAAAGGGAAGAACTGTGCAGATGATCAGTGAAGTGAACAGGGAATCACGATGGCTGTTCCCCATTGCTTTCAAGAACGTTCATTTCATTGACCGAGTGATTTTAATACATTAAACAATTTCAGTAATAATTTTTCCTGACATACTGTAGTAAACAACTTGCAAGATGAAGCTTAATAGATTGCCTGCAATTCACGATGCAGGAAAATATGCTGATGAGGCCCAAAATTAAAATGGTGGAAGTCCACCCCAAAGGAGCAGTTCTAATTCTTTGTTAAAGTGCACAGTATTATTATGTCTCTGTCGCTTGCATTTGGTAAAATCACTAATGATAAAAGGCTTCTATCCTTACTTGTGACGGATAATAGGGCATGTCATGCTGCCCCTCCATATGTGTTTATCTTGTCAAATTGACTTCTTTACATTGTTTTCATATAAAGAACTGCTGAAAACAGATTTATTAGATGTGCTTTTAGCTGTACAACCCAGGTATGCTTTCCTGGGTTCTGAAGTGCCAACGTAGGTCCAATGTCAGCTGAAGGAAGCTGTTCTGTGTTGAAATTGTTTGCCATTTTATGGAAATAGATTGTTCTTATCTTCGTGCCTTTTATTTATTTATGCAAGGAAACAAAGCATTCCAAACAAATCTGCATGTAAAATTTAAACTGCTGTGAAAGAGACATAAACCAGCAAACCAGAAGCAGTTTAGAGATGATTTACTCAAGTGGTCCAAATTTTGAAATAGTGTTTGAAGATGGTAAATACGCACATGCAAAACCCAGCATTTGCATCAGCACTTTGAAATTGATTAATTACATGCCTGACTGCCAACTGAAAAGCATGAAAACCCTCCTTAATGGCAGAACTTTTCTGAGTGTGGCTGGAACTAAGGGTTGCAGATACTTGGAATTTACAAATTGACAGGTCTATTTGAAATAGAAGACCATTGCCCTGTGTAAATTCATATTAATGAGTTAAGAATGTAGTGACAGATTTAATTGTTTTTCACCTTGCTACAGTCATCTCCAGCCCATTTCCTAAGTGTTTTTTTAATTTGAAGGAATCGAGATTCATCAGATCTTATTTAAAGAAATTAGGTAAGAATTAGCACTTAGACTCTGACTTCAAGGCCTTTGATGAGGGACATTACGTTCTTCCGAAGGAACAATTATTTTCCTTTATATTTCACAAATACCTCTTGCCAACTAGTGCTCTGCACTTTACTACGTTATTCAAAGTTAATAAATAAATTACAGCATAATAGAGACATGAATGTGGTCTTGCTCTTAACATTGAAACCAATTAAAGCAAATAAGTGAGACGTAAGATGGATTCCAATGAGCTGAGAGCCATTCTTCAGTTACTAAATCAAGAAAGTGATCTGTGCTCTATGCTCATGAGATGGGACTGCCGTTCCAGGGAAAAGATGGTCAGAGTTGTAAGAAGCTTAAAGATGACACTCTTCATCCCTTGCAAACAGAAAAGTTTGAGAGTGCTTACGCAAAATCAACCCATTGCTCAGCAAGAGAGATCTCAGAAAGGATGAATAAGCAGCACAGCCCTGAAGATGCTTTGGTAGGCAGAGGTACAGTAAAAGTAATTTTATTTCAGTCATACCTTTCCCAATTGATTCAATTTTTGCTTACTTTCTAACTGTTTGGGCCAGGGATTTTCCCATAGGAACTCACCAATTAGATGTCACTTCAGCCAGCAAGGTCTGAATACAAGCAAATCTAGAGCCAGATGTTTGTAAAGAGCCAAACGGAATTAGGAGTTCAAACCGTTCTGCTTTTCCACAAATCTTTCAGGACATGTACATATACTTGTATGTTCTTATAAATACACTGCGTGCTAGTCTGATCATCTCAACTGTTGACTGACATTTAAATCAGGTTGTTCTTGTATCCTCAGTGATGATGCATAAATGTTAATTTATTCCCAGATGAGGAAGTTTGTTGTTGTGTTTTTGTTTTTTTTTTACCCATAGAGTTAGTAAAAGCTAAAAAGAATTGGCTGTTATAAATGTTAACAAGCGGTGTGCAGAAGGTTTGGCATGGCTAGAGTTTCTTGTTTGCCTCCTGCTGGTGCTGGGTTGGTTGTGATTCTTGTCTGGCATCCCTGTGTGAAGTGTCCAAGGTGTTCAGACAGTCTGAAAGTGAGTTGCTTTTGCCCTTTCAGGCACATCTTTGTCTTTTCACTCTCTTCCATCATCCAATGCTGTGATTTGCTTAGAGTAGAGATGCTAAAAGTTGAGGCAGTTCAGCTCAGAAATCCTGAAGTTACTTAATGCATTTACTTCTTAAAACAGGTGGGCTTAAACACATAAGAAGCCAAGGGGGCCTGCCACTTAGTGGCATAGCTGCCATAAAATAATTCTCATGACTATGGTGTTTCCTATGTACGTACTGAATCAAACCCTGTGTCTGCATCAGTAAAATACTACAGCTATTGCCATCATAGATCACGTGTGGGACTTAAAGATGTCGAGGGTTTTAAGCACAGTATAGACCTCAATCAATGAGGTTGTGGTTAATCTCATGGATGTTTGAAACATTTGAACCAAAAAGCTCAGGTGTGCAGTTTGGTTTTCCTCTTCAGTACATCCTATCTGCACATAAATCAAATGCATGTATCTTTCACAGATCAGTAGAAGTCTTGTTCCCCTCCCCTCCTTTTATGTATAAATATGTATTTTTTTCTTTCTTCGTGAGAGTTCCATTAACTAAGCTGGAGGAAACAGCAGGAAAAAACGTAAAGAGTTGTAATTATGGAAATGTAAAATTGTCATCAGGAAAGAAAAACTATGTTAGGTAGCTTTGATGAAATGGCCTTGAAGTATTTACTGGTGTCACCAAATTACATTCCATTTTACATTTAGCGTAAGGATTACAGCATTTAAACAAACAATAACTTTTTACAACAAAAACTAATTATATTTGTTTAGCCTAGCTAAAATGCAGTTATGTGTTCTGGCTTATTCACAGGAAAGTTTAGAAGTGCCAATGTAATGTATTTATTATTCATTGTAACAATACACGTGGCTTGTCTGGGCTGTGGGCTGGATTTTAACTTGTAAAGGCTTCTGAAGACCAATAAAAATATTATGGAAATCTTTTGATGTAAATAATCCGTTTTCTACATAAAAAAGATCACTCATAAACACTGTTTGGATTTAATACAATTTAATGGATTCTAAATGGGACGTTCCATCCTGAAAGCAATTACGCATGCGGCAGATCATGAACTATTAGAGGTGTGATGAACAGAGCTATTTGGGATAATACTCAGAGGCGGACGGGGTCCAAAACAAAAGACCCAGAGCAAGATTCTGTTTGAACAGGGTCTTTCTGTTTGTGAACATCTGGGCCTGCATGTAGTTTTCTTGCCAGGAGATTGTCCTTGCATTAGAATAGGAGTGGTTTGCTACCTTATATCTCACTTCTTACTTCCTTGTCTGCATGTGCTAGCTGTTGTGTGGGGTGTTGTGAAAAAGAAGCCAAGAGGAAACTGAAAGTTTTGCCACTGATTGCAGGATTAATGGTGGGAACACAACTGTAGAAACAGGAATATCAAGTTGTTGCAATGGCTGTTTAGGAAATATAAATGCTGAATTTCTCATATGCTTTTATTTTTCATAATCTTATAAATTTATTTGCCTTCGATCATCTTCCAGCTGAAATCTTTCTATTAAGCAAAACACTTGAAACTGTTTGCATTGCATGATCATAGCCTCAAAAAAGAACTCCTAAATTACCTCTCATTATCAGTATTGTCAAAACATTACCATGCTGAATAGCGCGGAATAGCAGGTGACGGGTAAAGCAGACAAGAACAACATAGGTAACGGCTTCTTGAAGATATGAGTTGAAACTAATTTTGTGTTGAATGTTAGTATAGTAAAGAACTGGTTTGGGAGAGAATTTGTTGGGGTGTACATGCTGACCCTGCACCTTCTGCTGTGTGTAAGTCAAAGGTGCAGCCTCAGCTTTGGATTCCATCCTTCCTCGGGGTGGACCTATGAGAATTACTACAGCAATACTGTAAGTTGCACTGTGTGACACGAAGCAGATTTCATCACCTTCTGTTTCTTGGAACTTCCCAGTTTGCTGTCCAAATATTTGGATGGTTTGAGAACAGAAGAAGGGCAGAACTACCAAGTGATATGTATATATAAAATAGCAGTAGTTTTAAATTCATAGAAGAAAAAACCCTGTTGGTAGTGCTCCAAATCTAAGCAAAACCAGGCCTTTTCCTTATATCCACTGTATTAGGGAAATTCTGAATTGCATTTAACATGTGTTACAATTAAGATAAACTTACCCGAAGTATTTAGAATGAAGGAGAATTCTGAGATTTTAATTAAAAATAAAATAGAAAAAAAAAAAAAAGAGCTTTTAGACACCCTTAGTATGGGAGGCCTCTGGAATTCTGGTGTTAAAATTCAGTAAAATTTCAGTCTACAAAACACATTTGAAAATAATCTTTCTACATTCCGCGCTTATGCACCTACAGGTAACAGCAAGAACAGAAACCAGGGTTGGCATCTTGGCAGTAGTATGTATGGAGCAATAAAAGCAAGAAGCAAACTGTAGCAAAGGGAACAGGTTTGCTAGACAGACTGATCTGCCCGGAGCCTCCCCAGAGGCTGAATGCACCAGTCCTAGCAGAATCTGTGGCTTTCACAGTGCTCGCAGTTTCCTAGGAGTTAGGACTGATTTCTGTTAGTTCTACACTTTCAGAGAGACTTTCCAAAATAAGACAGTAGTCTGACTTTGTTATTACTTTTTGCAGCTATTTCTCAAACCAAGTTTTTTTGGCAAGCAGCTGCAGGCTGCGGTGTGAGTTGGCATGAATAACAGCCGTGGCATCAGGTGCAGAGGGAGCCCCACGGAGGCTGAAGAGAACCACCAAATCAGACAGGATCTGTTAGTGCAGGGATTTAATTTTGCCCTGATTTACATTGGTGGTGGGTTCATTAACCTTTTGCAGACAGAGAATTTTGCTTCCGTTGTATTTCTTATTACCCTCTTTGACCATAAATGCTTTCATAAAATATTTTTGCTGTCTCCGTAGTTTGGATAGTGAGTAAATAACATCTGATTTGAAATAATTTCAGAGGTGGATTTCAGAGAATACATAAATATTTGCCAGTTTGAACTCTCCAATATCATTTCCAAGTGAGCCACAGTTGATTTCACTGCATGGAGTTGATATTTTCCCTTCAGCATAAATAGGTACATAACATTAACTTTGGTATCTGAGTTTCAGAATTGTCTTTTTATTATTGTTTTTGGAAGCTGGAGTCCAATGCCGAGTTTTGAGGTACTTTTGGAAAGTAAACAATGCTAAGATAAGATTTCACTGATATGTAAAGAGAATTTCAAAGTGTTTTTTTTCTTTAATATATTATCCTCACAGGAGAAAATCAAGCAGGCTGACCTCATTACTGAGTAAGGGAAGAGCAACTATTTCAACTTCACAACTAGTAATTTTCTGCAATATATATTCCTATTAATGATTTGTCGGTAAACTTTTCTATTGCATGCATGCTTTCAAGAGCAAATTATATCAAAATAATGTCCTTAGAATTCCACCTTCCACCCATTGTGTGTTCTTCAAGATGAAGTTGTTTCAGTGGCATGTGCTTCTTGTACTGAAGAAAAGGAAATTCAACCGGTAAAGTGTGAATTTTAAGATTCTGGAGATACAGATGCGCATGGCTTACTGGGAGTTATTGGTGGTCGAAGACAGTTTCTCTTGAGAATTTCGTATGTGTCAGAATTAGAGATTCTGAATGCGGTACTCAGATCAAAGCAAATTACTTGGACTTCTGGCCACACTCATTTCATACAAACCCCACAAGACACAAAGGAGGACCAGGAGGAAGGCTGCCGTACACTTAAGATCATCTTTCCCATTGCCCTCTTCAAGCAGCATGCGTGCAGATGTGCTGTGGTAGGACACTGGCTTTCAAAATCCGGTGGGCTCTGTGGATGTGTCCTTTCACATGGGCAGCGTAATTTGTGTTGAGCATTAAGGGAACTCGCTTGATAACAGTATGGGTATAGAATGCTGGCTGAGATCACCAAGTGATTTCTTTCATAGGAAGTGTGAAGCCATTTGGAAATATTATTGCAATATTTGTCTTCCTTAATTAATACTAGCTTTGTAGTGCTTTGTATTGCAGAGCAGACATTTCTCAGTGGTTTCTATAATTAAGTTTCCAACGATCTTTAGAAGCACAAGAAATATCTTTAGAAATACAAACTAAGCCCAGTGACCCCAATAACAGCTGGGTAGTTTTAATTTGATATTCCATATGAATATGCCAAAAAGAGTAGAACAGGTCATGGGAGAGTTTAATTTACAGATTATTCTTTTGGAATTGATGGGAAAGTGGTGAGCCACTGAAAATAAAAACTGAGACAAAGCCCGTTTCCTTCTTTAATTTAAAAAGTGCAATTCTGTGACAGAGAAAAGTTAAATTCATATAATTTATTAATACAGTATTTTACTTAATCAGAACAGCATAGTTGAAGGTGGAAGTATGTATTTTCAGAAACGTTCAGGCATTCTTTAATAAATAAAGTTAATGCTATCATTAGTGGCAGCTCTCAGCAAAACTTTTATCTTTTTTTCCTATAGATAAGCACTCTTCTGGGAGATGAATACTGCTACAGTCATATTGTGCTTTCAGTTAATGAGATGTGGGTTCAATTTGTTAGAGTTTTATGATAATGAAGCTTATAATTTACTGACAAACTGGCTTGCTTTCAAAACATTCTCTTATTGCCATGACATTTTTTTATTTTCATCAGGAACACTGATGTGCAATTTAGGTGTTGATGGTAACAGATGTGTACCTCTGTAGACAGGTAGAAAAACATGAAAAAGAGTAGAAGAAGAAGCCAGAAGTGAAAAAAAAATGTAGCATGGGATGTGGCACGAGGCCTACTTGCCTGTGCCGTTAAAAGGCAGATACAGATTAGTAAACCCTGCTGCCCCTCACAGACAGAAGTGTCATTAGCAGAACGTTATTTGTTTCGTGTTAATTATGTTCCTCATGCCGTGCCATATTTGCAGAAGTTTTGCAAAATTTGTGAACTTTTCCCTGTGTGAAGGTTGCTGAACACCTCAGGTGTTTCGTTATGGTGTGAGCTACTTGCTATCAGACGAGCAAGGGGTGAAGCTACATCAGTTCAAAATACTTGAATGTCATCCAAATCTTCTTTGCTAAAAACATTCAGAACTGTGCACGGAGATAAATTTCTTCAACTTCCTCTGTTTTGCTGCAAGGTTTCAATTTTTTTTAAGGTGGATTCACCACCGGGTGCTGTGCAACTGCTGCAGAATAACTCACTTCAGTGAATTGAATTTGCGGTTGAGATAAGAGCTGCACTTCAGCATGGTTTTTCACTATTTTAATTCTAGTTTTATATATATGGTCGGGGCCCCCATTTCAGTGCTTGGCAACAAGTGTATGGTTCCCCTGGCATGTTTGCTGCTATCATGTAGGTATGTTTTCTAAGGGATCTTAACTTTAAACATAAAATACTAGAAAACAAAATATTCAAATTAAAAGGAAAAATGTATTCTGGTTTTGTACTGGGAAAGTTGTTCCAGGTCTGTTTTATAAATATATGCAAAGTAAGAGAACATTCTCATGTATTTTAGTTCCTTTTTAGTCCTATGAAAAAGGTGAAAATAGGGGAAGCACCCCAACATCTCCCAGAAGCAGTGAGGAATCTGACTGAAACCTCATTGGAAAGACTTTCCTGCTCTTCTGGTGAATATTTTACTTCTGAAGCCACACCTTTAGACCACCGTTTAGATTTGCCGCTTCCTTGCTTCTTATAATGCCAGGCTGTAAGCCAAATATTTCTCCTTATTGTAAAATGTCTCTGAGCTGTTATTCTCTAGTTTTCAACAGCTCTTAGTTTTTATTATATTATTTTTGCACTAATGATATAATAACAATGGTTAAAATAAATATTGAGATTTAAGTTAGGTTTAAGCAATCATCATTTTATGCACTTGGTGCATTTATTGAAAGCAAAGAAACTACATAGCAAGTTTTAAGCATACTTCTAATGTTTTATTAATTTAGTTTACAGAAGATTGCCTAAGGTGAAAGTCTGTTGACTAAAGCCTTTATTAGCATAATGAAGTAAGCACAGGTTTAAATAGCTGACAACTACCAAAACCCACCTTTGTTGGGTTTCACTATGAGCGCACATTGTTTGTGCAGGGAAAGAGGTTAATGTAGGGATGTGAAGAAACTTTTCAGATGCAGTTAGAAACTTTGCACCTGCTGGGAAGAACATCTCCCAATTATCTCCTTTTGCACTTCATCCATTATGCAAGTCTGTCAGAAAGCCTCTCTTCCTCCAGGGCAATTGATTCACATTGACCAGTTTTGCCTTAGTTTCTGTTCAAAGCAGTGTAGTGAAATTAGCACCACAATTATTTACAGTGGGTCGAATCTATTATTTAATACAATGGAAAAAAAGCTGTCCATGAAAAAAAATAATGTTTGCATACATTCAAACAGAACTGATATTTGGTTTGGTGTGAGGTTTTCCTTTTAGTTTATGTAGGAATTATTGCATTCCCCTTCCCAACAAGATAAAATATTCCTGTTGTTTCTGGTCTTATTCATTGTAAAGGACCGGAGTTGGGGATTTTGTTGAGTAAAGTTTGCATGAGGGAGGGAATTTGCTAATGTGGCACAGAGGTAAAAGATGGAAACTGCCCTAAGCTTTTGCGATGCTAGCCTGCAGTGCTTGCTTCTTTATTTACAATACTTCTAATTCTATTCTGCATCTGTGCGTGCACCAGTAAGGATCAAATAACAATAAACATTCTTTAATTAATATTTCAACTTCGTGTCTGCTATTAAATTGTCATTAGCATTTCTAGAGAGAGATTGTATTCGGCTGCCCAAAGGTCAGAAAACCTGCAGGTTAACTGACATTTTTGAATTGCATGTTAAATGTATACATAAAGAGTAGCGCGTAGGTTCATGGACTGGTGATCCTGGGGGGGCACTGAAGACCTCTTGGCATGTTCTTTCTGCAAGGAACACAGCTTTTCCACTGATAATTTAAAAGCACAAGTCCAGATAAACAATGGAAGGCCTGCTGTGTCGATGAAAAGAATTCTTTATGGTCATTCTCCTGTCATTGACTCCATAACTAATTGATACATTTTTAATTGTAGCACCTTGGAGCTTTTAGGGCACTGCTGCTTGCAGGCAAAGGAAATCTCTGAGGCAAGACTTCGTATTTCTTTGTGTCAAGATGATATAACTTTGCCTCAGGCACAGCCACAGGCTGCAAACACTTTGAATGGATAAAAAACAAGACAGATGGGCATCTATAAGTTCATTACCATTACAAGTTTGAGCATGGTTCTTTCTTAGAAACTGATTTGAAAAATACATGAAAATACATGATGATACCACGGGGTTATAAATGTGGGCAGAGTGATTCTTAAAGAGTTTTTCATTATAGAGTTAGTGATTTTGTACTACACATCTGCAGGCGTGGCCCTAACGGACTTCTGTATTTCAAGAAAAATAAAAGAAAGAAAGGTGTGTTTCTTTGTTTGAAAATCAAGGCTGAAATTAATGTAGTATGGTCCATCTTGTTATGGCTCGTGTTCTCAAAACCAGCATTTTCCATATTCAATGTCTGATCAACATCTAACAGTTCTGGCACTTTGTTAAAAAATAACATAGGGACTCCGTAGTCCTGATTTCTCGGTGGTGGTATAATACAACGAAGGAAAAAGGAACTTCACAGGAAAGAAACCCTATAGATTTAAATGGCATTTTCCCTTTTAGTTCATAATTGTTTGTATTACAATACACAGTACCTGGGACTCCCACGGGTAGCTGAGGCTATATTATACCAGACAGTGTTTAAATGAGTGTCAGTGCCTGAAAGAACTATATTATACATACGAGCGTGGTAAATTTGACTTCGTCAGCAACAAAATGTCCTGAATATTTTCTCACCCCTCTCCCTGAACACTCATCATGTAGCCATGCATTTTTTCTCTTTTAATTTCTTTTTCTTTCTGCTGTTGTTTGTAAAGGATTATTTTTAACCCAGACCATTTCAGTAAAGTTAGAGGCAGTGAAGTTCAACTCAGATGTGAGAATAAGCAGCCAAAATAGAAAGGAGTAGGAGCTGGAGTTGTGATGAACTAGCAGAGCTGACTTAACTGCACCCAAATGTGTAGGAAGAAGTGGTCTGAAGGGATAAAGTGATTACACCCATCTCAGTTATACAGAAGGCTGTACTAGTGGTGAACCTAGAAGCAGTGTTGTTGACCTCCACACACCAGGCTGGTGTTAGTGTCCATTCTCAGGGTAGCATCAGGTACCCTGTACAGTAATCAGTATATATTATTTGGATACAGATTGACATTCAGTAAGAGCACAGAATCTTATGGTCGTTCTCCCAGATATATAGTTCAAGATTGCTTTAAGGCATTGTTGGTATTGTATAAGTTTATACCTTAGTGTTGCCGGATTTCTTGGAGATATTGGGAATTCATGTTACGTAGCAATAGCAAAAGAATGTGTATGTGTGTATGTACAGCTCCTTTCCCCCTCCTTGCTGTTAACACCTGGGCATCTCTCTCGGCAGTGTGGTGTTGATAGCAGTTATCAAACTTGTTTACTTAAATTCATTTGATTCTCTCCAGGCTCCCAAACTGTACAGCTGCACAGCTCCTCCGCTGCCCCAAGAGCGGCTGCAGCAGATGCAGTGGGTTGACAGGCGTGCTGGAGGAAGGGAAGCTAAAGAAAAGCCACGGGACTTCTCTTCAGGGAATGTACAAGTTGTCCATAGAAGCAGACTGAGAAAAAGAAGCAGTTAGCTACTAGACAGGCAGTCTTTATGCGTAATTAACAACATCCTTGTTTTGAGAGGATGTCTCCTCTGCTTAGGATGGAAATTGAGGAGAGGGAGAGGCAAGGATCATTAAATTTGCGGTGTGTTCGAGGATTATTCCATGTCTCTGCCCTCTCTCGTGGCCCAAAGGCAGGTTGCCATAGTACATAAACACCTGATTTTGAGCTCTGGGAGACAAAAGATATTATTTTTCTAAGATAGTTGTGAAAGATTGTCCAGGAGGAAGGTTTATTGTTCATTTTCTTTGTATGTGAATGTGAGGTTTGAATGCTCAGCTTAAGCGGCTAATTCTGAAATGTCCCCCATAATACCCACAGTACTCAGAGGATTGGAGAAGCCCAATTATTTCTTAAAATGACAGAAATAGTTCTCTTCTTGAATGCTTCTACTCATAGTTAACCACAACTTAGGCAAAAGTCTGATTGTCAGCAAGATAAATGAGTTACGTCGACTCGAATCATGCTCTAAATGATTGCACTAGTTTACTGGGGAGGTGTGGGTTGGTGGGAAATTCACTCAAAATGATCGCCCCTTTGGAGTGAGATTATAACAAATTCTGCATGCTTCTTACATTTACTTTGACAAAGCACTCTATTACCAAAGTCTGATTACTGGACCAAAGGAGTAATCATTTAATTATTTCTGATCACCTTCTCACGCAAGTTCTAGATGACGGATTAGTCTGAGGTTATTTTGCACTGAGAAGTTGCTTCCTAAGCTTATAGCTGCTCTGTCATATTTAGGTATGCTGGCTGTATTCAGAAGATGGAAAAGTTGCTAGAACCAAAACCTGCTTGCAGTCAGAAGAGAAATGAGGTGATTTTGCAAGGCAGCATGCTTTAATGGCTTCACAGCTTTGCAACTTTTTTGGTATTTTGTTTGCTTGTTTTGGAGTATACTTTAAGAATTCGTTTGGTATCAGAGGGGTTTTACACGGACTGCACACTAGGGGGAAGTATCATCCAGGACAGAACATATTCTCGAATTTTGGGGGATCTTCCTGGCAGCGTAGCAAATAATTTCAGATTTCCCCAGCTGCTTAAATGCAGAATTGAAGGGAATTGAAGGTTCTAAAGTGACAATGTATTCTCTTTTCTTCAAATGTTAATCTCTGTATGGGGAAGTTAACAATGTTACATACCTCATCCGTTTATCCGAGTGCCTCAAAATGATGTTGGCCGAGTATGAGCTAACTGTGGACTCATCCCAGTGATTCTAGGAGGGGAAAGGGAGCAAGACAGCTGTCCACTTATCAGCATCCACAGAACAGCACTTCCCTGCTCTTTCGCATTTTCATGTATAAGTTTGGCAATTTGATAACCCGAGTAAGTGGATACAGAGCCCAACACGCATTGCTGATTTGAAAAACAAGTTCTTCCAGGAATCAGGACCAAGGCAGGTTTTTCAGGTGCCTCCAGAGCACTCTTTTGAATGCTGAGATGAAGGCACATCAGGGCGTGGTGGGGACAACAGCTTCATCCACCCTAAGCAGCGCCTGTGTTTGTCTTCAGCTTTCTTGTTTATGTGACTGTCTGATGTTTGGGGTCAAGGAACTGATCCAGACTGGAAAAAGAGTGTTCCCAGTCTCCTGCTGGAACAGTTCCCAGATCCAACCCTTTGCTTGGACCCGCAAGAGAGGTGTGCTGGTGGAGCATGCCTGCAGCAGGGCAGGTGAGCCGTGAGGTGTACAAGTGTGTAAGCCTGCAGGGAGGTGAAGGCGGGTTGGAGCCGGCTTCCAGGACAGCAGCACTCACAGCAGAGGAAGAGGAAGAAGGCAGGGCAGGGTGCCTGTACATTGGTGGTGAGCGGAGGTGGAGGGGTCTGGGGGGCAGGGAGGGCTCTGGAAGCACAGAGCCCTGGGACAGAGGGGTGCAGGAAGTCACAGCGGCAGGAGTACTGCACCAGTAGTGAGGGAGAGCGAACATATCATGCAGAGGAGGCAATAGATGGTAGAAAAAAGAAATAAAGTTCGAGAATTGCCCTCTTGATAAGAACGGTTAATCAGTAGGGCACTTTCTGGTCTGAAAGCTTCATGTGATTTACCTGAGATAAAAGACCTGAAGTGTAGCAGCTGAGGAGGACATGCTGAGAGAATTCACAAGGAGGCTGGAGAGACTATTAGTTTGAATTGTGACAAGGCCCCTTCATCATTTTCATTCTCTCCATAAGACACATTGAGATAGTAATATACTGATGAAACTAATTACTGCTCGCCTAGCAGGCCAGACCTAGATTACCAAGCAAAAGCAAATTTTAGAAGGATCAAAATATTAAGAGATTTCAAAATGGCAGTGAGTTACGATGCTTGCCAGTATTCAGAATCAAGTAATGATAAAACCAAGTGACTGTAACAAATTATTTTGTGTCCAGTTGAATGGATAATGATGACTATCCATCTTGAATGTGCTACTGTTTGAAGTTCAGTGAGAAGCTGTATCAACTAAGATGCCAAGCCAAATTTTGATTATGCTGTGTGATAATTCACCTCTGTGGTCATTTCATTTTTATGAAAGTAAAGTTAATTGAAAATGATGAGTTCAGTTTTTCTAGCAGAAGACAACTTTCTGAGTTCAGAATGAATGTGTGGACCATTAGAAAATAATGCTTTTACTCGGGAGCTGTTTTTCTCCTGATTAAACCTTCTTGCAAAGGGCAGCGAAACACTAAGTCATGCTGTGCTGGGAAAGCAGGAGAAAGGGATTTTTATTTCAGTAGGCAGGATTCATTTGGGCCTCTCTAGAAGCGACAGAGCTGGTTTTAGTTATTCCCTGAACGTGCAGGATTTTATGGTGGTTTGTTCCCAAATGGCAGAGGCAGCCGGGTAGCGCCCAGCTCTCTGTCTGACCTCTTGGAAAGGAAGAGCTGTCTCACTGCTCCCCAAACACTACAGAACACCTCTGCAGAAGGCGCTGTTAGACTGGGTCATCTTTTTTTATATGAATGCACACCCCTTTGCAGCACTGGGAAGAAGCTGGCGGCACACAAATATCCAGGATCTCGTCTGTAAAGATAATAACATTATTGGTGTGTACATCTTAGCCACAGTTCCTTTGAGAAAGAGGTGCTCTCAAAGTCATTGAAGAAGAAAGAATTTGAAATGATGTGTTTCCAGTGAAAGCCTTTTCTCTTGGAGAGTAATTTCAGGCATCAGGACGTGGGATCATTAGGCTTTTTTTCTGCAATCACATTTTTCTCTGTATTATGCTACAGTGGAAACAAAGTGTTCAAAAAAAGAAGTGTGCTTGCATCATAGCAAGCAAAGTGGGAACATAAAGATACCGAAAGTTCACGTCCTTTTCTTTTTGAGATTGCTTAGGAGGAGTGGGGCTTTGTGTCTTTTGACGGATCAAAACAGAATGAGAAATTCCCTTTGGGCCTATTGATTTAAATTCAGTAGCCAAGAGAAAAAAAATCAGAGGTAGTAAGAGGAGCTGTTGTTTTATTTGTTTGTTTTTAATGAGTAACTTGAATGTTGCTTGATACACATGATTATGGCTTCTGGCATGTGTAATTTATAGTGCAACTCTTTGCAGCTTGGCTGTTTTATGGTTACAGACCTCTGCCTGCAAGTGTTACACTGTGTACCTATTTGCAGAAGGACCAGACTGCATTTTTAGACAGCCCAGAGAGACAGCAGGATAAACATTCATACGCAGGCCTACACAGGGATGCCAAGCTGTAAGCAGAGAAGGCTCCTGGTGCTGACTCCTGGGGCTGGCAGGTCCTGCGCCCGAGGAGTCAGACATCCTGGCTCTGGAGTCATTTCTGGTACGGAAAGTGTCTGCTGGAGGGAAGACTGAACAACACCGTGTTTAAAAATGTATAAAAACATCATCTGTTTGGGAAAGCTAATCATTAGCAGGCATGAATTGCTGCACTAAATGTGTTCCATCTTGCTACCGTTTGCCTTCTGACGGAGGTTTATAGCGGATTCTTTGGGAACTGCGCAGCAGGTACATGTAAAATAATGTTTTTATATCCCTCTTTCTCCCTGAGGTCAGATTTGGAACTGCCCTTCTTAGGTACCCATTGAACCCTACAGAATGAAGTCCAATTCTCTTTTCAGTGTTCTTTTCCATTGGCAAACACCTTATTATAAATGCAAATGGCCAATCCCCACTGAAACAGGATAGACACCCTTATGCAGATCTTTGCATCTGTAGCACCTGGTGGCAGGGAGTTTCATGGTCTAATTGTGCACAGAGAAAGCATTTATTCAGTCATTTCAATTCAACCATCTTTCATTTTCATTAGCTTTCCTTTTGCTCTTGCTTTATGATGTGTGTGGAATCGTAATGTCAGATCTATCTTCCCTGTCGTTTTGTTTTTGAATATGCCCTTTTCATGTCCTTTGTTATTTGTCTCTTTTCCAAGATAAACTGTCTAAGTCTTGCAGGCTCTCTTTGTGTGAGAGTTTCTCTATGCTTGTATTATTTTTATTGTCCTTCCTCAGTACAGCTTATAGCATTCCAGAGGAGGCTGAATTAGAATGTATTGCACATCATTTTCTGCTCATTCCTGATGCATCTTAATGTGATAACAGAGAATAGAGGCTCTCTCCGAGCTTCCCGTAATACAAAAAAACAGATCCAAACCTATAAGGAGTGAAAACAGTTCAAATTCTTTCCTTCCCATTGAACTTATTTATCCATTTCCCATTCACCCAGCATGGAAAAAATTCCCCCAGAATTCTTCATAACCTTCTCGGAATGGGATCTGTTCTTTGCATTTGCTCCCTCATTGCCTATCCCCACTATCATTAATAAATATATTAAAACTGGAATAAATATGAAACCTTGAGGCATTTTACTAGTCAATATATTATACTTGTTACAAGTGATTACCTAGCAAAATTATGATGCTTTTTGGATCATTAATCCTTTTTAATGTTTGCTCTATTACTGTATTTTATTGATAACTGACAAACAGTATTTCTGGTGCTGTGCACAAATTTTGTTAAATACAGGAGCAAAACTCCAATCCCTTCACAAACAGAACAAAACCTACTTGGCTAATCCTGTTGTTAAATCCTCCTTTACTTGCAGAGGTGTTCTTAGTTTCATCACAACAAAATAAATTCTTTTTTGCATGCCGAAGCGAGAGTGCAAATTTCACTTCAAACACGGCAAACACTCGAAATGAAATCATATTTTATGGCTGCACATTAGCACTGCCGCTCCCCTTCCTCTATAAAATACTGCGCATGGTATCAGATAGCTCTAGCTCCAGTGCAAGCTCTGAGCTGGCTTTTTTTTTTTTGCTTTAGTCCATTTGGAAGGTTAAGCCCAAATGTGAGCCCAGAGGACCCGGATCATCGCTGCTGGAATCTAATGAGCTCTAGCTAGGTTATGGGTCTCTTAAATTAGCAAACAGCCCCGCAGCATAACAATGCCACCTGTTTTTAAGATGGATCCTGCTGAATCCTGAATTCCCCTGAAACTGGCACCTATATGCATCCCTTGTTCCTGACAGATGGAAGCTGAGGGCTCCAGCTCCCTAAACACACTAAAGCAAAGACACTGTTTGCATACAAACTGTCTTACTATCACTAGGAAGAATTTGTGGTTTTCCTTCTTTTTTAAAAATAAACTCCAGCCCTCAAAAGGCAGAAGGAATGGCAGGTGAGGCCTCAGTCCTCTCTGATGAAGAAAACCCTACGAAAGACAGTCCTCCTCCCCGTCAGCATGTCCCCTCATGCAGGGATGTGGCAGTGTTCCTGTTACCTTGCCTTCCTCTAGTAAAATTATGCAGCATATCCCATTGGAATATTTCTTGTGTACACAAGAGATCTCTTTTGTCCTCAGCTATTTCCAGTGTAAATTCACATCAGCCGCAGCTGGAAAGAGAGCAGGGAGGCAAAAGGAAGTACCAGACACCAAGTGATCAGGAGAACGTAATACAGGTGCCATTGAAATATTTGCTATACGAGGGAAACTTCTCTCTTCCTATTGGTATGTGAAAATATTCAAACATTTCTGTAGTTCATGGGTGTCAAACCTTTTGGCTTTCCTGGACCACGCAGAATGAAGATGAAATAATATGTATAATGTAATTAATGTATATAATTAACACGTTTAATATGTATATATTTACTAAAACATAAAAAAAAAAAGAGATCAGTGGGCATACAATTAGTTGGGTATTTCACCTTGCTTTTGTGAAAACCATTAGTCCAGTTTGATGGCAGTGGTTGCAATTCTTAGTGAGTTCTCAAGGTGTTCATCAGAGATTTCTGATGAAATTTTACTCTTCGTCGGCGTTATCCTGGAGAATAGCTGTTCACGGGTGTACGTACTGCCAGAAAGTGATGATATGAGTAAGGTGTGACTGTGAAGCAAAGGAAATCTTTCTCTGGTAAGACGGATCTCATAAAAGCCTAGGAAAGAGACAGAATCGGTTTCTGAGTTGAATATCTGATTACAACTCTATGCATTCCATTTTAAAATTTGAAGGTAATGTATTTCTGTCAACTGAAAATGGAGTTGCAAACATACGAAAAGTTTGATGGGTTTTTTGGCTATCTTGAAGCCTGTTCTCTAATTCCTTTGTCAAAACAGAAACCAGGGCGGCATGCTTTTTGCTGTTCATCGGGCTGTGTTTAGCATACAAAATACATACAGTTATCTGTCATACCTTGAGTTGGCACTGCCCTGCGTGCTCCCTGTGCCCTGGTTTCAGCCCAGACAGTGGTGACTGCACCCTGATATTTGGTTGTTTTGAGTGGTGGGTGCGTGCCCGGGGCCAGGCTGCAGGTTGAACATGCTTGCTCTAGCTCTCCCTCTAAGTCAGGGGCAATAAGTAAACCTTTGTTCTACTTGGAATGCAGTGGGCTGATGTTCCTGGCTTATCTTTTCTATAATCAAGAGAAGAGGTGGCCTGACAAGGTAAAAATAAATGTTTTTAATACTCTTGATGTATTTCACAATCACTTTCAGAAAGAAGGCTTAGATTTAGAAAAACTGATCCTAGGCGTGTGGAGTAAACCTAGCAGTTATCTCCTGCTCCCTTGCCTTACTAGCAGGGCTGCTCTTGGTCCTGAAGACTGGCTGAGACCAAAGGTCCAGACAGGTCTGTGACACAGCGTTATGGGCTGTCAGGACAGATGTGTCACTGTGCAGGTTTCATGTGCTTTGTGCCCTTTTGCTTTGTACTGAAATGCAAAGTGCAAGTGAAAAGAAACTCTTAACAGCCTCCTTGTCACCTGCAATTCTTTGCAAATAAAGGGGGAGGCATGTAGAAATGCAGTTACTTCACTTAACTGTGACTTAATAACTCTTTCAAAGATAGCTGTGCCTGAACTCTTGATACACAATTTGCTTAAGGTTCCCAGTAGCAGCTCATCGTTGTTTTTCTCTTAGGAGAAGTAGAGGAGAGGATGTGTCTTTATTTTTCTATTACTCAAATTCCATTGAGGACTAAACTTAGTAAAAAAGAGGTTAGAAAGTTGGTATCCTTTAGAAGTCATCAGGTATCACTCTAACCCTTTGGAATTAGGCTTTAATATTCAGCCAGCTTTCCTTCTTATCCACCGTATACCTTTAAAATATTGGTTTCTAATGATATCTTTATGGAGTTTGTCTTTTTCCTTTTGGGATAGATAAACTTGGCACTACAAGGTAGTTATTTTACACCTGGTGGCTGCTTATTACATTTTCCTTTTTAAGGCCACTATGTATTCAACACCTGCTTTGTTTCTTTCTCATTAATAAGATAATGACACATTCTGTTGTGGCTCTCCAACCCTCCAACAAACACTTTTTTGAACTGGATCATCAACTGCTGTGAGCTCATTTCTAAATGAAAATTGCTTTCCAAGTGTTGAAATTCATTATCTCACTGCAGTGGAAGAAAACTTAAGAGGTAGCTGGGTTATATTTGAATGTAAGACCCAATAAACTGTGGTGTAATTCAACAATTCCATTCCTGCCACTGGGAGTCATAAGGATTTATGTGTAACTAAGCCAGAACCAGGGCAAAAAAATAATAAATATATTAGAAGTAAAATAAAAGGAATGTTGATGCCTGTCTAACGTAAGATAAAAGAAGACAATAAAGATTTTAGTGGTGCCAGAAGAATACTGCTTCTTCAGGATGTCTTTTTTGAAATCATTTCTGCCAAAAAAAGATGTGCATGGAGGACTGCTCCTCTTACAGGGAAGGTCGTTCTGATCTTGCAGAACAGAGAAAAGTCAACGTGTTTAGTCTCAACTATTGTATGTACTTAACATCAAATTAGTCTGTCTTTATCAGTGTTTCTTCACTCTGTCCACATGAAATTTGGATGATTAGTCTGTTGTAAATGAACTTGACAGTATTCCGCTGAAAAGTGGGTTTTTGTTGTTGTTTTGATTTCATTTTCTAAACAAATCCAGACATTTTAAAGATTGTGAAGTATCCATATTATTCTCTTTTATCTTTTATCTTACCAGAAAATGCATAAAATATAGGTAACAAATGTTAATATTGTTTAAAAAGTGTGGCTTTAAAAATGATCCTAATTCATATATCCCCAATTTAGTCGGTTTTATGCAAGTAGAAAACACGGAAAATCTTGGAATGAAATAGGATCAGATCCAAAGAGTCGAAATAATAAAAATGATAAGGATTACCTATAGCCTAGGGGTGCTTACTAGCAGTAAGTAACATTCATGTCAATAACCCCTTAGGCAGGTGAAGATGGAATTGTAAGTGGTGTGATGAGAGGCCTCTATTACTTATAAGTTCATGTCTGGGTGCAGTAGTGTCTCTGACTATCTGATGCAATTTATATACATATTTTTATTTATCAGTGGCTTCAGATACAATTCATCTTTCTCAAAAATGGAGGAAAACTGGATTTTGTAAGGAGAGACAAGAGTGAATATTAAAGAAAGTAGAAAAGTATCTCTTGTTAGCAGTGTTCAGCATGTGGTGTTTTTGTTGCTATATACTTGACATCCAAGCTGCGATGTACTGAGTGAGGTGCACGGATACACTGTTATGGCAGTGCTGGATCTTAGGTCATCTGCTGTTAGAATTCTGCATCATTGCTTGGTGCTCCACATTCATGCTTTGAGAACATTAGTTACTGCCATTTTAATGGCAGGGATGGTGTGAAGCTGTGCTGTGGTTCCCCCCTCCCATTATTTTCCTCCTTTCTCTCTCTCCTTCATTTTGAATTCACTTGGCAAACTGAATCTGCAGAAGAGGGAACAAGTCAATTCAATGTGTCTGATGAGTGCAGACAGCTCGGCAGTAACACCAGGGCATCTTTAGATTCTGCAATCATGAAATATCAGGACCTGGATCAGAAAAATGCTTTTTCTTGACTCTCTCGGATGTTCTCTTTCAAAGTGTGACATGTGAAACTGCAGCTTCTATTTCTCAAGCTCTCCAAGGCAAGAGGAAATATGTAAAAATGGAGGATAGGAACTAGTGATTTTGCACGGCTGCACGTTTAACCCATACGGATGAGTTTGCTGTGACATGATATTTGTGATCTGGTTTGAATAAAGATAGCTCTAGGAAATCAATACAACCATCAGGATTTGTATCAGCTAGGGATCTAGTTAGTAAACCAAGAGATATTAAACTCAGGAACGTAGGGCAGCTGTGAATGCATGTTCAATTATACAATTGCATATAGTGCATGAATGCTGATGTTGTTACTTCGCTAGGCACAAGGGGCAGCCATTGCTTTGGGGTGCGCTGTTAAAGCCTGCCCTTCTCCCTTGTGAAATTTCAAGTCAGGAGAGCAAGGGTAAGTTAGAGAACCATTGACAGCTCTTATTTTAATGTCTTCACTGTAAGTGTTTACCTATCAGTATGATATTCTTGTCATGTATTCATCATTTACAGATTTGTAACAGTTTGTAAAAAAGTCTCTACCCTCTGAGAGCAAGTGCAGACGCACAAGGGATCTGTACTGTACCCAGGAATCCTGTTGGGAGCTGCAAGTATTCCATATCTTCTGCTTTTCATGGGAGAAAATATGCCTCACGCTTACCAGTAGCTGTAAGCCATTATTACTGTGTTACAGCTGTTGGTGAGATAAGATAATTACGAAGGCATTAACAAAATGCATGCAAAATTAGTTGTAGCTCACAGAAGGAAAGAGAATTTAGGAAAATGTTTAGAATGTTAATTTACAGTCAAGCCTGTCATGACTGTGGCAAAGAGGAAATACTAATGAAGGGTGAATATGTCAAAAGAGGTAGAAAGAAGAAATGAGCAGTTCATTTAAACACAGTAAATATCCAAACAACAGTTATTCCAGACTGATACGTTCAAATGCCACAGCCCTGAAACAGTTTTGTTTCTGAGTGCACGTGTGGACATATGCAATTCAATTGTAACAAAATGCGGAAGCAAGTTCTTTTGAGATCGTCCACCCCCTCAAAATCTGCACAACATATTGACTATAAAACTTCCACCTTCTTTAAATACATGTAATTTAAAAAGTCGGATCGGAAGTCTTTCTATGAGGTTTCCCTGTACACATGCAGGATGCTTGCTTGTGGATGTGATAATTCCTATGTGATGCAAAGCCACACAATGAATATGCATCTGGACATTTTCTACATTTTCGCCCATTAATAGCAGTCACGCCAGATGTACTCTAACATTAGGAGCACCCACTAACACAGGAATTTATGTGCAAGGAGACAGTATTCAATCTAAGAAGAATCCTCTGCTACTTTCATAGCTTCCATTTTGAGAATAGTAGAAATTCCTGGCTTTGTTTTATTAATATGTAGGATATTTTGATTTCCATTACAAAGGTTAAAATTGTGTAAAGTAGGTGCTTTTCTGAACCATCTGAACTATTCTGTTATGAATACATCTTACATGAATGTAAAACAAATACTCCGTTGACTAAGAAACCTGTTTGCTCGTTCTAATCCAGTGTGAATCTAGTGCCATTTGGGAGTTCTCCCCTGCAATTAATTATCATATTGAGAACCTTTTGCAGCTCAGCGCAGAGATGCATTCCCACATGTTCACTAGGAAAAAATGGTAATGTGCCAAGAAACTCAAAAACACTTCGCTAAATCCTGGAATTTTTGCTGAGATGATAGGACGTTATGTAACTGCAGAAAAGGGCTGTTACGATTTATTAGATATCACTGTCTTATGCATTGAAGTACGATGTTTGGGTAGCAAAAAAATTAAAAATACTCAATAAACTAATTTAAATGATGCGGCGACATTACTCTGTATGACAAGCAGAGACAACAGCTTGAGACACTTGAGCTTTTTGGCCACGGCTCTTTGCTCTGCCCTCAGTTTACAGGTTCAGTCTGCTTCCAAGTGTTGCACCATGTTATACAGCCCTCCAAGTTACTGTGCAGCACATAGACAGTTGGATGCTGCAAGGAATGATTCTGCCAGTATGTTCAGCTCAAGTTTTTCTACTGATCAGTCATGGCTATCAGGCTCTGTCATACTCAGGTAGTGGGTATGACTACATATTTAGATACTTGAAAACATGAATATTTAAGTAGTTTACCAAATGATGATTTTTGACGTTATTTACTTTTCATGTGCTGAAATACTGTAGAGTTAACTGTTCCTCTGTGTGCACTTAGGACTTCTCTTAGGCTGTGTTGCTTTAATGTTCTCACATACTGTTCTTGAATTCTTGATTTGTGGCTTGTACCAAACCACACACGTTCCTCAACATTTCTAGAAGTTGAACTGACTTCTGCTCAGATATCAAACTGGTGTTCAGCATATTCAAACACCTTATTGGTACAACGCAATTTGGTCAGCTTCCCGTTTGGCTGAAAGTCTGTTCCTGTATAAACTTGACACCTCTAAAACTAAGGCAAATTGTAATACAAAAGGAAGAAGTGAACTGAACCAGCTCAGCTGCTGAGTTGTACTTCCTTCTTTTTTCTGACACACTAGTAATGTATCTTTAAATGAGCTGGTTTTTATAGTGCATTTGAGAAATGTAACTTGAATTATGTCAGTATGTGTTATGTGAATATGCAGTATAGAAGAGTAAAAATCCATACTGTACAATTAATATAAACCAGAAGTTTGTGGAAGAGAGGACAGTTTTGAAATATCCTCTGGTCAGTGATCTTGATATTAATTAATAAATAACCTCAAAAATATCATAAGAACATGGTAGCACAATTAGGAACTGGTGATTTTCATTCTACTCAGCATACGTGAGCTAAGATCTCGTGTATGTTCTCCTGCCCATTGTTTGGTCACAGAAAGACCAAACTTCGTGCATCTTACTACTTGAAAGTGTTCTCTATTCATAAAGTTATTTTAAACATTCCATGTCCTACTTCCTTACCAAATGGAATAATATAGGAGTAACTGTTAGAGTGCTGTATCTCCTGTGCAATGTGGGGAAATTGTACCTGTTTTGCTTAACTGTAGAGACAGAATAGTTTAAGGAAACCATCATGGCATATTGTGACATTCCTACAGTGCTCCAAAGAAAAATATGTTCATTGCGGGTATTTACTATCAGTGACTTTTAAGAATCATACTTTCGAGTGTGCATTTCAGAGCTGATAGCCATGTATCAGTCAAATTCATGTGTGACTCACAGGTATAATAGTACAGGTACGCAGACTATGTCTCTAAGTTACAGCATACAGAAATTCCTTATCTTTACTTGTGGACTGTGTATGCATAACACAATGCATTCTTGAAAACATGTCTAACAACACTACATGTCTTATGCCTCAGGACAGGGAGAAAAAGAATAGCCTAGTGCTATAATGCATACCAAAATAAATCAAATTATTTATAAAGAAGATTGAAGACTAATTATTTTCTCCAGGTTTTTAGCATAAATCATTCTGCTGAAACTACTTTGCTCACGTACCTTGAATTTATCTTAGTGATACTGGTACAATTGCTTTTGTCTTTCTAGTCAGCTGCTCTGCAGCACTGTCTGAATTTTGTTCAGAAAAGACATTTTCAAATATTGTTTTGAGAGAGATTGTAATCTGACAGAAGGGAAATAAAGACAGCTGGCAAGACTCTTCTTTAAATAACCATGGCCAAGAAAGTCATTAAAGCAAATTAAAAACCAAACATGGTTTTCTCACTTCTTTACTAAATGCCACGGTTATTCATCTCTGAAAATGGACAAATACAATCTCAGTCAAGCTGTCATTATGAAGAGGAATGGACAAGTTATAATTTGAATGCTAATCAAATTCTTATTTATCAGTCTCAGCTGTGCTGGTTTGGTAGGCATATGCCAACAAATTTAACAAACATTTCTTCTTCCAAAGAGCAAAGTCTATGTTTGCTTGTCTTCTCCATAAGTAATTTTTAATACACACTATTAATGAAAGATAAAATAAAATGATTGGGCTTGCTGAGGGCATAGTTTGTTACACAATACTGACAGAATTCCTGTGTTATATCTGAACAGAGAAGGTTTGATGGTAAAACCAGCCTGGGATGGTCAGGATAGTAATTGTTTGACATCTGCCTTAGGTATCTAAAGATGGGGAAAAAATGGACCACAAGGACAAGGAATGCATGACTTTAGTAAATGTCTTGAAAATGTGTAAAAATGTCTTGAAATTAGAGCATTCTACTGATTTTTGTCAATAATCTGTTCTATTGATTATAGTGTCACTAAAAATACCAGCTGAAGATCTGAAGGTTAATTATATCTAGTAGCCTGACTTGAAGATCCCTAGTCTGTCCTGAGGTTCTCGTGTCTGTCTTGGTTTCCAGTGAAGTTCCTATAAAATGCTGTCTGTAATTCCTGCTGTACTTTGTTTGAATTCGTTACCTTATGGGAGATCACTTTGCCTGTCATCAGGTTAGAAGTAGTTGTGATGTGTCCTTTCAAAGTAGTACATGTTTTGCAACTTGTACGCATTAACTTTGTGCTGTGGTTGAAGTCTGTCTCGTGCTTGGAGCTTAGCCTAACCCTAATAGGATGGGGGAGGCAGTTTAGTGCCTTTAGTTCTAGTAAAAATTAATGTTTCAAAGTTTACAAGTTCCATTTCTAATGTGATATCCCTATTGGCTAACATGATAGAGTTCAGGATGATTTACAATCACTGTTGGACTTGAGAATGGTTCCCAGAAGTCAAAGCCCAGTAGTACTTCAATAAGCCACTATAATAAGATATTTTATTATTATGACTTTAAATGTCCTGCAGTGTACGGTAATTCAGATATAAAATAATTAAAGGCAATTAAAGACCATTACAGTAAGGATTACTTTGTGCTAATGACAGACTGTCTTGCAGAAGAATACCTTCTAAAGTCTTTCAGGGAATATGATACCTAGTCAAGGTGGGATATGGAGCACATCTCTGAGCTTTGTGTGCTAGGAAGTCAAAAAAGATGAGGACACTTTCCTTCATTACACTCTACTTTTCTTTATGCATGCTCTCTTCTCCCCAGACTGCAGCATTTCTTATAGTTAATTGAAATTTTGATTCATTAAATAAAGACATTCATAATGCAGAACTTTCTTCGGGAAAGTGTATTCCTCAGCACTTCAGGAAAATAGAGAATGTTTTGTGTTTTGCTGCTGATCTTCAATAACATTCTTTTATGAAATGTTTTGGGATCGATAATGACAATTTTACAACTCTGTCAGAAAAGGAAAATAATAAAACAGGTCTTTAACTTTAGATAGGATTCAGCAACCCTTAGGAGTCAGTTAGGAGAGAAGGCACTCAGGTTAGATTGCTTTAAAAATTCCAAGTCTTGAACACTTGGGATTACCGTAGCCACTCCTAATTTATTGTTATTGTATATGGAAATACTACATCCTACAAGTGAGGTGACATCTGCCCTTCTGCAAAAGAACACAAGCCAATGGAAAATTCTGACCCATACTACTGCTCCCTGCAAATGTAGGTTAGGACGCAATAGCTGGCTAAACACGTGAGGCGTATTATAGATTCAGTAAACTGCTGGTCTGACATATACATGGCTGAATAAGTCTTGTCTACCTGGTTACAGCAGTAATCTATACCTGCTGCTTCTTCCCAAGCGCCCTAAAAACTTAGAGTTTGTGCCCAGTATTGTGAAAGCTCCATTTCAATCCACTTCACATTTTATCACTGGCCACTACACAGCTAGTAACTGCTTCTTGACTCTTCTTACACTGCACAGAAAAGCATGGAGAAACATGAACAGATGTGATGGTACAGAGTTTCTCATTCAGCTGTGTATCTGAGCTATCCCTTGGCAGGCTGTTGCCACAGCTCTGTCTCTCACAGTAGATTACTCTGCAAGAATCCACTCCTGAAGTTCTCCAAACAAATGTTTTTTATCTTTTATAGAAAAACCTGAAATCCAGCAGGAGAGCTGAACAAACTTTAATGCATCCAACTGCTTTAATATATCACCACTGAATAGAACTCAGTTTTACCAAAGTGAATGTACGTCACGTTGCAGGAACCCCAGTGCACATTCATGCTGGAGAAAATAAGACTTCTAGAACATCAACATGGGAAATGAAGTTAAAAAAGAAATTGTTGGTTCACAACAAATGTAAATGGTAATGCAGTTCTTATGTGAAATGTAAAGACAAGCATTTCATTTAAATATTACCCTTTATGTGAAAATAAACAGATTTGCTTGTGATTACTTTGTAGCAGCCTTAAAATAAAGTGATTGCTTCTCCTCTGAGATGAAGCTTTTCAAACACAGGCGGTAATAGCTAATCCCTGCAAGTGGGGAATAATTGCAAATTTTAACAGCACTTTTGAGGAGGACCTGTATACGAGGAAGTCTCTTCGGAATATTTTTTGCTATCTCAAAAGAAAGAGCTGTAATTTCCAAAACACTTTATGTAGTATTAACGGCTGACTCCCATGGAATAAAATTACTTCTGTATCCGTTCTGGGGAGGATGCAAAACTGTGACAGAGAGCAGCAAATTCATAAACTTCCAGAAACCATTATTTGGAGCTCAAAGGTGTGAAGCCTCCAGTGCAGGAAATGTTACCAACCTTTAAAACATAAATAAGAAAGATGTGTGCATAAACATTTTGAAGCACTTGAGAATATTTCCAAGTCTTCTCATTGATGCACCATTCATCTAATTTTGTGCACTACTGCAGAAGGTGTATCCGCCACAAAGTCCTGTGCATTCTTGTATCTCTTCAGGACTTCATATCATCTCCTGGAAGGGAAAATCACAGCCAGTGCTTAAGGGTCTAAACATAATAAAACATGCACTGGTGGGAAAAGAGTTGGTCTATCTAGTTTTGTAGATGAATCAAAGCAGAACATTACCTTATTGAGTTAAAAAGCAATACATGTAAACCATTTAAATTGCCACTATGTCAGCCACAAAAGCTCTGTCCTTAGGTCATGATACCAGGATCCAGTTCTCCAGACAATCTTTCCCTCGTTTTGTAAACAGTTGTGATTCTGGAAGCTGATTTTTTTTTTCCTATAGAGGAAGAAATGGGAATCAGAAGGAAATGCTTGATTCAGTGTCACTCCCAGCAAGAGAATGTGTGCTTGCCTCTACAATCACAGTTAAGGGGAGGCTGCAGTAGCTGAAAGAATCTCTCTATATCTGGTACATCTTATATTTTTAGATAGACTTCAGCTTTCTTGGTCTTGCTTATATGCAAAAAATATATATGTTATTTTCTTTATCCTTTATTAATTCAATGATAAAGGGAAAAATCTTTTTTTATAATGAATTTGTTTAATAAAAACTAAACATTCTACTGCCATACTTATTTGGTTGATACCCGTTTTGCGTTAACATGTTTTGTACACTAGGCTGCTTTACGGTGTTAAAAGCATGGCTAAGTCACCTATTCTTAAATTGATAACTGCAAGGTCTCTAGTGAAGCTCTTCAAGTTCTTCCGGCTTACACTTGATTTGCTTTAATAAGGGTTATGGGGAAAGAAAAACTATTGAAACTCCATTTTAAAATGCCTGGCAACAGACAGGTGGAAAAG
>JANHGO010000044.1:22903899-22933217 GCA_024606505.1 Aquila spilogaster | reverse complement strand
TTGTGATTGCGCAAATGCATGCGCCCCAGCCCCCCCCCCCCCCCTCGTCAGGTGTGGTTTGGGGGCGGGGGTGTTTCGGGATTGGATTGTGGTTTGGGGATATTGGTTTTTGTTTTTCGGGTTTTTTTTTTGTCAAGAGAGACTTTCAGATAGACTTTTGCAATTCCATAGCATAGAAAAATACTCTAGACTCTCTAGGGAAAAAGCTATTTTAAAAAAAAAAAAAAAAATCCTGTTGGAAGGGAATGCAGGTGGAGATTGTAAATAGTTTCCTTAATATAATTTGTTACAATGTGCTTTGCATCATAGATGACAAATTAAATGATGAGAATCAGAGTAATTGGGTTCCCCAGTTCTCCGTATTTGCTTGAATATAAAACATCTACCCCTTATGTTCAGAGCATGCCCAGAGAAAATAAAGCAAGGCAGATATGATAGGAAAACATAAAAATGTATTGATTAAGCCCTCTGGGGAGCTGTGGTTCTACAGTAATATTTAATCACATCACCTGCAGTACACTAAATGAGTTCTAAAAGTTTTTAATACTCCATATTGCCAAATAAATCACTGCAAATCACTGACTGCAGCAGTTCTCTTTTAATCACAAGTGTTACTGTAACAAGTGTTATATTCTCCCATTAGAGTTATGCTTTTGAAAATACGGTAGGAAAAAGTTCTTAACTTTGCTTTTAGGCAGAAAATTGCACTTAAAACCGGCAAATTTTTACTGCTGTCTGCATGTAGTTAAGTTGTAAGTGTGTATTTTGATGAGAAACAAGTAGCTGCTAGTTTTAATTGTGCTAGTCCCATGGCAGGGACAACAGTGCTGTGTGTGTTTGAGCTGGGTTCTCTTTGGCACTTTCACAAATAAAGGTTCCAGTTAAAGAATCAAGTCTACTTGCATGTTGGACAAGGGAAAACAAGCAATAAAACAGTGAGATCAACTTTCATGTTTTTACTTGAATTTGTAGCTCTGACAACTTTGAGAATAAAAGTCCTTTTACTACAAACTGAGCAAATACTGTCCAAATATCTTAGACATGACAGATGTGAATCAACAGTAATTTTTGCACCCATTTCAACATGCCAGCTACTTGATAGTATAAAATAACTACAGTGGCAGCATTTAATTAGGGTTTATCTATAAATGGGGTTATTAAGCAATGTTGAATTTACAGTGTGTTAACTATCCACATTAATTTGCTGTGTGAAAACATCTGAAGCTGATTAGCTATCTCCTATAAAGACTTTCCTTTTGGACACTAGGTGTGTCCACATGGGAACCAAATACATGGTAGATAGACACCTAATCTACCGAATAGTCCTTAGAAAAAAATTTTCCCTATGAGCTTTCAGCCATTGGAACGTATTTCTACTGAGCTATTCCGTCTCCTCTGAGAGATGGAAATGTCCAAAGTCTATATTGATTGGAATGTTTGTGTAAAGGTTTGAATCTTTAAGATGGTGGTGTAGTTCTGGAAAGTTCAATATTAAAAATTTTGGGATTTTTCCCCTGCCCCTTAAGTATTGTTCTAGTACACAGGTGATTCGTTTTGGAGGAGATGATAGATCTTAAGCTCAGCAGTCTGTACTATTTATTAAACCATTTGAAAATGGTTTAATAAATACATTGTTAAATGTCATCAGGAGTCAATGAAATCTTCCAGTCTCAGAAATTGTGTAAGCTCTAAACATGCTTAGTTCTCATTTCTCCATGATAGAACTGAGGTATCTGCATACCTTTTGAAGATGCAGGTTATAGATCCAGGATTAGCCCTAGTTATATCATGTACAGTTTAACTTTTCTTGCACTGTAATTCATTATTTCACATAGCCTTTCATCAATCATTGCAGACACCACTTACAGGAAAACAAACAAACAAACAAAACCCCTCATAAAGCTAACAAACAAAAACCAGTGATAGGACATACGCCACCAGGTTAATCCAGCAGATTTATATAGGCAAAGAACTCCTGAGCTTGGAAAACGGTTTGTGTTTGTATCGCTTCCAAAACAATGATAACTTAATGGAAGTGAAAATTTGTGGAATCTGTTCTTCTGCTCCTTCAACCTAATGTAGTCTGTAACATTGATGTAGTAAATTATTAATCTAAATATGTGGCTTGTCCGAAATCAATGCCTTTTACCTGAAATGGATTATCCATTGTTAGAATGAATTTTGCCTTAACTACAGCATAAAAAAATAATACAAAATTGGGAAGCAAACAAAAATACATCTACTCCAGTTAGAAAAGTTACACTGAAAAAATTAGGCGTGAATAATTACTTGAAATCTAAATTTTATTTGGTTTGGTTTTAGTCATCATGATCACTTCAGATCACAAATTAACTGTACTGTTTAAGAGTTTCTTCCTTGCAGTGAGCTCCCACATTTAGGAAAGGTTTCATGGAGACTTGATGCTGCTTAAAATGTTGTTACCACTTCTGTTTCCCCCTTCAGGCCCATTATATAGCCATTAATTTGCTACATTGCTTCACAGCCTATACCTTGCAATGGATTTTTCTTATTAAATATAGTAGCCTTAAAAATGAAACATCAAAATGCTATAATGCTTTTTTCACTAAACTCTTTTGTTGTCTGTCTGAGCATGTTGGTCTTGTGCATTTAAATACTTAATTAATTTTCTTTTTCAAGATCTAATGATGATATGCTTTGGAGCTGATATTTCCACAGGAAAATTCAATTATTTTTGTAGCTCTGAAAGGTGTGTGGTACATAATAACGTTGATAATTAACCCAGTGTTTGGCAGTATATTAAAAGTGATGTTTAAGGATTACAATTCAATTGCCTGTTATTGCAGTCTGTTTGCAGTCTTACAGCTGACTGGCTTTTTTACTTTTGGGTGTGGGGTTTTTTTGTTTATTTGTGTTGCTAGAGGTCCTGAAGGATCTTAAATATAAGGCCAGTTCTCCAAAACCAGACAGCAAGATTTTGGTATATTCCTAGTTTTGCTCACGTAATTAATTAATGTGTGTGGTGTAAATGCTAAATAGCATAATAATAATATGAAATAAATGTTTAGCACTGAATGTAGCACTAAATACTAAGTTTGGCCTACATCTGTGCAGTTACTTGCTAGATCTAGGAGCAAAGATGATTAAATATTGCAATGAGGGATGTATTAATTATCTACAATTATTTGGCCTGTGAGGGAAGGGAGATGTTAGAAGCAGCTGCTGTGTTTGAAATCAATATCGGGTCCAAAAGTATGTTTGGGGAGGTGGGGTTAAATTGTAAAATGTGAGAAAATTGACTAAAATTCAGTTAAGTAATTGGATTGACATATGTCCTCATGACATACTGTATTCTACTACTGAAATTGGGGAAAATCTAGAGGCCTTGTCATCTAAATAGGGAGCAATACTTCCTTTAGATGTAAAGTAGTAAGATCTTGGTAAAACCAGTAGTCTGGCATTTCCTAAAATGTCTTATGGTTATAATGTAAAATAGTGAATGCCCTTCAATAGTAACTGTACCTAATTATTGTGGTCAGACTGACTATTTCTTTTAATGGAAATAAGCTATTCCAAGTTGGTACCTCCTCAGTTACTCTAGGAAGGTGCTTTCCTTCCTACCCTTAATCTCAGGCATGCTCTAGCCCCCTCTGTTTTCTAAAGCTTTAGAAAAATCGTAGTTCAGAAACACCACAATTTCTTTTATTGTTCACGGACCTTAAAAGTCTAATTGTATAAAATATCTGTTGGTAGTATCTCAGCATGGAAGAGCATTAATAAGGCTCACTGGAAAGAGCCCTTCCAATATACGGTTAAGCTTCTTGACAGTTGATCCACCTCTCAACTTTACCATATGATTTTCTGTCTGCCTGTAAATACAAATCCTCAGAAAAGGCCATTGATGATGGCTATGAGGCAGAAGATACAGAATGTGCCGAAGCTCTGTCGTTCCTCCTGAATTTTGCAATATGAACTAATTTTTGCAAGAAGTAATCATAGATTGATATTCATCTTGGAAGCGAGTACCAAACTAGGAGGGTTAACATCCTCTGCAACTTCTTGTAGATCAGAGCTTTGGCTGGATGTGTTTTACTTCACCCATTCTTCAATGTTAGCTTAGAAGGTTTAACTGCAGAGATCTTAGCTGATGCGTCATGTGAATTTGATATCACAGTGAATTGTAATCCCTGTATATTTATATTGGAGTATTTGTGTAAAAGCAAGAGAAAGTTTCATCATTCTGGTGAGTTGGCTGCAAGAATACAGCTAATGGTTAAGCAACTACTTTATTTTTACGTCTGTTCGTATCTTTCTTCAGATAGTGATTTCCGCAGAAGTTCCAGTGTCGCTTTCTAGGAGGAAAAGATAACTTTCAATCTTAATGACCCCTGAATCTTTATAAAACTCCTCTAGAGAAACATGTAGAATATTCCTTATTCATAGAAATTAATGATCTAGCACTCCAATTCTCAATGGTGCTCTTGGGCACAGGAAAGCATTTATGTATTTACTTTCACTTTAACGTAAGATAACTCGGTTTTAGCCTCACTGGGACAGTCTAGATACTCCTTATTTCATTAGAAAATGACTGTTCTCAACGTGTAACTGACAGTTAGAGATAGTATATATCCCCTTCAGTGAGAGAATAACAACTGTAATTAAAAAACATATTATAAAAAACCCAAAATAATATCAGAAATATTACTTGTTTGCTTTCTCTAGCTGTTCACTATAATATTCTGTTTGGCAATTTAGTCTTTCCTTATCTTCTGAAAAATATCCCCTTTCTATTCTAAACAACCCACACACACTTTTTCTGTTTTCTGGGGGGTTTTGGGGAGCATGGGGGGTTATTAGGGAGTTTATGTAGGAGGTAGAGAAGCAAATGTGGCCATGAAGAAGCAATTATAAACCAGTTCAAAATGTAAAGAAAGTGAAGAGATTTCTTATTTGCATGAATGACACAGATTCAATAACAAAAATTATAATCAGAGCTAATATATATGTATTCAGAAAAAAAACCCAACACCAAAATATAGAAAATGGGAAGTGACCAGAAACTTGAACAATGCTTTTATTCAATATTTTTAAGGAGTTACTAAAGAAAAAGGAAAAAATGGCATCCGACACATTCAACAATAGCACATGTTCTGATTAGTCACATATCTGAATGCTCCTTTTTGTTTTGCTCTGAAGTAAGTGAGCAGCACTGAAGAATAGTCTTTTTCCTTTGTTATTGAGGAAAATAGAACAAATAAACAGAAGCTTGTATTTTTTCCCCTGGAATCTTAGTTCAACATCATCAGTGTGCTTTACAAGATACTACACTTGTTTCAGTAGGTATTTTGCTCCCATAACTTTGTTCAGGTAACATTAGTGAAAGTTCAGGCTCAGAAAACTTAAAATGAGACTCCCTATTTATCCTTATGAGACAGAGCTACTTTATTTCTATCATTTGACAAACAGGGAAGTTGAAAACAAAGAGTATAAACAGCTTGCGGAGGACAATATAGGGCCAGCGAGTAGCTAGGCTAGGAATATCATTCAAGTGAACAATTAACATCAGTGATAGCCTTTTCATTAATTGCCTGTGGCCAGAGTATTACACTAGGAGTGCTGGCTTCTACTTACTTCTCTGATAAGTGGGCAAGGACAGATGTTCAGGTGAAAAATTGCCTTAGCAGTTGGTGGAGCCGGGGGGCAGGGGGGGAAGCGATTTCATTATTATTCTTACAGTGTTGTCAGAGGAACTTCCATTTGCTATTGTCAAATGAAGGCATTTCTCCTAGCTCTGTAATAAAATGGGCAAAGGATATTTGAAATGAGCCAGTTATGTGCAATTTATTAGTGCAAGTCAAAAAATCCCTTTCCCTAATTTGTTTTTTTTCCTTTGACATAAACATGTAGCCTATGCAGATTCAAACTTTCTTGCAATTCAAGTAACTTCTACAATGGAAGAATAAGCCTCTTAACAAGATTGAATTTGCTATTGTGCAAGTTACAAGCTGAACAAACAGAGATTGGGCAAGTTTCTGTTCATTCATGTGCCTACTTTAAAAAAACAAATACCAGTTTAATATAAATGGAAATGAGGGTAACATTAGTGTGAACGTAAATCTTGATCTATTGTAACCTAATAATGAAAGCCACACTGTTCAGAGTCTAGATAAATGAAATAAAGTCATAGGGTGGCTTTGGTTTTTTTTTAATAAGCATACGAATCATTATTTTTAGCTAAGATTTTTATCCTTTTATTTGCTCACTGTGATTTTGGAAAAAGTCATTATTTATGGCAAAGCAGGTATTTGTCTCAAAAGAAAAGCACATCACCCTCTTGAATGATGTATAATTGTTTCTGGGAAAAGATACAAATAATGTGGCAAGATGTTTGAAAAGAAAGTTTCCTAGCTGACTTCATAAACTTTAATATTTATATAACCTTTAAGCAGTCAAGAGGCTATGCCTAATGACAGTCAACTAACAGCTTGACCTTTATTGAATGGAAGAATGGTAGCACATTTACAGGAGTTTCATTTCAACAGCAACCTAATGTTGAATTTCTTTGGGCTATTAATGTACAGTAAGCACACTGAAATTCATCCTGAACCTGGAAATGTATTATTTCCATTAAATAAATCCAGCAAAACTATGGAATAGAGGGTTTACAAAGCAATCAGCTTCGGATTTCTGAATTCTATTTTGATCATATTGCTTCTAATTAAATGTGAAATGTCTTAACTTCTAAAAAATATTAGAAGGGGTACGTATGCAAATTGGCTGTTATCACATCCAAGATCTTTATGTTAATCAGCAGTTCGATAATTTGTATGTGTATGCAAAGTCTAAACACATTGTCATTTTTTTCTGCCTTTTATAGAGGAATTAATCATACTGTCATATCAGTTTGAAATAATTATCAAAGTGAGCTTGAAAAATTAAATACTTTCAAAATGCTTAAACTGAGATGTTTTTCTTAAATGTACAGCAGAAGGATAAGTAATATTTGAATTTCACTGGGTCCTTCATAATGTAGATTTGAAACATAGTAAAGGGATTATTCCCAATATGAGGCTAGCTTTAAGCAGCTATTGCTAGTTCGGTGTGCTAGTAGATAGGCAATTATCAAGATCTCTGTAGTTTACTTGATCAAACTGTCAAGAATGTGGTTGTGAGGTGTAAGGAGACAGATACAGAAGTCATTTGTATGTTTTGGGTTGGTGTTTGGGGGTGGGGAGGGATATGTTTTGGTTGTTATTTGGGTTTTTTTTCTGGAAAATTTACTTTGTTCAAATATCCCTTATAGTACATGGTTTTAGGGGTATCAATAGCTATGACAACCCTGTTTTTCCTGAAATCAATGGGAATTTTATTGTTGACTTAGGAGCTAATAGACTACCCTTCATTTTAAGGCATAGCATAAAGTTAGATCCCCCTCTGAAGAAAAACCTTTGCAACAACAGGAACACCATAATATTTTAATTTGAATGTTACACTGTTTGTGGACACTAGTTAGAATTCTACTGAATTCTGACTGATGTTGCCTAGCACAGTCTGCTAGAATAGACTGCACAGGGACTGCCATCTGGGGTTTTGTCACATGGTTTTTTTTCATTTGTTTTTTTTTTTTTTTTTTCTTCTATAATAGTGTTTTTATTGAAAAAGAAGCTTTTGTATTTCTTCTGTTTGTAAGACTCGAAAGAAATTTGTCATTTGGACAAATAATTGATACATGGATTTGGGTTTGTTTTGTTTTGTGTTTTCTTCACGAAGTGAGGAATCAAATCCAGATATCTGCCCCTCCCCCCTGTTCTGAGGTCTTCTGTGGAACCACTTTTCATTTGTGATAACTCCAGTAACATAGTACCTACTTGTTAACAGCTGTATTACTTCCATTTTTCAATGTCTTTAATACTTTTGTGTGAATATCTTCATCTTTGAGTGATGTACTTGTGTTTGACTTCAGATTTGATCTCCGTTTCTGTCAGTACTTTTGTTCACTGCCTGAAAAATTTCTCACGTTTTACCTGGTTACCTTTACAGATAAAAAAACTCCAACATATGGCGTTCTGTAGTTAAGGAAATACATCATTTAGCCTGGCTGGCTTTTGTGGTTTAGAAGTTTGAGCAGTGCGATGAAACTTCAGTGCATCTTCAAAATCTAATTTTCTGATTAAATGTTTTAAAATGCAGCTTTTACCTGTGTATCCAGCTGCTCATCTCCCTTCCGTGTACCTAATGCATAGTAGGGCTTCCTGAGAAAGACTGTTTAATCCATGTACTGTTGACAAAGACTGATTCGGAGACTGGGATCCAGAAAACTTCTCTCTGTGCTTCTCTACAGCCTAGAAATGGAAAGGTTTTCTTCTGTTAGTTCCACTTTGTAATGATAGCCAGGCAGGTTTACTTTTGCATCATCTGTCTTACACACAATCTGGGAGAAGGTCCTCTCTTAAGTTACAATGAAAAAGACAAAAGTCTTATGTATTTAAAAAGTCTGTATCTAATATTCTTGTTCAAGGTGACATAGGCACTTCCACTATGAACAGCAAGGCCTTTCAAAATTGTTTATCACACGCTTGAATCCGATGTCAAAGTAAATTAGTAAAAATGAAATATTGCATGAATGCTGATACAGCGGTGGTATTCAGAACAAAAAATAAAGCCTTGTTGCGCTGACATCTTGAGTACTGTTCTAGTCTTCCTGAGCACGGTTACAGCAGAGCAGTACAGAGCAGGTCAGGCACCTTACAGTGAAAGACTAAAAAGTCTGAGACTCTTCACTTTAGAGGGAAGAAAAGCCGAGAGCACTATAAGATAGAGATCTACAAAATTACAGAGGTGGTTGGTAAGCTGAATACAGAACCGCTGTTGATTCCTGTAATAGAAGAACTCGGGATACTCAATGGCACTAGCAGAACAGCTTAAAGCAGATGCGGGGAGGGGGGGGAGTTTTCTTCAGTGATAGGTAGGTTTAGTGGTCCTGGCTTCTGGAGCTTGCTGTTCCACGAGGCTGTGAAGGCAGACAGCACCAGCAGGTTCTAAAAACAAACTAGGTTTGTGGACGACATGTATAAATGGATACTAAAGGGACTGGGCAGGATTATTCCTGCTGGTCCTCTCCTATTGTTTGTATGCAAGACAGACTCCTGGGCTAGGTAAACAATTTCTCTGTCTCGGAGCATTTCTTACACACCGGTGTATTCCTTGAGTGTGATAATCAAGGTAAAGAAGAGCTTTCTTGCCATCTACTAGAACTTATTAATTTATAATGCTTATAGTGAGCCTAGATTAAGTCACTGAAACAAATACCTCAAGTGACTCACAATAAAATTGTTGGAACGCTAACTTTTGAATGATCAGCATGTTCGGTCTTGATGCTTGTAACTATTCTAAAGGAAAACTGCTCTCTATTGAATTTAACTGACTGGAGTATCTTTATAATCTCTCACACATCCTCTAGCTTTCATTTTGGGGAATAAATGTCATGAAGAGGACAGAATCACATCATCATCTGAAATCAGGGATTTCCAAGTAGGATAATAAGCCCCTGGTGTAACTAGGGACTCTCATGAATGGTATGTTGCCATCTATTTACCGTTAGGACTCCTGCCGAGAAGTATATCCACACTATGCCCAGCAAGCATATTACTGGTTCTGAAGATTGCATGGGGAATGCTGGCTAAGCCAATCACTTGGCCCATTTTGGAATTGGCAGTAGTGTCTGTTGGTACCTCAAGCCTCTTGCTTTCGCTGAGAAAGAGGAGACACATCAGCTGAAGGTTGTCTGGACAGAAGCAGGCTGGGTGTAAAGGCATTCAGTATTTATTTTTTTTTTAATTCCAAATTCTGCTTTTTAAGGATGCATTTGGCCTTCACATAAATATTTCTAGAGAGCACTTTGAACAGCCTGTCAGAAAGGCATCAGTCTGCGTGATCTGAGTTGGGCCAAACTTGGTTTCATCAGGATGCTCTGATCTTTTAGGATGAATAACTTTAAGAAAAGCAATGCTGCACTTAATTTGTTTTGTTACTTCATTTCATGCTACCTAGTTCATATAATTTAAAATGTTTAATAAATCAGAAGGCCAAAAGAAAATAATACACGTTGCTCTTGCAATTGACCTTTTGTTACTTTGGCTTGCACTTGTAGACTTCCAACATATAGCTTATGTGCAAGTCCTTGAGAGACTAATGACTACTTATATGAATAAATATTTACTAGGATCAGAAGCAAAAGTTTGTGCCACCATAACCCTGATTAAGATCCTTCATTTTGATTCACACATGCTAACCCTGTGCTGATCTTGCTGTCTTCAGTGAAATGATAAGTGAATGTGAAGTCCTATGTACATGTATTACATGCAAAGATAGAGCCAGTGGAGGGCATATATCTACATGTACTTATGTGCTTTACAATGCTTTATAAAACTTACAAAAAAACCCCCAACAAAACCCCAAATCAAAACCCCCAAAATATACAGGTGATTCTGAAAATCCTGTTGAGCTTCATATGCATTTTTAAACACTTGATGGTTGTGAAAAATCTTGACCTAAAGCCCAGCCGACAAAATTCTTAGGTCAGGAATGTATCATGTCATTTGTCTGTAAAGTGCCAGGAATACTCCTACTGCTAGACAAATACGAGTAACGAGGGAAAATGTGTGATGAATAAGCTGCACAGCTAGAGTTCTTGAAAGCTGACATGACTTTAGCACACACAAAAAATATTGAAAAAGTGAGGGTTTTCGTTTGTGCAAAATAGGATACAAATCACTGTCAGAACCACAGCATGTGCGCTTAGCTTGCTTCCCACCACCACTGTGTAAATCTCTATGCACAGCTTAAATGTATACACTATCAGAAGTTCAACACTAAAAATACTGCAAAAGTTGCTTGCTAGTTTTTCACACATTAGTTTAACTTGGGTATTTTTAATGTATAGGGGTTTTAATTCATCACTGTATTAATACCTACAGTACCTTCAACTAGCCTTTGAAGACTCATCAACAACTGTAATTGTAGTCTAAGAATACAATCCCATGTTTCCCTGTGGGAAAATGCAGCTAGAGCTCTTTAAACTTTCTCCCTTGCTTATACATGCCTGGAGGAAAGCTTGTCGCATCTTTCTAATGCAGTCCTTCTCTATCTATGGATCCTAACATATCTATTGCCTGCCATGCTCTTCACTGCAGTGATGAAATCTGACTCCTAGAATCAAGAAGTTAGCTTTATCTTCCTCTTCAATATGCTTATTAAAATGAACTAGAGGTTAGTTCATTTTAAAGGCCTGATGAAGGATTATTAAGGAGCTGATTAAGTCAATTAGGCTGCTTAGGGAATCCTTTTTGCTGTGTTGTTGTTAGCCAGGAACCCTAATAGGACAATTAGGATTAATTAAAATCAGCCTGATTGATTAGGATATATAAACCTGCACGCGAGACGTGGTTGTGTTTGTGCAGTCTGTGAAGGGGAGGCAGTGGATGCTGAGGTTAGTGTTTCTGAAAATATTATCTGTATGCAGATCTAGAAGAGCAGGTTGCTTTGAGGGGGCTATTGGTTTTTATAGTGATGATTCCACATCAGTGAAATTAAGTTTTTTGCATGTCCCTATTGGGATTGACAGGACATGAGACTGACTGAGCAACAAAACAGCAAATTAATTTTGCTGTAGATATATGTAAAATGACATGTGTGTGGAAAAATCCTTAACTTTGCCTGTAGAATGGTATGCTTTAAACTGACTATGATCACTCAGGGCCAAGGAACAACAACAGTTTCGTGAAAACGGTAAGGTGAGGGAGGAGGGCTCTAAACCCAGGCGTTCTGTGCTGCCTTTTGTAAGAGCCTCTCTCTTTCAGTGGACATCAGCTCCCAAGATAGGTGGCTGAGCTGTCATCAGAAATCAGCTTCTGCATGCATAATGACCATCAGACTGTGCTTGTGTCTTCTGGATGTTTTTAAGTGGATGATGTCCAAGAAAATTGGAACACTTCTGTAAAAGCTGTTTTAAACTGCGCCAATACCACAGTTAATAGATGCAACCATATGCTCGCACAGCCCTGGGATCTTAACCTTTTTCATTAGGATACAGTTGTCTGTATTCAGGCACATGATGGGAAAGAATGTGGTTGGGAATGCTCACATTGCTTTCCATCCTTTGCTGAAGGTAGTAGGGTGTTAAGTCCCTTGCTCTTTCAAGGACCAAGCAAGATCTCTTTTCATTTAAAGCATGACTCTGCTCTTGCCTGCTTTTCGTACATTGATTCGTTTTGGTAACTTCTGGAAACTTTTCATATCTGATGTCTTGCTCTGTCTCTTTGAAATAGCTTTCTTCTAAAGGAAACTGATCTACTGTAGAAAAAGTTATCCAAGGAATATGCCTTAAAGCTTCCTCTGTTTTACTGCCAATGAACGTAAGTAACTCCAGTATTTGTTCTATTTCTTTATCCAAGATTTTCTCAGACATTATCTATGTGGGAAAACATACAGAGGCTTCACTAGACAACAGCAAGGCTTTAATCAGCAACAGCATTTTTTGTTCTAAGCAGTTGGATCTTAGGCAAGTGTAGTCAGTCAAAATTTCTTTCTTCAAGTGCTTCAAAAGAAGTTGTTATTTATTAATGATGGAGAAAATTAACTAATATTTCAAAACAATACTCACAAGCATCTCTTCACTTACTCCGCTGCTGAACTAATGCATGTCTAGGTAAGTGCTAGCTCAGGTTTTATTATTCCTCTTACTGGAAGGATCCATTTCCAAGATCTCTTATTCCATCTTATTAAGGAATATCTTCAAATATTATACCTCAGGTGTCAGTCCAAAGCAGAATCAGCTTTTCACATTGCTATTTTAAAATGTTCAGTTCTTTACTTATATCTCAAGCTGTTAGGAAATACCGGAGGAATACCTGTTTTCAATAAATAGCATTTAGTGAAATTCAGTGTTTAACCAAATAGCATATTATCCTGTGGCATGTACTGTCTGAACACGGTCCTGGGGTGCCTCTTAATCTCCAGAGTTGCTGCTATTAAAGACATTGATAGGTAAGGAGAAAGACAGATAAGCAGGAGATACTGGTGTCACTGAAAAAAAACCTTACACTCTTTTAGTCCTGAAAAAAATATTTATGTATTTCAGGGGCTAATACTCAGTAAGACTATCTTAGCTCCATAATCTAAGAAGGCAAAAGTAATCAGCCACAAGATTCTTTTTCTTTATTATTATTTTGGAGTAAATCTTAGTAGAATCCTTACAACTGCTAGATATTAAGAAGATACTAGATGTCATCTTTTTTTTTTTCTGCTTTCTAAAATCTCATATTATTCTGAGAAGTTCCTGTATATTGTCATGAAATGCCTGAAAAGTCATAAATCCCTTTCAGGGATTGTAATTGTGGTAGTCTCTGGCAATAAATAACCTTTTCTTAAGTCTTTCTAAACTTCAAGTAAATCCAAATAATGAAATAAAAAAAGCCTAAGAAACCACATGTATATGGTATCCTGCTCCCAGCTTTCATTACTGTTGCACAGAAAGATTACAGAAAGCTTTGGTACTTATTTCCCTTATTTTTTTATTTTTTTTTTTTTAACAAGCAACCTATCATTTTCAGGACTTTATTTAGTCTTAAGCATACTCACTCAGCTTTTAGAATAAACAATATCTGTCCTAAAACCTGAACTATTAACAAATATAAATTTACATAATATAATACAAAGTAATAACTTAAAATTACCTGTTTTCACCAATAGGTGGTGGTGCTAGCTGTTTCTTTATCTGTTGCTTCTTCAAACTTTAGTGCAACTAACCATAAAAATACCTACATACTTTTAGCATAAAAATAGTAAGCATAGGTGAGTCGAGATGGAGCCAGAGTGACTCTGCCCCGGCTAAGAGGGAGGTGGGGAGGAATGCAGGCACCTAAGAAAGTCTGCTCCATTTTGGCACCCCTCCTTTTGAGCATTAACCCTGATTGTTTCAAAGGTACAGCAAGGAAAACTTGGTCCCTGGCTTTCTGCAGGTGCCATGGCTGCAAGGGGAAACGCAAGCCCCGTGAAAAGATGAACAGTGTCGCGGTGCTGGAGCAAGATACAGAAAATAATATTCAATCTAGCTCTCCAGACTGCTTAAAAAACAGCTCCCTCTGTTTTTATTTGTTGTTGCAATGTTTTCCATTAAGGAAACGATCTGAAAATGCCGCCATGTCATCTGGTCTCTCCCTTGGTTACCAGTTGCCAGTTTGAGGTAGGGAATAGTAGGATTTGTGTGTGTGTGTGAAGGGAATGCTTAATCTCTAAGAACAAATTAATGGTCTGTGAATGGTTAAAAGACTGGGAAAGAGGGGACTCTTAGACGGGGAGGGGGGAAATCAACTTGACAGTAAGTAAGTTACAATGCAGGAAATATTGGAGTAAAAGCATACATGATGTGTTAAGCACAGGAGAAAATGAGAAAGAGACCTCGTTCCTCACTTGAGTTCTTCCTTTGAGGGAGAAGGGGAGCTTAGTTCATGGTTCAGTTTGAAAAAGTGTTTATTTGGCCAGGATATATTCTGTAGTCAGTAATATCGCAACTAGAAGACAGTCTGATAGGTGCCACTTGGGCTTAGCTATAGGCCTTGCACTATAATAGGCAGTTTCAGTTAGTCATAAGATGCTCTAAAAGAACAATTAAAAGTTGACACACTTCAAATGAACAGAGGAACAAATTAAAATGTGCCCATAGCAAGGACCATGTTTTTAATTTTGTATAACCTTCATTAGAACCTATGATAATGCGACACAAGAATTCTCAATGCTAAATAAAGCATCGAGAGTACAAGTACCACTGCATTCATCATCTGATTGGTTTCTTTGGTTGTTTGGGGGTTTGTTTTTTTCCTTTTTAAAAATTTTTCTCCAGTCTTTTCCCTGTATCTCTGGCCTATTTGCTTGCCTGTTTTTTTCTGTGGTCTGCTCTCACTGCAAGCAATAAGATAACTCATGACTGGCAGCCAGCAGCTTGGAGTGAGTATTCTCATTTGTCACATTCTGCTGCCAGCTGCCAAGTGAGATATGCAAAACCTCGTTTCAGAAAGTTCCAGTATTGTCAGATTCTCTTGGCTGCTAATGTCTTTCATTCTATTATTTTGGAAGGGAAAAAACCTTAGGTAAAATATTTGAGCTTCTTTTGTTTTTCCTTTGGAAGAAAGAGAGAAAAGGAGAGAAAAGATAGAATTTTATTAAAGATGAAATTTAATAAACCCCCTATTTTTAGCAGTTATACTGGTAGGTAACAAGTCTTTAATAAGCATATAGACACTGTAATTACTGATAAGGTTCAAACCTGCAATTCTTAGTGCTAAAGTATCTGACAACTTGAGCTCATGCCTGACTGCTCTGAACTGAGCTTATAGAAACACTTGCTAGACATATTCTAGCTTTTTATGCTATCACCTTATCTTCTTTAAGTGCTTCTGTTATACCTGATGCTGGACGTAAAGACTGACCAGCTTTAAACATTTTTTGGCCTGTCGATACTTTCATATTGCACCAGCCAGGTTTTGATTCTGTCTTTTTTTTTTTTTTTCCCCCATGGCTTCAGCATTCTGAAAGATTATTTCCTACCTTTAACACCAACTTTTGCTCTTTTCCAAGTCTTTCTAGATGAGTGCTGTGCATTCATCCTGTCTCTCTGATGTCCTTAAGTAGCCATGATGCTGCCAACAACTGGAACTCCACTTGAGCTTTTCCAGCGTGTGTGTGGTCCACTTCATAATCTGCTGGCAAGCATCCGACAGGTTTTACTGTTTTCAGTTTGCTCTGGAGTGATTCCTGATATCGCTTTGTTAATCAGAACGACCTGCTGCTCAAAACAAAGCAATAAATAGAGCTGACAATAATGATACTAAGGCATCAACTGTTAAAGTTCTAATAAGTAAAAATTGAGTTCCCTCTAGTTCTTTTTTTCATCACCAAACTGAGCATTACAATAGTTGTCAAAGAAAGATTTCCAGTAGTTGTTAAATCAGAATAACCTCTGGATGCAATCCCTGACTAAACCCTTACCAGATGACTTTCTGACAGTCCCCTAATCAAAACAAAGCGTTGTTAACATAAAGGCATTAAAATAATCTGTTGGCAACCCTGTCTTTCACCCACGTACTTCAAGACGGGACGTTATCTACAAATGCTCAAGAAAAAGCAGCAGTGAAGGAGAATTTGCAACATTGAAAGGTAGAATTGAGCAATAATGGTTGAGAAGATGGCAATCTAGGAGCAGTTGATGGCTTGAAGTGCACAAATCCTGAAGTGTGGTATCAGCTAAAACGAAGTAAAATATGGGGTCCTGACAGCACTTCTGTGGCTATAAACATTGATAAGGAACAAGGCATTGAACCAACTTGGATAATATGTCGATTCTATAATGTATCTTAGAAAACATAATGTTTAGCAGCTAAAGGATGATTTTTCTTATAAGCAGTTAAGTAATAAATAGCTGTTTTTACAAAGACAGCTCTCCAGAACAAATGTGGAGAGCTAAACAACATCTAGATGTCGGGTTTGCCTTTTTTTTTTTTTTTTTTTCCTTTAACAGGGAGGGGGATGAATATGCTTATTTGTACAAGGCTTGCACGTATACCAGTGGAGTTGAGGGAGTGTGTATACACACATACATGGGAGCAGGACTGACTTGTGGTTTTACACTTCAAGATCAAGAAAAATAAAAATACTTACCTGAAAACACTCCAAAGATTTTTATTAAAATACTTCCATGGAAGATTTTTTTTTTTAATACAACTGCTACTTTTTATTCTGTTCTCTCACACATGTACAAATGTTTTTGTTTATCAGTTTTGAGTTTCTCTGAACTTTAGATTATTAACGCAGCACTTAGCTTTGGGCTAGATTCTGGCACTTGTAGTTTCACTGCAACACAGTGATACCACCTCTGGTTTAGGAGGTTCCTGAGCTCCACTGGAGCCTGGGAGATTATAGCTGAAAAGAGTCATTATGTAGTAAGTCTTATACTTTCCTGGACATAAGTTTTTGGTTGTTGTTGGATTTGAGCTGCTAGACTAGATGGACCTTGGCCTGTCTCAGTATGGTCATTAATTTAATCATGTAATAATTTATTCCCAAATATGCTCAGCTGAAAAAAAAACCAAAAGCAATTACAGGGAGAGTAGCAGTACATGGGCTGAGCAAAGTTAGAAAGGATCAGATCCTCAATATGTAACATAATGCATACAAGTTTCAGAAGTAATTAAGAAATATATGAAATTTTGCCATAATTTATACTGGTTTATCCATTTAAGGCTGTATAATATTTGCTGGAAGTTATAGTAAGTTAAATTAAACATAAGTGTTGAACTGGCGTCTGCTTCATAACTATGCTAATATACTATTCTCTAAGCTTCACATGAATCGTCAGTGGACTTAAAATTCAAGAATATTATATTTCATTTGTGGTGGTGTGATTTTGATGAAATGCCATTGAAGTGAATGTAACCACTGCTTTTTTTCTAAAAACACATGCAAAAGACAGCTATGCTTCTTTTATGAATTGGTGTTGGTTTTACTCCAATGCTCCAGGTATACTTCATCATCCAAAATGAAGACGTGCTTTTTAATATGAGTAAGCTTAGAAAGGCGATTGACTAGATGTGCAAGTGGAAGAGACTGTGAACATGAGAGCTTATCGCAGACACATCTCAGTAAGCCAAAGTCTGAAAGAGCTTTGAAAAAAATTAGTTCCAAGAAAATTCTAGAGAGGATTTTGGGTTTGGTGCTGTGTAAAAGAGGGCTATGAATAAAACCAAATCTCCCAACCCTGTATGAATCTGTTCTTGCACTCATGAAAGTGAGACATTACTGCAATGTTGTTTATTTATAAAGATGTAAAAAAGAAGAGAGTGATATATTACTTTTTTCATTATTATTATTAATATCATTTTTTCATAGTCCAGAATAGGGTCATCTTTGAGGTTGTCTTTTGGCATTTTGTTGTTTGTTTTTTTTTTTTTTATTCGTGGTTTTTTTTGTTTGGGTTTTTTGGTTTTTCGTTTGTTTGTCTGTTTGTTTCAGGGGAGGGGGATGTGTAGTTAGTTTGTTTCTTGTAAGTAAATCTAACATTCACAGAAGTCTTTCTAGTAACACTGACTAAATGTACTATGATGAGAATATGTTTCTGCAAATCTCTCTCCTCATCTGGAATGATCTCGCTTTTGTACCAAAAGATATCTCAAGGGTGAAATCCACTAAACAACTATAGGGTGTTGTCTGAGGGTGCTGAGCTTCCTCTAGATGCTTGGGTCGCCATTTCTCTGCTTTCTGTAGGATTTCCCATTCCTGGGTGCCAGCAGAGATTTGCAGTTGAGAAATACTGCACTTTAAAATGACTTAAAGCCCAAGTTGCTTTCTCATTCATAATTGCAGCAAATATTGGTTGGTCACAGTTCTTGGGACTCTTAATTTTTAGGAGTGCTTTTTTTAGCCTTTCAGCTGTCTCAGATTGCTGATAATCACCTTAATTCATATCAGATCTAACTTATTTTAATGGCAAAAACCCCACCACCATGTCTTAATTAGAAAGAATGAGAACTGATGTGGGCTACTGCTCTTCTGTATTTAATGCTCTATTTTGATATGTCTATTTAGGCAAGAGTACTCTCAGCATAATGTTTTGAATGAGAATGCTCTAAATCATGCTTCATAGTTGCTTATTTCAAGATATCGGTAAAATTAGACTGTGTTTTCAACAGGGAAGTATAATACATGAAAAAGAGTTCTTGCCCATATTTTCTTTCCAAAATACCTCCTTTTTCCTTGCATATAGTTTCACTCCCATATTATACATATTCTTTATGTATTTATTGAATCCTATAATCAGCTTCCCCAGATCTTAGAATATGTTTCATAGAGAGATGAAGATATGGGGGCTAGCTATTAAAAATAATGAGAGTAACCTTTAGTTGCTGATCTGAAGAGGAAGATCACATTTTGATACACTCATTCGTGGAGATAAGTCTGAATGTGTGGTTCTTTCTTCACTTACTGAGTCTTCTCTTTTCTGTTAGATAAAAAAACCCAAAACCCTCTTCTTTTCTGTAATTTTTTTGAAGGGGTCATCCATGTTAAGGTTGCTAACGTTGCCTTCCTTACATCATTTCTTAACATTAATTTAATTTTTCATGTCTCTACAATGGGCTTCTGCACCTGGAATGCTTGTTTGGGCTAGTTATAACATTTTTCTTCCAAAGAGAGATTTTCTTTCATGTACATCCCACTTCAGATTTTCTTCTGGTAGTGGCATCTGTCAGAGATCAAAGAGAGGATTAGTTCTCTGTACTTCCTCAGATAAGGATATTTCATGGAGGAAAAGTATTTTATTTACTTATGGCTGAAAAGTAGCAAATGATAAAGTTGTAATAGCTTTATTACAATTCTGTGTTTAGGATGAATTGTCCGTTGCAATGGTTCATTTGGTAATGAACTGGTAAACATTGACAAGTAGACTTGGGCTCCCAGAATTCTTCTGATTCCTCTCATATTGTTCAGTGGGACTTATTTGCTATTTCTATTAAAATATTTTCTTGCCTAATTTTTATGGAGTAATTCCAGAGTTAAAAACTAGGACTGAAGAAATTGTTCTTGATTATTTGAAAGAGACCATGAAGGAAAGGCAGGTCTTTCTGTACACAACCATACCAGAAGAAAACCAGGTTTAAATGTTCCCTGCTGACCCTGACCCCCCGCTCCCCGCAAAAAAGAGCAACAGCCGACACATCTATGGGAACAGGTCTTAAGCCCAAATGTGACAATTTGCAAGAGAATTGCAGTGTTTCTCAAGTTCATTGCACATGTGAAACAGAGTAAGAGTGACGCAAGGAGCATTTTAAATCACTTGAAAGGAAAGTGGTTCAAGGAAAATTAGAGGAAACTAGAATGGTACCTAACTATTGTAACAGAAACGGATTCAAGAGCGACAGAATTTTGAAGATAGCTGTGGTCAGTACCAGTTGTTTTGTCCACGGATCCAGGTTGCCAGCTCACAGTTGTATTGGGAATCTGTGGCATTTTTTTTTTGTCCTCTTTTTCCTTAAAGCCTCATCTCCTGAAGTACTGTGAACACACCTGTATCTTTTTAGACTTAAAACCTAGCAAATAGCACTGGTATGACAAGATAATCCCCCTGGTTATGCTAAAAATCTTCTTGAAAATGCATTATGTAAGTAGTGCAAAAGAGTTTTGTTTTCTTCTAAAGTCTTGACCTTTTAAGTTCTCCATTTTAGTAAGCCTATCTTACTGCTTCATTGTGACCTGACCTCATAACTTGGCAATACTGGCAGATCTACAGACTAGAATACAGTATCATGCTCCTGCTAGAATAGAAATAATTTTCTTTTTCCAGCAGCAGCATCAAACAGGCAGAAAGTATCTCTCTCTCAATAATAATCCATTGGTGCTGAGCAACTTGGTCCCTCCTGAAGTCTGATACAAACATGTAACCTCATTTTAGCAGGAGTGCTTGAGATGCACCACTCGCCATGTAGCTAGAGATATCTCATTTCTTGCTATAGTTTGCCCTTAAGGTTTGGGGAGAGGGGGGAAGAGGAGACTGGTTTCTGGCTTGCAAGTTAGTCAGCGTTCAGTGCAGTCTTTGTTTACTGAGCTGGAAGTCTGGTAGTGCCATATAAATGCTACTGAGGTTTGCAGAGATAAAATGTGCAGCTATTTAAATAGAGCTAGGGTATGAGCTTATATTGTGAACATTAAAGAACCAGAAATTATCACATCTTAAAGGCTGTTCTGTTCTCCCTTTGATGAACACTTCACTGTGATGTGGAATTTATAGCTTTGAACAGTTGCCGAAACATGTTTGGAAAGCCTCTTGATGTTTGTGGTGTTAATAGATTCTGCCCTGGTGTTCAGTAACTGTGCATTTTAAAATTTGACCCTCCACACGGCAGAAGTCATTCAAGAATTTTGTATCATTAACTGTCAAAGTTCTGTACATTCTTCACAGTTCTTGTACAGTTTCCTTATGGAAAGTAGCTAAATCTGACTGTGCTGCTGAATGACTTTCAGAGTAGAATGTCATTTTGTACATCTGGTGTTCTGTTTAATTGTCATCAGACTTTGGTTTTCAACAAGATAATTGCTGAGCTGTCTTTGGTGCTTTGAAAAATAAGTTGTCTTCAAATCTATTAATGTTGTTCGAATATGCACTTTTCTGAAAACGTGTTTCCTGTCATAAGGCTTCAGTGGCATAGAGCAAGTTAAGAGTTTATCAGGCTATTATCGTCACAGATGAGAAAACAAAGTGTTACAGATAAAAGTCTTACGAACGTGACTCTCCTCTTGATCGCTGTGGAAATTGAGAAGCATATTTCATTTATGTTCAGGAAATTAAAATAATAGGCATAATAGATGAATAGGATGCTACTTTTTGACCTCTTTCCTAACTTCTCCCAGCAGAGCAAACCAAGGGATTAGTTCTCAGTCCCTACTTTACTTGCTTTAAGGCCTTGCTTTATTTATATTGTCCAGTCATTGAACAATGAACCCCCAAAAGAGGAGAAAGCAAGAAAAAGATGGTTTCTGTGAGGCTCAGTGACTGCTTGCTTTGTCCTTGAAGCGTCATCTTCTGCAATGAAAGATCTTATTGGTGGAAGACAATGGCCAGGTGAGAGTCTGTCTCCCTTTTTCTTCCCCAGAGGCACTTTTTGTTATTTGTAGGAACCAAGTAATTCTGGAAATAGGTGGGGAGTTACTTGTATCTTGCAAAAGCGGACGTGGGTCCACGTGGTCCAAATACTTGGAGGAAGAATGAGTTAGCTCTCTGTAGAACTCCTTTCAACTCCCTTAGCTCTCTATACGATCTCTTCATCTCTCCTTTCCCTCCTCTGTTTTATGGTACCTTACACGTAAGCTTACGTTACTGCTAACAGAAGCAATCTTTTTGCTTTTTGCTGGCTGGACGTGCGAAGATCAGTGCAATTCCTGTAGCTTGTTGCGTATCAGGCCGTGGGATTTGGCTGCAGCTGGGCACACTGAGCTTTTTCATGTGGCTTACTTGAGCACGGAACCTCTGGCAGATAGATGCATGTCCCCTGGCTGCTCTGCAGCGTTGCTGGCTCTCCAGCTTTGGTGCTGGGCTGAGGAACAGGAGTGGGAAAGAGTGAGATGCTGGCTAATGAAATTGTGCTGAGTCTAGAGAGATGGGTTGAGTTCAGGGGTAGTTTTCCAGTGCTTGACTTTACAAGTATCTTAATGAGGTAGAAGGCAGCTCTGGAAAACCAGACTGTAATGTTAGAATTCATTATAAAGGAAGAAACAATACTAAGGTTACTCACCAGAATTACCATCCGGCAATCTTTCCAAATGAGAGATATACCATGAAAGGACTGCTAGTAATTTTGGTTGAAAGGCAGCTCTAATGTAGCATTACAGAGTAAACCACTCAATTAGGAAAGAGAGGAGCACCTCACTTTTCAGAAGCATGCTAATCTGGCAGACTGCTTTTACAGTTGTTTGTGTAATGCAAGAACAATTCTCTAGCTAAGTATTGTCAAAAAGAAATCATTGTAGTGCAATACTGTAACTTCAGTATCTACCTTCCAAGTGTCCTTAAGTTTGTTTTTTACTTCTACATTATTACAGCATACTTTCATAATTATAATATGTTCACAATTATCCATTGCACACATTGAAGTCAGACTTTATCTGACTCTAATGTGTACAAGAACTTGTGTTTTAAAAAGAAAGTTTTATGTGTCAGATTTGTAATGCAAGACCCCAATATTTTGAGAATAGGGCTACACTTCTAAATTATAAATCATATTTTCTGATGGAAAAAAGTGACTAAGTATAAAATACGAATCTTGCGTGTTACAGTACTTAGCCATGCAATCATTATTTGAAATTCTCTTTTAGGTCTTTACATTTATATTCATTTGGTTTCCTCAAAATGGACATGGCTAATGTATTATTAAAGGTTTAAAAATTGGAATCCATGTAGTAAATGTTGATGTGTTTTATGGTTCAACAGAAACTGATGTAGCAATGAACTTTGTGGTATTTGCCAGCCCACAGGTAAAATGTTCATACTACTTTGATTTGCATATGAGGGCATTGATATGATTTATTTGGTATAACTAGGTAATTTACAGCAGGAGAGCAAGCAATAGCACTTCTTAAAAGGAAATGTAATGTAGTATTATAATCATTCTAGAACCAAATTTACATCCACAAATAATGCACACAATTAACAACGTTGAATTAGGTGTCAAACGTTGAGATGCCTGAGCACTCCTCGCGTTTTCCTCATAAGCAGAAATAATGCATGGCTTTTGAGGAACAGCTCAACAGATGCAAAAGCTGCATCTTGTTCTTATTCTGTTGTTGGCCTTGTGGGGTTGCACCCAATTCATTGTTTGCATTTTTTTATTCATCCTTCATAATTTTCTTGGACAAGTATGGGGAAAAGAAAGTGGTTGTATATAAATCTGAATGACCCTCTGATATCTCTTGTATATCCTGACCATGTGAGGGGAACAGTGTTATGCTCGTTATAATAGTCTTTCAATGACATGAATATGTATAATTGCATATTTCAGTTATCTTTATGCAGTTCCAAAATACAGCTTTATGTAGCTTTACGTAGCTCCAAAATTGCCAAACTCTATATGGATTCCTGGTAGAGTTAATGAATCTGACCTCCTGATGCTTAAAAATGTTCCACTCAGTCACGTGCTTCCTGTTAGCAGTTTTGATCTGACACGGTGACCCAACATGAAGGTTGTTTGAGAGATCACAGAATGGGTTGGGTTAGAAGGGACCTTAAAGATCATCTAGTTCCAAGCCCCTGCCATGGGCAGGGACACCTTCCACTAGATCAGATATATTGTAGAGTTTCATAGATTTTAAAAACTTTTAGATAAAGTGTCTTTATCTGTTCCAGGGAAGAGGATAATGTTTGGAATGCTGTATTTGTGTAAAATGTGGTCATAGCAGAAACTATGCCAAAGAAAGATTTGCAAAAGCCTGGGACTGGCAAAAAAAGTACCTACTCTGATTTCTTCACATCAGATTAGAAATTATCCTTATTAAATATGATTCCTAACTAAGGTTTTCCCAACCCTCAAATCACTGTAGAACATGCTAAATATTTCACAACAGTAAACAGAAAAAGGAAATAAATACCAACATGCTGTCTACCATGCTTAGCTAAGATTGTTTTTGGAGTAGACAATGGGAATATGAGCTTATCATGTCACTTGCTCTCTGCAGTTCCTATCTTATTTGTACGTTCAGGAAAAAAAAAAGTGAAGAAATAATTAGGAAGCTGGTGAAAACACTTCAGAAGTCAGGAGATGTATTTTGCTGTGGGTGCTCAAATTTCTGGAGCTACTTAAACTACAAATTTCAGTCTGAACAAATTCTTGAACTATTATGAGTAGATCATAAGACTGTATTATTCTTTTGCTTTTGTTTTGGTTCTGGTATAAGGTACAGTGACCAAACAATGGTCCACACATTCAGAAAAGATAGCCAGATCAATTGCTTGAGTTGCAATAGGCCTTTCACAATTATTCATGTAGTTTACTATCTTAAATACATTTTTTAGTTTCTTAAAAATTGATTACATTTCAAATTTGGAAGTCACTGTACATTTTCAGTCATTGGGTTTGTATTTTTAAGTCTTTGCCAACACCATTTCTTCAGGTCGTATAAACTGGTGTATGTCTGACTATGTTTTAGCATGATGATGTACAAAAATTAACACTGCCTTTGAATAGTTTCTCACTATTTTTTTTTTTGTTCACTGTCTATATCTATACATTTAATTTTGCTTTACAAAAGTGTGTGAATAAATATTAGGATGTGTTATTTTTTCATGGTGTTATTAAAAATGAACAGAGCCTGGATTTTCCATGATCCTGAGAGGTTTCTGTTACCCAGAAACTGGCTAAATATGAGCCCTGCAAGGTGGACTTTCTTCTCCTCCCCATACAGAAAGGAAAACTTTGTCATTTTACCTGGAGATTCTATTAAGCACTTCTTTGTCAAATCTCTACTCAATGGAGGCAGAATAGATATGTAGCCTATTTTTCACTCATCGCTAATCTCGGGTCATCAGGCTATATCATTTGTGACCTGAGACTTCCAAAAAGGTCATTGAGGATAAAAGGAAAAGACTTACTTCAGGAAAAGAGGTTTTTCACTTCAGCAGTAATAGATTGGCGTGATAAAAACTAGAGTCTTCCTTATGCTGAAATGAAGATATAGAACATATTTTTTTCCCCCAAAGTTGCTGCATAAGTAGCATTTTTATAATGGATTTTTGTCATTGTAGTAGTGTTAATAAATCTAAGAAATGATGCTATATTTGAATTCAGTGTTGTGCTATGTAAGGACTTGCCTTCAGAACTGATTGTGAAACATTTGTATTGAAAAGCAATTATTAGAACTTAATTTTTCAGCAACAACTAAATTAATCACCTCCTAGGAAAAATAATCATCTTTGGTAGTGAAAGTGCTATTAAAATACATTGTTTTTCATACATTCTTTATCCCGATTTATTGTTTGAGTGAGAAGTTCCACTAGTGGTTGTGCTAAAACATTTTTGGCACTTCATTATTATACATAAACCAATTCATTAAGTGAATATGTGTATGGAATGTAAGTATACTATGTTTGTTGTCCAAGACTTAAAAAAATAAATAAGCAGTCATATCTGAAAATAGAATTTCTACTGAAAGCGTGTTTCTTGCATTACTTGAGATTAAAACCGCCTCTGTAGATATTTTTTTCTGCTTTTGTGACCTAATTAAAATACCACAGAGCTAGAGATCCTACAGTTTGTGAAGACAGACTTGCAATTGGATCTATGTATAGGAAACAATTAAAGTGTATTTATTCCATTGCTTCTAAGAGTTGCATAGAGGTACTCACAAGGTGCAGATTTTTTTTTTTATGGCACGAGAATATTAAATTATTCTTATAGAAAGAGGCAAGAAAACTGTGGCTGTTGAAGACTGCTTTATGGTGCAATAACACTGTAATTGGTATAGTATTACATGCAAATTCTTAAATGACAAGCAAAGTATATAGTCACTGAAGAACCTTACCTGTAGTTGGTGTTTTATATATTTCATGATTTTTGGCCAAAATACATACAGAGAAAGTAATCTTCACACCTTGTTTTAAATGAGGTTTCTACAAATTATTAGGATAATTTTTTCCTGTAATTGAGGTTGTGCTTATATTTTAATTGTTTTTCATAAGAGAGACTTTGATGGTAAGAAATAATCTATTTATGAAAAAAAAAGCATAATTATCATGTCAAGTTGTAAGTCAGTAAAGGTTAGTGCCTTTAGTCACATGAGGAGAGCTACGCTGGAAACCATTGGTGTTCAAGGAGAATGAAACAAAAGCACAAATTGAGCTTGCTATACGAAAGAGCTTAGAACTCCATCTTAGAGGGCAAAAAGGAAAACTGACTGCAATAATGACGTTAGAGCCAGCAATTCCCAAACCTAAGGTCAGTAAGTCTACCTCATGCAAATACCAGCCTCGATTCTAAGAGCAGCGTATAGTTCTATTTAAATGCAACTAAATATCTACCAAGCTGCTGATAGCTCATTCAGAGACAGCTTGTGTGACTGAACCAACGAACCGACTTACTTGTAACCCACTTGTGAAAACTGAATCTAGGTTTGCTCAAATCCTACACAAATGAGGTTATGCCTGGGGATGTGGCATCACCTGTGGCTTAAGGTGATGCAAGTCTGCCTTCTCCCATGTCACATCCCAGGAGACACTGCTCCAGAGCCTCCTGTGATGGTACACCTGCATCCGCATAGGTACTTGGTTCTTGCTCCCATACTGACTACTCTTTCCTTGTTACATCGTCGATGCAGTGGTGCCGTAGTTAGAGTATGGTGGTTGTGCTGGTGAGATTTGAGCAGTCGCGCTTCCCTCATGCCCTATCCTCTTGCAATTTTTACAGCGGTTTCCTCTTGCCGCAACTCTGGCGTGGAGTTAAACTCAGAAATTGCTCGTGTGCGCGTTCCTCCCCCTGCCCCAAATCTCCTGTTGTTTTACACATCATGTCTTTTTCAGTAATTGTTGCCATTTCTAATACTCCAATTGCAGAGGAGTGATGCTCAGGTCTCTGATGCTCATTCTGGAGGTGGCAGCAGGCAGAGGTGATAGTTTGTTCCTGGAAAACTTCAGCTGTGGGAGATAGCCACTTGTGCAGTGCGTTTGGGGGCTGCCCCAGGATCTGACTTACCTCGAGCTATATTAATAGCGTGATGAAGGAGCTAAAGGGGAAGAAATTAAGTCAATGTAGAATAAGGCTTTGGGGGAAAACTTCAGGTGAACTTCACTCCCAGTGATGGTGTTTCTGGGCTGTGAAATGAGTTGACCAATGGAAATAAACTGAGCTGCAAAACGTCAGGATGACAAAGTTCTCAACAGGAACGTGCTAGATGATACCAAACGCTTTCAATATTTAGAGTTGTTCTTTACTGGAACACAAAATTAGAAACTAAGACAAGATAATTCTGTAAATAGCAGAAACTACAAAGTAAAATGGAATAATTGAGCTTGTCAACAAATCTGCCCAATCCACTGTATAATGGCAGGTTATAGACATAAATGGCCTTTCCTCCAGCTTAGCAACTCTAGGGGATTTCCTTTGCTTTTCTTCTTTTTATATCTTCCCAAGGCTGGCTTTGGGCTTACTCCCTGCTACAGAGAAACCTGCTGGTTTTGGCCATCTCCCTGCAACAAACTGGTTTTGTGCCCCATTTCTGCCTTCCCTCCCTGCCCCAGTGCCCTGGGATGGGCCTCTGCTGCGTATGTCCAGCTGGGCCCGGTGAGGGAGAAGCCTCCTCCCTTCCACGTTCAAGTTTGCTCTGGCCCAAAGTGTAGAAGCTAGAAGCTAGGACAAAGTAAGTAGGCAGCTTTTCCTCCTGTTGTCCAGCTGTCTTTTTTTTTTTTTTTTTTTTAAACAAAATGTGCAATACTTTGTTTATACTCTTAGTTTTGGGTTTTTTTCTGTGTCCCACCTATTGAAAACTGTTTAAGACTCACTTTTGCATATGGATTGGGGGACTGAAATCTGGATCTGAAAATGATTTGCCTAATGGTTGGATTTACTTTATAAATATGCCTACACCTCCTGGCTCAGCTAACTTGTTGACTGTTTTACAATATTTTTAAGGTAGTACTGCAAAATACCTGAGGAAATAGATCATTACAGAATCTAATTCCTTGCACTCAGCACTGAATCAGGTCTAAATTTATTTTACGTGACAGAAGCAGAGTGAATATCGCAATGTCCTTGGAATCCAGCATGGTTTTAATTGGATTCTATCTTTTTCTAATGCTACTGTGGAACACCAATTTAAATCCTTGGGATTAAATTTATATGACAGGCTGCCATTCTCACTAAAGTGGTGCATCATTTTAATTTATTTATTTTGCTTTGATGTTTCTTGACAAGTAATAAAGCATGAGGTCCTTAGTTGTGAAGGTCTTGTTGCTATTTCTTTTTTAGAGAGTCCTTACATTTCAGAACCCTTTTGCTGACACACAGCAAAGTGCAACAACATTAATTTTTAGAAAAAGGGGCCAACAGTTCTCAAGCTCAGCAAGAATTCTAGTGAGATACAATTTAAGATAAGGAAAGCTTCATTTACGTAATAAAAAAATAACCCCTAGTAAATGAGGTTTGTAATGCATTATCCTTCTTAGCCTTCCAGTGGGCCCATAATTATGCAGAATATCTAATGTACTCTAATAATCTGATCTTAACTTGATAGTCTTTTCACTTTATATACAGACTAAAACACTACAACCCAGTAGATTAGAAAATAAAGACACTGATTACTTAACTGTAATAAATACATGATGCTGTGAAGGTGAAGATAAAAGCATGATGTGCAAAGTATGAAAATAAATTAAAATGCTAGGAAACAGGTGTGAAGAGACTTTGAAAATAGGTTCACATTTTTCATTATGGCATTATTGTGGTTCCATGTCCCAATCACAGTCACTCTACTGGCAATAAGAAGGTAGATTAAAGTAAATCATTCCTAGGTTAATGAGCATATTATTAAAAATTAAAAAAAAAATTAAATATGGACACATTTGGAAAAATAGAATTGCTATAAATTAAATTTTAAAAGCTCATTAGCTGGGGAGTATGAGATTTTTAAAATATTATGATTCAGTCCCTCTGTCCTAGGCAGCAAGCTTATTGTAGTTTCCAGTTGTCCTGGGTTCAGCTGGGATAGAGTTAATTTTTACAGGAACCTGGGAGGTGGGGGGGCATAGCCGGGGCAGC
>JANHGO010000044.1:22885667-22903799 GCA_024606505.1 Aquila spilogaster | reverse complement strand
ACTGCAAGGAATAAGATAACTCATGACTGGCAGTCAGCGGCTTGGAGTGAGAATTCTCATTTGTCATATTCTGCTGCCAGCTGCCAAGTGAGATATGCAAAACTTCGTTTCAGAAAGTTCCAGTATTGTCAGATTCTTTTGGCTGTTAAAGCCTTTAATTCTATTATTTTGGAAGGCAAAACAAACAAAAAAACCCAACAAAACAAAAGGTAAAATGTTCGTATCTCTTTGTTTTCCTTCAGAGTAAAGAAAGAAAGATGGAATATTTGTGAAGGTGAAATTTAAAACATGATATTTAGTACGAATAGGTAACAGGACTTGAGCATGCATGTAGGCACTGTACTTACTGATGGGTTACAAATGTGGAATTCTCTGTGCCAAAGTGTCTGACAACTTGAGTTCTTGCCTCACTGCTGTGACCTGAGCTGACAGAAATACTCAGCTGAATCAACTGCTGGAGGTAACATCTTAAGACTTACGGGGAGAAAATGGAGTAAAAACAGACTGCTTGCGTTCTAATAACTCTAGGCTTAAGATTTTGTTTTAGTAAAACATTTGAATTTGCAGTAAGGTCCAGGTCAACCTTTAAAGTCATGGAAAACACTCATCTCTTCTTCCTCCCAGCGGCCCTAGTTGCATCTGCTTTCTGTCAGATAACACAAAATGAAGAGATTTGTTCATGGAAAACAAGGAGGGGGGAAGTTTTCTCATGTTGTGTATGTATTCCATGCTAAGAAGAAGCATGTGAAATATTTGCATAGAGCACCCTGTTTTATTTAATACAAATTTGTTGTTGCTCTTGCATTAGTCTGGCACATAAAAACGCAACATAGAAATGGACCATTTAACTCAGCATCCTGTCTTATGGTTGCCTGAAGCAAGTGCTCAAGAAAGCTTAGGAAGCCAGACCAAGCAGCAAGTGATGTTTCCCCAAATGACTCTCTCCAGCAACTAGTTGTGTGAGGAACTTTGTGAGCTGGAGGTGGTCTCTGTATACTTAACAAACTTCAACAGATTTTTATGCAATAAATGATACTGCTTGCATTTCAGCCTCTCTAGGTGTAGCATCCACAGTATCCTGTGGCAAGCTATTGCATAGTTTTGATACCACAGTGTGAAGAATCGTCTCCTGCTTGTTTTGAACCTACAATCTGTCAAATTCATTTGCCCTTCCACTGCTCAACTACTTAAGGAAGCAAAGGTGTGAGAGCCTGTCCGTGCCACTCATGTTCTACAGATGTCCGTTGTATCACCCTCTACTTTTTCTTAAACTCTGAGGGACTATAGCTGTGTAACCATACCTTGCATAGAAACTACTGCATTTCTTTGTGGTTATCCTCCTCATCTTTCCCTGAGTATTACCAAACTTGTATAATAGCTTTTGTCATATCACCTTGTTTTCAGTGGCTTTTTTTAATTTCTGTGCTGTACCCACAGACTGTGGGTCAAACACTTTTTGGCCTGTCTCTACTTTCATATCAAACCTGCCCAAATTTGATTCTGTCTGGGTTTGTTTCTTTTTATGACTCCAGCTTTGTGAAAGATGTTTTCTTACTTTTAACACCAACCCACATTTGCTCTTCCCCAGGTCTTTCTAGATGAATTCTGTGCTTTCATCTTGTCCCTCTGATGTGATGTCCTTAAATAACCCTGCTATGCTCTTAAATAATCATGATGCTGTCGACAACTGCACTTGAGCTTTCTCAGTGTTCATGTGGTCTGTTTCGTAATCTACCAGGAAGCAGCCTGCAGTTTTCACTGATTTCAGTTTGCCATGGAGTAATTCCTGATGTATCAAAGTGCTGCTGCTCAAAACAATGCAAAGAATGAAAGTAAGACATCGAGAGTTAAACCTCTAATGATAAATAGAAATTGAGTTCCCGACAATTCTTTTTCCATCACTAAACTGAGTATTAAAAGAGTTGTCGAAGACTTCCTGCAGTTCTTAAATCAGAATAACCTCTGAATGCTATCCCTGACTAAACCCATACGGGATAACTTTTTGACAGCCCCTTAATCTCAAAAACTGTTGTTAACATAACAGCATTAAAATAATCTCTTGCCGATCCTGTCCTTCACGGAGTAATTCAAGATGGGGTGTTATCTACAAGAGCTCAAGGAAAACTTACAGTAAAGAATTTGCAGCACTGAAGGGAAGAATCAAGAAATAACAGTTGAGAAGATGGTGATCTAGGAGCAGCTGATGGTTTAAAGTGCACAAAGCCCAAAGAAGTACAGTATCAACTGAAATTAAGTAAAATATGGGGTCCTGACTTATCACTTCCTTGGCTATAAGCGTTGATAAGGAAGAATGCATTGAACCAACTTGGATAGAGTCAATTCTGTAAAGTAGCTTAGAGAATTGTGAGCCAAAAATTCAAAAGAACAACAGTATTTTTGAAAGGTAACATCAAATATGAAGGGATAAGACAGTAAAACAGTAGTTACACACATTTTTTGGAGGTGAACTGTATCTATTTACATATATACACACAAGACTTTTATGGACCGGTGGAGCTGGGGGAATGTATTTACACACTTACATGGCAGGAGGACTGATTTGTGGTTTTTCACTTTAAGAAAAATAACAATACATACCTTGAAATTCTCCAAAGATTTTATTAAGATGAAATTACTTCAGTGGAAGAAGGTGTACTTTTTATTATTAATATTATTATTATTTTATTACAATTGCCACATGTTATTCTCTAATGTGTGTACAAATGTTTTTTTCTCTTTATGGAATGGCTCTGAAGGTCAGAGTATTAAATGCAGAATTTAGCTCTGGGCTGGATTCCGGCACTTCTAGTTTTACTGCAGCACAATGAAACTACCTCTGGCTTATGAAGTTCCTGAGCTCTGGTGGAGCCCAGGAGGTTAGACCTGAGATGAGTCATTACTTAGTGTTCTTATTCTCATCTTCCTTTGCCACTGAAGCTTGTTAGGTATTGTTAGATTTGAGGTACTTGACTAGGTGGGCATTGGTTCGTCTTATGATCAGAAATGTAATTATCTAAATATTTATTTCTAAATCCCTTCAGTTTAAATAAAATATAATTATGGGTAAAGCAGAGGTATGAGGGCTGACCAAAGTTAGAAAAGGATCAGATCCTCAGTATTTAATGTGTATGTATTTCAGCAGTAATTAGGACATGTTGGAAATTCTTCCATAACAGGTTGTTCTATCCATTCAAGGCCATATAGTATTTGCTAGAAGTTATAGAGTGTTGAATTAAAAATTACAATTAAATTAATAATTGTTGAATCGGCAAATGCTTCATAACAATGCTAATGTACTAATCTCTAAGCTTCACATGAATTTTCTGTGGGTTTCAAATATAAGAATATTATATTTCATTTGTGGTGATATGGTTTTGATAAAAGATGCCACTGAAGTTACTTTAACTACTGATTTTTCTCATAAGATGCTTGCAAGAAAAGAGCCATGCTTTTATTACTGCTTTTGGTTTTACTTTCAAGCTCAGGTGCACTTCACAATCCAAAATGAAAGAGTAGGGATCAGACAAGAGAGAAGATTGACTAGATGTGCAAATAGAAGAGACTGAATATGAGACGTTATTGCAGGCACATGTGAACCAGGGAAAGCCTGAATTCTGAAATGTGCAGTTGCCGAAAAATTTTAGAGTGCACGTGTAAAAAGAACTAAGAACCTCAGAGGGTTGTGATGAGTGGCACAGAGTCCGGTTGGAGGCCAGTAACTAGCAGTGTTCCCCAGGGGGTTGGTACTGGTCCAGTCCTCTTCAACACCTTCATCAATGACCTGGATGAGGGATAGTATGCACCCTCAGCAAGTTTGCTGATGATACAAATCTGAAAGGAGTGGCTGACGCACCACGAGGCTGTGCTACTATTCAGCGAGACTGGGCAGGCTGGAGAGCTGGGTAGTGAGGCACCTGATGTTGTTCAATAAGAGTAAGTGTAGAGTCTTGTACCTGGGGAGAAATAACTGTATCTGTATAGGTTTGGGGCTGACCTGATGGAGACGAGCTCTGTGGAGTAGGATCTGGGTGTCCTCGTGACAACAGGGTGGCCGTGAGCCAGTAGCGTGCCATTGTGATCAAGAAGGCCAGCAATATCCTGGGGTGCATTAAAAAACAGTGCAGCCAGCAGGGGGAGCGAGGTGATCCTCCCTCTCTACTCTGCTCTTGAGCCTATACCTGGAGTACTGTGTCCAGTTCTGGGCTCCTCAGTTCAAGAAAGACAGAGAACTTCTAGAGAGAGTCCAGCAGAGGTCTGCAAGGATGATGAGGGGCCTGGAGCATCTCCTCTATGAGGAAGGGCTGAGAGACCTGGGGCTGTTCAGTCTGGAGAAGAAAAGACTGAGAGAGGATCTTCTCAATACATATAAATATCTAATGGGTGAGAGTCAAGTGGATGGGGCCAGGCTCTATTCAGTGTCCAGTGACAGAACAAAGAGCAACAAGCACAAACTTGAACATAGGAATTTCCATACAAGCACGAGGGAAAAACTGGTCTATTTGAGGGTGACAGAGCACCGGAACAGGCTGCCCAGAGAGACTGTTCTCTTAATGTTCATTACCCTTTATGTAGCATCAGGAGCCAACAGAGATTTGCAGCTGAGAAATCCTGCACCCTAACATGACATACAGGCCGAGTTACTTCATTACTCATAATCACAGCAAATATTGGTTGGCCAATCTTCTTAGGACTTTTTTAAAAAAAACTTTTCAGCTGTCATGGTGTTCAAAATCACATTAATCCATATCAGATCTAACAATTTAATGGTGAAAAAATTGTCATCCATTGAAAGAATTTTAACTTATGTGGACTTATATATTTAATATTCCATTTCAGTGTGTCTATTTAGGCACGAGTATTCTCAGCATAATGCTTTGAATGAGAATATTCAAATTTAAGTTCAATGGTTGCTTATTTCAAGATCTTGATAAAAACAGACTGCATTTTCAGCAGGGAAGAATAATATAGGAATAGGAGTTCTTGCCCAAATGTTCAGCTGGGAAGAAAAGATTTTCTTTTTCCAGATGCATCGTTTCCTTCCCACATTGTATATACTCTTCATATATTTATTTATTCCTGTAATCAACTTTCCTGTATCTTAGGATGTATTTCTTAGAGATATAAAGTCACTGAAGCTATTTATTAGAAATAATGAGAGCAACTTTCTGTTACTGATCTGAGGAGTAAGATCACATTTTGATGTACTCATTTTTGATAGTAAGTCTGAATATGTGGATCCTTATTCATTGGAAGTCTTATCTTTTCTGTTAGGGGGAAGAATTGTTGTTTCCTTTAATTTCTTGAGAGGATCACCCATGTTAAGGTGGCTAACATTGCTTTCCTTGCATCCATTTCTTAACATCCATTTAGTTCTTCATGTCTCTACAATGGGCTTCTGCACCTGGCACACTTGTCCGGGCTAGTTATAATGCTTCTCCCAAGAGGGATTTTCTTTCATGTGCATCCCACTTCAGATTTTCTGCTGGTATTGGCATCTGTCAGAGATCAAAGAGAGGATTAGTTCTCTGTACTTCTTCAGATAAGGATATTTAATGGAGCAAAAGTGTTTTATTTACTTACGGCTGAAAAGTAGTAAAATTGTAGTAAAGCTTTACGCATTTCCACTTCTGGGATGAATTATCAGTGTTTAACAGTTCATTACCAAATGGGCAATTGCAGCAGACAAATGGACTTGGGCTATCAGAAGACTTTCGAGCCCTCGTATTGCTTGGCAGGAGTTTGTTACCCCTGTTAGAATATTCTCATCTAGCATCTCTCCTCTCTCTCAATAACAATCCAGTGTGGTTTGAGTAACTGCCTGCCCCTATGCAAGTCTGATTCAGGTATGTAACATCCTTTAAGGGGAGCACTCAAGATGCTTCACTCATCATGCAGCTAGAGATACCTCATTTCTATAAAAAAACTAAAAAAAAACTATAGTTTTTCCTTAAGTTTTGGGGTGGCAGAAAGTATGCGTGTGTTTCTAGATTGCAATTTAGGATTTGATACAGTCTTTGTTTACTGAGTTGGAAGTTTGGTATTGCCATATAAATACTCCTGGGGCTTGCAAAGACAGAATGTGCTACTGTTCAAATAGAGCACTGATAGGAACTTATATCATGAACACTAAAAACTAGAAGTGATTGCATCTTAAAGGGTGTTCCATTCTACCTCTTTACTGTGGTGTGGAATTTATAGCTTTGAACTGTTGCTGAAACACACTTGGAAAGCCTCTTGATGTTTGTGGTGTTAATAGATTCTGCCCTGGAGTTCAGTTGCTCTGCATTTTTAAATTCGACCCTCCACATGGCACAAGTCAATTAGGAGTTTTGTACCATTAGATGACAAACTTTTGCATGTTCTCCACAGTTCTTGTATGGTTTCCTTATGGAAAGTATTCAAGTCTGACTGTGCTGCTGAATGACTTCCAGAGTAGAATGTCATTTTGTACATCTGGTGTTCTGCTTAATTGTCATCAGACTTCTGTTTTCAACAAGGTAATTGCTGAGCTGTCTTTGGTGGTGCTTTGAAAAATAAGTTGTCTTCAAATCTATTAATGTTTCTGAGATGTGCACTTTTCTGAAAATGTGTTTCCTGTCATAGGGCTTTAGAGGCACAGAGTAAGTTGAGTTTATCAGGCTACTATCATTACAAACGGTTACAGGCAAAAAAAAAACCTTATACATCTTATGACTACCCTCTATATCTCTGTGGAAACTGAGAAGCCTACTTATTTTATGTTTAGGATATTAAACTAATAGATGTATGTTACTTTTTGATGTCCTCCTAACAGAAGACATTAAAATGTTCCCTGCAGTGCTGACCAAGTAAAGCTAGTAATCAGGCCTACTTTTACTTTCTTTAGGGCTTTTGATGTCTCACTTTACTTTCACTGTCTGGTCGCTGGGCAATGAACCCCCAAAAGAGGAGAAAGCAGGAAAAAGACGGTTCCTGTGAGAGTCGGTGACAGCTTGTTTTGTCCTTGAAGCATCATCTTCTGCAATGGAAGATCTTACCATGTTAAGACAGCAGCCAGACCAGAGCCTGCTTCCTTTTTCCTTCTTGAAAGTCACTTTTGTTGTCTTTGTAGGAGTCAAGTAATTGTGGATATTCTGTATCTCGCAGAAGTAGATGCGTGTCTGTGTGGTCCAAGTATTTGGAAGAAGAATGACGTAACTCTCTGTAGTACCTCTTCCAACTCCCTTTTGCTCTCTGCAGGATCCATTCATCTTTTCTTTGCCCCTTGTACTTCGTGGTAACTTACACATTAACATAGATTCCTGCTGATGAACAGTCTGTTGGTGTTCTTCTGACTGGATACATTAAGGTCGGTGCAATTCCTGTAGCTTGCTCTTCAGCCCATGAGATTAGGCTGCAGCTGGAGATCTTAAGCTTTCTCATGCAGCCCACTTGAGCATGGAACCTGCTGGCAGGTAGTTGCATGTCCCCTGACTGGTCTGCAGTGTTGCTGTCTCCTGCTCTGATGGTGGGTCCATCTGGCATGGCAGAACAGGAACAGGAATGGGAAAGAGTGAGATGCTGGGTAGTGAAGATGTGCTAAATCTGGAGAGCTTGACTGAATTCAGAGTAGTTCTCTAGTGCTTGGCATTGCAGGCACCTTAATGAAGTAGAAGGCAGCTTGGGAAAACCACAGGTATAACAGTACGATGCCTTACAAAGGAAGAAGCAGTACCAAGGTCACTCATCAGAGTAATATCCTCAAATATGAGCCATACCATGAAAGAACTGCTAGTAAGTTCATCTGGAAGGTAGCTTTACTCTGTAGGACTACAAACCAAAGCTCTCAGTCTCTGAAGAGGAGGGGAGCACGCCTTTTTTCAGAAGTGTGCTAATCTGGAAGATCCATTCTATGTTTATTTATGTAATGCAAGAATAATTCTGCAGCTAAATATTGCCATAAAGAATCCATTGCAGTGAAATACTGTAATTTAACTTGAGTATCTGTGCTTGCAAGTGTACTTGCATATTTTCATAATTATAATCATAATTATCCATTGTGCACGTTGAAGACTTTATCTGACTCTGTGTATGAACCTGTGTTTTTTAAAAAGGAATTTTCTGTGTCAGATTTATGATGCAGGACCACAGTGTTTTGTGAATAGTACTCAACTTCTAAATTATAAATCATATTTTTTGATGGAAGAAGTGACTAAGTATAAAGTATGAATCTTGCATGTTACAGTACTTAGCCATGCAATCACTATTAGAAATTCTCTTTCAGGTCTTTACATTTATATTCATTTGGTTTCCTCAAAATGGACATGGCTAATATATTATTAAAGGTTTAAAAATTGGAATCCATGTAGTAAATGTTGATGTGTTTTATGGTTCAACTGAAACTGATGTAGCAATGAACTTTGTGGTATTTGCTAGCCCACAGGTAAGATGTTCATACTGTTTTGATTTGCATATGAGATCATTGATGTGATTTATTGGGTATAACAGCATAATTTTCAGCAGGAGAGCAGAGAATAGAACTTCTTGAAAGGAAACATAGCTTAGTGCTAATAATCATTCTAGAATCAAATTTACATCCACACATAGGGGAGGCAATTAACAACATGGGTTAGGTGACAAGTGTCAAGTTGTCTTAGCACTCGTCGTGTTTTCCTCGTAAGCAGAAATGACACATGATTCTTGAGTAACACAGCTCAACAGATGTAAAACTGCATCTTGTTCTTACATTGTTGTTGGCCTTATGGGGTTGCACTTGACAGATTGATTGCATTTGTCATGCATCCTTTGTAATTTATTTGGACAAGTATATGGAAAGGAACATGCTGATATTGGAAATAAATCTGAATGACTCTCGTATATCTCCTGTATATCCAGACCATGTGAGGGGAGCAGAGTTATACTCCTTGTAATGATACTTCAAGTACATGAATATGTATAACTGCAAATTCCAGACATCTTTAAGTACTTCCAAAATGACAGCTTTATGTAACTCCAAAATTGCAGAGCAATATATGAATTTGTATTAGAATCAATTCAACAGACCTTCTTGTGCTTCAAAATGTTCCACTTTGCCTAGTACTTCTTAGTAGCAGTTTTGAACTAACATGATGATAACTAAGGTGTTTAGAGAGACATACCAAAGAGTCTCCAGGGTGGGAGGATAACGTTTGAAGCTTTTTTGTGTGATCTCTGTGCAAACTTTGCCAAAGAAAGTTTTGCAAAAGTGAGAGATTAACCTAAAATGTGTCTAATCTGATTTCATTACACCAAATTAGAAATCATCCTTATTAAATGTGATCCCTAATAAAGATTTTTTCCAGCCCTTAAATTATTGTAGAATATACTGAATATTTTACAACAGCAAAGAGGAAAATCAATACCAACACAGTCTGACTTGCTTAGTAGCTAAAATTGTTTTTGTTGTAGACAATGGGGATATGAACATATCACCTGACTTACTCTCTGCAGTTCCTGTCTCATTTGTACGTTTCAAAAAAGTACAAAGAAGAAATTATAGGAGAACTAAGAAACAACTCTATTTCTTCTGAAACTCTTTACTGCAAGTGCACAAATTTCTTGAGCTACTTAACCCTCAAATTTGAGTAAACGGATCCTTGAATAATTGAGTTGTAAGACTAGTTTTATTCTGTTTTGCAATGTTTCCGCAGTAAGGTACAATGACCAAGCACACTTAATATATATCCAGATCGATTGCTTGAGGTACAACCAAACTTTCACAGCTATTCATGCAGTTCGCTATCTTAACTTAAATAAAGTCAGCCATTTCTTAAAAATATCATAGTCATGTTGTCCACATTTGAAATGTGATCATCACCATAGATTTTCCGTCACTGAGTTTGTATTTAGGTTTTTTGCAAACACCATTTCTTCAGATAGTGTAAACTAAAGCGTGCCTAGCTCTAAGCCCAGCTAGCTGGGCTTTTCCCTGCTCCCCACACATAAGAGGAGATGCTTTTTTATCTGCAAGTTCTACAAGGCACTTCTTTGTCAGATCTCTACTCAGTGGAGGCAGAACAGATATGTAGCCTGTTCTTCACCAGATGCTAATCTCAGGTCGCTAGGATATATCTATCGCCTGTGACCTGAGACTCCCCAAAAGGTTATTGCAGATAAAAGGCAGAGACTTGCTTAAATAAGAGAGGTTTTTCACTTCAGCAGTAATAGATGGGCATGATAAAAACTAGAATCTTTCATATGCTGAAATGAAGATAATGTACATTTCCCCTCAAAGTTGCTGCATAAGTAGTGTTTTTGTAATGGACTTTTGCTGTTAGTATTAATAACTTGAAGAAATTTTGCTCTATGTGAATTCAGCAGAAGCGAGAGTCCTCCATAAGGACTTGCCTTCTTCGGAACTGATTGTAGAGCGTTTGTATTGAAAAGCAATTATTATAATTAATTTTTCAACAATGCCTAGATTCATCACCTAATAAGAAAAAACAATCTTTTGTAATGAAAATACAATAAAATACATTTTTTTCATGTATTTTTTGTATCCTGATTTATTGAGTGAGACATTCCAATAGCAGTTGTGCAAAAACATTTTCAGCACCGTTTATTATTATACATAATCCAATTTATTAACTAAATGTGTTTGGAATGCGAGTGTGCTGTGCTTACCCTGAGACCTGGAAAAAATCAACAACGCAACCACGTCTGAAATTAGAACTTCTATCAAAAATACGTCCTACATTTCTTCAGTTTAAAACCATTTCTAGATTTTTCTGCTTTTACGGCGTCATTAAAGTACTATAGAGGTAGTACAGTCAGCAAAAACAGACTTGTAAAAGAAACTATGTATACCAAAAAAAGTATTTATTTCATTGCTTTGAGAGGTACATAGAGGTATTCATAAGGTACAGATCTTTTTTTTTCTCTATGTGGCACAGTTATTTTTATACAGAGAAGCAAAACATTGTGGCTGCTGGTAAAAACTGTTATAGAAGATCGATGTGTTTTTAATTGTTGTGTTTAATTGTGAACTTCGTTCCCTTGTTGGCGTTTCTGTGTTGTGAAGCGAGTTGACTAACAGGAATAAACTGAACTGCAAGATTTCAGGATGACCAATTGCTTATGAAGAACATGTTAGACTATGCAAAGCTAAAAATTAGGGTTGTGCTTTGCTGGAACACCAAATTAGAAACTAAGACAATATAATTCTATAAATAGCAGAGACTGAGTAAAATGGAGCTGGTTCTCCTGCCCCAGGTTGCCCGCTGGGGCCCACTGAAGGAGAAGTCTTCTCCCAGGTCAAGTTTATTCTGACCCACACTGTAGAGGCCATGACAGAGTAAATGGGCAGCTCTTCCTTCTATTGCCCACTGCCTTTCAAGAACAGAATTGTGTGGTATTCTGTGATTTTAATTTTTTTTTTTATCCCATTGAAAACTGTTGAAGACTCACCTTTGCATCTGGATTTGGGGGGTGATGTCTGGGTCTGAGGATGATTTACTCAATAATTTGATACACTTTTTTAATAAGCCTGTACCTCTTGACTCAGCTGTGTTTGTTTAACAGTGTTTTTTAAGATGGTATTGCAAAATACCTGAGGAAATAGATCATTATAGAATCTAATTTCTTACATTCACCACTAAATCAGGTCTAAATTTATTTTGCATGACAGAAGCAGAGTGAATACTGTGATGTCCTTGGGATCCAACATGATTTTAATTGTATTCTACATTTTTCTAACACTACTGTGGAGCACCAGCTTAAATGCCTGGGACTAGATTTATATGACAGGTTACCATTCTCACTAAAGTGCTGCATCATGTTAATTTATTTATTTTGCTTTGTTTCTTGACAAATAATAAAGCATTAGGTCCTTAGTTGCGAAGGCCTTGTTGCTATTTTTTTGTTCTAGAGGGTCCTTCCATTTCAGAATCCTGTTGCTGACGCATGGCTGAGTGTAACAACATTCACTTTAAACAGAGGGGCCAACAGTTCTCAAGCTCAGCAAGAATTCAAGTGAGATACAATTTAAGATAAGGAAAGCTTCATTTAGGTAATAAGAAATAACCCCTGATAAATGAGACTTGTAATGCATTATCCTTCTTAACCTTCCACCGGGCCCATAATTATGCAGAATATTTAATGTACTCTAATAATCTGATCTTAACTTGATAGCCTTTCCACTTTATATACGGAGAGTAAAACACTACAGCCCTGTAGATTAGAAAATAAAGACACTGATTATTTAACCGTAATAAATAAACAGCGCTGTGAAGATGAAGATAAAAGCATGATGTGCGGAGTATGGAAATAAATTAAAATGTTAGGAAATGGGTGTGAAGAGACTTTGAAAATAGGTTCATATTTTTCATCGTGGCATTATTGTGGTTTCATGTCCCAATCAAAGTCATTTCTACTGGCAACGAGGAGGTAGATAAAAGTAAATCATTTCTGGGTTAATGAGCGTATTATTAAAAATTTAAAAAATTAAACATGGACACATTTGGAAAAATAGAATGGCTATAAATTAAATTTTAAACGCTCATTAGCTGGGGAGTATGAGATTTTTAGAATATTGCTGCAGTCCCTCTGTCCTAGGCAGCAAGTCTGTTGTGACTCCCAGCGCACCAGGCTCTCGCACGCTTGCTAACACCCCGTGCAGCACGCTACCTGCTGGCGGTCGGCCCACTGTGTGTGTGTATTGGGCTGGCTGCGGCCGCCTGGCAGAGGGGAGAAAAGAGGCTGGAGAAGCTATGGGTGGAGATAAGGAGATGGCTGACCGGTTACAGGCAAGACAGGTTCGACTTCAGGAGAGTTCTTTTATTGCCAAGTAAAACCAGATGGGCTCAGCTGGGCCCTGTGGTTTAGAGTCCCGTGCTGCTCATCACAGAGCCCTGCAGCGCACTGCACAGTGGTACATGAAACTCAGCTAAGACAGGCAGTGGTTCTTATTGCTGTGTAAGATAAATGTTGGTGCTTTGTTGCAGAAAAGAGTTTTGCTTCATCTGTGAGATCGATGCTATTTTTTTGGATATAGGTATTAGCTTGTAGTTGTAGCACAGTCACACTTATAAGCAACTACGAGTGTGTATGTATAAGAAGCAGTCATTTCTCATGTATTTGATGTTATCCCAGGTGCATAATTTAAATGACAGTATTGCATGGTAGCTATTTGAGATACAAAGCAAATTGATGCTGGTTTTGATAAGTAGCTTTATTTTAATATAGGACAACCATTTACGAACCTTTTGTGTGCGGCGATGCCCATTCCCTCCTTGAAGTGTCTTATTCTGCCCTTCCTGGTACCTGAGGAGGTCAGAGTGGTGCTCCTCACAACCCAGCGTTGCAGGAGCGCAGCCCTGTGCAGCCACGTTGTGGCATCTCATGTAACTTAAACCCTTGCTGTCCCTTTTTTCTATCTACAGCTATAACTCAAGATCAAATCCCAGGTGTTAATAACCAAATCTTAAAACTGGGGGGGGAAAGGAGGGAATTCAGCCATGTGCAACCCTCAGAGTGCCATGCACGTGTAACAGCCATTCTGTGGCTCTGCCTGATGCAGAAAGCAGCGCGTTGCCTTGTGAGGAGCAGTCTGCTTCTTTTCCTCACGTGGAGAGCAGCAATTCTTCACAAACCTCCTGATCAGTATGACTCCGTGATACTGAGGGCATTTCTTTCAATGGACCTTTGACTTGGATTGGTAACAGATTTCTTTTCAGCAGCTATTAGTTTGACAGGTCTTTTCTGTAAGGCTGCCAGAAATTAAGGGCTAACAGTTCCTATTGTTAGTCCCTATGAGCTGTGTTTGCATTTGGTCTCAGCACTCCAAATTATTAAATCATACAGTAAGTCCCTTGCTCTGCCTTTAAATATGATAAGCTGTGAATTTTGTGACTGTTAACGAGTTTGTTCAGACTCAATTCGTCTGTAGATACAAAACTATAACCACCAAAGGGCAAATAATGTTTGTCTGTAGCAAACTTTGTCCATCAATAGAATGTAGCCTAGCTATGCAGTACTGTATCTTCAGGGCTGAGCACATTTTTTGAGCGTGAGCAATAGACCAGATTTTAAAATACACCTTAATTTTTTTATTTGACAGTTTTGTGCAGAGAAATCCTACGGGGAATATGTAATAAATGCATTCTGCATGTTGTGCTTGATTTCTTACTGTATAGCTTGTTCTGTTATTCTAAGGTCTGAATCCTTTGAAAGAAGGGAGATAGGGTAACAGCCTATGTTAACGAGTAATTAATTGCAATCTGTGAAGTTCACTAGATGAAAACAGTTAATGTTGAGGCCCTTATATTTGCCTCAGTAGTGTTACTTTGGACAAGATTTAGTCTTGTCCCTGATATTATTTGTTTCTAGCATGTGTTCTTGATGCTGAGCAAAAGACAACTTATCACTTCGAGCCCTTACATCTTCCTTAGGGACCGGGGCACATTAATGCATCCCTGCATAGCATTTCCTCCTCTTGTACATTCTTTTTCAGGCAAGTATGACAAACCACTCTGCAAGCTTAGCTAGGGGATGGCAAGTGCTGATGGCCAAACGTGCAGCAGAACAACTATGCAACTCCCAAACAAGTGTAATGTTTTTTTTGCTTGAGTTGGACTACCAAGGTATTTATCCCCTTACGCATGATCTCAACCTCTGTGGCAGAGTGCGTGCTTGAAGGAGCAGCACAAAACATGAAGACTGTGTTGTGGGAGCTAAGATGATTCTGGGATGCTGGTGTTTTGGTGGAGTTGCTTGCTGTGTGCACCTGTCTGTGTAAATTCGTTCCTAGAGAAACTTGTGGGAGTGCTGGAAGAGTGGAAGAAGGAGGTTCTCTGAGTTAGGAAGTTTTTCTGTGTGGCCAGGCAGCTACAGTGCTATTCAGAAACTTCATGCTGCGGAGCTCTGGGTTTCATCTCTTTGTCGGAGCTTGTAATGAGATGCTCAAAAGGAAGCTTGCTGAATGTCTGTAATGATGACTGCGTTGAAGATTTCAAATAAACCTGAATCACAGGTTTTATTCCTGTTCCCCTTTAGACCAGCCAACATAGCTAGAATTGAGGGCAAAGTTCTCATTATGAGATTTTTTTTTTCTGTAGGGACTTCTCAGTCCTGGACACGCGCACATACTATGTGTCTTGCTGGAGAGCAAACAGTGCTTAAATGTTTGGGACAAGAAAGATCTGCTTAGAATGAACAATGATGAAAAAACTGGTCACAAAATTCCCCCAGCTCTCTTTAATGCATGATCTCTTCATCCCTTTTGTTTCCTGGTTTTTCTCTTATATTTATTCTGTAATTAATTACAACTCTGTTAGATATTAGAATTTTAATATGCGTTGGTTACATTGAACACAGTGGCATTAGGCTTGCTGGGAGCTCTTTGTTTTCATCCGGAATCTGAATTATAGCAGAGTACTGCAAGTCTGCTTTAATGAAATTCCCATGTTGTCTCCTGCTATTATTGAATAGACTAGTTCACACTGAAACAATTATTTTGGTAAGTTGTCTCACACTGCCTAAGGATATGGTTTGATCATTCATGCGGCTGAAGGGATTGATCATAGTCCTTGTGAACAATTCCTCAATCTGTGCTTGTTTATTGCATTTCTTGTCTTCCTGCTAACCACTCATGGCCTGATCAACTTGGTAGAGATCTCCTATATCCGACAAAGATGAATGCAGTATTTTCTATGGTTCTTTCCTGGTATCAAAATAAACTGTCTGCTGTAGCAGTACGTGTTTAACCACGTCTGTCGAAATGCATTTAGGGCATTTCAAGCTCACTTCTAAATATATATATATATATATACACAAATATAGTGGTTATTTTCTTGCTTTTTTTTTTTTTGAGCATTTGAATGGAGGAATAAAGATTTCACATTAATACTGAAAGCATTATATAATTAAGAAAATATTTATATGGCAGAACATGATTGTTAGCAGTGATACGTGTGTTTGGAGCTATTAGGAGAATTTCTTTCCTTCTTTCAATCTTCAAATACAAGTTACACATCCAAGGAATCCTGGAAAGGTTAGGGGACTTACCAGATGTCCTTTAAGAGAAGCAGACCCCCTTGAAATGAAGACTAACCTTGAGCCCTCCTACCAGTCAATCCATAGCTTGAATGAGTGAATGTGCAAAGAAAGAACTACCTTGTGCCATCTTTCTTGCCAGAATTGTTTTAATTTCCTTTGAGAGAGATCAGAGGGGTTAATGTACCAAACAGCAATGACTTGTCCCAGATGCTGTCAGAGGTCAGCCGGAAGAAGTTAGAGGGGAAGACCAGTTCAGAAGGAATGCGTAATGATCTCCAGAGTCTTGGAAATAAGCATTATTGTGGAATTTGATAGTATTTTTGATGATTACTTTAGAATCTTGTTTCTGTTTTGTGCTTTGGGAGTTGACTGCTTTCACAGCTATGAAAGGAACTTCTGATCTTGACCAAGGCTCACCATTATTGAAGCGCATGACAGAGCAGAAGCATATACTATATGGCAGATGACTGACGTGTTAGGAGAAGTCATGTCTGTCTTATTAATAAAAATAAGAGAAAATCTGAACTGATGAAATTGGAGACCTGGCGACTTTGTTACGTAACACTCGATAATGTTCTTAAAAAGATCAATCTGATACAGCTGTGCTATTATTTTATTATTATTTTTTTATGTGGAGTGCATTTACCTGTTGCAGGGGAGTTGGAACTGGATCATCCTTGAGGTTCCTTTCAATCCAAGCCATTCTAGGATTCCGTGATTATTTGATCTTTAACCGAGTTTGTTGTAAAACAATCTATCCTAGCTGTTAAGATAGCTTGAATTAGAATAGCGGTAGGAAAGTACTAAATTGAAAACAGTGTTAAGTGGTATTGATTATAGGGTAGCCTTTAGATCAACACAATCAGCCACAAGCATGCAGAAATGTAAAATTCCATTTCCTTCTGAAAAGGGAGTTTATGGGAGTATGAATGAAATAGGAAAAAAAAAACGCACTGGCAGGCTTTTCATAATGGAACCACTATAATTACATTAAATTTCAGTGTCCCCTGCTGCTGTGCTTTCACAAAGAATATTAGGCTGATAATGTCATGAAGTAAATTGTTACTTACAGCACGAAAAGACCTTGAGGAAGTAAGTGACCATTTGCAGGACATTGTAGCTGAAACAATTTCAAATTTGTTGACTGTATTACTTGTTTATCCACAAGAAGTAGCAGCAGACAGTTGCTGCATTGACAGAGTTAAGAGGCTCATACCACAAATTGTAGGTGTTTGAAGGCTATCAAGAGCACTTAGATCTAAGCAAAATGTTATTTTGGTTATGGTTAGCAAAGAACTATGTTCAAAGTAGCTTAAGCGCGTTGAACAGTATGTGTGAGTGCCTTAGTTGACAAATTACTTGGGATACAAGCATGAGTACTTTGCTCCTGTAGCACTTGTTACTTAACTCTTGTAACCCAAGATATAAGCTCCTCCTGGCAGGAGGTTGGAATGAGGTGATCTTTAAGGTCTGTTCCAGCCCAACTCGTTCTATGACTTTGGCTTTGTTCAGTGATGGTTCTTCCATAGCTTTGCATCACCCTGATGTGAAAGAATTTAAGCAATGACTGATAAAGTCAAAAAGTCACACGTATCTGTTCAAGTAGTGCAAAGGGGCTCTCTTATACTTTACACTGCCATTAGTAGCTGAGGGTCAGTTTGAGTTGATGTAATTGAGAAACAGGAGAGTTAATGAGGTTATGTGGAGCTGAAAGCCAATGTTTGTCTATATATTTGAGCAATTTCTCCCCGAAGAAGCATCGTTTCTATTATTGCCTCAAGAAACAGGCCTGAAGAAACCATATGAGGTCTATTGGCTGTTTTAGTTAATTATACAGAAACCTAAGATTTATGCTGATATTTTCTTAGGAAGTCAGCAAATCCCTGTGTGCGTCTTGGCTTTGATGGAATTATTTAATATCAGAAACATATTATAGCGTAGTAAATATTTTATGCTTCACAGAGAAATAGACGTAATGTTCCTTGCAACATACATGGCAGCCTGGCATGACCTCTTTGTCAGACTTTATCCAAACATAAAAAATTAACTACTTAACAGATGCTCTATTGCTAATCTCAGGGGTTTATTGCTTTTACACATTTTTATGAAGTCATTAATTTTCCAAAAGTATTCTTCCTGGAG
>JANHGO010000044.1:22852462-22876743 GCA_024606505.1 Aquila spilogaster | reverse complement strand
ATTGCTAATCTCAGGGGTTTATTGCTTTTACACATTTTTATGAAGTCATTAATTTTCCAAAAGTATTCTTCCTGGAGTATTCTGAAGTCTTTTCAGAAATTAGCAGTTAGCAATCTAATGCATTGTACTCCAGGAAATCTCATCTACAGCCCCAGTTCACTTTATTTGGAGGAGTCTGTTCATTTTGCATGAACTGTGCAAGTTCATTTCAGGAATTTGCTAACTAATTTGCATACAACAGACATGGGTATTGGCTCTAATAACACTGTATTCTTTGTTTAGTTTATACATTAGTGTTGCAAAGAGATTATAGTAGATAATATCTAGTAAAATTCAAGGGCAGGGTGGATGGGGCTTTGAGCAACCTGGTCTAGTGGGAGGTGTCCCTGCCTGTAGTGAGGGGTTGGAACTAGCTGATCTTAAAGGTCCCTTCCAACCCAAACCATTCTATGAATTTAAGTGGATTAGGCCAGTCCGTTGCTTAATAAATGCTCTTTGTAGTTCTGATTCAAAACATGGACTTCTTTGGTTGTAGAGCGTGTAGAAGCTTTTGTTGTTTTTGTTACTCCAAAAATGAGATTTTGCATAGTAAGAGTGTATTTCATCATCCATATATTTAAACTGGATTATGTGAAGTATTTCAAGATACTGCAGCTGGGGCTGTATCTTTACCTTTAGGGACGGATTTCAAAGCTACACAGTAGATAGAAGGTTGTGTTCCACAGGAATGTCTGCATATAGCAAATCTGGAATTCGTTTTGCTTTAACAATGTGCGTGTGATCTTGAATGCCTTTGCAACAGGGAACTTAAAATCATACTGTCAAAACTGTGAAATCCAAATTTTATTTTGTCTCATTTTTTTTTCTACTCTACTCACATTTCTTGGAAATTTATACCTCTTGTCAACCCAGATATATTTTGTTCTTTTTCTTCTTTCTTTAGCTATTTTGTGGATAGAAGTATGAATGGCAAGCTTGTGTTTCAGTGAGAGAATGGACTTCTAGAGCTCCACAAACACAGACTAGGGTTTCTAGTATTTTTTTTCCTATTTGTTGACTTTCATTCTTCTGACAAGTAGGCTTTTTTAAAATCTAATATATAGCTATGTGATACATGAAGCTTGATATATTGATCGTAAGTATCATTTTTTATGTGCCTGCACTGTGATTTTTTTTTTTAGGAAAGAGCTTGCTCTAGGTCTATGTCCTATATGGGATAAGAACCAGGCAATGTTAAAACAATAGCGGATTTTTCTCACTATCTTCCCGGCTTCTATTTGTAAATATATCCTGTTGTGATTTACATGCTCTGTTTTGACCCTTGAGCCTTCAGGTCAGACCTGAAGGTAGGTGGTTTATGTCTTCACAATTTTAAACTGTGAAGTCAGCCGCTATACTACAGTAGACATGGTAAAAGCCTCTGCCTATCAAGGGCCTTGCTGGAGCAGATATTGAGGACAAAAACCGAGGAAGAATTTTTTTTGAAAGCTCCTCCAGAGACCTTTGGTGATTCTTCCATTGCAGTGACATTTTCTGGAAGAGATGTGGTAGTAGTGTCTTAAATCCTGTGAACCACTCTCCACTGCAGAATTGTTCTGTATCTGACTGCCCACTGTGTTCTTTTAGCAGCCGTAGCTAAAGTTAGGAATAATATCTGTTTCTGTAAAAGAATTATCTCAATAGTTTTTAGACTTCTGTTGCTTCTGCATTTCTTTTTCACTTTTGGAACAGTAAATGTAAGGTAGTGGTAGGTAACGTAGGACTTCAAAAAGGTATTTCAGGTGAAAGTTTTTGTTGCTGCTTTGCTCCACATTTATTTCTGGTGTCCAGTAGACCAAAAGTGGTGTTATGTAACTGCAAGAGAGAGACAGGAATATGTTATTAGTTCTTCGGAAGGGTTTGTTGTAAGAGTGCATGCCTGTGTGGGCATGTGCCTAAACTAAGTGCCTACCCTGCCTGTGCTCTGCATTGGTGAGGTATGCCATTAAACCCCTCAGGAGCATAGGCGTACAAATATAGGCTTAAACTGAGAAATGTAGGGCTTTTTGTTGTTGAGTTTTTTGTTGTTGTTTATTGTGCAAATCAGTATGACTTCACTCTGTATCACAAAGCCTCTAGTTAAAGTTAGCTTGTATTGGCTTTGTGTATAGAACTTGAGACCTGGCTTTGCAGTTTGAAAATTTCAGAGCAAATTGGAGTGTTTCTTTGTATAATTTTCTGGTTTGATTCAGCATCCCAGTGCTAAGAGCTCTGGAAATCTCATCTTACTGCTGGGAGTTCTCCTTGTTCTTCACACAAAAAGACTCAGTATTACTCATTTTCCTTGCCCTCTCCTCCGCATCGTTCCTTTGCCAGTTCGTACCCATTGGTGCAGAGAGTGGTGAAAGGTTCTTCTCTCTGTTCCATCCTAGGTAATCTCAAAATAAGGAAAATTGTCTTTCCATTCGTCATCTGATAATGGTAATGGAGGCTTGTTGTCATCTGTCTTTTGATACCGTTATGGTAACGTCCCAGTTCTGCTAACTTTCCTGTTAGCAGCAAGGGAGATGTTTCCATGAGATGAAAGCTGTTGCAAGCTGTTGAAGAGAGACTTAAAAGATGTGAGAAGCACATTTAACTAATGCTTTGGCAGAAATGTAGGTTTATGATTTACACTGGCGTAGTTTAGTGATACGGATTTTCCATGAGTTACCCTATGATCAACATTTACCTCAAAAGTAATTTTATCTACGCCTAGAAACATTAAAAAAAAATCTTACAGCATCAGTGCCAAATATCAGTGTACTCTGAGTGCAGGAGAAAAATTCCTCCTACCCCCAGAACTGAAATAGACTTTGTAGCAAAACTTGGATCACATATATTAAGGATTTGCATGTGCAGCTATGGTGGCTGGTGGTGCTTGTCCACACAAGGTGTCTGATCCTAGAGGTTCTTCACAGCAAAGAAGGGAAGAATTGGCAGTCATCTCAGTCTGTCCTCAGTGATAGAAAGATACTGTAATAGTTACCTAAACCAATTGCAAGAAAAGAAATGCATATCAAATTAGAAGGTGGTTTGCTTATTAGTAGTACTACTGTATAGAATTGGTATTTCACTTCTGCTAAATCTTTGTGTATTTGTTATATGGGATTAGGTTTCCTTTTATCGGACCAAATGGATGCTTCAGATGCACAGAAAAGTAGCTCAGTGATGACCTGTGTTGTATTAAGTGTGTCTGCAGACATTTTCTGGCCTTCTCAATTATTCCTGTGTGTTCGAAATTTGGTTTTGTGCTGTCAAACTCTGCTGCAAGTAAAGCTTAAGTGTCTGTACGAGTGTTTCCTGTATTATGTGTATCCTACAGTGACAGATCTTCCAGTATTTCAAAAGGCCTAAGAAATCAAGATAGCTAGCATTTCAGTGTAGGTGCAGCATGTTAAGCTGTCAGTCAAATTTAGGCCTGGAGGTAATAAAGTAATAGTATAGGAGCAGTTGTAAAAGAAAACTCATATGAATGGTCCCGAAAACGATGCTTAGATTCTGTGGGCTCTTATACAGAAGTCACTTATAAGTAGTCCTGACTGCACTCAAATTCTGTCTCCAATTTTAAACACTAAGTTTAGTGAATGATTTTCCCTTTCGTTGTTGCTGTTTTGACATTGTAAATTGATTTGAGCTGAACCTCAACAAAAAATTTCCGTAAACTTTATTTTCTAACGGGCAAATATGTGCATAGCTGTGCATCTTCACTGTGTTTTCACTGTGTAGAAATTGCTGGGTTGTTTTTAAGGTGGGCTTGCCTGTCTACTGAAGCATTGGAGGATCAGTGTGGCTTGAGGTTCTGGCAACCTCTTGCTTCAGTCTTGGCAAGTATTGTTCCGTTGTGATTGGAGCCAAATGGAGATGGTTGTTTCTAACAGCAGTGGAAGGGGCACACCAAGTCCTAGCATGTCCATTGTGCAGCCAGCTAGTGAATGACTTATTGGGGTAATATTCATACAACTTGTAATCCGCTTCCATGCTTTATTCAAGGTTCTGCGGCATCCTGTTACTAGATTTGTGATCAGCGTTTCCTCTCCAAATGACTGTGTGCAACCACATTCTGTTGCCGTAGTCCTCCATTAGTCCTCTGTTCTCTCAGATAAGCAGGATCTTTTTCTCCATATTCCTTCCATGGTGTAATCTGGTGCCTAGGAAAAGGACCTGCTTTGATATAATCCTTTGGGGAGGGGATTCAAAATGCCTCCCCTGCTCCTGCTGTGACGTGTTCTTTCTTTTCTGGAACCGCAGCAGTTCTGACACATCCAAACATGGAGAATGAAAGGCTTTCTAAAAAGCTGCCTCCTGTGCATCAGCAGAGAGCCTGTCAGGATCTCCTCTGCAGTAATAGCAGGAAGATTGGTAAAGGTGAAAAAGGCAATTTGAGATTTTGAAAAATGAGGCCACTTGCTCCGATGCTCGCTTCACTCTAACTTCAAGGACAGTTGGACATGCGGGGATTTGTCACTGGTTTCAAGCAGTGAACGTGGTGGGATTGGGCCTTCAAGTCTGCAAAGCGGTTAGAAGACAAAGCCTGATGATTCTTCTTCATGAAGTTTTTTTGTGTGCATAGGCGTCGTTAGGCATTTTGCATGTTGCTGAGATTACTAAACTGGTGGTTCTGCCTGAAATAAGGAGCTGAATCACAAACTTCAATGCAAGCTGCAGTGATGTACAAGTGTCCCAGTACATCTGTAGTTGCAGGGCTGCCAGCTTGGAGCTGAGGGGCTCTGCTATTGGAAGGGGATGCAGCTGCAGTGTCCCACTGCTCCATAGGCACTTTTTTTCCTTCAATCCGCTGAAAGCTGACATGTCAGTAGCTGATTTGGCATTATGCATCTTGAAAAAGAGCTGCCTTTTTAAAGTGGGTCTTTCACTACTTAAAGATTCACTTTTTCTCTATTTTATTTTATTTTTTGCTAAGGGAGTAGGTAGGTTATGTAGTTTGTTTTATTACACCGACTTTGTCCACTGAATTTGTTTTTCTTTACTATTTATATTACAATCAATAAAATATTAATAGATGAGTTCCTTTGGTTTACTCCACAGTGCATATAGATGGTATTGTAAAATTACCCCACTTCACTTTTCCCTAGTCTGTCTCAGTCCTGCATGGTTCATTAGTACTTAATTCATGCAGATGAGGTTATTCTCCACTGAAAAAAAAAATTCTCCACCAGACGTCCTGTGTTGGCTTTGGTTCACTGCCTCCTTGAGCAGATGCTGTGGCTTTGGAAATGCAGAGGTACCACTCAGTTGTGTAAACTGGGATGTGCAAAAGGGAGGTTTGTTTCACAGGAAATGTAAGAAATAGTTTGGATCCAGAAATAAGTGAGAACTTTTCATACACGGTCCTATTAGATGCAACTCTGATATGCTTGTGCCACATGCACAGCAGAGAATCTACATAAAACCTGCAGTATTCCTTTTAGAGACAGCAAGCATTGTATTATACCTGTGCCATACCAATGCCAGTACATTTCCAGTAGTTTTAATTGGGCTGATGTTGTTTACAATTCAATTGTAATCTGTTGGCAATAGTGTCTGATAACGGCTCTTTGTCCTCTCCTGCACTAAATTCTGAAATAAATCTAATACCATTATGCTTAAAAGGCACACAGACATTTCTGTTAAAAATACCATGATTCATGCACCACTTATTGCACTTATTGTTATTTCCATGCTCTGGTTCAAAGTGTTTGAAAACTGGATTGAAAACCAAAATGTTTTAATCTTACAAATGTAAGTTAAAAAAGAAATAATAATAATGTGCATGTTTTTCAGTTGCTGTGTCACTGGCATTTATCTTTTGTTGATCAGACATAATGAGAGGTGTAGGCTGACAATTTTTAAATGATACACTTTAAATATCTCTTATTTTCTTTCTACAGTGGCCATTGGTTTATACATTCACTGTGTGATGGATAGAGGTAGTTATGATTTGTGACCAACTGACCGCGGATAATTACTTAGGTGTACGTTCTCGTATTCATTCTTTTCTTGACGTATTTATTGCCCGTTACCTGCGGCTCCCTGTAGTCATGTGGAGATGGAGGTCTTAGAATACTGAGTTGGTTGAGTCTGGGAGAAGGAATGCTAGTGGAGATTTGGTCCTCATATCTTCATATTTAATCTGATTCATATTTCTTAAAAATATGTTGTGATTATTTCTTCATGTACTTCAGGATTAATAACGTTATGGAAGAAGAAAACAGTTTTCATGTGAGAATATGGTTGCTAAAATGAAGATTTGAGCATTTTCTGGCTCAGGTTGGGGCTTTTTATTTTTTTATTTTTTAACAAATGTTTCTGACTTTTGCTAATGAAATTCTACAAAAACGAAACAGTCCCAGTGAATGGAAATTTTGCTGCGAAAAAGAAAGGAAATGGGATTTGGTTTATAATCCAGTTGCTGAGCCTTTTTTCATAATGAAGTATCTCTGTAAATGAATGGATGAACAAACTGGTGTTTAATGCATTCCTTTGTCTGGGATGGATGTAATTAGTTTTTATAAATGTGGTACTTTGGAGACCTGTGCAACTTCTGCACACGATTCATTGTAAAAGAGATAAATGCATTAAAATTTGTTGGGAAACTTCATTCATTTTTATTGAATTTTATTTATTTGCCCAAGTGATTTTATAAATACTCGCTATAATGTAGAGAATAGTTTAGTGGCTTCAGTTTAATTATACCTTGTATTTTATTTTCTCTTTGAAGCTATATTTTATATGCAAGATAATTTTTGTTTCTGTTCTTTAACCCTAATTTAACAAGTTTGGACTTCATCACTCTCATTAGATTTGCTGTTTTAGGGAGCAAGCTAAGGTAAAAATATGTACTGAAAGCTGAGTAGTGAAGCAGTTGAGTGTTGCGATACTGCACTGCAATCATTGGGAAGGTGTCTGAAAAAGCAGTGGCTAACATATTTTATTAAGGTTAAGACCACAGACAAAGCCATAGAATATGCTGGAGTCTTGATAAAATAATCTAGTTAGAATCAACCTATTAGTTACTCTTTGTTTTAACATAGATAAAGGTATAGATATCGGTGACACCCTGCTATTAATGCTGGGTCCCACAAGAGAAATGTAACAAAAAATTAAGTAATATCAGATTTCTCAAAGCGGATGTCAGCAGCTCCTATCAACAAATAACAATTTGGGTGCCATTTCTATAAAGATGACCTTCTATTCAACAGATGACTCCATTGTCTAAATGTATAAAATATACATTTCATACTGATAAAATAATATTTACTGTTGTAATTGCTCCTTAAGGATCTCAGAGTATTTCACAGTTGGTAAGGGAATAAAGTCATACGGGCACTTTGTGTGGTCTCTAGCAAGAAAGTCCAGGATTTCTTTGTTGTTTGAGTTTCAGCATGCTCTTGTCTCTACATCCAATTACATAAGCTGTTTCTTCTGCCTTAAAGTTTTGATATTTAGGAGACAAACCAACAAGAGTGGTAGGCTTCCTTATCAGGTCTTCAAGGATCATGAGACTTTACTTCAATTACAGTGAACCTTAAATCTTTTGGAAACTTCAAAACTGACCACAGATCATCTGGAGATTCAAAAACGTTGTAATCGTGTGATCCTCAGGTTGTTATCGTGTTCATAGAAAGAAACAAACAAAAAAACTTTGGATATTGAACAAAAGAGAAAAGCTTTTCTTCAAATATTTCTTCTTTCAAGATGGGATTTCAGTTAAGGAGAAGAAAACAAAACAGCAAAAACCTGTCTGTAAGTGCTGTCTGTTGTGCTACGCAGCTCCATAGGTTCCATCCTGTCTTCTAGTCCTCTTACTATATCTTCACCGAGAGCTGCTTTGCTGCATGGGCCTCAGGAGCATCCCAGGAGACTCTTTCACTACACTGAAGAAAAAGTTTTACAACCCTGGAATTTGCATGCATGAGCCAACAGTGTGCCCAGCTGGCCAAGAAGGCCAATAGCATCCTGGCTTGTATCAGAAAGAGCGTGGTCAGCGGGAATGGGAGGTGATCAACCCTTTGCACTCAGCTCTGGTGAGGCTACACCTTCAATATTGCATTCAGTTTTGGGCTCCTCATAACAGGAAAGACATCAAGGGCCTGGACCAAGCACAAAGAAGAAAAAGAAAGGAGTCAGAGATCTGCACACTAGAATCTGAATAATGTAAACGTTGGGAAAACCATAAGGATAAGTGCTCCATGTGAAGATGATAAAAAGAAGGATCAGTGTGAGATAGTTGTTGTTAGAAGTACTTATTTGCAGGACTTATTTTAGGGTAATTGTTACTATCATCTGGCAGAAGCAGAGCGAAGCAAACCAAAACCTGAAGTAATCATTGTGTTAGAACTGTGAGCTGAAACTTGAGCAGAAACCAGCTGATTGATTAAATCAGAAGAGGCACTCAAAAGCAGACTGTCTTCCTATGCGATTCTTATGCTTTTACAAGATCACTGAATATAAAAACGTATTTAATAATGCAGCTCTGTATAACACATTTATTAGAATGAAAGGGAAATTCTAGGTACCGTGAGCAGAATGCTGAATTCCGCTTCCCCCAAACAAAAACAAAAAAAAAACAAAAAGGAGAAAAGAACCCATCTAGCACTCTGGTTTTGAGACTGTATTCTTGGATTACCATCTGATTTGCAACATCTGAAACTGGACATCTGATATCTGAGGCTTTTTGTTGTTGTTCTTATTGGCATCTGTCTTAATAGAAATTATTTTTCCCTAAGTCCTTTTGGATAAGAAGACTCTACAGCGTGGAGTTTTCTACGTAGGAAATTTGACACACAGGCATCCCCAGCCACTTTTCCTATAGCTCGAGATGAATTTATGCCCTTGATTTCCTGAGAATGAAGGGTTGAATGCTGGGTTGGTCCTAATATGTATCTCTGCAAAAGCTAATAAGAACAAATGTTCTATCATGATATTATAACACTGTATCTTACGTATCAAGTGCTGCATTACTAATATATGTCTGACTAAATATAACTGTGATTGTAACAAGCCTGAGAGGTACAGAAAATGGGCCAGCAAAGTAATATTCTGACATTATCAGCATTCAGTAAAGTACATGCCTAATATCAAATATAGACTTATGAAAGTCATTTTAACTGTAAGTGTATATTCAAGTGATTTACTCGGCTGAATGATACTTCCAAAATACAGTAGTTCTGAAAAATAGAAAATGAAGGTTGTTTTTTTCAATAGAGAAAAACACATTAATTTTCGTTGCTAATAACATTTGCCATCTAGCTGATACTCCAAAAAAAAAAAAAAGGTATTTATGTATTGTTTTCCAAACTTTGCTTATTCAAAATGTGTGAACGTTAATATTAGTAACATATAATACTTTCTCTGTTGTTTTGAAAGTAAGGAAAAGCCTGCCAAAATTTCCCCCAACAAGTAGAGATAGAGGCTGGTCTTGCCTGGACTCAGATTCAGTCAAACTAAGACAAGAGTCTTTTAAAAGATAAAATGGCCTAATAGGAATATTATAGTTATAGTAGAAATACTCTGTGCTTTGACACTCACTTGTAATAACAAGTTTTCTCCAGTTAGGGTTGTGCCCTTACATTTTGATAACTAAGTGGCAGCCTTCAAGCTGCTAGTATCTAACGTTAGAATCATAGAATGGATTGGGTTGGAAAGGACCTTGAGGTCATCAATTTCCAAGCCCTTTGTGGAAGGCAGGGTTGTCAGCTGCTGCATCAAGTTCTAGATCAGGCTGCCCAGGGCTCCATCCAATCTGGCCTCGAACACCTCCGGGAACAGAGGAACAGGGCACCACAACATCTCCAAACAGCCTGTTCCAGCACCTCACCACCCTCTCAGTGAAAATTTTCCCACTGACATCTAGTCTAAATCTTCCCTCCTTTATTTTAAAACCAGTCCCCTCCCCCCGTCCTATTTCTGTCTATCCATGTAAAAAGTTGATTTCTTTCCTGTGTATAATTTCCATTTAAGTACTGGAAGGCCGTAATGAGGTCTCCCCACTGCCTTCTCCAGGCAAAACAAGCCCAGTTCCTTTGTCTGTTTTCATAGGAGAGGTGCTCCAGGCCTCTGATAATTTCCTGTGGCCATTCTCTGGACCCTCTGCAAAAGCTCAACATCTTTCCTGTGTTGGCGGCTCCAGACCTGGATGTAGTACTCCAGATGGGATCTCATAAGGGCAGAGTGGAGGGTGACATTCACCTCTCTACCCTGCTGGTTACCCCTTTTCTGATGCTGCCCAGGATACTATTGGCCTTCTGGCTGCAAGCTCACACTGCTGGTCTATGTTTTTCATCTACCAGGAGCCCTATACTTCTCAGCCTGGCTACTCTTAAGGAGTTCTTCTATCAGCCTGTATACATACAGGGGGATTACCCCAACTCAAGTACAAAACGTTGCACTTTGCTTTGTTGAACCTCATTAGCTTCACAAGGGCCCACGTTTTGAGTTTAACAAGGTCTCTCTGGATGGCATCCCTTCCTTCTCTTGTATCAACCGCACCACTCAGCTTGGTGTCAGCAAACTTGCTGAGGGTGCTCCTCATTGCCAACAGGTTAGCCAGCCTGGTAGAGAGGGCTTTAAACTAAGTAAGACAGGGGAAGGGGAGTGTTATAGAGACAGGGTGACTAGCAGAGCGTGGCTCAAGTCATGATGCTCGCTGTGGGTGAGAGCAGTGGGGGAAGTGCATGCAAAAATAAATAATGGAGGATCCCCATTTCAACTTCCTCCTCAGTTTGAGGAGCACTAAACCTGTTCTTCAGTTGCAAGTATTCAGGAAGAGTAGGAACCTTTTTTGTCTTATGAAAAGTGACCACATTCCAGCCTTCCTCAACAGTGTTGGGATGTGCCATTTCACATGGTGCAGAGCCTCCCAGTAACTCCACTGGTGTGAGGGATTGGATGTCCTGAAGATGCATAATCCCCTTGAATGCCTGTCTGTCTCCTGCTCATCTTCTCAAACGCTATGTAGTTGGATTACTCCCTTGGGCAGCTCCATGTCCTGACACCACTACTCATCAAGAGTAGCACACCTCCTGCAGAACAGCTGACTGAGTCCAGGCTCCACAGAGAGGCCTCAAGCACTCCCTGTGGCCCGAGACCTGCACAGCTACATCAGCTGCTAGAGGGTGAGTCCAAGCCCCCGGCATAGCCAATACAGCAACTCTAGCAGCTACTGGAGAAAGGGCTGTGTGACATGTCATTACCATTTCTGATGGAGCATGCACTACTGGAAATTAAAAAAGTAAATAAGATTCCTTCTTGCGCGTTCATGCGCCCTGCTGCACAAACTGCTGCCCATGCTCACTGCACTCATTGCTTTCTTGTTCATAATACAAGGCTCACTTGGAAAAAAAGGACTCCTCCTTGTTCAGAAGTTGGTTATTAATGGTGTAAAGGATTTACCCCACGTAAGTAAATGGATGTATTGTATTTGAGAAATGATGATTCATGCACATTTTCTCAGACACCGGTTTTCTTATTCTATAAAGACTCTTCAGAAGGGAAGTTGTTACTCTAAGAAGTAAGAAAAGAAATTCAGAACTATCGGCAGTGCTATTGCCTTGTTAAGGTGACTTCCTGTGAAGTCACCAAGACAGCATCGCGAAGTTTAAGTTTACCTTGTTTTGCTCATTCATAACAGCTATTTTTTTCAACCTGCTTAATATTCAGACATTCATTTGGCCGCCCTTTGATTATTTTGAATGTCACTGCTAATTAATCGCTGACAATAATCCTGTTTAATAACTTTAGTATTAATAATGCTGTAAGAGATACACGGGCAGAGCTCAGTGGGGGTGTTCAAGCTGCCTTCCCTCATTTCTCAAGACTAAGGAGGATTGTTTCTACATTAGACTTCTACTGCCTTCACCTACATTAAATTTAGTGTTTTCAAGGAGCTTTTGGTAACTTTGAGGTGCTGGTATTAACAGAAATATTCTGCCTCTCTGTTGTGCTTTCTCACATATAGGACTTTTCCCGCTTTAGGTTTACTTGCTGATCTTTCTACGTGGTAATTGTTTAGGCTTGTGGGGTTTTTGTATTATTTTTCTAGCAGAATATTAACAGATATTAAGGTTAAATAGCCTATACTGATAATTTGGTCTGTTCTGTGTAATGCAACTTCCTGCGGTAACTCTTACATCAGGTATAATGATTCTTGGTTGATTTAGGATTTGTTATATCATAAGAGATGATGAGTGCCGATTTGGAGACTTTGATGGAGAATTCAGCACACCTATAGGTAAACTTCTTTAAGCTTTGATTATAAACATGATAAAATAGTGTCCTTTATTTGTAATCTAAATCATCTCCACCTTACAGCTACCGTGTATTAGGTATTGGGAATTCAGCAGAGATTTAACAAAGCTATTCAGAAAAAAAATATTCTAAATTTACATGGAGCGGGGAGAAAGATTTCTGAGAGAAAAGATGCAGTGTTTTTAGAGAGGGATTGTAAAGGTTGCGAAGAATCTGTTTTGAGCACTTATAAACGTGAAAAGCATCACAGCTGCCTAAAACTATATGGGGGAAAAGTAAGGAGGGAAAATCACCTTTCCATCTCTGCTGCTGTAAGCCTATGATTTAAGGCTAAAATGTAATTTGCTAGCAATGCTGAATAATGGGAAGATGAAATTCAACCTAGTGTGAAATGCATGATATCCCAATGCCAGCACTGAGATGGGCAGCCTTAGCACATCAGTGGGAAGCCCTGTTTTCTGGACAAAGAGGGAATGCAGATGCCATGTTGTCCAAGTTTTATGTTCCCATCAGATCTGCTAGGCTTCGCAGTTGAACTAAATCCAACCCTTGCTGAATTGCTCCCTGTCCAGCCCGCACTCAGAAACGTGTTTGAAATGTTTGTAGACGTGTAAAGACTTTACTGTAGGAAAAAGAACAACCCACCTTCTTCGGTATACAAAGGCTTGAATAGCTCTCATTTTAAAGATTAATGTAGGCAAGTTTGATTTATCAGCAAAATGCACCTCACATCAATTTTTGAACCAATGGGCAATCCGTCGGGTGAGGGAGAAAATGAATGCCATTAAATCATTTTTGTCCCTTTTAACTGTCATCTTTTCCTTTCCCTACCATGTGAGTGTTGTTGTGACAATATTTGGTGCAGCATCCGCTCAGTCATTCACTGACTGTTGCGTATTTCATTTGTTCTGTAAAGTGCTGCCGCTGGGGAGGAGAGCAAAGCAAAACAAAACCATTGCCACAGGTCAAACTTTGAGGAATCCAATTTTATCAACAGAAGTCTGGAATTCACAAGCTCTAATCTGATATTTTAAAGTCCCTAAGGTGAGCAGTGAAACAATCCAATAAAAGGGGCTTGAAAATGTAGGTCTTCATAGAATTTGCCTCTAAAACTGCTTTAAAACTTCAATATACCACTGGCCTAACCTATTAAAAATTGAATGAGTTAAATGATTTGGTGAATGGGGTTTTGTCTGGCTTTGTTATGGAAGATTTAATGTATTTGTACGAAACCTAAAATAAAATAATGAAAACCTAGTACTCCACGAGGAGAAAGGCAGAAATGTGAGCACCATAAGTAGGAACTTTGGAAGAACATTTTACCTGTTGTAAGGTTGACTTAGGCTTAGCCATGATTAATTTACAGTATTTGCTAGTTTATCTTTTGTGTTATGGTAAATGTAAAAATGCCAACATGTCCTTCCAACTGATACATCTGAAATTGGTGATAACAGAAGAGCAGAATAACCAATCACAAAAGAGCTTCACATTAAATGTTTCACATTTTTTAATTAAAATTTTGTGCATGAAAACATCTTGAGTTTGGACACGTGTGAAAAAATAAAATCTTTAAGTATACCTAGGAATAGTCTTCATGTATACAATTGTTTCATTCCGTTTGTCTGTGCACTGTGAACTGGAGGCAGTAAAATACCACACAATAAATAGCTGCAGGACTTGTTCTTTTAAGTCTGTAAACTTGTTTCAAGTATGTAGGCTGGTCTGAAAGTAATGCCTCCTATTTGTTTCCCTGGAAATTACAGCAAATATGAAGAGCACAATAAGGCAGTTTGGAGTGCACTCTCAGCTACATTTTTCAACATAGTTACCAATGTTAGCTCTACGTTTTTGACCGCAATGAACAACAGCCTGCATGCTGCACTCATAACAGTGTGCACCAGCAGTTTCTCCACTGTTTGGTCTCCATCAGTGTTCAGTAGTCATTGATGAATGTCGTTGGATGCCATTTTCCCCTCTGGAGGAACTCATTTCTCCCCCTTTGCTTCATATGCGCTTCCATGTCAGATGCTATTCTGTCAGACTGCTCCTCTGCTGCCATCTGTCACACGGGCACAAAACAAAATGGGATAATGGTGGGGAAGGTTCAGCCTCTACTGTCATACCAATACCATCTGCCTCTGATATTGTGGGCCAACATCATAAAATAGGAGGCATTACTTTCAAAGCAGCTCTCATACTATACCAGTGCTTTCGAAACAGATGCTGCTCGTATTGATCATCTTTATTTTCAATTGAAGGATAATAGTATATTTGTTTTATAACACATTTACATGTATATATATTGGAATACAGGTGTTACTAGAAATGCTTTTTTCTTCCCTGTTTAAGAGGAGCTTCTTAAGAAATACTAATAATGTGGAATCCTTCCAGAATTTTGAGAATAGGTAATGCTTGGGTCTTCTTACTTTAGCCAAGTACTTGAAGACTGGTGCAGTGTCAGATGACTGACAGTGACTGCACAGAGGTATGCAGTGCTTGAGGTTAAATGCTGGCTAAAGAAACTACCAAAGCAGATCAGTGCTCCCCAGGCTCAGTTTTAGAATAGCGAGGCAGAGCCTGCACAGAATAATTTACTCTTCTGGGTTGTTTTGGTTGTTGTTGTTAATCTCTTGTGCTGGTGAGATTGCTCTTGGTTTGGGACACATGGGTCAGCGTATAGATATCGATCAGACCCTGAACTGATGGTTGTTGTTGAGCCAGGGTAATATTAAAAATATCTGAAAAACAGATGAAGTGTAAAGTAAGCTTAGCACTAAGAGAAAAAAATATATTTTCTGATTTTTCTTCTCCAAAACGAGAGCAAATCTGAAGGTGATGAAATAATTTCATTCAAGTCATAGAGAGATACTTTGTTCAGTCTTCATGATAGTCTGGCCCAGAAATTAATAGCCCAGTAGAGAATTAAGTGTTAACTCTTAGTCCCTTTTTGTATCTGTTAAATAGAAAATACTGAATGCCTTTGCACTAGAAATGCAATATAACCATTCTTTGTAATGCACGTGTTGCAAAATTATACATATCAAGGAAATCTTGACTTGTATTTGATATATAGTATATTCTCTGCAAAATGTCAGTTACATGGGGACCTATGGTAAGAAGTAATGCTGAGGCCATAGACAGTCTGGAATACAAGGTTGAAGTTTTAACAGTGTGCTCTGATTGTCCTTTGAGTTTGTAAAATGTGTTTTATAGATAACTAAATCTTAATAAATTAATGCAGAGAATTGCTGGTCTGTTTTAAACTCTATGTATTACCCAGCATATTGCTCTTCCCCCTCTAAAAGTACAGCGTTAAGCTTTCATGTTTATATGAATTATTGAAATGATATGGAAATACATATGCTCACTCCCTAAGAATATTTTCCTAAGCATTAACTTTCCACAAATGATGAAAACCAACCTGCAGAAAACTTTCCTGGCATGAACTTGATGCAATTGTTGCATAAAGGGCTGTGCTTCACTAAAATAGTTTTTCTCAGTGATTGTAATAGCAATATGGTTTCTCAACTAGCGATGGTATTAACCATTAAAATAGATCACTCTATACCAACAGTCTTGGAAACATCACATTTGCAAAGAGAACACTGCTTTTTCTAATTGGAGCTTTGCATGGAGGGGAAAAAAAGAGAACATTTTCCTTGTTTGCAAAACTTGTAAGTGTCTGACAAGAAGTCAAGGACTCTCTGATAAAACATTTCAATTTATATTCCTGGGCTAATTCTGACACTTTATCTATTGTAAGCTGTCTTGGCTTATTTATTTATTTATCTTTCGTCTAGATTTGTTGGCTTTGATTCCATATGTCCCGCAGTTAGGTTTCACTAGGGCATGTGGATGTTGCGCTCCTCCAGCGGGGGTTTAAGGGGACGTGTGTGACTCCTGATCCTGGCAGTAGCAGCCTGCCTCATTCGCAGCTTAAAAAGCTAAAAATAGCAAACACTCTGGACTTTCTGAGCCGATGGCTTCCGTTTCACCTTCCCCTTATGCGATCTGATTGTCAGCTAATGCAGGAAGGAACGCTGTCTCCATCCTGATAATTTTAGGCTCTGAGAAGTGATGCTTTGTTGTGTTTTCTAAGTAACCTGTTGTAGTTACTGTTAAACGCTTTGAACAATGGTGTGTTTTATGACAGCTACACAGAGGGAGCTGCCTTTTGCACTTGCATGACTTTCCCTCCTGGCCCTGGGTTTTCAAGACTTTATTTCATTCAGATGTAAAAGATAATGTCCCAGCATCAATATTGAAACTCTGTGCTGGGATGCTGGTGTAATTGACTAAAAGTTGTTAAAATTCACAGGATCATCAACGAACCTTGCTTAATCAATTTTTCAGGAAAACAGAATTGACAGTTTAATGAGAAAAGCTTTCCCAGGATCACAGTCCCCTCCTACTCATTACAAAAGTCAGTCGTACATTAGAGAAGTGGTAAGTCCTATTTGATTTCCCTCTCATGAAAGACTGAGCTGTCCCAGGTGTAACCTTTCTTTTTGCTGGATGAGGAGGACAAGAGCTAAAGTAATGAGATAATCAATAAGCATTGTTTTGGTACTGTTCATCTTTCCATCCTTTTGGGCACATGATGCTTTTTCCTTAGCCTTTGCTTTGCCATGGCTCTGGCCCGCTGCTGACGGAGCAAACCACTGATCAAGGTCATGCAGCTCCTTGCTTTCAGACTTTCCTTTGGCTCTTCTCCCATCGCCATTAGAATCAGGCTTAGCTCATCAACGTGACTTTTAAAAAATGCCGCAGAGATCGTGGTTTAACGGACTGAGAAATGAATGTGTTGACCTTATAGTTTTAAAGGGGGCCGGTGTGGTTTTTGTTCATGGCCTCACTGGTCTTACTGTGGAATAACACCTTCAAGTAAATACAGTTTTCACAGCTGCATCACCAGAGTTTAAGGATACTTTTCCATTATCTGAAGCATTCTCTTTTTAGAGCTCAAACGTCTCAGAGTAGGTTAGCTGAGTGCTGTAATTTATTGGAGTTTTCTTATCAGGTCATTGAACTTTTAAGCTGTGTAAAAGACAGTGTGTTAGAATCCCACAGTGAAAGATTATTAAAATATTTGTGTTTGAATATTACATAAATCTGAGGATTTCAGAACTCTGATTTTCTGTGAAAGCACTTGAGCTCTCTTAAACAAGGAGATTCCGTGGCCACAGGAGGGAGGACAGTTAGAGAAGGAGGGAAATGAGGAGGCATGATCCAGCTCACCAGGAGAGCCAGCAAAGTAACTTGAAATTATCCTGCTGTGCTCATCTCTCAGTCCTGGGCTCAGCTCCTCATCATGCATTCTTCTTTCTGAGATCAACTAACAAAGTATCCCTCTATTATAGGGTCATTTGAACACATGTGCACCTACTCTCACGTGTGGCTTTTTATTCATTGGATGTTGCTGCCCATAGTCATTTTTGAAAGAGCCTTTTACTGCATTCTGATTTGCAGAATCTGACTGGAAAGGGATGTTGTGCTACCCAGTAAAGCATCGAAATTTTGGTATAAGTTTGAATTGAAGAAAATGGAGGGTTCAGGTAGATTGTACGTAAGGCAATACGATTTAGCCATGTCTATCAGTTTTTCTGAGAATAATTTCAGTGCAGCCTGCATGTTGTCACTGCAGGTTAGCACCTATGGTGGAATGGTGTCAGCGTGCTGTATTTCATGTTTAGAAAAGTATGAAAATCTGTGTTTTAATTCCATTAATTCAAATTAAAGTTCAGTAGGGTGTATGCTTTCTGGCATAGTGGTTTGACTCTGATGCACAAACTTTTCTTTTGCTTTCCTTCCCTATTCATGATGTGATTTGCATAATAATTCTTTAAAGTCCGGGCTGTGAATATTATCTCATTAACATAATTGCCTAATTTCTTGTTTTGTGAATTACAATAAATAAGTAATAGTCTCAGCTCATTATCACATTTTCTTCTGTGCTTCGCGCAATAAACAGATTAGAATTTTTTTTGAGGAGGGATTATTCAAATAGGAGAATGATGATACAACTCATTTATTCACATGAGAAACACCCAGGAGATTATGACTACAGGCTGCAGCATTCTTTCAGGCACCTGCACCACTGCTCTTCATCAGGCCTTCCTCTTCATCAGGAGGTAGTTGTATTGTATTTGGTCCCAACGAGATACACTAACCACCAGTTTTTTATCCTTTGCTTTCAGAAAATTAAACTCAGGTTATTAAAGGATTTCAGTCCCCACAGAGACAAGTGCCAGGTATCAATGCTGGCTGGTATGTGGAGAAACTGTATGAATATCAAAAAACAGTTTAATTGCAGTTACAAGCTCATTTTCTGTAAATATTTAATGTCTGAGTTATTTGTATTGGCATAGATAATATTGGCACAGCTAATCTCCTAGAATCCAGTAAAACAGCTTCTGTGTGTGGTGTGTTTTGCATATCTGTAGACTGTCCTTCAAAGAGGAGATTCTTTTCATCCTGGGAAGAAAATGGACAAAATCTCCTTAACATAACTATTAGATCAGAGAAGCTCTGAGATATGTCCAGACAAGAGTATCATTACTGTGCTTCCAAGTGCTGTCTTCAGGTTAAGTTGCCTCCTTGAAGGTTTTGGTGCCAGTCCCCTCAGAGCAGGACTTCACAAGCTTAAGCCATCCAGCCACCTTTTGTCCAGGTCAAGAACGTTCTACTTTATGCTATTTATGACTGATTTTTTTTTAAATATAAAAGAAATGATTTCAAGACAGGGAATATTTTCTGTGATTTTGTTTGTTCTTTTAAAAGAAGTGGCAATGCAGCAAAGCCATTGAACTCACTTGTGTAATTTCCCCTGTCGATTAAAAGTAAATATAGAAGAAAACTCTTCAGGAAACAAAGGGAGCTATAAGACTTTCTTAGGGAAACTGTTTGCTCTGCAGCTCTTTGATACGTACATGGGACACAAGCCAGAATGTCATGGGGTTTGGCTTCTTCTGCCCGTACCCAATGAGAAGCCTATGTGAGCAGGGGAGAGGTCTCTGGGCTGCACCACATGCTGCTGTAATCAAGAAGGTGAAAAGAGAAAGCTGTAGCAGAAAACATGCAATTACTGATAGGTACTGGGGATAGGATGGGGGTCAGCACAAATGTGATGTTCTTAACTAATTTTAAGCTAATTTCTTCTGAAAGCATGAACTTCCCAAGATGTTGTGGAATATAGCAAAGATCTATTTAAAATCTCGTTGAAAGACAAGATTGCGAGGGCAAAGCTGGCAGGCTGAGGACTATGGTCGACAATGCTGCAGTTCGCTGAATTTCTGCTAAAACTTACTTATATTGCATATGCAGACCGCAGCATGCCTGATGTATCTGGGAAGAATTGTATTAACGCAAGCTTTGGAATAACTTCTGTTGTGATGGCTAGGAGAAGAGGCTAGCGGGCAGGAGAGTGACATCTCCTCGTAAATGCCCTATTTTAGGAAGTTACCATCAGATTGAAAAATTTAGAGTGAAGGAACTGCCGGTGCTGCAGAACCTGGTGTAAACACTTAAATATAGAGGTAGGATCCATGTACCTTCGTCTTAATATTTCCAACAAGACATGACTTAAGGTCATAGAACTTAGTCATGGAAAGATGCATTCTTTCTGCTGCATTCTTAGAAGAAAAAAAGCCTAACTAGGTTTGGATTTCCAAACAAGATTTGTGAAATGACACCTTATACCTAAATAATATATTTATGTACTTTGGGGGGATGTTTTTAACACAACAGCAATCCTTAGAGTAAAGGGACTTGTTTCAGGAACATCCTTTCACGGAGCTGAGAAAAGAGATTATTACAGAGTTGAACTGTGTTGACGTGGAAGCTGTTCCAAGTTGCCCTGGGAATCCTGGTGGTTTTCTCAGATTTCAGTTCCTGTGTCTTTGTCCCAACCCAGAAGATGTCTCTTTTTCCTGTTTTTCCTCCTACAATTGCTATGAAGTGAAAAATGTTATCTACCAGGTTATATCAGAGACAATGAGGCAATTATTTTCATAAATTAAATAGGTAATGGAATTTAAAAAAGGCCCCTGATCTATATATGTATTTAAACAGAGACAAGGGCTTCATTAGGAATATGACTCAAAGCAATTGTTTCACTGACCTTCTCACAAATGAATGCTGATCAATTTTAAGGGTGAAAGGGTAACCTTATAAACGTCTGCTTAAGGTCAATAGGCTGCATGTTTGTGAAAACAGCAACTTCCAAGTTTGTTTTGTTTAGTTTTTAATGTGTTTCTGCTATATTAACTTCTACTGTTTCTACAGGTTTCAATTAAACCTGATTCTAGCGTACTTTCTTATAGCTGTTAACTCATTTGGAACGCTGGAAACCAATGTGAGTGTATGAGCACGTTGTCACTCAGAGAAGGCGTAATTAGTAAGGCCTGACCTGAGCACCATTCTGTATAATTATGGGATGTTGTTTTAAACAAAAGCATAGTAAATTTACAGGTGCCTTAGTTCTTCCAGTGGCATTTCTTTGTTGCATGGACAGTCTAGCAAAGTATTCTTGCTTATAACCAAGACAAAGTAGCTGAGATACAAACAGGCTTTCCCACAGATCTGTGACTTCAGTGGCCAACTTCAGTGGCTTTGGCACAGAGTAAAGTCAATGAGGTTGTAATTTCTTGTCAGACAGTGATTTCTTAAGCTTTCTTTTTCCTGTAAGTTTATAGTATAGATATGTGTGATGCAGAAATGGTTGATAAACTGATGAAAAAGCAAAAATACGATTAAAAAATGGCAAATAAAAGCTGTGAGTACCAGTGTTGCTCATTCTTGTATGTTCAAAGCATGTTTGCTTCACTCATAATTCTTTAGAAGTTGAAAAATCACTCTTGTTCTTGAAGTGTGCTAAAGCAAGCTTTAATTACTTTATTGTTACCCTGTGTCAATGTGGAATGCTTGAACTTTGAGCTTGCAAGATGGTTTCTGTCAGCTAATGCTTAACAGTGTTTGGTCCTTCATTCAGACACTGAACAGTGACAAAAGAATAGCAGCACTGCCAGGTGAACTGGACAGCCATGGGGTGTTACGGTTTCCTGGGGGCAAGAAGGAAGAAAGCAGTGGGGTGTGTGCAGGATTTTGGGAGGGGGCACGTAGGGAATGTCTGCATGTACACATTGTGCTGCCTTTTTGTTCTGCTGTGGAGCTGAGCAATTTTACAGAATACAGAATAATTGTTTAGTATGTAAGCAGATAGCTGTAAAAATAATCAAATCATCCTAAACCAATTATGAGTGATAACAAAGCAGCTAGGATAATCTTCAGCTTTGCTTTTGAAATATTGCAAAAGAATTGTAATAATAGTGGAACAATAATAATATTTACCAATGCCGCTTTAATACTGCGTGTCTTTGAAATTTTACATTAAAATTGGTGTGAAATGGAGTTCTTAATTCTGCTTCATTTGTATTATCTCTTCATAGAATAAAGTAATAACTCCAAGCCCAAATTCTAACAACTATTTGATATTTTTTTTGCCTGCGTAAGTATGTTTTATAAATTTGCATTTCAGCCCCCCTTTACATAGGGACTGATGCAACAAGAAGATAAGTGACACCTCAGCATGAATCTGCTTGTACATTGGTGTCCTTTGACCATTTGTCTTTTGAGATCTCTTTCCTCTGATTATTCTTTTTTAAGTGCAGATTTAAACATTCCTTTTTCAAACAGTTCCAAACAAATCCGCCCCTTTGTATATTAAACACATTAAACTAAGAGCTTGATCCAAACTCAAGTCACAGATTTTAACCTTCTTTTAAATAAAGGACGGAAGCATTCATTACTAGTTTTCAGCATCTCTTAAACCATTTTCAGGCCTGTTCACTTCTTTCTTTATTTTGGAAAGTGTGTGAATCGAGTCTTATGTTGAAACAACCATTTTTTAGTGTTTTGATTCTGCATTTGCATGCAGAATAGCTGGTAACAAGTAAATAATGAGTGGGGCTCTCAGGAGTGGTTCACAAGAGTTTGAATGCATACTCTCAGCTGAAGTGGCTTCGGTAACATAAAATACTGTAAATGATTCCGCATTTGCAAAATGTAGCCTATGCTGTCAATTCAGTGCTTACACAAAGCAGAGTGTCTGCTTACTTGTAGCTCTAGAGAAGGTGATGGAAAGGTGAAGCAACCTTGTGGGAAAAGCAGTGTAAGGAGAGACTGGCACAAAACATTTTGCATAGAAGTGTACTTGTGATTTAGGAAGATGAAATCTCTGTCTCCTGGAGCTGGAAGGCAAAAGAAGGCCACTATTTTGTTTTTAAATGGTTTAGTTTGTTAATGAATTATTTTGTGGCTGAGCAGAGGCAAAGACAGAGAAAAGGGTAATTGTTCAATTTATTTTGAAGACCTTGTTTTTTAATACAGAGCTTAGAGCAATGAAGAGAAGGCACTGAAGCTAGCTTGTTATTACGTTTTGAAAGTGATGAACAAATAACCCCGTTTAGTGTGGGATAAGTAGGCATTAGGAAAGAGGATGGAGTAGAGGAGATTTTTTCATAAATCAACAAAGCAGTGTGCTATAAGCATTTATAGATGTTTAAAAAAGAAACAGTTTTATTCAGTAGCAAAGAATGTTCTTGCTTGGATTAAAAGAAACGTTCTGCTTTTTTCAGTTACAGAAGAGCTTTTTAGTGCAGCAAGACTGTGTTAACTTGAGTGAATTGTGTCAGTTCAGGTACTGGGAACATAATCTCTACAAGGACGTTACATCACGAGTTTGAAGTCTCTTTTGGTAAAATATTGGAAAAAGAATTCAATTTTATTTTCAAGAGTACAATAACAGTATTTGGACTCATGTAATTTTTCTCTGTTCATTTTTCTATGAAGGAATTCCAATTTATTTGTCTATCTTCTGAGAAATTGTCTTTAAGAATAAATTCATAGTGTCATTTTTGTGCTTATTGAAGATGGAAACATCAGTACTTGCGTGTCCAGCGGTGCCCATAAACTACACTGCTTGAAAGATGGAAATTTCTGTATTAAAGTTGTTACAACCTATAAATAATAGATGAGAAGTTCTGCAGACCATCTCTCATTCGCACACCGACAGAGGGCATTCTGATGCTAGAAACTCAATAAAGGATATAATATTTATATGCAGATAGCTAATAAAGCGGCTTCATGAAATCTAAATTGAATGATAGCAGCTAATTTTTTTCCATGGGAACTTCTGTTATGCCAATATCTTTTTAAGCACCCTTCTTATTTTGCAGACTTTTCAAACATTGCGTCACAGTGCTGGATATATTAGCATTTCCTCTTTTCTAGGAGTGTTTTCAAATGAGGAAATCACAGTCTTCATAGCCTCTTTCAGAGGGGACTTGGTACAATGCAGAAATGGCCCCATATAAAAACAGGTCTTCTCTTGACCTTTTAACATTCAGATGCTTGCGGTATTTTAGCTGTAATGTCAGACCTTGCATGCCATTGAAAAAGAAAAGAACAAAAAAAATGATTGCCCTGCCACCAGTGCCTTGCTCATTGGGTCCTGAGGGAGGTGGTTAGATGCCCAAACATGTTGACCTGTTTGTTCATTGCTTTCCTATAAAAAGATATGCGACTATGTAACAGATTTTCAGTACATAAACTTTTCCATTTTTGCTGAGAGTGCAAGTCTCTGTTGCTTCCTAGTTATTATCTCACCCCTGGGAGCAGCTGTACCACCAGCAAATACAACAGTGTGATTCTGCATATGTATTTATTCATGAAGTGAATTGTGTATTTTAATATCTTTGAGTTGTAATTATAACAGTGGGTTTTGTCCCTTCTATTTAACCTTGGAGAAATTAATAGATTATATTCATTTAGTGACAGATGCCAGGAAATATTCTTTGAAGAGAATGCTTTTATGGAGCATTGCATTTACCAGTTGATACATCTACATATCCTGTGTCACATGAAGTACTCGTTTGTTCAGTCTCTTTCAGTTGCAAACAGCAATGGACAATGCTAATGCTTTTGTGTATTAATCATGGTGTGTTTTATTATTATTG
>JANHGO010000044.1:22816481-22852362 GCA_024606505.1 Aquila spilogaster | reverse complement strand
CCTGGATGGCATCCCGTCCCTTAGGCATGTCAACCGCAGCACTCAGCATGGTGTCATCTGCAAACTTGCTGAGGGTGCACTTGAACTCACTATGTCACTGATTAAGATATTAAACAGTAGTGGTCACAATATTGATGCCTGAGGAACACCACTTGTCAGTGATCACCATCGGGATATTGATCTGCTGACCACTACCCTCTGGATGTGACCATCCAACCAATTCCTCGCTCACCAAGCAGTCCATCTGTCAATCCCATATCTCTCCAATTTAGAGAGAAAGATGTTGTGGGGGGACTGTTTCAAAGGCTAATGAGTAACATCTCAGATGCCCTTTCTATAAAGAGTAGTTGTCTGCAATTCAGCAGACAAGCCCATTGTCTAAACATATACAGCAGGATTTTTAAAATAATAAAATAATACTTAGCATTGTAATTGCTCCTCAAAGATCTTACTGTTTCACAATTGATAAAGACTAAACGAGTCTTGTGGAAAACTTATGTGGGCCACTAGACAGAAAGTCCCAGATTTCTTCATTGCCTGAGTAGTAGGGACACTCCTGCCTCTGTACCCAATATAATCTGCTGTTTCTTCTGCCTCAAAAGAGACTTTTTGCTAGTTAGGAAACAAACTGACAAGAGTGGTACTCTTTCCTATCAAGTCTTCAAAAATTGTAAGATTTTCCCCTGAAAAAAAGGGAACCCTAGATAGTCTAGAAAATACGAAACTAACGTCAAAGGATCTGGAGATTCAAAAATACTGTAAAATTGTGATCCTCATGTTACCGTCAGGTAAATTGTTCAAAGAAGAAGAAAAATCTATAGAAAAGATCTTAAAAGAGAAAAAGGTTTTCTCCAAATGTTTTTACTTTGGTGGTGGGAATACACTTGCACCAAGTTCCTTTTTATTCTTCTGTAAGTGCTGTTTATCATGTGGTATCCTATAGCAACAACTACCTGGGTATCATCCGGCATGGAGTTTTCTACTTAGGAAACTTGACACCTAGGTGTCCCCTGTTGCTTGAATTTTCCTGTAGCCTAGGATAAATGTATGCCCTCAGTTTCTTGAAAATGAAGGATTGGATGTTGGGTTGGCCCTAATATGTGTCTCTGCAGAACTTTTTTCCAATAGAACAAACATTCTAGGATGATATTCCATAACACTGTCTTTATTGAACATATCTTATGTATCAAGTGCTGCATTACTAATATATATTCAAGTAAATGTAACTGTGATTGTGGCATGCCTGGGAGGTACAGAAGATGGGCCAGCAAAGTAATATAGTGACATTATCAGTATTCAGTAAAGTAAGTACATGTCTAATATCAAATATAGCCCCATGAAAGTCAATTTACCTGTAAGCATATTCAAGTGATTTGTTGAATTGAACACTACTTGCAGAATACAGTAGTTCTGTAAAATAGAAAATGAAGGTTGCTTTATTTCAACAGAGGAAAAAAACCCATTAATTTTAGCAGATAGTAACCTCTATTTGCCATCTAGCTGATAGGCAAAAAGAGTTATCATTTACATGTCTATTTTTCAAACTTTACGTGTTCCAAAAGTGTGAAAGTTAACTTCAGTAACATGTCATATTTTTGTTCTTTGTTGTCTGAAAGGAAGGAATAGAGCTGCCAAAGTTTCCGCTGACAAACAGGGAGAGAGACCTGTCTTGCCTGAACTCAGGCAAGAGCAAGCCAAGGGGAGAATCACTTAGAAAGACTGACTAGTCTAATAGAAATAGTCTTAGTTTTGATAGAAGTGTTCCGTACTTCAGCACTCATTTGCAATAGAAGTTTTTCTTCGGTTAGGATTATGCCCTCCTATTTTGATAAACAGGTGGTAGCCTCCAAATTGGCACTATCTTACTGTATATTCTCAAGACTACAATGTCTTCAGAAAACAATGATAACAATGCAGGACTCATCTTCTGCTTCGAGCACTTGGCTAGAGAGTTATATGTCATTTTTATTAATACAAATAACATAATAAAACCAATTTCTGCAGCACTTTGTGTAAAATATAAGACACGGGAGAGCTTCAGGGGGATTGGTGTCACATCATAATTAAAGAACTTTCTCACTCTCTTGTGAACTATTTTGATGCTCTTGCACTGAACTCGTTCTCTAATTCAAATACTATGAAAAATTTTGACGTATGGGATATCGGATAAATCCCTACAGTATCTCCTTCTGGCTTCCTAACTCAGAGTTGTAAGAATGGTGAATGGCCTCAGCCGCAACTTGGCATTAAATGCAATCTGTGTATGCCCAGTGTTATCAGTGCTGGCCATGAAAAGAAAAACATCAAACGGTCTATGATGCCAATAAATACACTCACTATTAAGTGTCATCTACTTGCTTCTGCTGAAGCATGGACACCTGTAGATGATTATCTTCTGATAGTTTTTCATTATCTTTGCTTATTGTGAAAATACATTTGGAGGCATCCAACCTAATATAACCTCCTCGTCCCCTCAGCTGTGGTAGCCACAGTTCAGAAGTGGAAACAGAAGTATTCCTGTTTGTTGCCCTGTCACTTAAGCTGTATTACCAGGGTAGTGGTTGTTATAATCCTAAAACTTCACAAATCTGACATCCATTCTGAGTTTAAATTTCATTTTCTGCTTTAAGTTTTGCCCATGCAGTGAGTTTCATTTCGCTTGGTTGTCATTTTCAACTATAAGAAAACAGATTTGTGGTTTTCTAGGGAAATTGGTAATTGATTTAATCTGAGGGCACTGCTGAGAGGTCTGTCTACTGATGCTTCTGTAGCAGAATCAGTGTCTCATAGTGGCTATGTAAAAGGGGTTTAATAAAGGAAAGGGTAGAGATCAGAGGAATGTACCCAAATTCCAGACTTCTGCTTGTGTCCATTAATTTTTTCAGAGTTGTATTTATCCTGACATGTTTTACCAAACCTTTTTTGTCACAATGCTCCAGAACACTGCACTCAGCACTTCAGCTTTTTTCTCTCTTAATCACTTTCTTGTTTATCAGACAAGCATCACTTGAAAAAAAGGATGCTGGAATGCTTCAGAGTTGGTTTGTTAGTGGATTAAAGAACAAGTAAATGCCTATATTGAGTTTGTGAACTGAAGAGCCACGTGCATTTTCTCAGTCACTAGTTTTCCTTATTCTGTAAGGACACTTCAGAAGGGAAGATGTTACTCGAAGAACTAGGGAAAAAATTCAGAATTTTCAGCAGTGTTATTGCCTGGTTAAGGTGACTTTCCATGAAATGTTAATGAAAATGGATATCCACTATTTTTTTTTTTTTTTTTTTTTTTTTTGGTCCTGGTTTCAGCTGGGATGGAGTTAATTTTCTTCCTAGTAGCTGGTATAGTGTTATGTCTTAGATTTAGTATGAGGAAAATGTTGATAACACACTGATGTTTTCAGCTGTTGCTAAGTCAAGGATTTTTCAGCTTCTTATGCCCAGCCAGCAAGAAGGCTGGAGGGGCACAAGAAGCTGGGAGGGGACGCAGCCGGGACAGCCGACACAAACTGGCCAAAGGGGTATTGCATACCATGTGACGTCATGCCCAGTTTATAAACTGGGGGGAGTTGGCCTGGGGGGCAGATTGCTGCTTGGGAACGAACGGCATCGGTCAGTGAGTGGTGAGCAATTGCATTGCACATCACTTGTTTTGTATACTCCAATTATTTTATTATTATTATTGTCATATTATTATTTTCTTCCTTTCTGTCCTATTAAACTGTCTTTATCTCAACCCACGATTTTTACTTTTTTCCCCAATTCTCTCCCCCATCCCACTGCGGGGGGCGAGTGAGCGAGCAGCTGTGTGGTACTTAGTTGCTGGCTGGGGTTAAACCGTGACACCTGTTTAATACATAGCTATTCATTTGGCTGTTCTTTTTTATTATTTTTTAATATCATTACTAATTAATCACTGGCAATAATCTTTTTTTTTAATAATTTTAGTTTTATTAATCTCATAACAGCTACAATGAGCCAAGCTCAATGGGTGTGCAGAAACCCCCCATGCCAACCCCAGTCTCTCAAGATTAGTGAGGATTTTTTCTACTTAAGACTTCTGCTGTTTTCACCAGTATAAAACAGTAGTATATTATCAAGGAATACTTGGTAATTCTGAGTTGTTGGTCTTAACTGAAACTAGCTTTATCCAAATGCTGCCTCCCTATTCTGCTATCACTTATAAAAGTTGTATAGTTTTATGTTTGCTTCCTTATCTTTCCACGCAATAACTACGTGGGCTTATTAAAAGATTTTAAGGTTAAATAACTCTGTAATGGTCATTTTGTCTGTTCTGCTGTGTAATGCAAGCCTAGAATTTCCTGCAGTAACTCTTGCATCAGGTATAAAGTGGTCCCTTGTTGATTTAAAGCTTATATTTTTAGAAGATATTGAAAGCTGATTTGGAGACTTCAAGTGATGGAGAACTTAGCACACCTGTAGGTAAATTGTTCTAAAGTTTGATTATCCACATGGTAAAATTGTGTGCTTTATTTGTAATCTAAATCAGTTCCTCTTGAGCTTCCAGCTACTGGGTATCAGCTGTTGGAAATTCAGCAGTGATTTAACAAAGCTATTCAGGAAGAATTATCCTAAATTTATACAGAATGAGGAGAAAGATTTCTGTGAGAAAAGATGCACCTTTTGTGTGGAGGAATTTTAAAAGATTGGAAAGAATCTGCTGTGAGCAATTATAAATGTGAAATGCATTGTAGCTGCCTAACACCAAACAGTGGGGGAATGTAGGGAGGTAAAACATCACCTTTCCCTCTCACTGCTAGTCTAAGCATATGATTTAAGGTTAAAATGTTATTTGCTAGTGATACTGAATAATGGGAAGACAGAATTTTCTGTAGTATGAAATGCATAACTTCCCAATGCCATCACTGAAATGGGCAGCCTTAGCATGTCAGCAAGAAGCTGCGTTTCCTGAATGGAAAGGGAATGCAGATGCCATGTCGTCCAAGTTTTATGTCCCCAATAGATTTTCTAGGCTTCACAGCTGAACTAAATCTAACCCTTGCTGAATTGCTCTCTGTTGTGCAGCCTACGCTCAGAAATGTATTTCAAATGTCCCCAAGACTTCACTGTAGGGAAAAAAAAAAAAAAAAAAAACCAACTTATTGAGTATACAAAGGCTTCAACTCCTCTCATTTTAAAGATTAATGTAAGCGAGTTTGATTTATCAGCAAAATGTGCCTCACATCAGTTGTTGAACCAATGGACAATCCATTGGGCAAGGGAGAAAATGAACGCTATTAAATCATTTTTTTTATCCCTTTTAACTGTCATCTTATCCTTTTCCTACCATGTGAGTGTTGTTGTGACAATATTTTGGTGCATTCAGTCATTCACTGACTGTTGTGTATTTCATTTGTTCTGAAAACTGCTGCCGCTGGGGAAGAAAGCAAAGCAAAACAAAACCATTGCCACAGGTCAAACTTTGAGGAATCCAATTTTATCAACAGAAGTCTGGAATTCACAAGCTCTAATCTGATGTTTTAAAGTCCCTAAGGTCAACAGTGAAACAATCCAATAAAAGAGGCTTAAAAATGTAGATCTTTATAGAATTTGCCTCTAGAACTGTTTTAAAACTACAATATACCACTGGCCTAACCTATTAAACATTGAACGAGTTAATTGATTTGGTGAGTGGGGTTTTGTGCAGTTTTTTATTGTGGAAGATTTAAATTTATTTGGACTAATAAATGGTAATAGTAAAAACTAATAGCAGGCAACACCAAGTTGGGCAGGAGTGTTGATCTGCTCGAGGGTCGGAAGGCTCTGCAGAGGGATCTGGACGGGCTGGATCGATGGGCTGAGGCCAATTGTATTGAGGTTCAAGAAGGCCAAGTGCCGGGTCTGCACTTGGGTCACAACAACCCCATGCAACGCTACAGGCTTGGGGAAGAGGGGCTGGAAAGCTGCCCGGTGGAAAAGGACCTTGGCATGTTGGTCGACAACTGGCTGAATATGAGCCAGCAGCGTGCCCAGGCGGCCAAGAAAGCCAACGGCATCCTGGCTTGTATCAGAAATCGTGTGGCCAGCAGGACTAGGGCAGTGATTGTCCCCCTGTACTTGGCACTGGTGAGGCCGCACCTCGAATGCTGTGTTCAGTTTTGGGTCCTCGCTACAAGAAAGATATTGATGTGCTGGAGTGTGTCTGGAGAAGGGCACCGTGAGGGGCCTGGAGCACAAGTCTTACGAGCAGTACCTGAGGGAACCGGGGTTGTTCAGCCTGGAGAAAAGGAGACTGAGGGGAGACCTTACCGCTCTCTACAACTACCTGAAAGGAGGTTGTAGCAAGGTGGGTACTGGTCTCTTCTCCCAAGCAACAAGCAATAGGGCAAGAGAAAACAGCCTCAAGTTGCACCAGGGGAGGTTTAGATTGGATATTAGGAAAAATTTCTTCACCAAAAGGGTTGTCAAGCATTGGAACAGGCTGCCCGGGGAAGTGGTTGAGTCACCATCCCTGGAGGTATTTGAAAGACGTGTAGATGTGGCGCTTAGGGACATGGTTTAGTGGTGGTCTTGGCAGTGCTAGGTTAACAGTCGGACTTGATGATCTTAAGGGTCTTTTCCAACCTAAATGATTCTATGACTCTGTGATTCTAAATCTGAAATAAAATAATTAAAATTTAGTGCTTCACTGGGGAAAAAGAAGAAATGTGAGCATAATAAGCAGTAACTTCACATTATTAATTTACCTATCATAAGGTTCACTTAGGGTTAGCCATGATTAATATATAGTATGTGCTAGTTTATCTTTTGTGTTATGGTAAATTAAAAAATATTCCTCCCACTGAGACATGGAAGGTTTTTGATAATGAAACAGCAAAATAACCACTCACAAAAGGGCTTTCATGTTAAATGCTTAAGATTGTTTTAATAAAATGTCATACATCCATGAAAATGTCTAAGTTCCGACATACATAAAACCCCTTTTTAATTACTAAATAAGTACTTATTTATACTTTCTTCATGTTTATGATTCATTCAGCTTCTGTCTATGTATTACTAACTAGAGGCAGTAAACTACTTCGCCAAGAATAGCTTAAGGACACACTGTTTTAAGTCCATAAACTTCTTTAAAATACTTTATCAATACTTTCAAGGGAGATGCTGCTTAATTTGACATCTGTTCATATGATAGATCATTTACTGGTCTTTTAATTGAGGGATAATAAAAATCCTGGTTTTAAAAATACTAATTTTATATATAATAGTGGAATGCAATTAATACTAAAAATAATACTTTTTTTTTCTTCCCTTGCAGTATGTCAAGGAATAGCTGCTTGTTTAAGAAATACTACTGATAATGTAGAATCCCTGCACAATTTTGAGAATAGATAAAAATACTTTGGGTCTTAATTTAGCAAGTACTTGAAAACTAGTGTGGTGTCAATTGATGAACAGTGACTCTACAGAGACATGCATCACTTAAGATTAAACACATGCTTAAGAAAACTCATCAATAAATGCCAGTGCTTTCTGGGCTTAGTTATAGCAGGGAGGCAGAGCCTGCGCAGAACTAATGCTGAGTATTCCTCTGTATTATTTTTGTTGTTATTAATGTGTCTCTTGGTGAGGTTGCTCTTGGATGGGACATATGGATCAGCATATGGGTAGAAATCAGGTCCTGGACTGATAGTTGCTGTTGAACCAGAGTAATACTGAAATGTATCTTAAATATAGATGAAGTGGAAAGTAAATGTACTTTCAATCAAATCACTTAACACTAAGAAAAAAAAAATTCTCTTATTTTTCTCCAAAACTAGGGTTTGTGATTTAAATCTGAAGATTATAAAATAATTTCATTCATGTCACACTCACAGAATGGCTTTGCTTCCCCCCCCAATCCTCACAAAATTCTAACACAGGTCTAATACTTCTGTAGGGAATACAGTCTTAAGCATTGGTCCCCTTTTGTTCTGGCTTATTAATTACAGGTAGAAAGTATTGAATGCCTTTGCACTAACAGTACGATATAGCCATTATTCAAAAAGTACACGTAGCAAAATCATGTATGTGAAGAAAATCTTGGCTTGTCTCTGACATAAAGTGTATTCTTCTCTCTGCAAAATGTCAATTGTATAGATGTCTATAGTAAGAAATAATTCTGGGGCAGTAGCCAGTCTAGAACATAAATTAGTGTATTCTGTCCTTATCAGGTTTAGAAAACATGCTTTTATGGATAATGTTCACTAAAACATAGTAAATTAATGCAGAGAGTTGTCAGTCTCTTTTTAAAAACTCTATATGTTATCCAGCATATTGCTCTTCTCCCCTAAATGTTAGGCGCAGCATTAACTTTTCATGTTTACATAAAGTATTGAAATGAGATTGAAATTTATATGCTTACTCCCTAAGAATAATTTCCTAAGCATTAACCTGGCCAGAAACTAAACCCAACCAACAAAAACTTTTCTGACATTACGATTTGATACAATTGTTGCATAAAAGGCTATGCTCCATTAAAATAAATAAAATAAATGTTTTTCTCGGTCATTGTAACTGCAATATGGTTCCTAAACTAATGAAGATGTTAACTATAAAATAGTTCTCGCTCTACCTACAGTCCTGGAAACATCAAATGCACAAACAGAACAATGGTTTTTTGTTATTGCAGCTTTCCAAATTCAAAGGGTAGAAGCTGCAAGTATGGGAAAAAGAAACAAAATACATTCATTTTTTTCACAAAATTTAACAATGCCTGACCACAAGTCAAGGACTTGCTGATAAAACAATTCAGTCTACCTTCATGAACTATTTCTGATATTTTAAACTTGTTTAGGGTGGGTGGTTGTGTTTTTTTCTTTATTTGTTAGTTTTGTTTCCTTATTTCCTACACTTTGGTGGGCATATGGATAATGTACTCCTCCCCAAGCAGGGGTTTAAGGGGACATATGTGACTCCTTATCCTGGTGGTAGTCTGCATTGTTTTCTGCTTAAAAGGTAAAAATAGCTCTGGAGTTTCTTTGCAACTGACTTCCATTTTATCTTCCTGTTATGTAATGTGATTCACAGGTAAAGCAGGAGGAAATGCTGTCTCCATCACAATAATTTTAGGCTTTGAGAAGTGATGCTTTGTCATGATTTCTAAGTGAACTTGTTGCACTTTATCACAAAATGCTTTAAACAACGGTGTGTTTTATGACAGCTACATGGAGAGAGCTTCCCTTTGCATTCTCACATTTTAAGCTATCCCTCCTGGCTTTGGCTTTTCAAGACTTCATTTCATTCAGATGTAAAAGATAACATCCCAGCATCAGTATTGAAACTCTGTGCTTGGATGTTGGTGTAATTGACTTAAAGCTGTTAAAATTCACAGGATCATCAACACGTACCTCACTTAATCAATTTTTTAGAAATACAGAATCGACAGCTTAATAAGAAAAGCTTTCCCAGGATCACAGTCCCCTCCTCCTCATTACGAGAGTCAGTCTTACATTAAAGAAATGGTAAATCCGATTTGATTACCCTTTCATGGCAGACTGAGCTGTCCCAGGTGTGACCTTTCTTTTCGCTGGATGAGGAGGACAAGCACTAAAGTAATGAGATAATCAATAAGCATTATTTTTGTATTGTTCATCTTGTGTACATTTGGGCACATTATGTGTTTTCCTTACTTTTTGCACCTTTGCTAGTCCAGCCCGCTACTGACAGAGCCAAGCAGCTATTCAAGGTCAGGCAGTTCCTTGGTTTCAAACTTTTCTTTGGCTCTTCTCCCATTGTCATTTGAATTAGCCTTAGCTCATCAACATAGCTTTTAAAAAATGCCACTGAGATCATGGTTTAACGAACTGAGAAATGAATATGTTGACCTTACAGTTTTAAAGGAGAACACAGTATGGTTTTGCTCATGGCCTCATTGGTCTCACTGTGGAATAACCACAGTAAATGGTAAGTAAATGTATTTTTCCACAGCTCCACTCCCAGAGTTTAAGGATATCTCTCAATTAGCTGAAGTATTCTCCTTTTAGAGCTCAAACATCTTGGAGTAGGTTAGCTGAGTGGTGTAATTTACTGGAGACTTTTTATCAGGTCATTGAACTTTTAAGCTGTGTAAAAGTCAGTATGTTAGAATCCCACAGTGAAAGATTATTTAAATATTTGTATATGAATATTACCTAAATCTGAGGATTTCACAACTCCTCACCTCTCATTCTCTGACAAAGCACTCAAGCACTATTATACAAGGAGCTTTCCCAGCCGTGGTGGGAAGGATAGTAAGGTAAGGAGGAGAAAGACCAAAACAAAACCCAAACACACAAACAAAAAAACCCCCAAAACACACTTCAGGTCACCAAGAGACAGACAGCAGAGTAACTTTAAACAAAACCTGGCATTCTTGTCTCTCAGCCCTGGGTTCAGCTGGTGGGCATGCATTCTTCTTTCTCAATTCGGTTAGCAAGTAACCCCCTTTTACAGGATGATTTGAACATATGTGTCCTACTCTCATCTCTGACCTTTTTAGTTGGACATTGCTACTCATGTTCATTTCCTAGGAGCCTTTTTACTTTATTCTGATTTGCAGAATCTGATGGGAGGGAATAGTGTGGTACCATAAGGAAGCATCTGATGAAGTATCGACATTGGTGTATAAATTTTAACTGAAGAAAATGGAGGGTTTAGGCAGATTTTACATAAAGCAATATGGCTTAGCCACTCTAGACTTTTTTTTTTTTTTTAAACTTGAAATTAATTTTAGTGCAGCCTGCATGATCTCTGTGCATGCAGGTGCTTACACGGTGACTACCCATACCATGATGAATTGAGCATGCTGTATTTCATGTTTAGAAAAGTATGAAAATACATGATTTAATTCCATTCATTCAAATTAAAGTTCAGTAGGGTGTGTGCATTCTGGCGTAATTGCTTGACTATGGTGTGCGAACCTTTCTTTTCCTTCCTTTCCTTATTCATGATGTGATTTGCATAATAATTCTTTAAATTCTGGGCTACGAATATTATCTCATTAACATAATTACCTAATTTTTTGTTTTGTGAAATACAATAGATAAGTAATAATAGTCTCATTATCACATTCTCTTCTGTGCTTTGTGATCACAATAAACAGATTAGAAATGTGATTTCTTTTTTTTTTAAAGGAGGGATTATTGAAATAGCAGAATGATTATGCGACCCATTTATGCACATGCAAAACACCCAGGAGATCCCAACTATGGGCTGCAGCATCCTTTCAGGCACCTACCTGCAGTCCTGGTCTTCACTAAGGCTTCCTCTTCATCAGGAACTGGTTTTACTGTATTTGGACACCACAAGGTGCATTAAACACCAATTTTATCCTTTAACTTCAGGAAACTAAAACCAGATTATTAAAGGATTTTAGTCTCTGCAGAGATAAGTCTCAGGTAGCTATGCTGAGATGTAGAGACAGTGTGCTTATTAAAAAAAAAAAACCAGTAAATCTGAGTTTAATTGCAGTTACAAGCTCATTTTCTACAAATATTTAATGTCTAAATTATTTGTATTGGCATAGATAATCCCCTAGAATCCAATGAAACCACTTTTGCATATAGCATGTTTTCTGTACTTGCAGGATTCTCCTGCAAAGAGAACTCCTTTTCAGACAGATCTTTAGACCTGATTTGCTATTTTTAACTTATTAATGTTTGCCATATAAATATCAATGCTGGAAGATACAATAATATTTAACTGGGGAACCAAGATAATTGCAGTTTTCAATTATATCTGAGTATATTTTGTCTTAATAAAACTTTATTTCAGAGTGCTTTAGACTTTTATATTAAAGCTGCTGTTATGCAAGTCTACACAAGGAGCTCCTAAGGTGGTTTTGAGAGCTCTAAAACATTGCCTTTTCCCAGAAAGTATTAGCTCTAATTAGGCATACTCCCTAGAACCTAAGTATGGTTTAAAACAGGTAAGGATATTTTTAAGAACAGAAGAGAAGACATATAATATATTGGAAATATTGTTCTCTTCCATTCTTCATCCCAAGAAGAAAATATGAAAGTGGTCAAAAATCCATTTCACATAGCTCTAAAATCAGAGAGATTCCAAGATCCCTACTCATCAGATATGTATTTACAAGAATATTATCATTTTGCTTCCACCTTGTGAGCAGGTGCTGGGTGGAGGTTAGATTGGCTGCATAAAGGAACACAGACGGGTGAGGAGAGTAAGTGGTGGGTTATTGCCCCCCCTGCCCTCACCGTTCATGAGTTTATGTTTCAATCTGGCCATGGCATTTTGTATCTGGATCAGGTATGGGGTTTTTTTAAGTACTTAGTTTATGCCTCTGATGCATGATTCTTTAGTTCTAAAAGAAAAGATTTTGAGAAAGGAAAAATTTTCTGCAATTTTTTTTTATCTGTGTTAAAAGAAAGCGTAATGTAGAAATCATAATGTAGCAAACCTGTAGAAAGCCCTTGTGAAATTTCCAGTGTCATTTAAAAGTAAATATGGAAGAACACTCTTCAGAAAGCAAAGGGGCCTATGAGACTTTTTCCTGGCCAAATTGTTTGCTCTGCAGCTATTTGATATGTACATGAAACAAAAGAGAGAATTTTGTGGATATTTGGCTTTTTTTCTCTGTACCGAATCAGAAGCTTTTCTGAGCTGGTGAAAGGCCTCTCAGCCTTCATCACGCTTTGTGGTGTAGTGAAAAAGGAAAAGCTATAGGAGGAGAAAGCATGCAATTAGTAATAGCTGTTGTGTAGGCACAAGTCATGTTTTGAACTGATTTTAAGCCAATTTTTACTGAAAGCCTAGTCTTCCCAAGATGTTGGAGAGCCCATAAACATTTATTTAAAAACTCCTTGAAGACAGGATTGTAAAGGCAAAACTGACAGAGTGAGGACTATGGTGGCAGTACTGTCATTTGTTTAACTTCTGCTAAAACGGGTTTATATAATGTATACAGTCTTATAGCATACTTAGTGCTTATCTGCTTTTGAGAAGAATTGTATTAGCTCCAGAGGCATGTTGAAATAACCTCTGTTGTCACAATGGCCAGCTGATGGGGGGAGGAGAGTGGCATTTCCTCATAAATGATACACTTTATGAAGATGCACTTGGATTGAAAAGCTCAGAGCAAAGGAAGTGCCAGTGACGGTCTCTGGGAAATAAAGAGTTGTCTGGCGGCTCATCTGTATGGCAATGGTGGTGATTGGTGAAAGTCTGAGCTGCAGAAATTGCTTCTTTCAATGCTTTCTGGTTTTCTGCCACATTTTGCAATGTTGGCTAGCACCAATAAAATATCAAGAATTACATTTGGATTTCTGTAACTTCAGTCCAGCATTCAGCAGCATCATTTTTGAGCTAAATATTTTCTATTGTGTGAAACATAAAAGTAACAGGAATGCCCAAAGCAGGGATTTAATGTGTTAAATTAAGCACTGTTGGGAAATTAGTAATGGGAAATGAAGGCATGTCTTAAACTGCAGAAAACATGGGGCATCATAGATGATGTTGGTGCCTGCAGACCAGGTAGGCTGCTGCTACCGCAGTCCAGGTGAAAGAAAATAGATGTTTTTCTGTGCTCAGTGAATTGTTAGTCTTTTCAAATATTTCCAGAGAGGATATGTATAGAGACAATAGGTTTCATCTTTCCAGATACAGATTCAGACTATCTCCATTTTTCATTTACGTGGTTCCATTTAGATCATGAGTGTAGGGATATATGGTCAGTTAAGATTTGCTTTGCTTTTCATTTAAGAGAGACTTATTAAGGAATATGGAAAAAACCCATAGTAATACAAGCCAGGGCCTGAATACCCCCTCAGGTTTTGAGATTGTTGCAAAACCTGAGGTAAATGCTTAAATTTAGATATAGGATCTGTCTACCTTCATCTTAATGTTTTCATCAAGAGAGTGTTTTGAGGTAGTAGAACTTCATCATGGAAAGACAAGTTCTTTCTGCTTAATTCCTTAGGAAACAGATCTTTGGATTTGGATTTTCAAACAAGTTTTGGGAAATAATTAGACTTTTTGACCTAAACAAGATATTTGTTATGTACTTTGGTGTTACATTGTTATTGTACTGGTTTTCCTAAGAGCAAAAGAACGCGTTTCAGGACAGTAAAATGCCTTCCTCTTAGAGGAGTGAAAAGAGAGATTATTACTTAATCATTCTGTGTTGACATGGAAGCTGTCCAAAGTTACACTGGAAATTCTGGTCACTTCCTCAGATTTTTCAACTCCTGTGACATTGTCGCAGCCCAGAGGATATCTATCCATTGCATCCCTTTGAATTTTTAAAACAAAAACACCGTTAATATTTTATTACGTTTTGAATCCTGCTAAACATAAAATGAACCTCTTCCTTTATCGTTTTGTTTGCACTGTGTCTTTCTAAAGTGGGCATCAGTAAAAGGATGGAAATAGGACCCTTCTTTTCTAACTTCTGTAAAAAGCTTTTAATGCATTACTATCCTTAAACACATTTTTTGATCGTCTGGATCAGTGAAAATATCCTCATGAAAGAAACAAAATTTTTGAGAAAAGCTTTTCATTTTAAGTGTGTCTGACAGGAGTAAACATAACATCTCTAGAGTCTTAACTCACCGATATAAATAGAAAAGAGAGTCTGACACTAGTTTTGTAAGTGGATTGCCTCAGATTTGTATAGGTCATTGTACTCAAAAAGACATATACAGTGCATGCTTAGAAAAACTGTTTCTAGTTTCCAGTGATATTGAAAATGGAACTTCTGTTATTCACACTGATGAACAAAAGAAGTTGCAGAATGTTGTTATTGGATAAAATCTTTATGGACACTTCTGTTTGAAAACTGCATTGCAATTGATACTATTAGAGTGATTTGTGTAACAGCCTGACATGGGGGGTAGTATTTTCTTGAGTAATATTATTTGAAAGATCATAAATACAGAGAAGTACTGTCTTCCTTAACACAAATAAAAGTATCACATATTAATGTAAGTGATTTTAAGATGAAACGCCAGTGCATTCTATGTGTAATTGGTTTCTTAATTCTTGGTATTAAACCCCTTCTAACAGGAAGAAACAAAATTAGTGCGAAAATCTGGCTCAAAATGAATAATACATTCAAGTGTCTCAAATAACATTTGGAGATTGTGACCAGATTCTTCAGCTGTCCTGCACATATAGTACCTAAGAAATTGATTTTGGATTTCAGTGGATGTGTATAGAGGATACTACCTAAATTGTATCATTTGCAAAATAAGGATGTGAATGTTTCTTAGACCCTGGGCTGATCCTCTAAACAGAAGTGAATTTTTTAGACTATGTAACTGAAAAGTGATTTAACTTCTACCATAGAGCACTATACAAAATCAAAGCTTTGATTTGAGGTCCAGAGGGACAAAAATCTGACACAAGCCTTAACTAACACACATGTGTTTTCTACAAAACACATAATCAAGTAAATCTTATTTACTTCAGCAATCTGATACAAGATTTTTTTCCCACTGAACAAACTCAAAGTATTGTATGGTAATATGGACAGTTTGATGATACATGAAGTTGCATTCAGATCTTTGTTATCCTCTTTTTTTGCAGGAATGATCTAGCAATAAGATTTTTCTATAGGATCTTTAATTGGGTATTTATCTACACAATGTGTAATTTCACAAACCTATTAACTAATATGGATTTAAAAATTTGAGATCAACAGTATGAAATCCTGCCAGTTTTTTGAGCTCCAATTAAATGCTTGTCAATAAATGTGCAGTATCTATCTAGAATTTAAGTAAATTCCTTGAAGTTTAATTGTTTCCACCTGTCATTGCTCTAAATACACAGACATTATCTACTGTGTCATTCCAGAGGCCATTATTTTCATAAATTAAACAGATAATGGAATTTAAAAAAAACCAAAACAACTCTCAATACTTTTTTACAAACAAGGGCTACGTTAGGAACGTAACTTAAGATGAATGTTATATTGACCTGTCTTACAAATGAATGCTAATCAATTTATAAGGGTGAAGGGACAGTCTCTTAAAAATCTGTTTAAGGTCAATAGAAACTGCATGTTTGTGAAAACAGTAGCTTCCTTCCGTGGTGTGTTTTTTTGCTTTGGGGGGGGGGGTTGTTTGTTTTGTTGTTGTTTTTTATAATATTTTTCTCCTATATTAACTTCCATTGTTGCTACAGCTCTGAGTTAGACCTGATTCTAGCTAACTTTCTTACAGCTGTTAAGTCATTTGGAATAGTGGAAATAAACGCTAGTAAAAGCACATTGTCACTCGGAGCAGATGTATTTACTGAGGCCTTAAGAGCTTTTTTTATGGGTTTGGGGATGTTGTTTTAAACAAATTTGTAATAAATATAAAGGTGCCTTAGGTTGCCCACTGGAATTTCTTTATTGTATGGGAAGTTTAGCAAAACATGCATGCTTATAATCAAGGAAGAAATAACAACGAAATAGTTGAGATGCAAGCAGCCTTTCCCATAAATCTGTGGCTTTGGTGATAAACTTCAGTGACCAATTAACTCTGTCACTGGGTAAAGTAGAAGACGTTATAGTTTGTTTCAGCCAGTGATTTTTTTCAAGCATACTTTTTCCTGACAGTATGGTTTGGATATGGAGTGATTCAGAAGTGGTTGATAAACTGCTAAAAAATAAGAAATGCAATCGATAAATGGCAAAAAAGCTGCGAATAGTAGAATTACCCATTCTTGTGTGTTCAAAATACATTTGCCTGACCCTCTTTACCCTTTAGAAGTTGGAATAATCCATCATAGCCATGTACGCTCTTATGTTTGAGACGCACTAAGGCAGAGTTCAATTATTTGAGTACTTTACTCCATGCCTATATGTCGGTGAATGCTTGAACTTTTGAGCCTGTGAGGTGATTTCTAGGAACTAACATGTCTTAGTTGTTGGCCTCCCTGTCACTGACACTGAACCATGGCAAAAAAGGAGCAGCCCTGTCAGACGGGCTAGATGGCTGGAGGGGAGGTTTGGTTTCTCATGGGTGAGAAGGAAGACCCAAGTTGGGGTGTAACCAAGGTGTGGAAACACGTAATGTAAGGGTGGAGCGGCATGCTGGATGAATTACCCTACTTTTTGTTCAGCTCCAGAGTCAAACGGGTTTATGAAATACAAGAAACTAGCACAAGCAATTGTTTGATGTGTAAGCAGATAGGATGATTCAGTAATTCTCTACAGCTAAACTGATTCTAATTGACAAAGCAGCTAGGATAATCTTCAATTTTTCTTTTACAATATTGTAAAAGAATTCTAATAATAGTAAAACAATAATAATATTTATGAATGTCACTAATATTGTCTATGAAATTAAACAGGTGTGAAATGGAGCTCCATAATTCTGCTTCATTTGTTGTTTCTTCATAAAGTAATAATATTTTATTTGTCCAGATAAATTGAGCTCCACATTCTAAAAACTGATTTATATTTTTAGCATTCATAAGTATGTTTTATAAATTTGCTTTTCAGTCCTCCTTTTCATAAAGACATATGAAGCAAAAAGATATGTCAGCACAAATATGTTTGTAGATTGGTGAGTTTTAACCATTTGCATTTTGAGAAACCGAGTTCTTCTGATTTTTCTAAATCTCAGATGTAAACATTTCTATTTCAAACAGTGCTAAACAAATACATCTTTTCTTATATTAAATATTTCAAACTAGGGGTTGACCTGAATTGAAGTCATAAATTTTAACCTTCTTTGAAGTAGAGGATTCAGGTGTCAGTACTATTTTCAAACATGTCTGAAACAGTTTTGGGGTGCATTCATTTGGTTGTTTATTTTGGAAGGAGTATGAAACCAATCATCTTATTTATGTTGAAATAAAACAATTTTTTTGTGTTTTGATTCTGCATTTGTAAGGAGCATAGAATAGATGGTAACAAGTAAATAATCAGTGCGTGGGACTGTCAGGAGTGTTTCACAAGAGTTTGAGTACATAAACTCGGCTGAATTGACTTCAGTAACATTAAGTATTGTTAAATAAATGATTCCCTGTTTGCAAAATGTAGCCCATGTTCTCACTTCATTCAGTAATTAAGTAAAGCAGAGTTTTACTTACTTCCAACTCTGGAGAAGGTGATGGAAATGAGCAGTTGGGCCTCATGGAAAAACCAGTGCTAGGTAAGGTTGGCTGTAAACATGTTGTAGAGAAGTATTTTGTGACTGAGAAAGGCGAGAGGAAATCTCTGCATCTCCTGGAGCTGGAGGGCAAAGGAAGGCTACTATTTTGTGTTTAAATGCTTCAGTTTGTAATGAGTGCGTTTTGTGGCTGGGAAGAGAGGCAGACAGAGGAAAGGGTAATTGTTCTATCTGGTTTGAACACCTTGGGTTTTTAACACACCTTAGAGCAATAAAGAAAAGGCACGAAAGCTAACTTGTTATTAATTTTTGTGAATGTGATGAACAAATAAGTACATTTAGTGTTGGATAAGTAGACATTAAGAAAGGATGGTGAAGAGTTGTTTTTCATAAATCAAAAAGCAGTGTGATATAAGCATTTTAGATATTAAAAAATAGTCTTTATTCAGTAACAGTGTGTCCTTGCTTGGATTAAAATAAGTGTTTTGATAACAGAACAGCTTTTTAGCATAAAGGGTGGTTAAATTGGGCAAATCATGTCAGTTCAGGCATTGGGAACATAATCTCAACAAGGATTTTACATTCATGAGGTTGAGGTCTCTTTTGGCAAGGTATTGGAAAAGGAACTAAATTTCAGTTTCAGTGGTACGATAACAGGACTTGAGCTCATGTAATTTTCCTCCTTTAGTTTTGCTATGAAAGTGAATTCCAATTGATTTGCCTACCCTCTGAGAAATTGTATGTAACAAGGAATTCATACTGTCATTTTTGTATTTGTTTGAGATGGACACATCAGAACTTGCATGTCTGGCAGTGCCTGTGAACTACACTGCCTTACAGATGAAAGTTTTCTATATTAAAAGTCATTATAACCTATAAATAATAGGTGAAAAGGTCTGTAGACCATCTCATTCACACACCAACAGAGGGCATTCTCATACCCTCAGAAAGGGTATCAGATATTTGTATGTAGATATCTAATAAGCCAGCTTCACAGCAATCTAAATTGAATGATAGCATCTGACTTTTTACTGCAAATAGAAGCCCCAAGAACTTCTGTTATGCCAATATCTGCTTGAGTATACTTTTTATTTTGCAGACTTTTCAAGCACTGCAGCATAGAGCTGGACATACCGGCACTTTATCTTCCAAAGACCCTGTACTCTAGGAGTATCCTTAAATTAGGAAATCACTGTCTTTATAGCATCTTTTAAAGGGAACTTGGTGCAATGCAGAAATGGTGTCATATAAAAACAGATCTTCTCTTGACCTTTTAACATACGAATGCTTGCAGTATTTTAGCTGTATGCCAAAGTTAGTGCACCATTGCAAAAAAAGAGGTTGCATTGCCACTGATGCTTTGCCCTCTGGGACCTGAGGGAGGTGGTTAGATGCCAAAACACGTTGACTTGTTTGTTCACTGCTTGCCAGTAAAAAGATATGTGACTATGTAACTGATTTTTTGGTACGTAAACTCTTCCATTTTTGCTGAGAGTGCAAGTCTCTCTCGCTTCCTAGTTACTATCTCACCCCTGGGAGCAGCCGTACCATTAGCAACTACAAGTGTGAGATTTTCCATATGTATTTATTCATGAAGTGGACAGTGTGTTTTAATATCTCTGGCTTGTAATTGTAACAGTGGGTTCTGTCCCTGCCATTTAAGCTTGGAGGAATTTATAGATTATATTTACTTAGTGACAGACACCAGGAAAATGTTCGTTAAAGGTTTAGCCTTTTATGGGGCTTTGAATTTACTAGTTAATAAATCTACCTATTCTGTGTTGCATAAAGCAGTCATATGTTCAAACAGTCTCAGTTGCAAACAGCAATGGAGGGAATGCTAAAAAAAATTTATTTTTTTTACTAGTCATGGTCTTTTTTGATTTTTGTATGGCAACTTTGTTATGTCTACTGTCCTCAAAGGGCATTTTTTGTGACTAGCGCAAAGCTAAAATTTATTGAAGAGCCTACGTTTATACAGCAATGAAGTAAAAGCAACTACAGTAAATAAAAACTTCATTTACTATGGTGATAGTATAAGCAGACCTTTGTGATGTTTTTGCAACAGGCTGAAAGCATACTTTGCATCCTTGTATAGCAAAACCCAACATATGCTCCCTGAAAACACAGGTCATGTCAAAGTGAGTGATGATTGCTGATATTCTAATATCATATTGGATTTCTAGTTCCTCCGATTGGTTAGTGGTGCATATTCCTCTAAATGCATGCATTTGGTTTAGTTCAAACATATGCCTAGGAGTTTGGATATTTCTCCAAATTTGTTAGCTTGTGCAGAAAAAGTCTGTTAATTGTTGGAAGAAAGCAGAAAGTCACAGCAGAAAGTCAAACTGGTTGTGGTTTTGTTGGTTATTTTTCTTTTCCCATTCCATGGTTAGTTTCCATCTTAGTCCAGATTGTAGAAATATTTTACCTTTAACGTGTATGTGTTTTCAGGAAATTCCTGTGTATCTCCTGAAGGAACTACTTCTCTAAAATCTTTTTGAATGTTTAGGTATCTGGCTTACTTCCAAGACTCCGAGAAAGCAATTGCTTTTGTTTAGACCCATTTCAGTCTAAGTATATACAGACTGTAAAATAAATGTTGGTATTGATGGCTGTGTAAGAAACTGAAATATAGACTGTCATGTAGTTCTTTGGTTGTCTTTGTTCGGTGTGAGAGTAAATGATACAGGTTGATGGTAATGCTTTTAATAAGCAAAAGTCATTTTGTCTAACTGGTACCTTCTCTCACCTCATTTAATGTTGTAGTTAAGACTGAGAGCTAATACCCAAGGAGAACAATTGTTTCCTCCAAAGCAGTAAGGTAGGGATTGGTTTTTCCCTGTGTCAGAGAGATTTATACCTGCCAGGTCAAGGACCACATGTATGCTGTGAATAGCCTCTGCCTTACAAAAGTAATTTTCTGATAGAGCTGTGAAAAGGATAAAAGAAATAAAGCAAACTTGGGTCTTTCAGCCTGCTGCAGATGCAACCTAGGAAAAGGAGCTACTTCTCTAGCGCTGAGTCTAGAAGATGTATAGGACCAAGAAAAGTAGATGTGGGAAAGAGAGTGAAGGGGATAGTATGGAACACGTGGAGGAGTTTTAGGAGGGGCAAACAAACACATAGCAAAAAGTTTCATGCTGCTGGTAGGAATGTTTTACTTCTCACCAATAATTTAAAACATAAATTTGGTGAACAGCAGCAATTTAGACAAATGAACTTATGAAAACTCTAATGAAATGAGAGGCCTTTGATACGATGGTTTGGGCCAATTCTTCTCTTTGCTAAGTTTTCCGGTGAAGACAGCGTTTACTATGCTTCGGAACAGTTTATCAGAATACTGTCAGAAATGACACACTATTTGATAGTCTCCATGATTGTGTGACAGATCTGAAGCAGGATTTTAGATTCCAAAGCGTGTCCTATTTCAGTAGATCAGAAACAAATGTTTTCTTGAATATAGGGGCATAAGCCATGATCTGTGGCATGCTATTAGACTTCAACAACTTGTAGAATCTCAAAGAAGTCAGTTTGTTTACTGTGGGTACATATACTTGTCTTCCTCAGACTGAAGTTTGGTGATCTTGTAAATCAATTACAAAGCGCATTGAATTGAATCTAAAACTACTTAATGGAAATTAAACTGTTTGAATTATATCTGCCATGAGATCACAGTAGTTTTCATATAATCATTAGAATTTCTTCCTGCATTACTAAATTAAACTAGTTTCACTATTGTTTGTTTCCCACTTGTTACCCTTTGATGTTCTAATGTTAAATTAAGTTATTATCTTTCTGAGATTTAATTTATACTTAATTAATTAATATTGGTGCATCTTGGTAGATATTAATTACAGCATCAATTCTAGCAATCAATATTTCCTGGAAAATAGACCAACAATTATTGCTTTAATTTGTAACAATGTAGGAAGTGTTTCTGCAATTTTTATACTACTCTGTTTGATGGCAGAATTCTACGTAGCATGCTTATGAGTTCAAATAGTAGTCATTATTCAAATATGATTCTGCTTCCCATGCTGGTGTTAACTATTAAGCACGGATGAACCATATTTTCAGTTACTACAACATAGTTGTAACTTACTGCACTCTGTTTAAATTGAATTTATGCTACAATTAAATTTGGACTTAAATGATAAATACATTTTCAGCACCTATTTGTGGGCGAACTGACTAAATCTACCTCTTTTATGCCAAAGAATCTCATTAAACTAAGGTGGGAGTTTTGTTTATTTCACCTTTTATGTCCATTTTATTCAGAGGATTAGGCAGTCATCCTTGTAATTGAGTTACGAACTTCGTCCCATCTCCAAATGAAGTCTGTGTTGCCAGTTACAAAAGCAACCTAAGGGCCGCTAGATATAATGACTCACTTGAAATGGTTTGGATGTGGATTCCAATTCAGATAAGTAACCAGTATTTCATATTTGAAGCTTATCTTGAATGCCCTATGTCTGGAAAACTAAGCTGTTGTCAGAATTCTTTAAAGATTTCTTGCCATCTGAAAATACATCTTCAGATCTCATTGAAAACGGTAAATAAAGAAAAAGAGAAAAATTAATGGAGAAAACCCTTAAATAAATTTTTGTCATATCTCAGCAGGGTTCGATGACCCAAAACTTAGCGTGAATTAATTCCAAGTCATTCATTCATAAGTGCTAAGTTTCAGGTTGAGTTATTTGTCGTGTTCTCAAAAATTTTAGAAGATAATTTTCTTTGTGCAAAATGGAAGTATTTTTCCTTACCGTTTGAACATTCTACTACACTTTGGAAGAAGAAATTGTTCTAATAATTGTGGGTTTATATTTCATAAATGTTTAGATTAAAAGGCAACCTGGAGTAAAATATAATAAGCAGGTATATATTTTATGAATATAGGTAGATATGTAAATTAGGATCACATTTAACTCTATAGTTTTGTCAGGTATAATTACAGTATGTCAAAACTTAATAGTTTTTTACCAGTTTGTAGGGAGCTTGGAATTATTATTTTAGATGCAGTTACACTGTTTTCTAGCTGTATGTTACATTGTCTTTATTTATCAATTAATACTTAAGCAGCTGGCTATCTGATTTTGTTAAATTATATATATTTGTGCATTTGGGGGTAAATTGAAATATAAACCTGTTTATTTCTTAAGTAGATGTGATTAACAGGTGTTATGCATACAGGTAATAGATTAGGGAATGCTAACCTCATGTAGCTGATGAATGCATATGTTCCATGAAAGCTGGGAGGGAATTTTGTAATTTCACCTAAATGTCCTAATAGGCAATGAATAAGTTTCCTATGGTTTTTTCCATTAAAGAATGTTAGGTTAGTCTATAAAGCAATCATTTACTATCCTTAAAATATATTAGCCAAATTTCTAGAACAGGTATTGTAAGCTCCCTAGTAGCTATTATAAACAGTTATCATATCACCCTGAAAAAGATATTGGCAAAGATAGGTGCAGTGTCCATCTTTATAGTGATTACAGTAGCAAAAGCAATATTTTTATGTAAAAATTAGTGGGTTTGTAATTTAGAGATTCTATATCTGTATGTACTACCAGTTCATTATTTTAGAATTATTTTTCCTCATGGTTCATAGCCCTGGATTCCAAAGGGCTGAACTTCTCCCTAGCTTTATGCTCTGTAATATTAAAGTGTTTATTTTTAGAACTACAGATTTCCCAGATAACCTAAATTTGTGTAATATGCTATAAAATGATAGCAACTAATTGTTCTAGTTGGCAAATCAATATATTGGCAGTACAGCACAATATAGAGAGGTTTTACTGCTGTTAAAAAAAAAAAAAAAAAAAAAGTGTAATTCCAGTCTCTGGATTTGGTTGGGCCGAATTTTGTCCTCTGAGTTTCTGTCCTCAGAGGAGGGTGTAGAGGTGTTTGCTTAGGCTGCATAGCTCACCAAGGCAAGTTGATTCAAAACCGAGTCTTTTTTTTGAATCCCAAGTGGTATAGTGTCACAAATTAGTATAATTGGATCTCTAGCAGGATGACTAATCTTACTCTCTTTTTAAAGTATCTGTTACCTCATAAGACTGAAAGAATAACAACAAGATAAAGCCCATAGCAAAACAAATTTTTTACCATCTGTTTGATTTATGTCTACTTTAAACTGCATGTATTTTAGAAAGAAACCTGTTTTCTATCTTCAAAAAGATGAGATTCAACATCCCTCAGCAGCTAATTTTTAGCACTTAGAGGTTCCCTTGGGCTGCTGTCAGCTACAACTTATTGCATAGGTACTTTTCACTAAACTCATTATAAAGTGATTAGCCTCAAGGAATATAGTGTGATGTTATAGCCTGCTCTCATTATATGCATTTTTGCAGCTGAATGCTGCGTTGTCAAACTTTATCAAATGGTGAGCATAGAAAAAGTCACGGGACTAAACAGTTACGTTGTTAATAGGGATGCTGTCATTTCTAAGCTATAGTTGTTTGTAAGAATGAGTGCTTCTAAGGCATCGTACTTTGTTTTTTCCACCAGATTTTCATTTACTGGTTTGTTTTATGGTAAGAACAGACAGTGGCAAGCCATCGACCAAATTATTAATGCTATTTGGTTTTCATTACTTGTTAGGCTAGGAGCTTTTTTTTTTAATACAATAACATGTTTATTTTGTAAGTAGAAAATTTCCGCAGTAATGTTTTGCCACAATAAAGTGGGTTGTGGAAGATGTCTTTAGACCAGGAAAGTTTGCCATGTGCCAGTGGATCTAGTGCAAGTCACCCAATCACTTCTGAAGATATAGAAGTGCAGTAACACCATCGGTACAGCCGAAACTCTTCTGACGTAACCACTTAAAGACAAACGGCACAGGTGTTTGTTGGTTAAGAAGCATCAGTACTTTTGGAAATGTAGTCTTCAGAAACTGAGCAGTCCTCTCTAGACAGCGAGTGAGAACCTGTAAGGGGCTTTCTGGCCTTGTAGCTGCGGCAAGCCTGCTCCTTGTGGGAACGGGAGCAGTTTTTTGTAACATAGGCATTTAGACATGAATTTTGAGAAGTTAGCTGCACCCAAGTATTGTCATCGTCTTATGAATGTTGTGAAGAGAGCAAAATCGTATCAGTGCCTTGTCACTTCTGTTTGGGGAAGCTGCTGTCATGAAAAAGATGAAAGCAAAAGAGGCAGCAGGGATAAAACCTTCCAGGTGCAGGAAAAAGCCTGTCAGCATCTAAAGTGTATCCTGCCAGGGACTGAAAGGGGCCTTTGTCGAGACCAATAGAGGAGTTCTTTATTTAGAAAGAGCCTCTGAGTAAAAGGCTTTTGATAGGAGGGCAAAAAAAGTGACTGAAGAGCAGGGGCTGTAGCAATGGCAGCAAAGACTGCATCACGTCAGGCTTTTGGGGTACGAATGAGGGGCTTGAGAGAGCATTTTGTGGTTGCATTTCCACTACCAAGGCAGCAACAACTATGCAGGTTTTGCTTCTGTTTCTAGTTTTAGTCAACGCTGAGGATTTAAAAGATGTGACCAATTAACTTTTAGTGCAATATACTTCTCTTTCTTTACAGTGTGTGATGCAGGTAAGGACATCAGAACAGCACTTAAGGGCTTCCAGAGGACTTTCTGTCTTTACGTCCTTCAGAAACTTTGGGATTAGCCTTTCTTTTTCTTTCTGCAAAAAGTAGATTTTTCTTTTCTGTATTTTATCACGTGGTGAAAGATAATGCTTTCATGACAGTAAATCAATGAGGCCATAGTTATTTATTTACCTGAACAGTAAAGTTGCATAGCATAGGCTACCATGACCTGGGGAGCTGCATCCCTCTGAGCTTTCATCATTTATGATTCACTCACCCTTGTTTTACTTGTTTTTTCATATATCTCACTTTTTCACCTTATTTACAAGCTGCTTTCACAAGCATTTCACAAGCTGCGCTTTAAGGATTCTAGCAATTTCGATGAACATCCTTATTTGAATCATAACTTCAGTGTGCCTTAGCACTGTCAAATGTTTTATCACAGAAAGTGCAGTAAAACTTCCCTCAAAACCGTGCCTCATGAACAGACCCTTAACAGTCCCTAATGAGATATTCACTTTGTGGAGTAGAAGAGAAGCTGAAATGTCAGTTCTGGCAGCTGAAAGGGTACAGTTAGCCCAGGATTTCCTATAAGATAACTATCTGAGAGGGCAGATGTTTCAATAAAAATGTTAAAAGTAAAGCATCCCTTTTGTGCCCCAAAGTCCCTAATTAATTAGAGTGGAGTTATTGGAGCTTGGTGGTACTTCTTAGTCCTACCCCCTAACCACCTTGGGGCCAGCTCAAAACCAGACGCTGAACAAATGGTAGGCGACTGCTCTGGAGTGATTCCAGGTAAAGAAAGCATCACACCAAAGTGCTCTCTGGGGAGCAAGAAAATGTACAAATCGGAGAGACAGAAAGTAACAACAACTCTTGCTTTATTAAATAGAGCTGATACGGACCTGTCCTGATAACAAGGACTGCTATTTACAGCTGCATCATATGTCATCAGAAGCAGAGCCAAGTTTGTAAAGCCAAGAATGTGAATCATGAGAGGGAGAGAAAAAAGGCTCTTTTTTTTTTTTTTTTTCTTCCTTGTTTCAGATAAATGGCCATTAACTCACTCACTGCTGTGTTCTATTTATTTATTTATTTGTAACTGGAGAAAGGTGCAGTAAAGGAGTAAGAAGTTGTTTGGGTTTTTTTTTTTGCCCCAGAACTGTCTGGGGAATGCTTTTGAGGTGAGAGCAGCTTTCTTGACAGCTAGCAGTATGTAAATGCATACATGTGCATATCAAAGGTCATTTGCTGCTCCTGTTCAGTACTCTACTTTTTCTCTAGGAAACATCCTTAAAAATAGCTGAAATATTGATGTTATTAGTACAGATTGTGTCAAATGCCTAGTGTGTTATTTTGTGAATATGTGAAAAGAAGATGCATCCTAATATATGTGTTCATACAGTGCCTAATACAGTGCAACTAGAGTCAAATTGAGATATCTGAAAACGCAAGGCTTTTATTCTGCTGATTTGGTCAATATTTATCTTGACAACAAAAGAAATGGTTTCTCAGCTTTATAATAAAGTCCTTTTAGTGCAGCAGAAAGAAGATAGATACTAAAACATTACAGAGAAAAAGAGAAGAACAGGTCATTCAATGTATGTCACTAAACCTTATTCAGTACGAGTGACTGTGAGGTCTCTAGTCTACCCATGTACCAAGAAACACTGCTAACAGTCAGCACCGCATGTTTCCAGAATAATATTCCGCTTAATGTAGCTCTTTGTCGTAAGAAGTTGTTGTAAGATGTTGTTTTAGTTTTATCTCTGAAATTTATGACAACTAAGTGTTTGCAGAATTTTCTCTTGCAAGTCTTTTATCCTTTTCACACAAGCCAGAGTTCAGGAACAAAAGATCTGACATCAAATGTTTATTTCTTAGGGCCTGTGTTAGTAGTTGCCATACTATTTGCAAACACAATTTAGTGCAAAAGCTAAAACTGGAAAATTAATGTGATATCACAAATACTAATGTGGATAAATTTTAACTTTTTATTGGTGAAAATTGAACCTCAGCTCTGACTTATTTGCAGGCCATGAGGAAATGTTCATTTTTAGACAAGATAGTGCTTCTCTTCCTATTAATTGCTTTAGCAGACCTTCCCGACTTTAAATTTTGATTCAAGATCTTGAAGACCACAAAGACTAATGGCTATTTGAACTATGAAGTAGAAATAAACCTTTGTCTTCCTCCTGTGTGTAGATATCTTAATAATTTTTTAAAATATTTTTTTAGCTAGATGAAGGGGGGTTTTTTTTCCCTGATGAAGGTCAAATGATCTAATTTTAATTGGCAATGCTTGCAGTGTGATCGTATCTGAAGAATGTGACCGCCTTAATAAAATTTAACTAGGTTGGCAGTTTTAATCTCTGAAGTTATATGTCACCTTGCAAGTAAGTCTCTAATGTAGCTACAAGAGCATGCTTATTCAAGTAAATTTTAATTTACTGATCTTTAAGATTGGAACAGTATCCTTGAACAGCATCTTAAGAAGAAATGTTAATATACTGCTTTTTAAAATTCTCTCACTCTCTACGTTTTGAAGTCCAAACTTTATTTTTCCCCACTTATACATTTCTAATTTGCTAGTTTGCCTATATGAGACATTTTTAACTCCCATGATATGTAGTTTAAGAACTAAATTTGTTCCCCATCTCACCTTTTTCCTTTGGGTATATTGTAGTCTTTTAATATTTCTTTGGTGTCTTCTAATTATATTGGGATCAAATAAAAGTGTTAGGATGAGAGACAGTACTACGAAAAAATGCAAGAGATTTATAAAGAAAATATTACCAAAATATTTCAAGCAAATGCAAATATCTTCCTACTGTGCCATTCTACAATCTAGGCCTGAAGAACTGCTTGAGCTCATTCCACGTCTCAGGCTAGCTTGTGAAGTGTGGACCATCTGTTGCCTTAGGTTTACATCATTAGTCATTTATTTCTATTCAGATAATGCCTAGCAGATGTCTCTCTTTTTTTCAGACCATTTCTTCAAGATCTTTAGTATAGAATAATAGTTACATTTTAAGATATCTATGTGCACCTGCCAAGATTCAATATCTCTTTAAGCCTGAACAGTTCTAACAACTCGACATACGTTTTCACTGCATCCCTTCCTTGTTTCCATTGCCATAAAGAACGTAAATATTTGTATGTTTTAAAACAGGAATTTTGTCTCTAAGGCTTTCACCCACTCTTGTCAACGTGGCAGATGATGACAACATCATTCACACTTTGGCTAATGGAAATATCACTAAAAATAATATTCCCTCCATGATGATTCTTCTCTTCCCTTGGTAAGTTCAAAGATGGCAGACAAGAATTGGAAAAGCAAAAAAGTCTTACTGTAATCCTTTGTCTGTCTTGCCTTCTCTTCCCTTAAACTTTCCTCTTGCAGAACTGCTGAAGTCTTTGGCTGAACCAAAGAAATTGGTTTGGACCTGGTACAGGGGTCTTTTATCAGAGCTGTATGTACTTAGCATGCCTCGTGTCCGCAGTGTCCTATACAGCTGGTGCTTGGGTCGAGCTACCAGTCCCTTGGTTGACCCTTCACTTATCATCCTCTGTGTTTATGAGACACTACCTCTTAGGGTGATTCAATACAGGAGAAAGAAGGGGTATGAGGCATCCTGAAAGCAATCCATATTTTTTTTTTAATCATAATTTTAGTTTTAAACTGCTGCTGCTTAACTTTCTAACGCAAAAGCTGATGATAAGGGAAATATAGTTTAGCACTGCCTTTTTTCTAACCTTCAATGAAATCATTCTTCAAGGAAGGCTGTTCAGTCCAAACTTCTTTTTTTTTTTAGCCACATTTTTCTATTTTCTCCTGGTGAAATAAGAAACCACCTATTTCAGTAAGCGGTTGTGACCTGTTTATCACTTGTGTATCAGGATCAACTGCTATTGTCACAGTGTGGTGTTTCAGGCAAATATTGGCAGCCATTTACACACTTCCACTTGGTTGCGATTCAAAGCCATATGAAACTTCACATTTCACGTGATTTGGTGTGACATCATAAATGTGTTGTGAAAACATAAATACATTTAATCTGTGCACTTGAGCAAACCTTCTGAGGAAGCTAAATTACTATCAAAAATAAGTCTGTGCTTTTCTTGTATTGGGTTTTTTTGAGGAATAATTCACCCCAGTCCTATGAAATAAATGTTATCACCAATTTCATAACATTAAATTGAATAGTTGATTTATTTACTGTGAAGTTGCACCTCATTCATAAATATAATTTCTTACATTCACCAAAAATTGTCATTATATATATTTACTGAAAGAAGAAAAGCTTTTGATTTAGAGAATTAATTGAAGACTTGGAATCAGAAGTTTCATAAGGTCCTGCTCTCCCATTGTGATATACAAATGCAATGTTTGCCTCAGTGTCAGAACATGAAAATAACATTGTGGTGAATGGAATCTACAGGCTTCCGAAAACTGCTTTACATTTTCTAGCAGTTTAAGGGTGAAGACTTAAATTCTCTCATCTTTAAAAAAGCAGAAATGCATGCACGTGCTGCTGTTACGCGCTTTTATAGTTTCCTTTGCTTTACACTCTTTTCCTTCAATATATGTATCTGTCGGAGGGGAGTGGGGGACGAAGACAGCAGGGACATGAAAGAGGTCGCAGTCCCTGCATTTGCCCTATCTGCTGCTTCGTTGACCCCCCCAGATCCCTCAGGCCTGAGCGCCAAGGCTGGAGCAGACGAGGGCAACGCCCCAGCCCAAAGCAGCGTCCCTTGGTGTGCTGGGACCAGGCTCTGCCTGGCATCGCCAGCTACTCTGCAGCACACAGTGGGTCTCCAAGGGGCTCTTTCCTCCTCAGGGTCTGGCTCATGGCAGTACGAGTTTCTCCAGTCGCGTGTCCCACACAGGGAGGACGTGTAATTCACGTGCTACTTAGGCAGCAAAAAATTTCTTGCGTCCTGACCTAGATAAATCAAATATTATCCTAATTGGGCAGACTTAATTGGTGTTTGGAGGCATTTTTAGAGATAGTTTTCTATTTCTACTGGGAATGTTTTCATATTTTTGTTTATAATTTACTCCACAAATTTGTTTATTAACAATTCTTGGCATTTCTTTCATCTTCCTATGAATTTCTGCTTGAGAGCAAGGAAAGTATATCTTTGTTCTCAGGAAAGAAAAGTTACTTTGAGTTTTACTTTGAAGCAGCCAATGATATAACTGAAATGTCATGAATAATTTAAGCAAACATTGATGCAAATGTTACTAGAAATAATCAAGGAACTTTAGAGGTTGTAAATAAAACCAATTTAAAGATTAAAATTGATGCAACTTACAATTCTAATTTTGTATACACACAAAAGTAGGACAAAATAGTATTCTGGAACATATGGGAATGGAACAAACAGCGCCGGCTTCATGTGGATGATTCATTTGTGAGTAAAAGAACTTAAATATCTTACTCAGGCTTGCGTATGTACAGCAGGAACACTGACTTTAAAAGTTTTTTAGCTTTCATCGTGATATTTTGAAAGAGCTATATGATTTCATAGCACACATCGATAGTCTGAATGTAAATAGTTGCACCGTTTGCTTCTCTGTATGCTCCAACATCCTAAACTGCTTGGCCTAAATGACCTTGTGATACTTGCTCTATAATATTATAGACTATCTTATTCCTGGTAATTTAACCAAGGAAACTGCAGGAGAATTATGTTGGTGGAGGTGGCATTCGCCAACCATGATACTAGGTTTTCTGGTATCTGCAAGACTTTTGCTTTTCTTATTCCGGGATCCAAGTCTTACCCTGTCGCTTTTTTCTCTTGGTTATCCAGATATTTCAGTCCACTGTTACTAAGCAGGTTTCATGCTTTGGGACACACTCTGTATGTGTAGAGAATCACAAACCTGATATTTCAACTCAGTGTTTTCATGTGTTTCATGCGATTTTTTTTTTTTTTTTTTTTTTTTTTTTTCACCCCACGAGTGATGATTCAGTGTAGGGGAAGGCTGGCAGCCTTGGCCGGTCTGTGCTGGGCAGCAAAGCACCATGCTACAGATTCCCCAGACAGCAGCTGGCAAAGTGCAATTGCTGCACGGTGCATCTCAGTACCACACCATCCACAAATATAAGTTTGGGACCCATACACACGGTAACATATTCATGATGGCATGATTTGCCTAAAGAGTGTGTGAACAGTGATGCTGGAATCCACAGGGTATCTACAGTCCTCTGGATTGTGCTTAGTTTTAAGTAGATAACGGAGGGACCTTTGTTTGATAGTATTTTTCAGACAGGCTAAAAAGTATTTCTCTCAAATGTTTTAGAAGAGTATAAATAAGCTACAATGAGACTAAAACAGCATTTCAACCACTTCAGTTTACTACCAGTCATTCTGTATCAGTACTGGTAAAACAAATAGATGGAGAGAAAAGAAAGTTAATCTGTATGGGTGGAATTTTTAACAAACAGTAAAGAGTAAGTTCATGCATTGCTTTTGGTTGTTTTGGGTTTTTTTTCAAACATTGTGGTGATGATAGTGCAAAGCTATCTGATTCAGATATAATTGTGTTACTATAGTTTATTTCTCAACAGAAGAGGTTATAAAAAAATACTTGAAAGATTTAATTAAAATCTGTTCTCTCACATTTAATACTGCCTAATGCTTTTAATTAATCTGAATATCCTTAATTACTTCTGTAATTTTTACCATGTGTAAATAGCTAATTAAAGTATTAACCACCATCAAATGTTGTCTAGAATTAAATATATAAATGCTCTGTCGCTGATTAAGAGGATTACATGAAAAAATAGTTGAGTTTCAGGTATGAATGGTTTCTGAATGCAAATACAAACAGATTAGCTGTAGTAAAAGGGGAAGCAGATGAAGGAGATGGTTATAGTTTCCTACTGAGCCAGCCAATATAAGAATTCTGTAGCTCTAGTGGTGCTTAGAGAAGTTTGGAGGTTGTTCTAAATTTCACCAGTTAGTTACAATCCTTGAGGGACTGTCTGTCAACGGAGATTGCTGGAATGCAATATATTCAACCTCTTTTACTGGGTTTCAAGGACCAGATGGTAGGGGACATAGTTATGACCTACATCCTCTGAGAAAACTTCCTTTCTCATTTCCAGAGTCATGCAAAAGGAACAGAGAGCTTTTCTTGCTCCTGGAGGTTGCACTAAAGAATAGCCTCATATTTGTATGTGAGCCAAAATCAGATGGTGAAAAATGCAGCGTAAATGTTGAAGGAGAATAATTTGACCTCTTCCTCACGATCAGCTTGGGAAAACCATCAACACAAATTCTCCATAAAGATATCCTCTGGCATAACTGTCTGTTGTAATGAAATACAAGCCCATAACCTCTTAGCCTGGACCAACCTGAACCAGTAAATTCCCATGGGTGTCTCTACAGTGTGCTCTTTAGCCATTATGACTGTGGAATTAGCTCATGCTGAACTAATCCATCCCTGCCCTGTGGCACAGAGTTGCCATAATCAGGAACATAAGGGATCTCTTAGGTAGATAATCAGCTGTTGGGTTTTTTCATGTGGTGAAAGTAAAAGCTGCTTTTCAAGACCTATACAAAGGGTTTGCTTAAGAAGGCCAAACCAATAACTTGATTTCAGTTTCCAGGGGGATTTGATTATTCTGGAAATTCAAACTTCAAAGGTTTTTAGAATTTCAGGTCATTTCTCCAGGTCCTTGTGTTACTTGTGACAGCATTCCCCACTTAAAAACCTGTGGACTAGAGATAATCAAATGAGATATTTTAATATGTAGTACTATTATTGTTTTTTGGTCTCCTGAAAGCCTTCTATAGATAATTAGACAATTAGCTCTTTTAGCAGACCTTACTCCCAGTGGTCATTCCAGGTCCTATTTCAAAAATGAGATGGTGCAGGCTCTTGAGTTGGCAAAGCCTCAAACCAGTAATGAAAAGCTGAAAAGCTCTTTTCTTTAAAATAGTCTCCAATGCTGACAAAAAACATTTCTTACAATTTATAGAAAATGTCATCAGGTTTTGCCTTCATTATTTAAACAGTGTCTCAGATATAGCATATTGTGCCTTATGCATGTATGTTCCAAGGGCTTTTTTGTATGCTTTTTGCCGTTAATTAGAGAGTGGCAGATAGAGACTGGTTTTAGGTGCCTTCTAAACCTTTTATTATGGAGAGCTAAGCCAAGATTAGAAAAAGTTCACTTCTTGTTTTGGTACTACTTTGATGTTATCTGAGTGCTCACAACGAGGAAACATGATTTCAAGCGCAGTGCTCCTGGAAAGCCTTCCCCAGGTATATAGGTGTTCCCCATACGTAGATCTACCACTGTTAGTGAGACATGGCTTTGGGGAATCAAGTAGTTTGCATTTCTGTATTCTGGTTTAGAATGACTAGGCCCAGCCTCACATCTAGGTTCTACAGACATGAGATTCAAAGAATAATTTTCTAATGTTTGCCCCGGCTGATTTTTACTATAGCTCGCACTCCCTATCTCTAGCTCCCACCCGGAAAGACAAGGGAGCAGTGCTGTATGTCTCTGTCTTCTTCCTGAACACCCACTTGACTATATAAGACAACTCTACAACTTTTTCTCCCGGCAGAGAAGCAATATTTCAACTGGGAATTGCATCCAAGTTGTAGTGAGGTTTTTTTGTTTGGTTTGTGTTTGGGGTTTTTTTTCCCCATAATGCAAATCAGGAGCAGTGGCATCAGAAAGTATCATTTGGCTCATTAAGTATTTTATTGCTGCTTAACCATTAGACATATTTTATGGCTTTGTAGTTTAATTGTTGTGGGCTCAAGTTAAGTTACAAACAGGAAATGAATATTTTGATTAGTCTTTTACATAAACCAGCTTTTTGTGGAAAATTATCTGTCTACTTTGAATATTAAATGTTCTGTCCTTAGCCATGCTGAAAATTCCACTGGATATTGCATCTGAGTTTTTTAAATTATCCCCTGAGATTCTGGAAATATTGCATAAAAAAGTTCAATTTCCTTTGTCTTCATTGACATTTTGACTTAATTAGCTAAAAATGATAATATCTCCCTAAAGTATGGATAATTATATTGATGTCATTTTTGCTTAGACTGGTGGCATATTGCAGATCTTTAAGTTTTATTTTGAAGTATGTTTGAAATTTGTGGTGGTACACTCAGAATCATAAGATTCACTTCATTTACATTTATGAACTTGTTATTTCTGGCATCCTTTAGAGAACTGAACTACCTTCCATATCAAAACAATGACAATAATTTGTATAAGATCTCTTCCTTTTTCCATCAGATGTAGGGTGTGGGTACTCTGATGGGAATCATAGGCAGGATGGCTAACATCCATATTTGCAAAGCTGCCTGAATAGATGTGATAAGGTTAGTTTGGAATAGGTTGTATCACACAGGTGTATTTTCTTTGTATTACCCCCAAACTGGTCACAGAAGATGGAGAATTTTAAGGGAACGACGCAGAGGACTGAGAGGAAAAGAAAGTCTCCTGTAAGGCAACTGAATGCTCTGCTAGAGAACTGGTTATGTCCTGGCCTCTGCTACAAAGCTCTTACGTCACACAAGGAAAAAAAGGGATTCGCAGATAGTCACCAACTGTCTGTTTTTTATTTTGTTGCTGTCTAACTTAATAATCAGTACAGAAATACTGAGCACTGACACCTTGTAGTGCATTGGGAGCTGTGCTTTGAAAATATAAAGTGCTGTAACAGAAACTACTATTAGGTAAACAATGAGGTCCTACATTCTCTAATTCTGCATCTAAAATGAACAGACTTTTTGTTTAACTGATCCTTATTGTGCCTCATCCATAAAATGGGAATAATATAGCTGTTTCTTCTACCTGGGGCTGTTATGAAAATTAATTTATCCCTTGATTAGCAATTGCATACAACCATATAAAGAACATTAAAAAAAATTGGAAAGGAATTCTTCCAATTGTCTTCAAAGCAAGGGCTGAGCAGTGTATGCAAGTCAGCCTTTTTTTTTCTTTTCCTTGAAGAGAACAGCAAAAAGAAGAAATTTTAACATGGGTCCCTGGAAGCAAATTCAGTCTGTCTCTGAGAACAACTGGAGCTGAGGTCTCCAAAGACTTTATATTTTAAAGATTGTGCTTAGAATTTGTTGTTTTCTGAAACATCACCCTTCTGGCCTGAAAGGTCTCAAGTTTATTCTTGAAAACATTTAGTACATTTGATCAAAATTCCTTTTTCTTTTCTCCTCTCTTCTTTTCTCCTCTCTTCTTTTCTCCTCTCTTCTTTTCTCCTCTCTTCTTTTCTCCTCTCTTCTTTTCTCCTCTCTT
>JANHGO010000044.1:22795353-22813730 GCA_024606505.1 Aquila spilogaster | reverse complement strand
TGGAGATATACAAAACCCATCTGCATGCCCTTCTGTGCAACCTACTCCAGGGAATCTGCCCTTTTGTTATAGTTACTGTATTCAAAGGGCATTTTCAGTGACTACAGTAAAAATTTATTGAAGAGTCCATGTTCATATAACAAAGAAGTCAACACATCTGCAGTAAAGGAAAACGTCACTTAGTATGGTGATAGTATAAGTAGACTTCTTAATGTTTTTGAAACAGGCTGCATCCTTACCTAGCAAAATAAAAGAAGTAAACAACAACAACAAAGCAAGCTAACAACAAGCATGCTCCCTGAAACTGTAACTCATGTCAAAATGTGTGATGATTGCTGGAATTCTAATCTAATATTTGGGTTCTTGTTCTCCAGATTGGTTAATGTTGCCCATCCCTCTAAGCGCATGCTTTTTAGTTAAAACAGATATTCAAATGTTTGGCTATTTCTCCAAATTCTTGACCTTGCCCAGAAAATGTCTTGGGTGTTTTTGGAAGACATTGCCTGACAGCACGAAGTCAAATTCCTTGTTGTTTTGTGGTGCGTTCTTGTTTATTTGTTGTTTTTCCTTTTCTCATTCCGGATTTCCTTTTCATCTTAGCATAGATTATAGAAATATTTTCCTTTTAGAAAAATATATGTATCTCATGAAAGAACTACTTTCCCCAAGTCATTTCGAACATGTAAGGATTTGGCTGTGACAAAGCAATTGCTTTTGTTTACATCCATTTCAGCCTATGTATGCCCAGACTGTAAAACAAATTATGGTACTGATGGTTGCATTTACAGTAAGAAACCAAAATAAAAACTGATGTAGTTCTTTAGTCTTCATTTTATGTGAGATTTAATGGTATGGGTTTATGGTAATGCTTTTAATAAGCTAAAGTTGGTTTGCCCAACTGGTTCCTTCTCTCATCAACTTTAATGATGTTGCTAGCTTAAGAATGAGAACTGATGTCCAAGGAGAACAGTTTCCACTAAAGTTATCAGGTAAGGATTGCTTTATCCCCATGTTTCAGAGAGAAGGGATTTATGCCTCTAAGGTCAAGGACCACACACGCACCATTACTAGCCTCTGTTTAACCAAAGTAATTTTCTGGTAGAGCTGTGAGAAGAATGAAACAAATGGATTTGCAGCAAACCTGAGTTTTCCTGGCTGATGCAAATGCAGCCTAGGAAAAGGGTTTATTGCTCTGCGGTGCTGTGTCTAGAAGTTGTCCAGGATCAAAAAAAATTAATTTAGGAAAGAGTGAAGGGGACAGAAAAGAGTGCCCAAAGGAACTGTAGGAGGGGAACACGTGCTCCACAGAGCAAAAAGTTTTGTTCAGCTAATGAGAATGTTTGTCCTTCTCACCGATAATTTAGAACGTGCCTTTGCTGCACAACAGCAATGTTGACAAATACACATCAACACTCTCATGAAACGAGAGGGATTTGATACAAAGATTTAGGGGAAATTCTTCTTTTCTAAATTGATATATGAAGGAAGATTTCACTCAGCTCTGGAGCAGTGTATCAGAACAGCGCAGTCCCTGTGCTTCTGTGTGGCAGATCATAAGCAGTAGTTAGACACCAAAGTGGATCCTGTATCTGTAGATTATGAACAATTATCTTTAATACAGGGCCGTGAGACACAATCTGAGGTGTGCTGCTTGACTTCAACAGCTCGTGGACTTAAAGTCAACTTAAGCGCACTGTGGGTGTATATATTTGCCTTCCTCAGACTGAAGTTTAGCAAGCTTGTGAAGCACTCATCAAGCATGGTGAATGGAATTTACAAGTACTAAATGGCATTTAAACTGTTTTGCTTGTCTGCAGTGAGGTCAGAGCAGTTTTCCTATAAATTTTGTTCTTCCTTCATTACTAAATTAGTTTTACTGTTGTTTTTTTACCCACTTTTTGCCCTTTGTTCAAATGTTAATAACAATCATCTTTCTACCTGTCAGATTTAATTTATGTTAATTTAATTAACGCGAGTGTATCTTGCTAGATTTTAAGTGTAGCATCAATTCTAGCAATCAATTTTTCCAGCCTTAATTATTCCTTTAAGTTGTAAAAAAAAAAAAGAAAGAAAAAAGAAAAAGTTTTTTGCAATCCTGATGCTATGTTATTTGAGGCAGAATTCTACCCAGCATACTTCTATGCTTTTAAGTCAAATACTGCTCATTATTTAAATATGATTTATCTGCATAGAATTAACTATGAACCCTTGATGAGAGATGTTTTCAGTTACTACAACATAGTTGTGACTCAGTGCGTTCTGCTTACACTGAATTTATGCCATGATTAAATCTGGACCTACGCAATGAGTATCTACATTTTCAGTGACTATTTGTGAGTGAACTGATTGAATTTACCTCGTTTAAGTCAATGAATCTCATTAAAATAAGGTGGAAATTTTGTTTATTTTACCTTTTATGTTCATTTTATTCAGTGGATTAGGCAGTCATCCTTGTAATTGAATTATGAATTTCATCCCGTCTCCAAATGAAGTCTGTATTGCCGATTGCTAAAGCAACCTAAAGACTGCAAGATATAATGACTCACTTGAAACGGTTTGGATGTGGATTCCAATTGAGATAAGCAGCCAGCATTTCATATTTGAAGCTTATCTTGAATGCTCTGGGTCTGGAAAACTAAGCTGTTGTCAGGCTTTTTTAAAGGTTTCATGTGCCTCTGAAAATGCATCTTCAGATCTCATTGAAAATCATAAATAAAGAAAAAGAGAAAAATTAATGGAGTCAATTCTAAAATCTTTTTTTTTTTTTCATATCTCAGCAGGGTTTATGACATGAAAATAAGCTTGAATTAATTCCAAGTCACTCATTCATAAGTATTAAAATTCAGGTTGAGTTGCTTTTATTCTCAACAGTTTTAGAAGGTAATGTACTCTGTGCCAAATGGAAGTATTTTTATTTATCATTTGAACGCTACTATACACTACTGAAGAAGAAATTGTTCTTATACTTGTGGATATATTTTGTAAATGTTTAGCTAAGAGTTCAGCTTGTATTGAAGTATAATAAACAGGTATGTATAATGAATGTAGGTAGATACACTGGTTAGGATTACAGTTAACTATATAGCTGTAAATCAAGTGTGATTACAGCACGTCAAAGTACAGCAGTTTTATACTAGTTTGTAGAGAGCTGGGAATGGTTATTAAGATGCATTCATACTGTTTTGTAGATTTATGTAGTCTGTTTTAGTCGATTAACACTCAAGTAGCTGGCTATCTGATTCTTTTAAGTTAAATATACTGCATGATTTGGGTTACATTTATATATATAAACTCTTCTTTCCTAAGCAGATGTGGTTAATAAGTGCTATTCCTGTTGATAATAGATTAGGAAATGCAGATCTCTCATAGTCAATATATGCATTTATTCTGTGAAGGCTGGGATGGAACTGTATATGGTATTCCTCTTAAATGCTCAAATAGGCAAGGAATTAGTTTCCTATCGATTTTTCCCTTTCAATTTTGGAGAAGTCTGAAGACTGTATTATTCAGTATTCTTAATTTGTATCAGTCGAATTTCCAGAACGCATACTGTAAAATCTACAGATTAGGATACAGATTATGACACATCCCTAATAGTTGGTGTGAACAGTTACCATATCACCCAGAAAGTATATTGGCAAAGGTGGGTGCGCTGTCTGTCACTACAGTGATCTCAGCAGCAAAACGGATATTTAATGTAATTCAGAGAATCTGTATCTGCATATATTACCAGTTCCATAGCTCAGAATTGTTTCCTTCTTAGATTCCTATGGCTCAAAGCTCTGAATTTCAAAGGGTTGAACTTCTCCCTATCTTTATGTGCCTTAACATAAAGGTGCTTTTTTTTTTTTGAATCGCAGATAAGTTAGATTTGTGTAATATGCTAGATAGTGATAATGACTGTTATGGATGGCAGAAAGATGTCCAGGCAGTATACAACAACATAGAGAGATCTTCCTCCTGAGTGGCATGAGGGGAGACATAATTCCACTCTATCCGGATCATGTTTGGGATGAGTTGAGTCCTCTGGGTTTCTGTCCTCGTAGAAATGAGGCTTCTGTTTGGCTGTGTAGTTCACCACAGAAAAAAAAAAACAAGTCTGTTTTGAATCCTGAATGCACGGTGTCACAAATGGGTATAATTGGATCTCTAGCAGGATGACTAATCTTACTCTCTTTTTAAAGTATCTGTTACCTCATAAGGATGAAAGAATAAAAACAGGATAAAGCCCATAGCAAAACAAATTTTTTTTACCATCTGTTTGATTTATGTCTACTTTAAACTGCCTGTATTTTAGAGAGAAATCTGTTTTCTATCTTCAAAAAGATGAGATTCAACATCCCTCAGCAGCTAATTTTTAGCACTTAGAGGTTCCCTAGGGCTGCTGTCAGCTACAACTTATTGCACAGGTACTTTTCACTAAACTCATTATAAAGTGATTAGCCTCCAGGAAGATAGTGCAGTGCTACAGCCCACTCACAGTGTATGCAGTTTTGCAGCTGAATTCTGCATTGTCAAATTTTATCAAATGCTGAGTGTAGAAAGTCAAGGGGCTGAACAGATAGCTTAGAAATGACAGCCTTCCTGTTAACACCCCATAGCTGTTCAAGAACGAGCATTTCCGAGGTGTGTTCTTCGGTCGCTGGATTATGGTAAGAACAGTGATAAACCATTGACCAACTGAAGTTATTAATGCTGAGTGTATTTCACTAGTTACTAGTCAGGCTTTTTTTTGTTGCTTTTAATTAAACAACGTGTTTGTTTTGTAGGTGGGATGCTCCTGCATTGATACCTAACCACACAAAGCAGTTTGCAAATGGTATCTTTGGGCCAGGAAGGCTGCTGTGGGAGAGTGGGTCTAGTGTGAGTTCCTCAACTGCATCAAAGACGCATAAGTGCAGTAATGCCAGTGGTGTAGCCCAAACTCTTTTAGTATAATCTTACATGCAAATGGCACAGATTTGTCTGTTAAAAAGCAGCAGTATTTCTGGAAGGGTACGGTCCTTAGGAACTGGTAGTCCTCTTCAGACTGTTTGAGAACCTGCAAGGGGTTTTCCAGCCCTATAGCCATGGCCAGCTGTTCTTTGTGGGTCTAGGAGAAGCTGTGCAGTGTAAAACCTCAGATGTGAATTTTGAGAAGATATCTGTATGGAGATATTATTCTTGTACTGTGAATATTGCGAGCAGTGGAATCATATCAGTGCTCTGTTGCTTGTGTCCAGAAAGCAGTTGTGAAAGAGGTGAAAGCAGGAGGCAGCAGGCAACAACCTGTCCAGGTGCAGGAAACAGCCTGTCAACATCTGAAGTGTGTCCTACCCAGGACTGAAAGGGACGTTTGTACAGAACAGGATGGGGGATTGTTTAGAAAGGGTCTTTAAGCCAAAGGACAGGAAGGCAGAGTGGGACTGTAGCAAGCCGGGCTGTGAATGGGAGGCCTGAGAGAGCATTTGTGGCTGGGCTTCTGCTAGCAAGGCAGCAACAGCTCAGCAGGTTTTGATCCTGTTTCCAGCTTTAGTCTACACTAAATAGACTAAAAACATAACCAGTTAAGTTAGGACAATATGCATATCTTTGTTTGCTGTGGCGGGTGGCATAAAACAACATTTAAGGCTTTCCAGAGGACTTCAGCTCATTCTGAAACTTAAGGGTTAGTGAATTATTTTTTTTGCCCTTCTGGAAGAAGTAGGGGTTTTTTTTGTGTGTTTGTATTCGATCATGTGATTAAAGATAATGCCTTCATGACAGTAAATCGATGAGGTCATATCTATTTACCTGGAGAATGAAAGTGCACAGCATCGGCACCATGACTTGGGGAGCTGCATCCCTCCCAGCTTTCCTCATTTATGATTCACAAACAGGTGCTTTCCTTGTTTCTCACTGTTTCCCCGTATTTACTCATGAGCTGCATGTAGGGGTTCAAGCAGCTTCAATGATCGTTTTGATTTGAATCCCTACGTCAGTGTTCCTTAACGCTGTCAAATGTTTTATCGCTGGAAGTGCAGTAAAAATTCCCTCAAAATGATGGCACATGAACAGACCCTAATGAGGTTCATTTTGCAGAGCAGAAGAGAAGCTGAAATGTCAGTTCTGGCAGCTGAAAGCGTACAGGATCCTAGCCCAGGATTTCCTACAAGACAGCTATCTGAGAGGGCAGCTGTTTCAATAAACATGTTAAAAGTAAAGCTTCCCTTTTGTGCCTCAAAATCCCTAATTAATTAGAGCGGAGTTATTGGAGCTTGGAGGTGCTTCTAGTCCTACCACCCAGCCACCTTGGGGCAAGCTCAAAACCAGAGGCTGAGCAAATGGTACGCAACTGTGCTGGAGTGCTTCCAGGTAAAGAAAGCATCGCACCTCAGAGCTCTCTGGGGGAAAGTGCACAGATCAGAGGCAGAAAGTAACCACAACTCCTGCTTTATTAAATAGAGCTGATATGGACCTGTCCAGATAACAGGGACTGCTATTCACAGCTGCCTCGTATGTCATCAGAGGCAGAGCCAAATTTGTAAAGCCAGCAGTGTGAATCATGAGAGGGAGAGACACTTTTCTTCCTTGTTGAGATAAACGGCATTAACTCCCTTGTTGCTGTGTTCCATTTCTTTAATTATTTGTAACAGGAGAAAGGAAGCCATGAGGAGTAGGAGCTGTGGGGTTTTGTTGTTTGTTTGTTTGTTTTCCACAACTCCAGCTAGTTTGTCTGGGAATGCTTTTGATGTGAGATCAGCTTTCTTGTCTTGACAGCTACTACTACCTAAATGCATACACTTGCATTTCAAAGGTCATTTGCTGTTGCTGCTTGGTATTCTACTTTTTCTCCAGGAATCATCCCAAAAGGCAGTTGAATACTGATGTTGTTAGTGCTGATTGTGGCAAATGCCTGGTGAGTTAGCTTGTGAATAAATGAGAAGACAATGTATCCTAATACATATGTTCATACCCTGCTTGATACAGTACGGCTGGTGTCAAGCTGATCCGTCGGAAAAACTCCAAGCTTTTATTTGCTGATTTGGTCAGTATTTGTCTTGACAACAAAAGAAATGGTTCTTCAGCTTTATAATAAAGCCTTTTTAGTGGAATGGAAGGAAGACAGGTAGTAATACATTGCGAAGGAGAACTAGTCACTCAATATATATCACTAACGCTTTTTCAGTGTGAGTGACTGTGAGGTCTCCAGTCTACCCATGTATCACAGAGCAGTGCTAACAGTCAGCACTGCGTGTTGTCAGAAAAATATTCTGCTTAATGCATCTCTTTGTCATAAGAGGTTGCTGTCAGATGTTGTTTATTTTTCTTTCTGAAGTTATGAGGACTAAGGGCTTGCGGGATTTTATTTCTTCAGTTCTTTTTTTCTTCCCCCCCCCTCTTTTTTTCCCTCTGCAAACACGTGGACACTTACCCTTTTCACACAAGCCAGAGTTCAGGAACAAACGATCTGAAATGAAATGTTTATTTCTGGGCAGTGGTTCCCGTACAGTACTGTTTGCAAACAGTAATAATTCCTGCAAAGACTAAAACAGGAAAATAAATCAGGTATCCGAAATGCGCACGCAGATAGATTTCAACTTTCTGTTGGTGAAAACTGAACCTCAACTCTGCCTCAATTTCAGTCCGTGAGAAGATCTCTTTTATTAGAAAAGATTGAGCTTCCCTTCCCACGAGTTGCGTTAACAGACATTCCTGGCTTTTCAGATGCTGGTTCCAGATCTTGAAGAGCACAATGATAATGGCTATTTAAGCTGTGATGCAGGAAAAAACCCTTTTCCTTCTTTGGATAGATGTCATAATTCTTTTATTTATGTATTTTAGCTAGATGAAGGTCAAATCATCTAATTTTGATGGGCGATGTTTGCAGTGTGATCATATCTCAAGAATGTTATTGCCTTAATGAAATTTAAATAGGTTGGCAGTTTTCATCTCTGAAGTTGTGTGTCACTTTGTGGGTAGGTCTCGAATGTAGCTCCAAGAGCGTGCTTACTCAAGTACATTTCAATTTACTGATCTTTAAGAAAACTTTGAGCAGCATCTTAAGAAAGAAACACTAATATGCTCCTTTCTAAGGTTCTCCCTATGCATTTTAGAGACTATTTTTCCTCACCAACAGATTTCTGTTCTACTTATTTGTCTACGTCAGATGTTTTCACTCTGATGTCTATATTAAGAAGTAAGTTTGTTTCCCACATCACCTTTTTTGCTTTGGATATATTGTAACCTTTTAATTCTTCTTTGGCATCTTCTGATTATGTTGGGAGCAAGTAAATGTTAGGATGACAGACAGTACTCTAAAAATAAGATCTACAAAGAAAAAGTTACTGAAACCTTTCAAGCAAATGTGAACAGCTTCCAAGCGTGCCATTCTCCCAGCCTTGCCCTGAAGAAGCTCGAGCTCATTCCACCTCTCGAGCTAGCTTCTAAGTGTGGGCCATCTGTCTCCTTAGCTTTACATCATTAGTCATTTATTTCTATTCAGATAATTCCTAGCAGATGTCTCTCTTTTCAGACCATTTCTTCTAGGTCTTTAGCATAGAATAATAGTTATTCTTTAAGATATCTGTGTGCCGAGATTTGATATCTCTTTAAGCCTGAACAGTTTTAACAACTTAACATATGCTTTTGCTCAATCTCTTCCTTGTTTCTGTTGCCACAAAGAAAGTAAATGTTTGTAGATCTTAAAATGTGAATTTCATTTCTAAGGCTTTCACCCACTCCTGTCAGCGTGGTAGATGATGGCAACATCATTCACATCTGAGCTAATGGAAATATCGCTAGAAAATAATATTCCCCCTGAGGTGATTTTTCTCTTCCCTTGCTAAACTTCAGGAAGGCAAGCAAGAAATGGAAATGCAAAAATGCCTTACTGTAATGCTTCCTCTATCTTGCCTTCTCTTCCCTTAAATTCTCTTCTTGCAGAACTGCTGAAGCCTTTGGCTGACAGGAAGGTGCTGGTTGGCACTTGGCACAGTGCTCTGTTGTCAGAGCCGTAGGCAGGGCACCCCGATCTGCGGGGCCCAGTACAACCAGTACAGCGCACGCAGCCGGCCCCTTGGTGCATCCTTCGCTTCTGCTCCTCTGTGCCGGTGAGCCTCTTCGGGGGACTCAGCAGAGGAGGAAGAAGGGGAACAAAGCATCCTGAGAGCAATCTGTTCTTTTATCAGAATTTTCATTTTAAACTGCAGCTGCTTAACTCTCTAATGTGGAAGCTGATGATAAGGGAAATACAGCTTAACGCTGCTTTTTTTCTTTCTACCCTTCAATGAAATCCTTCTTCAAGGAAGGCTGCTCAGTCCAAACTTTTTTTTAAACCACATTTTTCCCCATGAAATAAATCACCTGCTTCAGTGAGTTGCTGTGACCTGTTTCACTTGCATATCAGGATCAACTGCTATTGTCACAGTGCGGTGTTTCAGACAAATATTGGCAGCCTTTAACACGCTTCCGCTTGGTTGTGATTCTGAGCCATATGAAACTTCACATTTCACATGATTTGGTGTGAAATCAGAAACATGTTGTGATAACAAAAATATGCTTAATCGTGCACTTGAGGAAACCTCTTGAGGAAGCAAAAATAAATCTGTGCTTCTCTGGTATTGTTTTAAAGTTTGTTGAGAAATAAGTCACCATCAAACTTCATAATGTTAAACTGAATTGTTTATTTACTGTGAAGTTGCATTTGACTCATAAATGTCATTGCTTGCATTCAGAAATTTGGCATTGTATTTATTTACTGAAAGAAAAGAAGAAGGATCTCAGTTGGGAGTTTCGATTCAAGGCTTTCAATCAGAAGCTTCATAATGTCGCACTCTTCCACGGTCATAATCACGTGACGTTTATCTCACTGCCAGAATGTGAAAATGAGACCAGGAGTTTAGGGTGACAAATTCCAATAAGCCCAGCCCAATTTCTCATCCTTTAAATAAGCAGAAATGCATACAAATGCTCTCGTTACATGTTTTTACATACTTCATTTTTTTTTTAGTGCTATATGGAAGAAGAAGAGTGTGTCTGTTTGCTGGGGGGGAGGAAGGCAGCGGGGACGTGAAGTATACCCCCCACACTTGCCTGTCTCCTTTGTTGGCACCACAAGCCCCAGGCCTGAGTCTGAGGTAGTGGGGAGACTGTCACAGCTCCAAACACGGTCTCAGGGCACTGTCTGGCACCAGCCCCTTCCTTGCAGCACGCAGCAGGTCTCCACATGGCACTCAGCACCTGTGGGTCTGGCTGGTGGCAATATGACCTGCTCCAGTCATGGGTCCCATGCAGCAGGGAGTGCGTAATTCAGATGCTACTTAAGTGGCAAAAATTTGGGGTCCTGACCTAGATAAATCAAATATTATCCTAATTGGACACACTTAATTGGAGTTTGGAGGCTTTTTTAGAGAGAGAAAATATTCCCACCAGGACTGGAAAACTTATTTCTGTTTATAATTTACTCTGCAAATTTGTTTATTAACAATTCTTGGCATTTCTTTCATCTTTGTATGAATTTCTGCTGGAGACCGAGGAAAGGATATCTTTGTTCTCAGGGAAGAAAAGTTGAAAAGTTACTTTGAGTTTTACTTTGAAGCACGCAGTGATATAACTGATATGTCATGAATAATTTAAGCAAACACTTGATGCAAATGTTACTAGAAATAATCATGGAACTTTAGAGGTTATAAGTAAAACCATTTGAAAGATTAAACTTGATGCATCCTACAATTCTAATTTTGTATACCTACAAAAGTAGGACAAAATAGTATTCTGGAGCATATGGGAATGGAACAAACAGCACAGGTGTTCGTGTGGGTGATTCATTTGTGAGTAAAAAAGGCAGAACTTAAATATCTTACTCTGGCTTGCGTACATACACCAGGAACGCAGAGTATAAAAGTCTTCAGGCTTTTGTGGTGGTATTTTGAAAAGAGCTATATGGTTTAGTAAGCGCACATCTTATTGGTAGTCTGAATGTGAATAACTGCACCATTTGCTTCTCTGTATGCCCCAACATCCAAAAATCCTTGATCTATGTGACCTTGAGATGCTTGTTTAGAATATCGGTGTTATTCCTGCTGATTTAACCTGCAGGGCAATCATGTAGGTGGAGCTGGTGTTCACCAGATACAATGCCAGACACTGTGGGATCTACAAAGCTTTTGCTTTTCTTTTGGAATTTATGTCTTAGTGTGTTGCTTTTTCCTCTTGGTTGTCCAGTTATTTCAGCCGACCATTGCTCAGTAGCTTCTGTGCTTTAGGATGCAGTCTGTAAGTGCAGGTAATCACAAAACTGGTGTTTCACCATGGTGGAAAAAAAACTCACGTTATTTTTCAGCCCCCAGGTGTGAGGGTTCAGTACAGAGCTGCTGAGGCTGCTGGCCTTTCCATGTGCTGTCCTCTGGAGTACCATGCTGCAGGTTGCCCAGGTGCTGCTGGCCCAGGACACATGCCACACAGTGAGTCGTGACACCACCATGGGCACAAATCTGAGCATGGGACCCACACAGACTCACAACCACATCCTTGACTGCATGGTTTGTCCATAGGCTGCCTGAATAGCAATGCTATAATCCACAGGTATCTGCTATCTCTGGGTTTTTCTGAGTTTAAAGTAGATAAAGGAGGGATCTTTATCAGAATAGCATTTTTCAGACAAGCTAAAAGATATTAATCTCAGATGATTTAGAAGAGTACAAATGAGCTACAGTGAAACCAAGAGAGCATTCCGTATCAGTAGTGGTAGAGCAAATACATGGAAGGGAAAGAAAGTTAGTCTGTATGGGCAGTGTTTTTAATACGCAAGGAAGAATAAGTTAATGCAGTGCTTCTGGCTCTTCTTTTTTTATGCTTTACAGGCAGTGATGTTGCAAAGCTATTTGATTCAGATACTGTTACGTTACAGTTTATTTCTCAACAGAAGCGACGTAAAAAAAAATACTTGTAAGACTTAATTAAAATCTGTTCTCTCACATTTAATACTACCTAATGCTTTTAATTAATCTGAATATCCTTAATTACTTCTGTAATTTTTACCATGTGTAAATAGCTAATTAAAGTATTAACTGCCATCAAATGTGGTCTAGAATTAAATATATAAATGCTCTGTGGCTGATTAAGAGGATTACATGGAAAAAAATAGTTGACTTTCAGGTGTGAATGGTTTCTGAATGCAAAAACATATAAATCGGCTGTAGTGAGAGTGCAGGCAGATGAAGGAGATGGTTATAGTTTCCTGTATGAGCCAGCCAGTATAAGACAACTGTAGCTGCAGTGGTGTTTAGAAGTTTGGAGGTTGTTCTAAACTTCACCAATTACAGTTCTTGAGGGACTGCCTGTCAGTGGGGATGGCTGGAATGCAATATCCTCAGCCTCTTTACTGGGTTTCAAGGACCAGATGGTAGGGGACAGATAGTTATGAACTACATCCTCTGAGAAAACTTCCCTTCACATTTCCAGCACCACGCAAAAGGAACAGAGAGCTTTTCTTGCTCCTGGAGGTTGCGGTAAAGAATAGCCTCATATTTGTGTGAGCCAAAATTGGACGATGACAAATGCAGTGCAAATGTTGAAGGAGAACAATTTGACCTCTTCCTCATGTTCGGCTTGGGAAAATCATCAACGCGCATTCTGCATGATGATATCCTCTGGCATAACTGTCCACTGTAATGAAACACAAGCTGGTAACCCCACAGCTCAGATCAACCTGATCCAGTACCTTCCCATGGGTGTTTGCAGCGTGCTCTTCAGCCATCACGACTGGAATGAGCTCATGCAGAACTAATCAGCCCCTGCCCCGTGGCATGGAGTTGCCATGAACAGGAGCACGAGGGCGCCTCTTAGGAAATCACTGTTTGGTTTTTGTTGGTTTTTTTTTCCCTCTTAATTTGGTGAGAGCAAAAGCTGCTTTTTGAAACACAAAGGTTTTGTTTAAGAAGTCCAAACTGGGACGTTGATTTCAGGTTCCAGTGGGATTTAATTATTCTGGAAGTTTACCTTTTTATGGTTTTAGTTTAAAGTCAGTGCTCCGGGTTCTTCTGTTACTCGGGAGAGCATTCCCCCTCTTAAAAATGTGTGGACCAGGTACTATCAAATGAGGTGTTTAAATACATAGAACCATTATTATTTTTTCATCTTCTACAGATAAATCAGAAAATTATTAGCTCTTTTTTGTAGACCTCGCTCCCAATGGTCATTCCAGGTCTTTTTTCAGAAATTAGATGGTGCAGACTCTTGAGTTGGTAAAGCCTCAAGCCAGTCATGAAAAGCTCTTTTCTTTCAAATAGACTCTAATACTGACAAAAGACATCTCTTATGTAGAAAATCTCATCAGGTTTTCTCCTCATTATTTGAATAGCCTCCCAGATATAGTACATTGTGCCTCCTGCATGGGCTTTTTCTTTTTTTCACATGCTTTTTTGCTGTTAATTAAAGGGCAGACAGACTGTTTTTAGGTGCTTTCGAAACCTTTTAGTATGGGGAGCTAAACTGTGAATAGGGAAATGATACTTCTTATTCTGAAACTCCTTTGATGGTAACTGAGTGTTTGCAAGTAGGAGCCATTATTTCAAATGTAGTGTTACTGAAAAGCCTTTCTCTGTATATAGGTGCTCTCCATAGGTAGATCCACCACTGGTAGAGAGGTACAGCGCTAGACCTCATGCAATTCGCATTTCTTTTTTTTCTGGTTTAGACTTAACTAGGCCTAGTCTCATATCTCAGTTCTACCAATGTGAGAGATTCGAAAATTAATCTTGTACTGTGGTCTATTTGCCCCAGCACATATTCCGTATTACTGTAGTATGTGCTAACTGTACGGCTCCCACCAAGAGGGATGAGTAAACACATCTGTATAGACCCTTTGTCTTCCTGAGCACCTGTAAGGCTGTATAAGAAAACCTCTCAGCTCTTTTCTCCTTGCGGAGCAGCTTCATTTTAACTGAGAATTGAATCCAAGTTGGTGGGGTTTGGGGTTTTTTTTTTGTGTTTGTTTGTTTTTCCTCCCATAACAAAAATCGGTGGCATTAGGAAGTATCATTTGGCTCATTAAGCATTTTATTGCTGCTTAACCATTAAACATCTTTTATTGCTTTATAGTCTAATTGGTGTGGGCTCAAGTTAAGTTACAAACAGGAAATGAATGTTTTGATTAGTCTTTTACATAAACCAGCTTTTTGGAGAATTATCTCTCTGCTCTGAATGTTAAATGTTCTGTCCCTAACCATGCTGGATGTTCCACTCGATATCGCGTGTGAGTTTTTGAAATCATCCCCTGAGATACTGGAAAGTTTTCGGAAAAAAAAAAAGTTCAATTTCCTTTTGTATTCATTGACATTTTGACTTAATTATCTAAAATGATAATGTCTCCCTAAAGCATGGATAATTATATTGATGTCATTTTTGCATGGAGTGGTGGCATATTGCAGATCTCTGAGTTTTATTCTGAAGTGTGTTTGGAATTTGCAGTGGTACTTCCAGAATCAGAAGATTCGCTTCATGTACATTTATTAACTTATGTCTGGCGTCCCTTAGAGAAGTAAAGCACGTCAGTGGCAATAATACAATATGAGATTTCTCCTTTTCTCCTTCAGAGGCAGGGCACCACTACTCCAATGGGAAGCACAGGCAGCGGCTAAGCTACCCTTCAAAGCTGACCGTCCCTTCTCACCCTAAGGATTCTATGATTCTATGAATCGATGTGCTCAGCTTACTCAGGAGCAAATGGTGTCAGGCAGTTTTATCTTCTGTTCAGCATTCCCATCCTATTGGTTACAGGAGTTGGAGAACGCCGAGGGAATGATGCAGAGCTCTGTGGGGAAAATAGTCTCGTGTAAGGCAGCTGGATGTTGTGCTGGAGAACTGGTTGTGTCCCGGCCTCTGCCTCGAAGTCTTTATGTCACGTAGGGCTAGAAGATGTTCAGGTAGTCACTGGCTGACTCTTTTTCATTTAGGTGATATCTAATTATTTCAGAGTCTTCTTCACAGAAATACTGAGCGCTGACTCCTTGCACTGAAGTTGGTGGAGCTGTCCTTTGGAAATAGAAAGTGCTAGAATAGAAAGTAGTTATCTAAATGAGCCTTGAATTAGGCGTCTAAGATGAACAGACTTTTTGTTTACCTTTTGCTTATTGTGCCTCATCTATGAAATGGGAATGGTGTAGCTGATTCTTCTCTCTGGGGCTGCTATGAAAATTAACTTATCCATTGACTAACAAACGCTCACAACGACATAAAGAACATGAAAAATGAAAGAAACTCTTTGGATTCTTTTCAAAGCAAGGGCTGAGCAGCATATGCAAGCCAGCCATATTTTACTTGCAGAAAACAGTGAAAAGTGGAAATTTTAATGTAATTTGTCTATGATAACTGGAGCTGAGATTTCCAAAGACATTGTATTCTTAAAGTTGTTCTTAGAATTCGCTGTTTCCTGAAGCATCACACTACGTCACAGCATAAGGAGCAGCAGAACAATACTGTGTCCGTATTTCCTTCTCTTCATGGGGATGAAGCTTGGAACTTGAATCTGCGTGATTAGGTTTAATGAGCAATTACGTGCCTTCAAACTCTGTGAAGTAAACTGTCTCTTGAATCAAGCGATGAATGCATTTAAAAAAAAAAAAAATGTGCAAAGGTAAAAAGCAGAACGAAAAAGCTACCCAAGTGCTTAAGCCCAGTCCCTCCTGTCTGATGCAGAGCACGCTGGGGATGATCCCCTTCTTCTTCAGAGGGACAACTTGCTCAGGGAAGTGGTCAGTTGGACCTGTGTCCAAAACATTGTTGTCTGAGTAGACAGACATGAATCAAACTGACTTAAAATCACGGTGAGGATCAGCAGCAGGGCCTTCTTAGTGATGTTGACCCACAAATAGGGTGGGGGAGGAGTGATCAGCAGTGGAATGTGTCAGAGAAAGGTTTATTCCCAAAATGATGGTGATGTCCAGTTTGTCCCATTTTTTTTAATCCTGGCTACAGCACATGGTGAGAATTTTGCATAACTGCTTGTGAATAAGCCAGGAAATTCAGGTCAAATAGACTGACTGGTAATTTGTGAAACCCAAATAGTGTTTGGCAACCGCAGCTTTTGCTTATGTTGGTGGTGTTTTGATCACCTCCTTAAGCTGTTACAAAACCTTACTCCACGGCTGCAGAAGGGAGTGATTTTTTAATGGTTTTGTTTTTAAGATCTGAGGAATTCTACTCCTCTGCAGATACAGAAACTACTGATAGATTTTTGGGTGATCTGAAGTCTCTCAAATCTAAGTCTGCAACTGATTTGCTTATTATTAATGTAATTTTATCTCCTTGATTGCGATAATCATTCCTGATCATTCATACAGTGGTAATTCTTTGAAATTTGAAGTTTAGCTTTTATTTATCTGATTATATATTTGTAGGCAAAATTGTTTAGATCTGCTTAGAAAGAAAATATTATCTCAGTCAAAGACTTAAACAGAAGTAGTCTCCTGTCTATCAGCTGTTAACTTCTGCTAACTCTAACTTCTGATTAAAAAAAAAAAAAGAAAGGGGATTTTAAGGAAAAAAATGAGTTTAAAATATGAAATGTAACAAGTCTCTATGACTTATTGCAGGATCAGAGACATTTTTACTGCCATGTTGATGGTCAATGACAGCGCAAAGCGCATAGATTTTTGCGTAAAGACGCGTTTGGTGTGGGCACAGATCTTTAATGATATCAAAACAGAATTACTTCAGCACATAAGTAAATAATATAAACCAATTTCTACTTTTAGAAAGAAAACAAAAACAAATTTGTGCGATACAGCAGTTCTTTTTAGGAGAAACAGCTCAGCTTGGGGTGACATTGAGTACATTTGCAACAAGCGCTCAGCTAGATGGCATAGAATGGCACTGGGGCAAGAGGAGCATCTGTCTGGAGGCAGTTTGGAAATCTTCTGAGAGCATGTGGAAGGCAGCTGAAGCAATGGAAGACGTTCAGCTTATTGTAGTTGCCAGCCTCTGAAAAGGAGGATGGTTAGAGAGACTATAAAGAGGAATATGAGAAGTGAGCAACAGGAGAATATGAAAGTATAGCTCAGCTACAATTGCACCTGCAACCTCCTACTGATGAGGATGAGCTCAGTTGTTTCTCTTCTAGGTGTATTTAGCTGGGCTAACTTTGTAAATATCCATTCTGGGTCCCCCAGTGCAGCCTTGGAGCTGGTGCCCGGGATTCTGTACTTCAGACGTTCCTCGTGTTTCCCAGCATTTCACTTGTATCAGATGAGGGTGATGTGTAATTTGCTGGGCTGGGATTAGAGAATAAGTTAGTTAGATGTGAGGAGTTGTGACTTTTTATAGCAGAGTAAAAAGCATCTGTAACGTGTTAAACTTTAAATTTAAAATTATTAAAAGTTTAAAAATGCGCTGTGATTTAAACCTATTTGTGCTCAGCGGCAGTTAAAGAATATTGTGTTTAGAACTGCAGTACTGCAACAAATGCCAGAGTTTAAACAGTGCATATTAAAAAGGAAACGATGCCCCAAAAGATTTTTTTGTCTGAGCTGCAAGGAAATGAAGTCCTTCACTGTGATCTTCATGGAGGGATCTCTGGGACCTTATGGACAAACTCTGACCTTTCCAGTGCTCTGTATGGAGGCAGCATTCGGTATTCAGGTTGGTGGGTGGTTTGTTTGTTGATGGATTTTTGATGGTGTTTCATTTCTTTACATAATTCTATAATTAATACAGCTGCAAAGATGTAAAATATAGCCCCTGTTGAGGTTTCATTGTAGACTTCAGATGTGTCTTTTCTTTAGAGGGATTTGTAACATTGGCTTATTTCAGGATATTTGTTAATCTGCTTTTCCTGTCTACATCTCCTCTGATGGTATCACCTACCTGATGAAATAGCAGGATTGTGTGTGATAACAGATATGTAATGTTTGGATTTGTGCATGCTACTGTGAAAGAACACAGAAATGCCAGTTGCAGAAACAACACACTTGAACAGGAGGGGTCTTGTGGGGAGAGGGGGCCTTCACCAATTTTGTAGATTGATTCTCCTTCCAAAGGGCCCTTTGAGCTCATTCTAAATCTTAGAATGAAAAGTTTGCTGTCTCTGTCATCAACCCATTTGAAGTTTCATATCTAAAAATCCAGCAAAGTGAACCAAGCTTTAAACACAGATACATTTTGAATCTTAATAGACTTTATTACAAGGCTTCAAATTAAAAACTGTCAGGAGAGATAAAAGGTTGGGGATTTGGATTCAAAGGGACTTTGATTAGACATAAAGGTCAGCAATGGTGGCGAAAAGTCAATGCATCTAAATTAAGCATAAACCTCTGGAAGAGAATATGCTAATCTATCATGTAGAGTACTTGTCAGGCTGATCTTGGCTCATATCCACAACAGTTAAACTATTTTCTGTGATGAAATTTTAACAAATGGTA
>JANHGO010000044.1:22635454-22794941 GCA_024606505.1 Aquila spilogaster | reverse complement strand
TGTAAAATTATGAGAAGTGACAGGCTCCATTTTTTGATGCTGAAATCAAGGTTGCATGTCTAAACCACAGTGACACCATGGCTGGATTTTGCATAGTTGAGAACTAATAGGAAATTAATAGAGTGTAATACGGGGCCTATTGAATTCAGCCTAACTTTTCAGCTTTGATGTGTAAGAACAGAAGGTGTAATTTCAATCTTTGTTTAGTGTCCTGGACAGATAGCTTCACTAACGTCTAAGTATGGTCAGGATTAAAAATGTGATGGATAGCCCTATAGCACCTCCATGACAGCTTTTCTGTTCAAATACAAATTTCTGTCACAGCCCCAGAATGTTTGAAGGAGCATTCGGAGATGAAATATTGTAGCTGCAACAAGCCCAGTGTGAAGCTATTATGTTTTGAAAGGAAAAATAATTACAAATTGTACATCTCCTGGGCACATATCTGTATTAATAATGCATAGTAATAAATATGCTGGAGTATACTAATGAAATGTTATTGAACATTGAAGTTTTGGGAATCATAAGGTTATGAATCTGTCGAGAAAAGTATCAGTGCACCTGTCTAAGTTCTAGGTTTTCTACCTGTTTTAGGCAAATGAACGTTTGGGAAAGTTGTGATGGATCATGACTTACTCCTCCTCTCGTAACTTCTCTTTTGGATATTTTCTCAAGTATGATATTTTTTTAAATATCCATCCATTTCTCTTCCCAAACAGTTGGTTTTTTTCCACTTAAGACTGTCACTGTTCCCTCCAAAAGTCTGTGGTAAAAGGGAGATTTTTATTGCAGCGCTCTGTAGATGGAATATTGTCCTTATTATAGCGGCAAAGTAGGTCAGAACCTCACTGTTTGACAGATGTGACACACAAAGTCCCTGCCTCAATATTAATCATGAATAAAATGGGGAAGAAGAAGCTGATTAGAGAGAAAGAATGCCCGTATTTAAAGAGCTAATACCTGTAGTGATCTTCTTTGTGCGCAACCGTTAATGAAGGAGAGACTTAGACTTTATCCCATTGCAACTGATCCCCAAACAAGCACAGCGAGTCCATCTGACACTGCAAGATGGCATAAGGCATTGTAATGTGCGCCATTGACTGAGCACAATAAGAAAGCAAATTGGACTCCATGAAGTGAGAATAAATTGTCTGACTGCTGAATCTCCGCTGTGAAATTTCATCTCTTGCTCGTGTGCTGTCCATGAGACGTGGCTGTGTGTCAGCTCCCAGAGAGCTGCAGCTCTGCTGGTGCCACTGGGAGCTGGGGGGCCTTGGTTATCCCATTAGGGGTGCACAGACAGGGTTGCTGTAAATGTAGGGTACTCAGTATTTGTACTTGTTGTCAAATTGAAGCCTCAAACAACTCAGGGCAGTATCTTAGTATGATGTCCTTTTTTGAGATAACATTGATGAAAATATTGTTGTGTTTTCACCCAAGTATTTCTGCAAATCATTCTAAAGATAAAAGCACAGACCCTAAACTCACCATAAAAGGGCGATTAAGCTGTCTCTTCAGCAAAGTCTTGGTCTTATTGGGATTTATTTATGTATTTCTAAATATTGATGTTAAGTGGGCCTTGACTGTGCTCAGAAGAATGGCTGCACATTTCCCAGCCTCCCAAGGCAATTCAGAACATTGACCACCTCATTTCACACAACATTGGCTGCATCCTTGCTGCAATAATGTACTAGTTTATTTATTCTTGCTTTAATCTGTCAACCTTCACACTTACATCAACATTTGGGATCCTCCCTATAAAATTCATTGATTGATAAAGCTGCTCAGGAGGGCTGAAAGACTGAAGTACTTAAAGAGTTTTTAATATAGTTGAAAGCAATGATGTGTAAAACTTGGGGGGGGGGGGTTGCAGAGTGACAGGTATGATTAACCTATTTTGGTATGTTGGGCATTTTGGTTTTTGTTTGTGTTTTAATAATAAAATGAAGATAGAATAACTGAAAGTAGGTAGTTTAATCAGCTGCAAAGAGTTAAGACGCTCTGAAAGTAGAAGGGGGAAGCAGTCAAATGGTAACTAGAGTTACGAGTTAAGCTCTGAGGAAGCACCAAGCAAAGGAAATTTGCATCTGTCTCCTTGACTCCTCAATTCTGCCAGAAAATTTTGTGCAGTCTGCTGCGTCTCTCTCTTTAAATATAACTGTTTATATATATATATATATATATACATAAAAATATCCTCACCTTCCCAAAGGTAATGAATTGATTTGGAAAAAAAAATCTTGTTTGATTATTAAAAAACATGGAAGTCCTGCCTAAGCAACTAAAGCAAAGTGATCTGCTCACTGCAGGTGGATAAGAAATGTATTCCATTTTGGACTAAAACATCAAATTGCAATCTTTCTTGCAGTTCAATCCTTCTCTTTCAATTGGCTCTTCTACCTCCAGTCCATCCTTTTAGCTGGTTGTAACTGACCCCTACCCCCTATTTTTCTAAGGACAACAACGTTTTCTTATATTGCCTGAAACTTGCAATTTTTTTTTTCACTGAAGTAGAGAGGAGCACATCATGATTGAGAGTTGTATGACAGATAATATCTTGACAATAGTGTCTTAAACAGAAAGGACTTTCAGGCTTGAATATGTTCTGTAATACCATTTTTTATGGAGAATGTGATCCTTGAAATAGGCAGGAATGTGAACATTAAGATTTTATAAGTAAAATGAAAGACCTTAAGCTTCATTTAGAGGGCAGCAGAGAGAGTGCTGCTAGGGGGTTTTTACCAGGCTTGTGATGCACATTTGTTGTCCTCAGCTGAACACCCTGGGTGCCAGGCTACCTTGGAACACTGGGTGGAGAATTATTATCAAGCATTTATTTCCTTTTTCTAAATCAGAAAAACTCAAGTTAGTAATTTTTGCTTACGTCTAGGATTCTGCTGTATTTCATCACATCTTGAATGCCTGGCACGTTAGGGAGCCTTCTATTGATGTGTAAACATCCTAAGCATGGTTCCAGTCTGTAAAACCCTGACGTTTGGGAAATGGCTTATTGGTGAGCTCTCCGGGACACCTGAGTGCAGTGAGTGACCTGTAGCTTGACCCAGGGTTACAGGGCTTCAGAACTGCTCATCGATAGCATATTTGGTCTCAGACCACCAAGGGAGAATCGTGTTGGGCTGTCACAGCACCTGAACACCAGGTTCTCTGACAGCAGTGAAGGCATGTGTCAGTAGTCTCTCTCTTTTTGTTTCCCAAGTAATTTTAAAGTAAGTTAGCTATTCTCATTTGGCACCAAGGCATTTCCCATTCCAGATCTCTCTCACGAACATGAGTTTCTTCATAGTTTTTCATCTCTTGATCCACTCTGAAGTTAGGAACACCTTTACAAAAAGGACTCAAACTAATAGCAAATGCTGTGGATACTTCTGAATAAAATATTTTTCATACAGCTTTTGCTTTGCAACCCTTGATGATATTGGAGTACGTAACCTTTTGTACCTTATTTTCAGCTATAAAAATTGGATGAAATTGCGGTTTTGGGCTTTCATTGTCTTTTCCAGGATGGTTTCTTTGACTAAAAGTCATCTGTAGAATGAGCATAAACATCTGTCAGTAAAAAAAAAAAAAACATAAAGCAAAATCAGCTTCTAACCCCCAGAAGTTTTTTTCTGAGCTTGGTAGATGAATGTGTGCACTGACCCATGCAGCTGGTGGTTGAGAGTCTATAGCCTGCTGGGGTGAGAGTCTGTTCACGTTTTAAAGTAACACAATTTCTGATCATAGCTCTGTTGCTAAGGGATCTCTCATATTTCTCATCATATTCTCTGTCAGATTTCAAAGACCAACAGGAGAAAATGTTGCATTGTCCGTGTGTTGCCTGTTCATGGTGGAGAGCTGTGAATGAATTACAAAAGCAAGCAAAACTTTAAATAGACAATACAGTAGGTAGCTCATTTCCTACACTGCGGTTCTGTTCCAGAAATTATTAGTAGACACAGATATCTACCGGATATCATCCCCTCTCTGTAAAGCGGTAGCTTTGGGGTTTGGGGTCCATGTTAAAGGAAACTAATTCACTGGCGTGTTTCTGCCTAAAGAAGCCACCTGCTTCTTGTTTTTTTTTTGTTGTGGTAGTGTGGCTGATTCAATGGAAAAATAACCCCAAAAGGGTACATTTCATTTTGTAAGTCAACTGACTCAGCCCTTAGTTGGGTTAGGAACTTAGAGACAACAGCAGAACTGGCTTACATGCAGCCTGAAACCACATCAGTAGGAATAATGCGGTTCCCAAATGCCACTAGGGGTTTAAATTTTAAAAAGAAAATAAAATAGTCATCTTTTATGCCCCATTGACCATATGAATAATCTGAGAGAACAAGCAAAATTCTCAGTTCTATTTGCGTGAACACACACGTTAAATATGAGATCCCCAGAAGGCTGAGGGGAGAGAAGGGAAGACTTCATGCAGTGAAGAGTGCAACCCAGGGGCTGGCACTGGGCTGCCTTCTGCCATTCTCTCAAGGGTTATGTGAGCTGGGACATTGCAACCAAAATAATATCGTGAAAAAGTAGTGTTAAAATCTTGTACTGCATAAAAGGAGTTCAATTCTCGATCTCACATTAAGTTAGCGTGTTAATAATTTACTTGAGTCTTAGTAGCCTTTCAGTTGTAGGCCACTAATGACAAGCTTGCTTTCTAATGCTCAGCGCCTGCTGCGCGAGTGGTACTTTTAACAAAATACATTTGCTGCAGGCTTTTTGACATGGCTTCACACTGAGATAAACACAATTAACAGGAGCTATTTAAAATTCCTTTCTCTTGTGCTTGTTTATTAACTGTCCTTTAAGATTTATTTTTGTTATTAATTTTAAAGGACGTGTAACAATTTTGATAGCACGGTGAGGATATGCAAGTTAAATATTTCACCATTGAGAAAAGCCTGGGTCATCTCCTGACTGTAATAGCATATTCCTATATACAGGCTTATGGATGATCATATTGGTTTTTCTTTTAACTTGCTCTACAGTCAAATGTATTGCAGCAGCAAATGTGGGATGAGCCAAAAGAAATGCAGGCAGAATAGCTTACACAGAATGAAAATTTCATTAGAAAGTATTTCCAGTGAATCCTATTTAGTATAAGAAGTCTTATCTTTTCTATATGTCACATGAAAATGGCTTTTAGTAAAAATAGTGTTGCAAAGAATGGCTGCTGAAGGGGGGGGTTGTGCTGAATATTCATAGGATGTAGTACATGTGAGTGCATGGAGACCTTTTAGAACAAATACTTTTTCTTAGGTTAAGCTAGTTCAGAATATTGTTGATAATCTTCTTTACATCCTTCCAGACAGCCTGTGCAAGGCAATTCTGGAATTAAAAAGAAAGAAAGAAAGAAAGAAAGAAATGTTGGTCTGATTGATGGCCAACCCACGACCTCATTAAAATCCGTGAAAAGACTCCAGGTTGACTTCGGTGGGAACTGGAGCCTTCTGCACAGTGTGCCCTTTTGAAGGGGTAAAGAGGGAAGAATATGAGCCTCAAAAAGACAGACCTCTGCTAAAGCCCTCAGGGCAAAGCTGTTGTAAGTCAATTTTGTGCTCTCCTGTCCAGGCTGGCACCTCTGCCGCCTGACTGAAACATCTCTACTTACATGCCTCCGTTTTTATAGGAGTTAGTCTTAACGTACACCTCTTGTGACAGTGTGACAGGAAGGCTGCTCCTTGCATCTTCCTCCTGCTGTGCACCTGGGCAAGTGACAACCGCATCTGATTTTTAATGGTTGGATTTGAAAGAGGCAGGGAACTGTCTGGATAATAGGCATATCTTTGCCTTCATAAATTAACATAAACTTTTTAGTAGGTCAAATGCAGTAAATATTATATATTTACTTATCATAGTGTTTCTGCCTAGTGAATCCTGCAGCTGTTTGTTCTGATAAAGCCTGTGCATGGATACAAGTAAAATGCAAAGTCTGACAAATGAAACAGTTGTTCAGCTGGCTGTGGGGTGGCTGTGTATTACACTTAAGAAGTTACATCTGGGTGTCAGCCTGATTCCCTCATCTTTGCTGCTGAGATTGAACCCCTGGAGGGAGAAGAGCTTGTTCCAATGCTGAGAACAAAAACCACTTGTTCTGGAGATTGTGCAGCATGGCAGCAGGGCTGGCAGGACGTGGGAAGCCTGGAAACAGGAGGCCTTTAGGAGAAAGTCCTGCGTACAGCAGAGACTGTTGGGATGAATGGAGCCATGAAGCGTGCATCCATGGTGCTCCAGTGCAGAGACCACATCCATAGCTCTCTTAGCTTTTCTGGTTGCTTCAGTGCCAGTGGCAGCACCCCAGATCATGCTTTCCAAAACAGGCTTTCAGGACAACACAGGTTTCGTGGTAAATGAGACCATGTTGTTTTGTGCCCATACTCCCTAGGAGAACTTATTGTCATTGATTTTGGATTGTCCCAGCAAGATCTGATGCTAAGGGAATGGGGGAGGAAGCATCAAATGCTGTGGGGAGTATTTTAATGGTGGAAGCCACTGAAAATTGTTGGAGTGGAAAGAAAGGTCTGAAGGGCAGGGCAGGACATCCCACCTTCCTTCATTGCATGGACAAAGTGAGAGGGAATTTGTTTCATGTCCAAACACTTTCATTTGTAACGCAGCAGTTTCTTCTAGCTGGAACTCCATAAACTGTCTGTATCTGGGTCACAAATGCTGAGTCCTCAGGGCTATGAAAAAACCTTCACCTAAAGCTAATCCCCCAGCTTGCACCCAGAAATACTGCAGAGCACCCTTGCTTGTGTCAGTGCATCCATCTAGCTTCTTGAAAGTGGAAAAAATATACAGCTCAGGCATCTTAACTAGTGGATAGTGTCATTTCTTGGTCACCCTTAGTGATCTGATTCTGGTGGATCAGTGATGGAGTACAGCACCTGGGGATATTTATCCTAGTGACTTTAAATATGTACTCCTCTGATATCTGCAGTGTCTACTGTGTTGTTGTGATGACACTAGAAGGCTGTAGCCTTTGAGCTTTTTCTTGTTTGGAGAACATTCAGATTTAAGCAGAAAGGCCCTTTTAATGAGCATTAATTGGTATAACCAAAATGCTTTGGAGTGTTACGTAACATTCAGAACCAGTGATTTCTTTGAGAGATCTGGATTTGCTGTAGTCAGGCTGCTGTCACTTGAACCCACATGCCTGGGATGTCTGCTACCTTTAAATATTTATAGCTTTGAAGGTTCACCAAGTCTGTAATAAGCACAGGGGAAAATAAATACATTATGCAAAGGGTGATTAGTTTTTATCACATAGTCTTCTACAGGGCAGCTGTTTATTTTCAGTGTTCATTTTCTTGGATCAGTCAGGTAGACAGCTGTTCTTTTAGGGCATTTTTGTTAATTTAAGTAACTCCTTTGAATTGCAAATCTACCACCAAATTCACTTCTAAAAATTCAGCCTCAAGCTCATAATTATATCATCAAAAAAATCTTTAGATCACTAATTCAAAAATATCTACTTGTCAGATATTTCAAACAAATGCAAAGCATACACACTGTAAATCACCCAATACATCAATGTCTATATGAAGCTGAATATAAAATGCCCAGGTCTGCCAGGTTTCTCAAAAAATATAATATACATTATGTACATTCCCGCAAGGCCACAGCCAGCTTGAAATACTGTCTTGTTGTGTATGTGACTTCATAAACGCCTGTTAATATCAATAGGCTTTTGCAAAGATAGAAATATGATAAACGGGCAGCCTGTAATTTATCTTTTCATTTTTTAAATTGCTTTGGATTTTTGCCTGAGTCCAGAGCACTCAGGAGTTATAGGATGGGAAAGAGAGGGAGCAGTGCAGACAAGGCTGACGTTTATCACACCATACAGGAACAGGTCTTTTTATGTTTTGGAAACTATCAGGAACAATAGCAGTGCAGGAGCTCTGTCCCTACAGTGCAGTCAGCCGTGCAGTCCTCAGTCTTGTTACATCCTTGTTGAAGTCAGTTTATAACTATTCGGATAGGCATTTTGTATTCGGCCTCTCAGGCCATGCTATAAATGTTTGTGCTCCTTTGATTTCATGTGAAAAGATAGATCCTGGCAACCATAGTTTTATGAGGGCACTGCCAGAATGTTACATTTAAATGAATTCTTTGCATTGCAAAATGTTCAGCTACAGAAAGCGTAACCTTATTGCTCCAGTAGATGGATTTTACTCAGCGAATGGGAGCGCTTCTTTTGAAATTGTCATCGGATACTTATTGGCTGTCGGAATTGTTTCGATCATTGTAGACCGATCTGTGATGTGCTAACACAGAGCAGAATTTTTTTATTTCTCTGTGAATGAGAAGTTTTTTCAATTATGAGTTTATTACCGAGCTGCTTCATATACAAAAATAGCCCCAGCTGGAGTGTCCATCCCCAGCTGAGCCCAGCTGGACAGGCACAGTCTGGGATGAGGGATGTAGTTGTTCTTCCCTTCTGTTTGTACAGCTCCTGAAGAGGCTGACCGGGATTACAGACCCTTACTTCATGCTGTCTAATAGCTGCACTATCTTCGGATCAGCAGGGCTACCACGATGCAGCAACTATGTGGCCACTTACGACAGATTAATTTCCAAAAAATCACTGTGGGATGAGGCCAGCTTGGCATGATTAACAGACCAGAAATGCTGTGCAGCTGCTGTTTGGGGGCTTTATTTATTTGTTTGTTTGTTTATCAATCATGCAGTCTTGGAGTTGCTCTCAAGCAGCCCGGATGAAGAAAATTCACGGAGGCCTTAATTGCAGGAGAGGGAATGTAGTTTTTGTGTTTGCTCCTCTGTTCCCTTCAGATGCTGAGTATCAGCATACGGATGTTGATGGGCGTATAACTGCATGAAGCACAGAATAGCAACTGATGTACTTTCACCATTTGCAGCCCTGGTAGAGTCAGGAGAGGTGCGGCTCTTGCATTTTGTGAAAAACACATCTTGACTTTTGTTCCATGGCGATGATGCCTTTTGGAAGGGTAAAAGTTTGAGTTTGGGTAGGTTTCTTGGTGTAATTCCAACCATGGTAGGTATAATGTTAACAACTGGAGTGTGAGGGAACAGACCAACTACAATAGTAGTGGGAGGTGCTCTCAGTAAGGTTTTGGCGATGCCCAAAAGGTCCATTCGGCAGCACCCTGCATTGGAGCAGAAAGTACTTTTGTTTTGGTTTGCAAGTGTTTATTATCAATCAAAGCCACTGCTTTGAATGTTTGCTTTCTTCTACCTATTGGAATTGTAGAAGTTGTCAGGAAAATCAGTGGGGTCCAAAAAGCAAAATAAGAGATCTGATAGAAATAAAAAACAGAATCTAGCAGAATTGGAAAAGGACTAAGCTTTTAACCTGCGGAGCTTCGATTCTCAGCTCGTTAATGAGCCTCGTGTGTTTGTTAGGATTGGGAAGTTTTGACAAAATACAAAGAGAACTCACTTGGATACTTCCCCTTAATAAGATACGTTACAATAATAGATGTTTTAATTTTGAAATACCTGGCATAGCTGAGCAAAGTTAAGTGAGGATATTATTATGATGTAAGTACAGCTGGCATTACGCTAAATCAGTAGAATGTAGTACCCACAGTCAATTGTAGAATCATGAGTGCTAATAATCTAATTAATTAATATGCTAATTGGGTAGATAAAAAGGGGTATTAAAAGAATGCAATAAAGAGCTTGTATTTTTCTGTTTTGCTGTGCAAACACAGCTCCCTGCAATAACTTAATGAGGAACTATTCAAAGGAACAAAACTAACAACAAATGAATTAGAAGCTTAACTAAGTAATTACATGGTAATGCTGAGACCTTTTGTGTAGGGACCAGCACAGCTATGTGTTTAGATTGTCAGAACAGCCAATAACACCAGGTGGGATAAGTAAATAATAATTTTCCAACAAATAAATAGATTTTATTTTTTTTAAGAAGCAACCCAAGCAAAATTTGAATTATATCGTTATTGTTTGTAACAGTTTTTTTATTGATAGTAATGAGATTAAAAATATTTCTAAGGTAGAAGAACAGAAGCACTTTGAAGGGAGGAGAGCACAGACGGAGAAAAAAAGAGCAGCCCTTTTTGTGTCTCATTAAGACAGAAAGCAGGCTTTCGCTCAGCTTTTAATTTGTTCATAGAAAAGGGATTATTGTTCAAAAACCAAACATTACGTTTGTTCAGATATAGACATCCTGAACTTAAGTGTCTGTTCCAAAGGCTTCAGAGGTTGGTTTTCCATCTAGGCTGGAAAGCCAATAGAAAATCCTAATATCGTGGCACGAAGAAGAAAGATAATGTAGGCCTTAAACAAAGCCCACAAATCTATTACGGGCTAAAATAGCAGCTAGAAGATTTCGGCACAAACTAAGGAAGGTGTTCAAAGGGAGAGGGTGCCTGAGAATAATAGCATAGCAAAGCAGGAGTTCGTGGATAAGAAAATTGCCTTCAGAGGTTTGACTGCTTTATTAGCGTTAAATTTGTTGTCTGTAAACATCTTTCCTCAACTGGAAAACGCCACTATTTGGAGTTTTCATTGCTGTCAGGAAACCATGCATATTTTAGGCTTGTCAAAACTGTGACACCCTGCACACTAGAGAAAGCAATTTGAACACTGTACATTCTCTGCAGACATTGATGCTTGATAAAGACAGAGACTATCTCCTAATTGCTGTACTCTGTTAGTAATGGGCTTTCTATCAATGTAAAAGCAATAGTATAGCTAATTTCAAAAGATAAACCTCCAAATGGAAGCATCAAGTGAATCTTCTGTTTTCTTCTGTATTTATTTAAGCAGTGCAACATTGCAAAACAAAACGCAGGCATGCACAGAGACATGCACACAACCTCACCTAGCACATGCTAAATGGAAGCTAGGCACTGGTTTGTAGAAACAGTAAGTATAACTCTGAGAGTAAATAACATCAAGTATTCTGTTGTAGATTTTGTTGTACAAGGACATTACAATTCAAAGTTAAAGTAAAGCACCTGGGACTTTTGATTCCATTTTAAACCTTATTGCATGGTTTCTGCTGAGGAGCAGCAGGAATCATCCATTCATAGCATCTCAATACAGACAATATCAGATGCATTTGCAGGAAGTGCTTAAAAAATCAGTGTGTGACAGCTATCTGCATCCTGCTCTCAGCAACGTCAGTGAGAGCAGGGATGAGTCCTAAGGGGCAGAATCTTTTCAAGAGTTTGGATTATTTGGGATTGTAGTTCCCATTGATGATCTGCATCTAAAAGCTGATGCAATTCTACCCACTGAGTGTTCAAGCCAGGGAAAATCTTGAACTCTACTAAAGTGACTGGGGCTGTTAGCTGACAGCCAGCTGAACACAAGCCAGCAGTGGGCCCAGGTAGCTGAGAAGGCCGGTGGCATTTCTTGTATCAGAAATAGTGCAGTCAGTGGGACCAAGAAGGTGATGGTCTCCCTGTTCTCCGCACTGGTGAGGTTGCACCTTGAGTATTGTGTGCAGTTTTTGGCCCCTCACTACAAGAAAGACATCGAGACCTGGAGTGTGTCCAGAGAAGAACAATGGAGCTGTGAGGGGTCTGGAGCACAAGTCTGATGGGGAAGGGCTGAGGGAACCGGGATTGTTTAGTCCAGAGAAGAGCAGGCTCAGGGGAGACTTTATTGCTCTCTACAGTGACCTGGATGGAGGCTGTAGTGAACTGGGGTTCTGCCTCTTCTCTTGGGTAATATCTGACAGGACGAGAGATAATGGCCTCAAATTGAGCCGGGGGGGGGGGGGGTGTTCAGATTAGACATTAGGAAAAAAATTATTCTCAGGAAGAGTGGTGTGACATTGGTACAGAGTGCCCAGAGTGATAGTAGAGTCACTGTTTCTGGAGGTGCTCAGGGAAAGATTCAGTGTGGCACTGCAGGACAGTGGGCATATGGGGACGGTTGGACGGGATGATCTTAGAGGTCTTTTCCAACCTTTACAAAAGTGGAACAGGCTGTGAAGCTTAGGAAGCAATATCTTTAATAAAATACGGCCACTTAAAGGACAGCATTACTTAAAAAACAGCGTATGTTACAAATCTCAATAGCTTTAGATAAACTCAGACTTTTACTACGCAACTGTGCTAAGATGGCCCAAATGTGGTGTTAGACAGAAAGCAGCCTAGAGAAGATTCCTTCTTAGAAATCTTAGAAAGGAATTATAAAGAACATAATAAAGAATTATGTTCTAAATTCTCTCCTCCATTTTTTTTTTCCAAATAGTACTTTTCTTTATCATTTAGTTTTATCAGTAGGAAGTGGGTAAGTTTGGAGCATCTCTCTGGCTTGGAGTTTGTATCTGAATCATCAGGTTTTTAAAGTTGACTTCAGTCTGATTTCAGCTGTACTTATGACTGACTGACATGTCTTGGGTGAAAGATCTCTTGTCCCCAGCAGTGGTTAAAGTCAGAGCTGTCTTTTTTGAAATGTTTTCTTTTATGAGCTTTTAACCATACCTCAGGGACATGTCAGGTTCTCTCTCTTCTTTCGTGTATATTCTTACACACACACATGTGCTACAGAGGAGATGCTGACGTATCCTCTCTTGTTATAATGAAAGCATGCACTCATTGTGGAAAGGTAGACTTAGAAGAAATTTAATATTATATTAGGTAGCTACTTAGTAAATTGTGGCCCTCTTTTGATACTGAAAGGTTTAGTTGTAAAATAAGAGCAAATTGGTATGTATAGCAGCTAGAGCTGGTAAAGGACATGCTAGTAGTAAATCAAGTAAAATGTAGTTATTCCCTAAATAAATATTGAGTTTGTTAGTCGGATGGAGTTCATTTCCCTCTCAAAGTTATCTTTATGATAATTCTGTGAATTAATTTGAAGGCTAATGGGAGTGTTTTTACTTTATACTTTGCCATTTTATTGAATTTTCTAAGCCTGAAGCATCAATCAGTATATCTGCAAAACTTTCAGAAGTGTTGTTATTTTGTTGTTGTTCCGTATCTGTTCTTACTGTTCATACCCAGAGCATTTTTTGGTCTCATACAGCACAACCTGAATGCCCTGGGTGCTCACACATTTCCAGAGGCAGCCTAACTGCCACTCTGTCCTGCCTTTACTGCTCTAGCAAAGATATTGTCCTTTTTCTCTTTCTGGCGGGTTTGGTTACAAAACAGTAATGATAGCTATTGTGATGGTTGTTGTTTTTGTATTTATTATTTTTATAGCTCCATAGGCAAATAAATACATTTTAAAAATTAGGCAGAGGCTTAGTATGTGGATCTCATTCAGAACACCAGGCTCTGAAATTGCCTCCTGTGAAACGTTAATAATGCCTTTGAATGGCTAGGTATTGAATGACTGACTTTAATGTTCCGTTTTGCTACGAGGAGCAAAGCTGCTCAGAGAGCTTGCAGTTTGCAAGACGTTTTTGAAATGTACATAGAAAAGCCCAATAGTTGTATTCAAAATTATTTATTAAAGGAGAAGTAAGTGAAGAAGTGATATTTGGACTAAAAATTGTTTTCAGGAGGAAATATCCTCCTTTCCCCCTCAAGCTTCTTTCTGAGTTTAAGGAGGAAAAGCAGTCTTATAAACCTCTAAAAATGTGTAAGGCTAAATTGCTGGTGTGGAGCATCAGTTGCTTACTACATATGGAACATTAGAAATCTACAAGTATGTCATTATGTAAAGAGTAGTGAGACTTTCACTGTAAATGTGATGGTCTAGGCCGTCTCTGCTTTAGTTCCATCTCTGTTTGGGTTAAAATTCATTCCCAGTGCTCATGACAGCTTTCGTCTAGTACATATACCATCTGACTTTGCCCCTAATGAAGTGATAACATCTATCTCTCCTTTGTTATTTAGTAGGGTGAGGAAAAGTTGACCTACCGCAGCAGTTGAAAAGATCTGGATAACCTAGGAATGACCAGAAATACTGTAGACCATAATGCAGCAACTAGTATGCGTGACTACGCTCGGATCTGCTTAACTGTTCTTCATCAGCTGTGCTTGGTCTACATTGGCTTCTTCACAGCCTCTATGGTGCATCTCTGCTTCTGATTTCTGGGAGGATGTAATGGGGTGCAGAGATGTCTAAGCTTGTCCTTGCAGGTGCTGTTAGCTTGGAACCTAATCTCTACGTCTTGCAACTAAACTGCAGCTGCTTTTGAATCCCAAGCAGCTTTCTGGGTAGGCTGTCACATCTGCATTGTGTTGCCTTTGGCTAATCAATTTTGTGAAACGGTAGACTGCTATAGACTAGTTAATCTGACAGTGAACTACCGTTTGCTTTTGCATTCACTTATGTGGATTCAGGTCTTGGGTAGAATTCAGGAAGAAGAATGTTATTTATAAGGCTTCCCAAAAACTGGTCTGAATAGAAATTTGAACGGTGGCTTTCCACTTCTCTTACCTTCATTTTGACCAGATATTCCTTCTATGTCTGAAGAAGTGCTCTCAATGGATTGTTTATAGAAATGTTTCAGCAAATTTGCTCTCTAGAAAAGAAAGTTTAATAAAAAAATAAAAATTACCACCCCTTCCAGTTGTAAGCATCAATTTAGACTTTAAAACCTCTCTGGCTGTCTGCAGTCCTCAATTAACAAATAATAACAAATAGATGCACTATTCATCCAAACTATCATTATAAAAGGAGCTCCTGGAAGCATATGATCACACAGCAGCACAAACACCACTTTCTGTATAGGCTTTAGATATATTTACTGCACTGCATAACAGCAATATATGCAATTGAACATGCACAATGATAACCAGCTGCCTATTAAAAAATGTCTTTTAGATTCCAGTGGCCTAGTGTGACTAAGGTCATGGTACATACAGTTGCTTTTAATACCAAGTTAAGTTTACATACGCTTACTGTCCATAACAGCCAAAGAAAGAAAATGAAACAGCCTCCTCCCTTGATGTGCCTTTGAGAACCTAGAAAATGCCAGCTCTTTTAGCCTAGTTAGCTACTTGTACGAATCACTGCTGGTCCACTGAAATAATTGGATCAGTGCTAGTTACTCTCCATAAGAATCTGGCCCGTGATCTTTTAAAACAGAATTTCTCATAACAGAAAATGTTTGAAGGTGTTCTGTGATGCATCTGGGATTTTTTGTAGTGTATCCCTAAAGAAAAATTATTAATGCAAGAGTGTCTGATTTGCAGAAATAACCAGGTTATTCATATGGTGAGTTGTTTCATTTTGTTGACTATTTGGTTGCTGCTTGCCCAGTACTGCAATGCATAACCTCTGACTCTCTAAAAATATTGTTTATATGGTTTGCTTTTATGGAGTTATTTATGTTTAGAGTCTTTGCCGGTCTCAAGAAATGAAATATCTTTCACTGCCTTTTGTCTTGAAGCTTGAATTGTTTAGCATTATGTCGTGGTTGCATTTGAGTCATATTGCCATATAATGATTGTACTCTGTCAAGCATTCATGGGGCAAAGAGTATTCTACAGCAGCATAAGAAAATAGTACTGGGAATGTTATACAGTAATGGCAAGATTTTTACAGAACAAAGGCTTTTGCATTCAAAGTTTAAGTAAATTGGCATGGTACTAGTAATCAGTGGACTACATCTCTGGATAAGAAGTAGTCGCAGTAGCACTTCTAAGCAACTGTGCATACCTCGCTGAAATCTTGAGGTAATTATTTTATTTCTAATGTGATTTAACTGATAAATTTATACATGTTAAAATCAAATATGAAGAAATATGTTAAAAGCTGCCTACAACAGAATACATGAACTCACTCTGCTAGTAAAGTTGAATTATTAATGGTTTAATTTCTTATTTTTTCCACAGGATTTGAAGTTTCAATTAAAACAGTGTTTGGGCCATTGCTTTGCCTGCCAGTGCTTAATCTTTTCCGAAAGCCTCATCACTTATCTAAAACAAAAGAAGAACGAGGTAAGGAGAGAAAGTAATGAAATGCAGCATAGCACATCTGTCAAAGGAACAGAAAGTAGCTTTAAAAAAAAAAATCCAGGATCAATGACATTAGAAAATTTCGTTGAGAACTAAATGTGTTCATGTTAAGCATCTTAATACTAAGGGTCTGATACTACCATGATATTCTTGCGTACACCGCAGGTTGGGTGGTTTGTTTGAGTGGTTTACTGTAGATGTAGCCACAGGATACAAATGACAAATAGGAATAACAGCTCTGGAATTGCTAAATGAACCTCACTGTACTGTGGAGACCTTTAAAAGATTGTTTGAAATTTTGATGCTGAACTTAAGAATGTAATTTATATTTCTGAAGTTATTTTGAATTTAGTTTGGACTCAATCTAAATTTATGTTCTCCAAATATGTATAGTTGAGGTATTGGGTGCTGCATTAAGACTTGCACATTCCTGCAACTAGAGCTATGATTCCCTTTGTTGCTGATAATGGACATTTCTGAAATACCTGGAAGTGTCACTTAGGATTGCAGTAATATCCAATAAGGTAGGCAGAACTACAGGTGACACGGAGGAGTAGTACAGTGATTTTGCTGTGATGAGATAAGCAGGTAATGGAGATGTGGTTTGAAAAAACATGAGCTTTTTTTGAGTGTGAAAAATATAGCCTGCAGTGGCTATCTTTGTAGTCACTGCTGACACTCAACACATGAGAATATTGGAATCCCACTCTCATTTTCCCCATTCCCTTCTCCATTCTGCATTCTCTGATTTCTGCCATGGGTCACATTCAAACTAATACTAGCTGATGCAGACCAGGCTTGATGGCTACTCAGCCTCCTCATATGAAAGCCAGCAGTCTAGAAAACCTTTTGGCTTTTCTGCTTTTCAATATACGATGTCATAGATTTCTTTCAGGATTGTGGAATATATACCTTATATAGAGTCAAGAATACTGTTTATAGTTTTGCTTTTCTAGCTGCATAAAGGATATCACTGTGTAGCTGAAAAAGAAATCTCACGTGGCACCATTAGAGTGTGAGATCAGCCATAAGTAAAACTGGTTTTAATAGGTGTATTTTTAAAACATGCATCACTGAGAGAGATTTGTACCTCCAGATACAAGTGATAATATGTATTACTGTTATGAGCATTCCTAAAATATTTTCTATACAATTGCTATCAGAAACTACTCTTACATATGAAGATTGCTATATGTGGTGTATAAATCTTTAGAGATTTGCCGAACAGTCTTGTGGTTTCTGAATCCCATCTTGCTGTGACTGTGTCTTACAGTGCTGTTGTCTTCTGTCTTGCCCATCTAGGACATGATTTCTGCTAAAAGGTGGGGATAGTCACAGGAAATCATTCTGACTGATATTTGATCTTTCTCAATTTACTGAATCGTCCATTTATTGAGCAGTTACAAAACAGATCTCATTGTACTGGTCTCTAAGAGAGCAAAAGATAAAAGGGTAAAGACATTTGTATAATTAAATAAAGATGACATTTTAGCATTGTGAATGGAAGGAATGAAAGGCTTATGTAGAACTAATTATAAACATGGCCCATTTTCCAAAAAAAATACTCAAACTTTATATTAACAATTAATGATGGGTTTTGAAAGAAGTGCACTTGATCCATCTGTAGCTCTTAACTTCCTGTCAGTGACTTATAATTACATTTCAGAGCAATTCTTTCAGCAGATAGCTATCTGCTAGAGATCTAGTGCCTTAAAGATTTTCTGGTATTTTGTTGCTCAAAACCTTAACTTTTCCACCTTTAAAACCTTCATGCTTCTTCAAAACCCTGCTAGTGAACTACACTAACAACTGGAATACTTTGAGATGATGAGTGTGGATGGTGTTTTTAAAAGACTGTACATTGAATTGGCAACTGAAATGAAAAACATGCTGACTGTATGCAGTTTAATAGGGACCCCTATTGATACAGAAAATGGTCAAGGTTTTGTTGTAGTTTCTAGATTTACCTGATTACAATAATATGTATTTATGGGTGGGATGTCTGTGTTTCTATCCCCTGATAACCTCTGACCTAACTGACATGAAATTATTTTAGCCCAGTGACTTTTGTTAATGGGAAGAGCGTTTTGAAAGAAAATCAAGTTCCTGACATACAGGTGAAAAAACATGGCTGTGCTGAGAAAAAGGATTTTTAAAAATGCCCTAAGGGAAGGCTGCTTAGTAAGCTCCTCTAAGACAGTCTACAAAAGAAAGAGACCTAATTAATGTGCCAAGCTTAGAGAAGTGTTTTAGTCAGAACCTGTGCCTCTTATAGATGGGAAAATCCACAAAGGTGAAAATTTGTGAATGCAGGGAATTGTCCTGGGGTTCTGCTCTGGAAATCAAACTACTTTCCTACCTCTGTGCTCTGAACATCTTCCCTGTGGTATGTTTCCTATTTCTTTATGTGATGCCAATATTTGATATCAAAACTAGGGGATCAATCTTGCAGTGCTAGGAACATTTCTTTTCAGGTTATAGCTTTTGTGTTTAAGACCAAAGAGCATTGTTGTATGTATGGTTGCCAGGCATAGTGTTTTATGACTTATTATATTTGCAGTTCCAACTGTAAACAGGAAAAAAAAAAAAACAAAAAAAAAAAAACACATCCATTTTACTTATGGGACAGCTTACTGTTCTTATTGAATAGTAACAATCCTTATACCATGGACAAAAGAATTTGATTTATCTCTGTTATTAGGTATACTAGGTATGTGATTAGATATCACTCTTATAAACTATGTCTTACATCGCTATTTTATTAATTCCTGTTAGCTTGTACAGTCAGGGAAGGTTTCTGCTGTGAAGTCCATAAGAACATGCAATATATATCCATGCACAATTCCCAGCCTTTGCCAAACCTTGATAGTGCTACGTGCCTTCAAGATGAAAAGTGGTTTCCTGGATAATTTGTATAATGCATCTTTAAGGTATTCATATTTTCAAGATGCATTTGGATTTACAGGCTATAAAAGATAAAGCATACCTTGCACTTTCTATTTTAGATATAGTACTGTTTGCAATGCTTGAGGGTTCTCCTCCGTATAGTGGATGGTTCACTTTGAGGATCTTAAACATTCATTTCTACTGGTTCTCTTATCAGAGATTCTCTATTAATAATGCTATAGTGAAATAGGAGACTGCTGGAAATCACAAAGAAATCAATGAAAAACACTTTGCAACAATACTGTCCCCTGTACTCTCATTTTAGATTGTGAAAGCAATTTACTAATGTTAATAAAGTGTTACAGTAAGCTCCTGAGCATTCAGACCTAGAAACTTGCAAACTGAGATAAAAATGGGTAACAGCTGCACTATGGCAGGGGAAACTTGCCTTCCAAGGGTCGGACTCTGTTTTCGGTAGACCATCTTGGAGCTCCATGAAACTTTGTTCCCAAAAATACTCATGAACTGCGGCTTCCCAGGACTGGAGTTTACTTTTTGAAAGAGCTTTGATTCTTTGGTCAGGGTGCTGGTCCATATGGAGCTTTGTATTAACGTGATCTAAGTTTTAAAGGAATCTGAAGAATCAATAGGAAACAAAGGTTCTAACAGGAAAGGAGATGTATGTTCAATGAAACTCCCAAGAGTAAAATCATTGTTCTAAGGGCAGCATTCACCTCGTGTATGTATAGAAACTTTCGTAGAATTATTGTGTTCAATGTCTGTTCTACACTCTAGAAAACCTATCAAGTAATTGTGAATTAAGGACAAGGAGGGATAACCAGCTACTCAGACTATAGATGGCAAAGCCTTAGCTGTGTTTGACAGGCTGTTTCTTTCTTTCTTTGTTTCCTTTTTATCCTGTTCTGCTTCAAATGTTTTAAGTGCAGCATTTATTACTAAAATTCTGTACTATTTATTCAAATTTCAGAGTGATTTTTGTATATTAATATAGACCTAATCTGTATTTACTGCTCTGAGCCAAGATGGCCTAATGTGGGATAGGAACTTCTGAATTGTCCATTTTCAGAAAGTGTCAAATTATGATGCTTGTGTCTCATTAGCTTGTCTCATTGGAACCTCATTCCACCTTCGCAGGCTACAAATGGACTAGCAGTATGTCATAGTGATTCCAAAGAATACGTATAGTGTTGGTGTGAGTTTGAGGTAGCAAAGCAGACCAACTATACACTGAATCTCGTGTTCTTCTGTGCAACAAAATCTTTTTTATGTCAGCAGCAGTCTGTATTGCAAAGGTGACATTTTCCATGTTGCCTGGCACTACAAATCACATGCCATACCTTACCTTTTGAACCGTGATCTCATATCCTCCTTTTTTTTTACTTATGACAACAAAACAAGGAAAACAGGATTAAAACATTTCTTGGAGAGAACTTGAACTATCAAGCAGAGAAATGTCATTACTTCTTTAATTATGAACATGAAAAAAAAGTTGCTATAGAATTCCAGCAGCGCAATTTCTCAGTAATTCACCATGGAGACGGTTACTTGCAATCTTCCAGAGTTCTGTCCTTTAAGAAAAATATATCCTTATGCAATTGAAATGATTTTACAATCTTTAAAGTCTCATTTTAGAAATCACTGATGTATTAACTTAATCATCTGTCTGAGTTTGGTCTAGCAAAAGCTCATATGTGGTGGAGATGTTTCTAACTTCTTTTAATGTGTTTTATAAACCAGTCAATCAGTAACAAGAAAGATGAGTAATTCAAAAGATGTCAATACTGACCATGGACTAGAGTTGCTTACAGCATTAATATATTTTTGTTTTCTTGCCCATAGAGCATAATTTTACAGATAAAATGACTTTTGGAATAGATAGAGATGATAGTTATTTACTATATTTATAAATGTAATAGTATGTGCTCTTAGGAGGGTCATGTGAGTACATTCTTTGATGTATTTTGCTGGCATCAGAGGGGTAATAAATGATTAAATGTATAATGTCTTCTGCCTGGCACATCTTACTTAGACTTCCACAAAAGTGTTCATATTCTGTTCTTTCTGTCATTTAACTGGTTAATATTTTCCAGCACAAGTGAAGCCCAAGGCACTAAATAGTAGGTTCTCAGTCTATTTGAATGCTGTTGGGGCTGAATGCTGCCTTGCTTAATAGGAAATCAGCCCTAAATTGTCGTTCTCTTAAGCTATCAGTGAACAGCAGAGCTAGAAATATCATATCACCAAAGAAACTCGAATTGTTTTAGGCACGAAAGCTCAAAGGTCCCTCTTAACACAGTGCTGTCCTGCACAGGCCTGCAGCAAGGTGGTAGTTTCAAGGTCTTCTGCTGAAATTGCTGAGTATTTGTGCACATCTGAGCCTCATTGTACTCTAGAGTCGGGGCAGTGAAGTGGAGCACTATGGTGTTTTCTTTGTTCCTTGACAGTATGTGATCTCTGAATAGCTGCTGTCCAGGTTTAACTTTGCTTGAGACTGCACTTAAAAGCCTAACGTCTTTTATTGATAACTTGATTCTGTTTGCAGCTAAGGAAAAAATATATAACTTCAGAATTAATATTCTTATCATTTCTCTATGGGTGCAGCAAGCTCTACTGCAACTCTTCCCTCCATTCCCAGAAAATTTGTTTGGAGATTCTCTTGGATAATAACTATTATGTAGCTCTACACTGGCATGATATAATGAAGTTCTGCCTCCGTAGATTTAGATGAAACTATTTTAGTAGACTGATCTCATCCTAATCCTTGTTAGACATTCTTCCAAGTCTTAAAACTACAATTGCTGTGATCTCACAATACTGTGGGTTTAGTGCTTTTTTTTAAAAAATATGTTTAATTTTAACTCAAGTAGCTCACTATTGAAATAATAGGTGCTGCAGGTCAAGGGAGTGTGTAGGTGGGAAAGGGTGAACTGTGGTAACCTAACATTCCCTTGGCCGTACCGTCCTTCGTGGTATACATGTTAAATTCAGCTGAAAAATCTAAAGAGGTATCAAATGTGGAAAAACCTTTATGAAAACAAACGAAACCAGCATGTGTAAGCTCTTAATTTAATTACTGCAGATTTATTTTGATTTGTATCTGAAACACAGCAGGCGGAAGAGAGAGAAATTGTTTGCTAGAATAAAAATAGATCATTCCAATGCACAGTATTTTCCATTAAGCTCTCTGTAGGCTTACAAGCTAGAGAGCTTCTGTATTTTCTACTCCACCATTTAAGGTTTTACATTTTATTTTCAACGTTCAACAAATTTCAGGATAGTTATACTGGTTATTTTGATGGCAGAGTTGCTTGTTCCTTATAAGGTTGAGAAGGAAAGAGCCAGCAACTGGAGTCCATCTAGATGTCAGGCGATTACTCTCCCTGACATTTCTAGAACCCCCCTTGGAGGGAGTTGTTATCCTGCACCCCAGTGTCAGCAGGGCTTTCAGCTGCATAGATCCAGACCCACAACACTCACTTAGGCTCTTAGTTTCCATTACTGGAATGTACAAAACCTGCAGCTCCCACACTGAATCTGCCCAGTGAATCTCGGCATATATGCAGGCTGTCTGTAGAAGTTGGGGTGGAGAGCTCTAGCCTTTGCCAGAGTTCAGACAACAACACCTGGTCATCAGCACGCTGCCACACGTTGCTCAGTGCTGTGTCACCCCCAGCTTCACCCTAGGACGATGCTGCACACGTCACCTACTCACAGCACTTGGCGAGTATTGGAAATCTGATGGCAGAAGAACTGCTGGGAGCCATCAGATATTAGAGGGCAGAAGTGAACTTCTAGTGTAAAGAAAGGTTGCTTGTCAGTAGAAGTTGTTCTTTGAGTACTTGACAGACAGATTCACATTTCATTCCCTTTCCCTTCTCAGTCTCTTTCTAGTACAGTTAACATTCCCTATCCAGAAGCAAGGGACTGAAATAACTCATTGCTGGTGTAGAAGGGCATGTGTTTGTCCTGTTAGAAAGAATGGTGCAAAGAGCAGTTTCATTGCAAATCACGGATTCCAGATAAGTAACTGCAGCCTTTTATGGCTCCTGCAATGCATCAGGTATGTATCAGGCTTTACAACCGGTGCATTGAAGTAGGAGAATTCCAATTCATGTATAAACAGCTATAGCCAATAATACTGCATGGACATTTTAAAAGCAATTTGGAAATGGAAATACAGAGAGATCAGGGGAGAAGATTGAATTATAATTCAATGATCCCATATTTATAAATTATCTAGTATCTATAATACTTGAAAATAGGATTTATTTACTTTAATAATTCATGGAAAGTTCACAGAAGGTAATTTATTAATAATACAGTGTCATCAATATGGATTTGCTCAATTCCTATTCTGTTGAGCTTACTGATCTGTTTTATTACAGCAGCTAGGAACCCTGTTTTAAAGAACTGTGAAAATATGCGTATTACCTTGTTTTCAAAATGAAATGTAGAGATGTTGGTGGAATACAAAGCTTCAGTTTGAGCTCAGAAGTAACTACAAACAGAGAATTAAGAATACGCTCCTGATTAGGTGGACAGTAAGGGTCACTATGCAGGAAAATACTTGAAGTAAGCACGTGCTTACATTTGAGTCACATCACTAAAATCAATGGAATTACTCTTGTACTTACTGGTATAATTATACAATTAAGACACTTACTTAAGTGTTCTGCTGATTCAGAGCCAGAATACTTGAGTACTCTATAGAGGCAAAGCCTATTGCATGAGAAATGTGCCATTTGCAGCCTACTTACCAAACTCTTCAGTATTCCATCAATAACTTCTGCTGTTTCCTGTACAAACTAGCATTGTCCCTGCAAAGTATTGGTTTACAAATTACACTCTTTTAACAGTAACGTTTAGTAGGGTGGGGCTAATTCTTCATTTGCATTCCATATTTTTTGTTTGTCCCCTGTCCCCCCATCTGCCTCCCAGATAAGTTTCTCAAGTTGCTCTGCTGAAATATTGCATCTGAGCCCATTTGTTGTGGAGCGACAAATCTGAACACTCTCAGGAAGAAAAGCCATTATCTGGTTGGTGTTATTGCTGAAAAGGCTGGAATTGTGTTCTTAGGAAAGCAGGACTGCTCATTCTCCTGTGAATATTTGAAACAAATATGCACCAAATAAGTAATTCTGTCCGATGATTTCTTTTAAGCACTCTAACAAATGAAAAATCGGTAGGAAATAGAAGCAGTGGTATGGTTTGATTAGGTCCGTATCCAGAGCTGCATGCTGTAGCAGTGCAGGTGATTTTTCATCAGGGATGATGCCAGGCATACTGCTGGCTACCAGCTTCTACTGGTTGTGCACGTGTGTGCAGTCCACCTGCTCCAAAATTTTTTGAAAAAGCAGATGGAACAATTCTATTATACATACTGAAGGTAGTGTGCGAAGATGACCAAGCCAGGCTCTTCTCAGTGGGTACCAGTGCCAAGACAAGAGGCAGCAGGGACAAACTGAAACAGGAAGTTCCCCGTGAACTCCAGTAAGCAGCTCTGTACTATATGGGTGGTACAGCACTGGCACGGGTTGCTTGGAGAGACTGTGCTCTTCTCCCTTCTGGGAGATGGTCAGAAGCTTCTGTACATAACACTGGGCACCGTGCTCAGGGTGGCACTGCTGGATCAGGAGTTAGAGTGGGTCAGGTGGATTGAGAGTTCCCTTCCAACCTCCACCATTCTGTGATTCTGTATGATATTTAATTTACAGAGCTGGCATGCAAACTTAAAATATACAAAAGGTTTATACTTTGTGATCGATCGTCACGTATCATCTTAAGGTTCACATGCATTAAGCACGAACCATGAAAGCAACATGGAGCTGAGTATAGAAGATCATCTACAGACTGTGAATTGGAGGAGTTGAGAGGAGAAATTTATTCTAGAAATCTTTCTAGCAAAGTGTTACTGATCTTCAGGCATCTGTATTTTTATTTTTTCCCTTACCAATTCTCAGCCAATGAAGAAGAACATATCATATAGTAACTTCCTCTGTGATTCATTCCTCATAAAACAATCTGTTCTCTTAGTGACACTTGTTATTAATCAAGGTTTTCTCCCTGCATTAAAGTCGTTGGCTCAATCACTTCAGTATGTATAATCACTAACTTTTTTGCAGTACACTAGTGAGTAGGTGCTCATATATGTCTGTCAAAGGGATACATTTAGTGTTGCTTTGTAATTTCAGCGAGAACAGTAATGGTTGAAATGTGATCACTTTTTTTAAGTAAAAAAAAAAAAATTACATGTTTCCCACAGAGAGAGAAGAGAGTAAAAAGGATGGAAATTTCTGAACTCCATTTATTTTTGTATTATTGAAACATTCAAAAGTACAAGGGAATGCTTCTTCAGAATCAATCATTTCATAATGTTTCTGCAGAGACAGTAGACTTGCGTTACCCTAAAGAGAATGTGGAAAAGGCTAAAGTATCAATTTGGTATAATAGTGCATGTATTTGCAGAGCATAGCACAAAAATTCTCACTCTAACAAAAGAAATGGAGAAGGGCGATGGAGGTTGCATATAGATTCAGTATTCTTTATTGATATGGTATTGTTTTCCCTGCTTCTGCTTGAATTAGACAGAGATAAAGACAGATGAGATGCAGTGCGTCCTTAGTTAGATATTGATGATATATTTTAATGCAGGAAGATAATTCTTGAGGTATTAGGAAAAAAAAATTCAGAGAGGCTCCAAAAATGAATCAGTTGTTCTGCATAAGTCATACTTGTTCTCCAGCACTTGGAGACCATACTGACGGGCTACTTCAAAAACAAATGAAAGAAGGAAAGAAAGAGAAGTAAGAAAGAGACCATTCAAAAGTAAACGTGTGGCTACATATCTTGCTCTCAGAATTGGTCACCTCACATTTTCCCTGAATTTTTCTGTTAACTTTTTCATGATTTCCACCAATGGCTGCACTTTTTAAATATTTTTTTACTTTTCCAGGCTTCACATACTACCTGCTTTTCCTTCCTGTCTGTTTTTACCTAAGCCTTTTGATTTTCATGCTGCTCTAAAGGTAAATTCTATCTTTTCTTTGTTCTCCTATCTTTCCCCTCGCCTGACAATTGTTTTGTAGAGATCTGATGAGAAATCTTCCATTCCCACAACTCCCAGCGTCATTATTTTTTCTCTTTAAATGATTCTGCACCATCACGGGATTTTACTGCATCAGATTCCAGCAGTTAAAGCATCTTGCAAAGCTCTGATATCACTCCTCTTTATCACTTAGCTCATTTAATCTACCCTGCTTACTCTTTGCTTATTTTCTCCAGTTAGGTTTTCATCTTTGAAGCTTTGCTTCTTTTCTCATACAATTCCATATTTCCTCAGTAGCATTCTCTTCATCATTTTCTGTTCCTGCGCTCTGGAATATTCTTCAGAACCATCACAATCCTCCTTACCCATTCACATACTTGTATCTATCCGGACTTGTTGGATGATAAGCTGGTTCTGAAAGAGATGTCCTTCCCACTTCCACCGGGCTGTGCCTGCCCCACTGCTCGCAGCTGTGAGCAGGACATGAAGGCAGTGCCCGTGGCAGCCCATGCAGAAGGACACAACGCCGCTGCTTGGGGCTTCTCTGCCCCATCAGCTCTGAGCAGTCACTGCTTCATCTGCATGCAAACAGCTTCAAGCTATTGCTCAGATGGTGACTACTGCTCGTGCTGTTTGTAATATTTCGCTTGCAATGATTTAGTGCTGTTATTATTGATGCTGTAAGGATAGAATTTCTTAATATTGATGCTGCTGTGGTAGGGCACGGTGGCTCATCAAATCCCATCCCTGGTCTTCTATATTCCTTTTAGAAAAGAAAGAAAATCTTTGAGTATACATTTAATTTTGGCGCAGCATGGATCATTATGTTGTGTAACTACCATGCAGAAAGTGGTTATTATATAGAGCCTGATCGGGTTTTGCTTTGGAAGGTTTGTGGATGCATTTTGTCCCTTCGGAGGCACACCTGCTCGTGCGGGGCAGCTCTGGGCTGGGAGAGTTCAGTGAAACCTGCCCTGCCATGGCACCAAGGGGCCTCTCTGTTAGTGGGTGATTAGTGTTGATTAGCAGGGTGATGACAGCCCTAATTAGACTATGAGGGAACCTGGGGAACAAAACTTTGCAGCTGAGTTACAAAGCTGGACTAATTAGAAGGGCACTGCAGCGCATTAGGACGGTACTCTGCTGTCTGGGTAAAAATGGCTGCTTGCTGCTGTAGCTCCTGACTTGTGTGGTTTTTAATGAAGATGTTCTTAATGAGGAACAAAATTTTCCTCCTGTAGGGATTTCCTTGGTGTGGGGAGGAGAAGGACAGCAGATGTCAGAAGACCCAGCCAACCCTGCCCTGTAGGCCCTCTTTGTTATCTGTGCCGCATGGTTAGCTGGGTGATGCAAAGGCCTGGGCATCAAATTACTAATGAGTCTGAGACACTTATCATTATTTAAAAAAAATGCTTAAAGCTTTTAATAATGCTGTGAGAATAGAACCTTTTTTGAGGTATGTGATATTCTGCATTGTATAATTTATCTCTGTGTAGTTTCTAAGAAAGTTAATGAAGTTATAGAGTAATTAAACTACATCTCTTGCAGCTTTGTTGGCTTCCTGTACATACTAGATGTTATCTCTTATAGAAGAGGTGCAGAATATTTTAATAGCCATTCTGCAATTATATTTTGAGTTACACAACTAGTGGGATTTATTGGTTTTCTTGTATTTGCTTTGTTTTCATTTATGTCTAGTTTGGCTTATATAAATCTACACAATGTAGTGGTGTAATTGCCAACAGAATCCAGGCTGAAAGCCAGCTTTTAAGGAGTACTAGTCTAATGCCAAAATAATGTAGTGCCTGAATCTGGTGGGAGGAGAGAAGGATGCGGGAAAGAGTGTATGGGCTGTGGCCATAAATTACTGAGTTCTGTGTCTGTCTGTTGGAACATCATGCTGTAACTGCAAAAATCAGAGGAAAACTGTATTTTCTAGATTATTGTGGTTTGGTTTTTGCTTTTTTTCTTTTGTATTCGGTGTTATTCTAACGGACCATAGAGAAAGAATTTGTCCATTCCAAGCTTTAAGTAAAAATAAGCATACGTGAAATGGTTTGGAAGGGATTTTTAAGAAAGCAGCTCCAGCCCTCAGCTGCAGGTAATATCGTCTGCTGGATGATTTCAGAAGCAGATCCTCTTCTCAGTTTTCTGCTGCAGTACTTTTTCATTGAAACACACACTCCTTTCCTCAGGAGTTTGTTTCCTCTTCCATGATGAAGCATTTCTGCAATTGCACATTTTTCTTCAGCAATTGCAGATTTACTATGTAGAGTTCTGTTAGTAGACAGCTGAAAAGACCATTGAACTACAGTACCCGAGGATCACTCCTGTGCCATGTCAGAAACATGTCAAAGGTGCAGCCTCTCCCCAAAGAAGGACAAATGAGCTCAGTTGAGATCTGCTGGAAAAATTAAACTGGAGGGGTAAGTCCAGTGTAGATTGAAAGAACACGAACCATTCAGTTGAAAATAACTCAGCCTTTTCCAAAGAAATACATTGCTTCACAGTTACAGTTAGTATAAATATGCTTATCTTGATAAACTTAATTATTTCATGTAGTATAATGAATGGCCTTTCGTGTACTTTAGGAAATCAACTATATTAATAGTTATGATGTATATACTGATATACTGAAATATCACGTGTTATATATCTGATGTAAAGGGAGAAGGTGTTCACAGTGGGAGAAAAGATGCAGTCACAAAATATTGAAAGACACATGGTATTATTTTTAAATGATTTATGGTAATAATATACTCCTCCGTAGATGATTTACAGTAACAATATGCTCCTCCTACATCCCTCTAGCTATACCTACATCCTCTGCTCCCTTCTTCAAAGTGCCTCTATACCAGCACACGCAGCACAGAGAACAAACAGGAACAATTAGGGGTCTGTGTGTGGTTAGAGGGCTACAGTGTCATTGCAACTACAGTCCATGTGACAGGAATGGCTGTGTGCTTTTTCGGAAGGACGGGCCAGGAAGGCCATGTGGTGGAGTTGCTTTTTATGTGAGAGAATAACTGGAACACATCAAGCTCTGCCTCAGGATGAATGATGAATGAGTGGAGAGCTAATGGATGAGAATTAAGGGGCAAGATAAAATGGGTGACACCTTTGTGGGTGTTTACTACAGCCACCTGATCAGGAGCAGGAAGTTGAGGAGGCATTCCACAGACTGCTGAAAGGTGGTAAGGGGCCTGGAGCATCTCCAATATGAGGAAAGACTGAGAGACCTGAGGCAGTTCAACCTGGAGAAGAGAAGGCTGAGAGGGGATCTTATCCATGCATATAAATATCTAATGGATGGTAGTCAGGTGGATGGGGCCAGGCTCTTTTCAGTGGTGACCAGCGACAGAGCAAGGGGCAATGGGCCCAAACTGAAACATAGGAAGTTCTATATGAACGTGAGAAAAGGTTTCTTTACTTCAACAGAGCACTGGAACAAGCTGCCCAGAGAAGCTGTGGAGTCTCCTTCTCTGGAGATGTTTAAAACCCACCTGGATGCTTTCCTGTGCAATCTGCTGTAGTAACTGCTTTGGAGAGGTTGGGCTTGGATGATCTCCAGAGATCACTTCCATCCCCTTCAGTTCTGTAATTCTGTGGTACATGGATAGTAGTGTATGTATCAGCAGTCACTATTAAATATTAACAAATAATGACTATTTTAAATACCGTAAGTCTACTACTGCAACCACCAGCCTGTCTTGTACCTTAGTGTGCATGTGCGGTGTACCACCTGAGATATGCCTGTTGTATTATTATTTTAGTTGTTATTATTAGTTGTAGTATTATTATTAGTTGTATTATTATTTTAGCCAGTTCCCAAGTATTTCTTTGTCCTTTCCTTGTCCTTAGTCTTTTTCTTAATTTTTTTTTTTTTGTTGCCTGTTCAATGTAATCTCCCATACCACCAAAGCTGGAATATTTGACCCAGTTTTCATTCATGGAAGGCTTTTGTACTTACAAATCAACCTAGATTATTTTATATTGTCAAATGTGCAACACTCACATTACTGTAACTTAAATATATTTTATTTTTCTCTTTTCACATAAAGTGTGTGCCCTGCTCCTATGGCTGGCATGGCAGAGAACTTCAACAGAATGAACACTGGCAAACCAGTGCTTAAGTTTGATACTCTCAAGAGATCTAAATAAGGTAGATGTTAAAGAAGGTGAATCCTTCCATCCATGTGCAAGCAGCCACATTACTTTTCTCTGGAGTTGTTCTAGGCTTCTGTTGAAGAAGAAATACAAACACAGGGAATGTGTGATTTGCATCCTTACCAAATTCATCGCCTTTCTTAAAATACGGAGCTGAATTTAGTGCTCAGTTTAAAACTGCTATTTCTGTAATTGTTTAAAGGCCAACTGGTGAGGCACTAAACAAAAGCTATCGTGTTTGTAAAGCAAAAATCATTTGCTGTAACAGCTTCTTGCTATTTTGTGATGCAGGGGGATGGGAACGCTTTGAAACCTACTCTATGAATCATTCCCAACATCTTGTGTTACGTGAATATTATTTTTAAGTGTGTAACTATGCTATTAGAGCCTTCTGTGATTTAGAGAGAGCTTTCAGAATACTAAAAAGTCATTATTTACTTTCTTACAGTCTATTAGTGCAGAACAATCCTCATGCAGGCTCTGCTGCGGCAGGGTTGATTGGTTCTCAGTGGACTTGTCTTGTTAATAGGAGGAAAGAGGCTCTTGCTGATATTTCTACTCCCATCCGGAACATGACTCCTCTAGACAGCTAATTGTATTGCGTTTGAACTTTCTCCCTGATGTGACAAAACAAATATCCTTAGACCTCTGCATTAAATAATTGCCAATAATAGGTGCCAATGCTTCCACAGCTTACCAAACAAGAAGCCTGAGCCTTGGTTGCTGAGATGGGTCACCTTCCTTTCTCTCAGTGAAACTCCAATGTCAGGAAGATGGGAATGCCTCTAACCTGGGCGAGGTTGGGAAGCTGTGTTGGGTCTCATCATTTTTTCCTTCCAAACTCCTTGTACATTTTCCCGGAGCTAGCAAATATTTACATGATGAGACTGGATTGCTGTATCCTAAAAAATGAAGTGCTTAATGCACTCTGTCTCATCATTATTTAAACTTCAGGGATGCTCTGATACAGGGCTATACAATGAATGTGAACTGTAGGAAAGCTTTTCTGCAGCAGCTCAAGCTCTGTATCTGCGAATGAGTGAAAAAGTGGCAGTGCAGAGGCTGTGTTTACACGCAGTTCCTTGCAGTTTTACTGCCAGTGGCTGTTTATTGAACTCTAAATACTCATGTAACTGCTACCTGTCAGCGGTGTTAGCTGAAATGGCAAGGCAGTGCATGGCAAGTACTGTCAGGTAACATAGACTCTCATTAAGATTTAAATCATTAAAGCTATATTTTCATAAACTATAGTGTTTGGTAAACTGAGATTCATTAAGGAAAACCAAGACTTTTTTTAGCTTGACTGCACATTAGACAGTAGTAAAAACAAAAGTTCCATTCAATCTCTGTTTAGATTACTGCAGTTATGAGGTGGTGGTATCTATTAGCTTCTTTTTGGGTTGGCTTATAAATACTAACTGATGTGTAGATCACCTCTGAAATTATACTGTGAGAAAGAGTTTAAGGAAGAACTGGGCCTTTTCCGTGTATTCCAGAGACTTGGAGAATCTTTCAAGAACGCAAGTTCGTGTTACACCAACTCATCTGTGCCATAGACATAGCCAAAGTGTTCTTCTACCAGTGTTGATTTTGCTGACAAATGCTGTTTTGGTTAGTCTAAAGATCCATCCTTATTCTTTACTTCACGTTTTATGGGTTGTTTAAAATAATATGAGTGTTATACCATTTTGGAAGACAACTGGAGAGGCATGTGTGACTGATGGTATGAGCCGGTGTGCTTCTTCAATGTGACAGACAAGCGAGCGACCAGCTTTTGTAAGAGTGCATTATTTCAATGTGCTGGTAACTTCTAATGAGCGGAATAAAACAGGACAAGATAATTTTGGGTGTAGCTGTGGAAGAGAGACATGAGTTTAGGTGTTGATCTGAATGATAAATGGGGCATTTTCCATCCAATTTTTCATGGTTTGAGTGAGAGTTATGTGGTTAAAAATGATTTCAACAAACAATGTAAAATTGGTGGCAGCCATTTATAATATGAACCACTAACAATTGAATAATAGCTAGTTTATTTTCTCCAGGGTATAGTATCTAGTTTATGAATGCACTTGTACTTCATAAATCATTCTCAAGAGCAAAAGGGAGAAAAATGAAAAATCCATTTTCCTTCAGCCCCCAGGGTCTTTATTTAATTTTTAATGAAATAGAGAGGATACTTCATCAATAGCAACAATAGAACATTTTCAATGCCCATCTTTGAAAACAAACAGAAACAAATCTTAAACCACCACTAAATATCCCCATCCCAGAGCCCAAAACAAATAAGGCAAAGGAGCTGCCTTGAGACACGAAGCAGATTTTAAATTGAATAGATTTTTGCAGCATTTAAAGATTTGACAGTTACTTAACTTAGGTGTGAGATATCCTTACCTAGCAGATAGTAGAATAAAGTCAGCGTTAAACGTTTATATGATTTTTAGGTGGTGTAATACTTCAGAGCACAATTGTATTAAGGCTGTATATTTTCTTTCAGGTTCTGGCTTATGTGACAATGGGAGCTCTGGAATCAGAAAAGCTCTGCTTGAATATGACATTTGTCCTTTCATTATCTTAAACGCTGACTATAAATCTCTGTGTATATCATAGGACAGTGTTATTTAAAATTCAAATAACGGAATTCTGCTGAGTGCGATAGTGTAACATGCTAATACTGTGTGAGCTCAGAAAAAGATTTTTCTCCTGTTGATTTAAGTGTCAGCTTTCTCGGTCTGAGGCACAATAGCATCATGAGATAATCTAATTTTGCCTCGTGTATCAGAGGTTATTGTATATTATATTGTGTACTTGTATTTTATTCTGTTCACACTGATATTACTGAGCTCATCCTCCATAGAAGCGTCTGATTCTGATTTGAGAGTGTCACGAGAGGGGAAAAAAAAGGGTGAGGTTTTGTGTGATGGGGGAGGGAAGGTGTAGAACATCTTCCAGAGAATAATCATCCCTAAAATATGCGCCGTGTTTCCAGGTTACATTTGCCCTTTTTGAGTTGCTTCCTAGATTCTGCTTTGCTGCCAGATTTGCACACTCTTCAATGTTACTGATTTTCCTTTGACAAACTCTTCTAAGCTCAGACCAATTCTCAGTCATTTCTTTCATAAATGTCCGTGTTTTCACATTTTCCTAATGTTCTCAAATTGTGTGTTTGTTCCATTACATTTGAATGCCAGGCACAGGTTCAGTTGTTTGGTATCTGTCTTGCCCTATTTCACTGTAGTAGAGTAAGTAGAATAAGGAAAGTCACTGTGGCTTTTCTTGCAGAAAATAGGAAATCCTGCTGGTAAATTTTTTAGCAGAACTACTTTTGTCATCTAGTAATCACATTATTGTTTTGCTTTCAGTGACATTCGTCTTTTGACACGATCTCTTTCACTGGGAAGTCTCTCAGTCCATGTAACAAACTTTTATCTAAAGTGAAAGAAGGAAGAGCTCTCATTCTCAGACTAATGGGATATATTTCTAAGAAATATTCTACTGCAGCCATAGCTGTCTTGATTTCCAGTGCGTCATCCAGGTTGCAAACAACAAGTGGTTTTCAGAAGCTATATACCAAATAACTTCTAGAAAGCAGGTGGAGAATCTAGATAATCTCTGCATAAAGCTCGATCACCACTATATATTACTGCATCTTAAAGCACCAATTTAAGAATAAGAATTGACGTTCTATTTAAATTAATGATCAACGTGAAATTCAGTCAAGACTAACGCTTATCTTTAGCACTATGCTGTCTCCTTTAAGTATTTCAGCAAGTACTTCTTTGCACTGTCTGCACTGTAATACCTAAAACAACTGTTCTGGGACATAAGTGAAGTTGCTGCTTTTCACTGCCCAAGGTACAGATTTTAAATTTGCTGCCACTTACCACTGATGGCAGTAGTATTACTAAGTTTTCCTTTTTGTTGCTGTTGCTAGAACAAACTGTTGATCATTTAATTTCCTTTTATAGTGTGCTTTCCATAACACATTGCTGTGTGTGGTATTGCTGTGGTGCTCATGTCAACTGTATGTAGAAGTTGTGTATTCAGTTGTAACACACAGGGCAGAGTCTGGGAAAACAAAAGTATGGAGCAGCAGCTTGAAGAGCATTTGAAAACACCATGCAGAATTCAGAGTTCCACAACCTAGTTGTGCATCACCAGCGAAGTGATACTCTGCATAGCAAGCCTAAATGTTCCTCCCATCCATCAGCAGATGAAGCTCTTCTAATAGTGTTTTTTCTCATGCACAATAATTAGTTATTTTTCTGCCTTAGATGGCAGTTCAGCTAAATTTTTATTGCTTCATGTGCTCATGGCTCATTTATTGTTTTATTTTTCTTCTCTGTTTGCTAGATTTATTGCCTTTGCATGAAATAATTCTTTTGAGATAACTGCTTACTTCCACAGAGGCTTCTTCAATTTGAAGTTGTTCTGCAGTTTTGGTTTCTGTTACTCATAAACAAAATGCCACGAGCAATCCGCATGGCTTCTGCTGAAAGGTGCAACTGTGAGCATTAGAAGAAACTCAGCATGAAGAAAACCATCTAATTTCATAAGTTCTCACATTTATAACTTCTCTTTAAAATTCAATTTCTGTGAATATCATTTTCTTTCAAGACTGAAAATTCTATGTTGCTTGGGGTTCTTGGTCTGCATTTTCTGGAGAGATCCATCAGGATGCACAGTGTTCCAAAGAGCTCAGCTCACACACGTTATTATAGTTTGATATATGGACAGATTTAAAAAAAAAAATAATGAAGCAAGTGTAGATATCATAGAATCATAGAATGGCGTGGGTTGAAAAGGACCTCAAGGATAGTCTAGTTTCAACCCCCCTGCCATGGGCATGGTCACCAACCACTAGAGCAGGCTGCCCAGAGCCACATCCACCCTTGCCTTGAATGCCTATAGGGATGGGGCATCCACAACCTCTCTGGGCAACCTGTGCCAGTGCATCACCACCCTCTGAGTGAAAAGCTTCCTCCTAACATCCAACCTAAATCTCCCCTGTCTTAGTTTTAAACCATTCCCCCTTGTTCTATCACTAGGATGTAATAGTCTCATAATAGTTGGGTTATGATCATGCTTAAAGTCTCTCTTCAGAAGCTGCAGAGACAGGTTAGCAGTATAAAGCAAAGAACCATGTTCCAAAACGAAACAAAAACTCCTCTCAAATTCTATGTAAAAATCTTATAGCAATAGGGTAAACAGTTCTTGTATGCTTCCACTGTACAATCTGACCTCTTCTCGGAGGTGCTTATGTTAGAAGCACAGCTATTAGATAAGAGAGACACTATTCTCTGCAGGGCACTTTAAAATTCAGACCGGTCTACTTTTATAACTTAGCGTTGTCTTGAGCTTGGTTGGCAAAGAGTTCTGCGTGGTTTATCTATAAATAATTGAACTGCAAATAAACCTGTTGTCACCTGAAGTACATGGTAACCTTAATAATAACGTTAGGAATAGCCGTAGTATGGTGGAAAACAGATGAGATGCGAACATATTCCCTAGCAACAATGCAGATACTGAATTACATGAGCAATTGGATGCCGCTCTTGTCACAGATATTACATTTCTCTGTATCATTGAAGATCAGCTAATTAAAAAGTGCATTTAGCCAGAGGAATTATTTTTATGAAATCACAGATATGCTGTAAGCAAATACAAAGAAAAAGTAATAAAGATTAATTTACTTAGGAACACTCTAATCCATCTGCTATACCAATATATCAACATTAAGATTATCCAATATTATTGTAGTATTTCTTTTTTCAAAGTATGTTCCACTCAAAAATAGTGAAGATTAGAATTTAGTACTGTAGAACATGACGATGAGAAACAAATTCAAATGATGATGAAATAATCATTGTGTTTAATTTCCAAAGAGCAGTAGTTAATATGACAGTGCTCAGTCATGCTTCATTCATTTGTGGATGGAATTAAAGAAATTTCTTATCATTTTAATGCTGCATAAAGTAACTTCCATGTCCATCCTTGTGGACAAGCGATTCTCATAGATAGTGCTGATGAATTTCTTATCTTCTCCAGAAGGAAGGGAGTAAGAACAGCTGAGGACAGAACGATGACTTTTTCTCTCCTACATCTATCAGCATTTCTGTAATTGTGTGAAATTCTGCCTGAGAGCATATTTAAAATGTGTGTGTGTGAACCTTAAAAGGTGGATGCAAAATGACTGCTGACTGCAGATCATGTAGACAGAGCTCTGCAAATCAGTCCCTTTATAGTTCTGTTTCAGTTTTCAGTCTTCCAATTTTTAGAAAACTGGATCAACTTAATCAAAGTGGTTGGTACTTTTTCCTTTGTATGTCATTCTGTGCGGAAAAAAAATGAAAATACCTTATCTGTTCTAATAATTTTGCATTCTGCTCTTTTAGCATCGAGTAACTCCCTAGCGAAACTAAGTGACAAGGGATATATGCTAAGGTTTCTTTTGTGTATGTATTCTTTTTTGTCCTGCAAAGGGCACTGATCTGTTACATGCGATGAGTTCCTCAGTCCCAGCAGAACTGATAGGTATTTGGAATCTGTACCAGAAATTGGGAAGGGAGATTTTATATCCACTCCTTGCACATATTGCCTTGAACAGGTGTTTGCTTCCTGTTGCCAGGAAGCAGTTACTTATCCAGTCACGTATCCATATGCAGAGCAGCATAGCACCCTGGTACTTGTCAAAAGAAAGTCCCAGTCTCTCTCCAATGTGATAGTTGCGGCTGGTGGGAAGCCATCCTCTTGTGAAGATGCCAGGCAAACGATATAATTGCTCTGTACCTTTGGCTTAGCAAGCCCTTCTGCCTAATTTTTAAGGGTAGGAGTAGTTCTCTCTTCAGCTACTCGCTTCCTTGGACTCTTAAAGTAGCACATTTGATCCATGGCTTTTTAGAAAAAAACTAATAAAAACCTAATATTGTACTGACTTATGTTTACACTATGCTCCATAAGCATCTCTTCAGCTCCTGCATTTAACTTCAGTCAGTTATCACAAATGTGAAAACCATTACTGTGAACTGCTGGCTCTGACTTAAGCCATTTCCTAAATAATTTTATTGACAGTTCTCCTACTGCTGTTGCTGACTTGCAAATACCTGATTTATAGAGAAAAACACCCTTTCACGTATGTCTACTGGTAAATTTTGCCTCTTGCAGTACTGTGAGTAGTCTGCTTTTCACACAGATGGATATGAGCTGAACTGAGCTCTGTGATGTGTTCAGAGCCGTGTGATTAGGAAAGCAGAAATGAACAATTTACTGTGAAGCATTTAGCTTTTTTTTCTAGGGGAGGCATAGGGGGAAGAAGTGGTAGGTATGTACAATGGCTACTCTGAGAGCGGTGCCTCCTGTTTTATGGTATTGGCCCACAACATCGGAGGAGGATGTTGGTGGTACGGCGGTAGAGATTGAACCTTCCCACTGATATCCCACTACATTGTGTTGCTGTGTGGTAGATGGCAACAGAGGGGCAGTCTGATAGAACGGCATCTGATGTGGAAGCACATATAGAGCAAAGGGGTGGAAACTGAATTCTTCCATGTGGAAAAAATGGTGCCCACTGACATTAATTGATGATTGCTGAACATTGATGGAGACGGAACAGTGGATGTGAGCACAGTGATGTGGGTGGTGCATTTCAGCAGTGGTGACGGGAACACAGACAGATTTTTTGCTGCAGCTATACAGTTATGAATGAGGCATGCAGACTCCTGTTCATCACTGGCAAAAATGCATAGCTTATGGTGATGAGTATGTTGAAAAAGAGCGTATTGTAGCTGAGAATTTGCTCTATCCATAGTGTTACTGTGCTCTTTGTAGCTGCTGTAGTTCCCATGAAAATAAATAGAAGACATAACTTTTGGAGCCATCTGCGTGTATTTTTGTATAAGCTACTTGCATTCTTGGGGTGCATTGGGTGTACAAACACAATACTGCTAGTGGGAGATCGTTTTTGATGCTGAGACTGTGTTGCATTTTTCAGTTGAACAGATGAACATTTACTGAACATGTGGAATTAACTCATTACATCAGCTTTTAATGTTTTTAACTCTGAATTACGTTGTAAATACAACTTAATTTTCATGACAGTCTCTAAGATTAATCTGGATTATACTACTGTGTACTAATTCTTACAAGGTGTTCCGTTAGCACGTATTTGCGGATATCTGTGTCAAAAATGCATTCAAATATTGCCTTTTGAATTCTCCATTCTACATCATGATTAATAGCAGAACTGTAGAGACTGTCATTGTTTTTTGTGACTTTTCTGCTTTAAAAGATGATCCCTAAGTCTCTCCAAGTGTATCATGCCTTTTCTACTTTAATTTTTTTTAGAAAGCCTTGCTGTTTTTAAACCTCTTCTTATCCCTTGAGCTGTCACCGAAGACAGGCTTTGCATTATTTAGCATTTTTAATTCAGCTTGAAACATTTCTTAAAGAAACAATTTGATCTATGTAGAAATATTTCTCCTTTCAATTTTTCAACTGCTTGAGTCAAAAAATAGCAATTCTTCATGTTCTGAGAAGACTCAAGATGGCACTGAACTGTTTCCTTCTACACATGAGCTCACTCTGAATGTTCAGTCTGCCTTTATTTCAGGGAAGAGCGTGAGATAGTGAGGAGTGCTATAAAACACCGGGGACTGGAAATGCAGCTTTTGGATGCAAGGGAGTGATAGGTCAGGGGTGGGCAGAGAGCACTGTGAGATGGAGAAAAATTGACAACTTCTACAAGTAAGGCTGCTGCTCAAATGCATTGAAAGGAGAGGATTTCACCTTTGTCTTTCGTTTTCTTTTTGATGGTGTTGAACACTGCAGAACATTTGTTCCGTGGAGGATGTAGTCAAAGAGTCTGTTGTCTCTTCTTTGGGAGAACAAGGGAAAAGAAGAATGCTTTGAGCAATGCTTTTTCTTTGCCCAGAGGCTCTGCATTTGAAGTAACAGAACTACATGTAAAATGAAAATGATTACAAACCATACCAATGTAAACAATGCTTTTTCTTTTTGCTTCCTGACATTTTTCTGTCTTTGATTCATTTCAGGGTCACACATTAAGGTTACATTCCAGATGTTGTTTCATTTTTGTACTCTTCCTATTATAATTTCTTCCAAAATATTTTTTCTAGTTTCCGTGAATGTTTACATCTGCATCAAAATCTGAATCCTAATAACCAATAATACAGCACTAGGACTGCATATAGTGAAATGCATTGGGAGGGTTTGCTGGTAGAAATGTCATGGTAGGTTTTTCTAAATTCTTTTATTCTATACTTGCACGGGCTCTTTGAAGTGATCTTGATGGCAGAGGAACAACAACCACGTTGTTGAAAAGAAATGAAGTGAGCATCTGCTGTCAGTTTTGAAAATTATTATTAACAAATACTGTTACATTTTAGGAGCTGAGTTTGGATAATTATTAATATATACTTGTTACCAAACTAGTAGCACTCTTGAAAATTAATGTTAGCTGTAAATTAATTAATTCAAAAACTGCTTGCTAGCAAGTTACAGGAATAGCAACATCCAGGGAGGTAAGATCTACTGATTTGCAGTAGGTTGGTAAAATAGTCCCCAGAAGACTCAGCTCAAGAGGGACCTTGTTATCCCCGGTTCTGTCCCATACTCACTGCACAGTATTTTTGGCTGTGTTGGCTAAAGGCCTTGTACACTTGTTTCAAATAGCTCCAATGATGGAGGTTCAACCGCATCTCTGAACCATTGTTCAAGTATCTGGCCTTCTTCATAGTGAGAAGATGTATTTCTTATATTATCCAGTGAGAATTCTGCATGCTCCAACACGTCTGTTGCCTGTGTTTTGTTAGAATACGCCGTTCTGTCCAGGAAATGTTTCTGCACCAGGATAAATTATGCGTTTATCTCTGAAAAAAAAAACCAGAAAATATTTTTTTTCTTTCCAAAGACCTTAGAGATTTGGCATTAGATGACATCTATGAAGAGTGGAGAATATATTTTAAACCCAAGAACTCCTGAGATTTCATCATGTTTCTACATTTTCAAGTCTTAGTGTAACAGGTTTATTCATCTCATAGTAGGAGTGCAGCTACTGGAAGTACCTGAACTAGAGCAGAAACTTGCTACAGATAGTTTTAAGGAAGTATAATAGATGTATGTTACATTTACAGTTATTATAGAGATATTTTCCTTTACTTTGTGTTGCACACTTTCTCTTCCTGGCTGTTAACAGCTTCCTGTACATCTGAATTTTTCAACAGACTCTTAGTTTGTGATCTTTTGATCAACTTCAGCACTGGAATTGCATGGTACAAACACAAATTACAATTTGTTCTTTGCTTCCACAGATCTTATATTTTGATTGAAATTTTGTAATTTTAATCAGCTTTGTTTGTTCAGCTCCAGAATTGCTAATACTCAGTAACCCAAGGAAACTGCTTATAAGAATCAGGATTAATTAATTGACCTTGGCTTCATGTACACTCTAATCTAGTACTGGAGATATTTAAATGTGGAGAAAGATGTTTCTGTCCTTCACACATTGGCCTTTAGTTTTCCTCATAATAGCTTTAGTCATTTCATAACATATTTTACAAGCAAGGTCAAGTTAACAGGGGCCTTTATAGGGCAATATTTTACAGGAAATCGGTGAACCAAAAACTGTAATTATGTGTGGGAAATAATCCCTTGAATAATTAGCAATGATTAACTGGCTGTTATCATTGAGACAGGTTGTAAGGATTTAATATAAGAGGAGGTAGAAACTAACTTACCACACCTATGGTAAGTGTTATGTATTTCTTAAAGCTTTCCATTTATTTTCTTGTATCTGAAGAACAGTGCAAGTAGAGCTCTAATTGTGGTTTTTAACAGTTGGTATTGTAATCTATAGAACTACATTTTCACACAGAGCATTGTGAGTTCAAAAACCAGTGAGCTCATTGCTAGTGTACAAGATTAAATGAGCATTAGCAGTGCTGAAAAATTTTCATCTGGTTGGGTATTCTGTGCACCTCTGTAGTTCTTTTCAAACTGGTTTGATTCTATGGAACAGAACACAGTTGCATAATGTTGCTAAGTGTCACTGTACAAATTCAAATAGGATTGAGAATCACGTGTGAACAGCAACCAATTTCCATACCACTGAAATCAATAGCCACCCCCGCAAAGAGCTAACTAGGGACATGAGGAAACCAGACAGAACAGAACATCTCTGAGAAAAAACAACCGTATCCTAGCTGGAATGTACAGTCTGATAGAGCCCAAGGTACGTGTCCTAAAACTGCCTCACATGCATCCTCCCACATCCAGGAATCTGTACTGGAGATATGTAAGAGTGGGGGAGGAGGTGCTCCAAGTGCTCTTGAATAGATTATTAAAATTGCAATGATGTCTAAAAAAATAATCTATAATTGTTGAAGTTGAAGCGTGTTTTAGGAAAGAAAATCTCATATGCTTGGCAGAATATTTGGACAAGTGACAGAAAAATTGAGACTGAAGGAGACTATGTTGATTTTCAAGCTAAGTTAAAGCCAAAGGCTAGAATCACAATGAGGATCTACATTTAATAAATACTTTCTGGCAGTTACAGTATACCTCTAGTAAATAAGAGACATGGGCTCAAATCCACTCAACTTCCTTCAGAACAAAGGTTTGAAATAATTCCTTTTTTACCCCAAGTGTGTTGCTAATATGTCAGTCAGTGAAGTGTTCTGAGGTCTCTTCATCTTTCCTTCTGAAGCTGTATCATTTCATGCAGCATATTTAATTTTCATTAGAACTGGGACGAGATCCCAGATGTCCTAGCTTTCAGGAGACTCATCTAATTAGCTGTTGTGTTCACCTGTATTTCTCAAGGAGCTGTTTCATCAGCTTTCTTAACCAGACTTTCACTGGAAATTTTACCTAGGTTTATAGGCTGTAGTGCAACACATCCCCCTCCCAGTTGGCTTCACCTCATGCATAGGCTGCTCTCACAGGGACTATGTACAAGAATAATATCATAAGGTAACTATTATTTTGGTAAAATTATTCTATAAAGTGTTCACCATTTCAGTCTCTTCTTGTTTAAAAGCGTGTCCTGTATCTTTAGAATACCAGAGGAATGAATTAGGTCTATTTGTAATTGCTTGTGTGATTCCTATAAGAATGCAAATTCATCTGGCACAAAATTAGAAAAAAATAAATTTAATAAATGCTACACTTTTAATTTGAATAAAAGTCAAAATCGTCTGAAACGCACCTTCCAGACGTATATATTATTTTTACAGTGCAGAATAATTTCTGTTTTGTACAGCTAGTGCTGATTAAAAGAAATTCACCTCATTGAATTTAATAAAACTAGCTAATTTAAGAACAGTCAGGGTATTAAAATTTACTGTACATGACAACTGTTCTCATTTCAGAATGCACCCTACCACCTCTATTTGATTAGATCTCTTATTATAAGTTTTGAAAAGGTTAATGAATACCTTAACAAAGCAGCTCAGGTTCTATAATTGGGTGTAATAAGAAGATACATTGATGGGCTTCTTTGTTGATGTAATTTAGAACTTAGATGTGTTGTAAAAACAACGCAGTAAGTGTAAAGAAAAATAAGGTTTCTGAAGTTCATGGTTTGAAGATAGAAATTATTTTATACTCTAGTTGATGTAAACAGCTAACAAAACTCTGCAGTTCGGCGCTCTGTGTCTACAAGTATGTATCTCAAAGGCAATTATTTTTCACTCCCGTAAGTGGAGATAGAAAATGTTACAAGAAATGAAGCCTTGTAAAAAGGTATCTCCTGGACTCATCTGAAACCCAGCTATGCTTTGAGTTTCTACCGTGGGATTTCAAATTGTCTTCAAAGTCAGCCTTTGCCTTTCACTCTTGGCTTCAGTTTTGCTGCAGTAAAAATGAGAGAGTCCGGTCATCTTTGCTCATGCAAAGAATCTATTTTCTTGATTATTTGGGGAACGAACTGAGCTCTGAATCTAGTTTCAGGCTGCAGCACTATTCCTTGAATATGTATGATGAATTATACACAGGAGTATAGCTTGCATAAACTAATACTTTTGCATGTACTGAGCTTCTTTAAGTCTCACTGACTGCATTTGGTCAACTCATTCCTAATCAGAAAGTACTTAAAGATTTTTATTCTTTCATATTTTCTATTTCATGTTCTTTCAACTCTTGCCAATGGTTTTGTTGATGGTTTCCAATTCTCTAGCCTCACCTTTCTTGCACTACTGAACTTTATTTTGTCTGTACTATATAAGTCTTCAAGGACCTGAAGTTCCATCTTATGATATCCTGAGCCTTTTCTGCACTGATGAATTCTTCCAAGTTTGTTCCATCAGAAAATTCATAAAGAATCATAGAATAGAATTGTAGAATCATTAGAGTTGGAGGAGACCTTTAAAGGCCATCCAGTCCAACTCCCCTGCAATGGATAGGAACACCACAGCTACATCAGGTTGTCCAGGACCTGATCCAGCCTCGCCTTGAAGGTCTAGAGGGATAGGGCATCAACCACATCTCTAGGCAGCCTGTTCCAGTGCCTCACCACCCTCGTTGTAAAATACTTTCTCCTTATACCCAACATTCTGTATTTTTATTTAAAATAATAATATTAGTGAGAATGCTTCACAAGGTGGATCCATAAGTTCCGGAGGGTTAGGGGCTTACACATTTGAGCGTAAATTTGATGTTTATGTACTAGCAGAAAGGGAAAATTAAAACTTGAATATATATAGGGTCTCTGTTTATTTCTCTCATACTTGTTTACTCTGGCTGAGTCAAGCTGAAGGGGAAGAATTTGATTCACGTTGTTTTTTATTTAGGGGTTTAGTGTAACACTCCTTTTTGTGTATTAGATTTCTCAATTCATTCTTCCTGAAGTCTCTTCCAAGGAAAATCAATTACTTGTTAATTTATATTTCTAGTAGTGCCCATGATATGCAACATGTTGTAGAAAAAGGAAAAGGACATCAATTTAACTGAAAGAATGTACATGTTAAAAATGATGTGTCCTTAACACTGTTCATCTTAAATCTGAAAGGTAAATACACCAATTTAAATAGACCAACTCAGTCTTTCCTAGGAGCAGGAGATGGACAGAAAAAAATACAACTTATTCCTTTAGCAATATTACATTTTCAAATTCTGTTCTTAAGTTATGATTACACCAACAATTTCTATGTACTTTAGTAGCTAATGACAGTGAAAATACATGAGCAGCTAAATTCCTATTTAGTATTTCTTGCTACTGTTTGAAAACATAATCTTATAAGCAACTCAAAGTCCCATTCAGACTGTTAAAAAGTGTCTGTTTTAAAATTAAATTGTTCCTTTCTTTTCTATCTGTCATTACATTGTTACACAGAGCACATAAGCGTTATTTAAGAAACATCACCAATCAACATCACCTATTCAAAAAATATTTTGAGTTACAAAAAGTGGATTTGAATATGAAAAAACATGATGCGTTTCTGAGCTCCACTCATCAAATCATCACCAGGAAAAAGGCCTTATTTTTTAGTGGTAGATGAAAGTGACACAAGGAGCGCTGAAGGAATTTGCTCTACTGATGAGTGCTTTTAAGTGTCAGTACTACTGCTGATTATAACCTATCATAATGAAACCACATAACAGTTTACTTAATCAATGACCAAGGGATGAAAATAAAGCAGGAAAACTCATTCAGTGTCTGTTTCTGTTTTTTTTTAATTTGGCTTCGCTGCTCTGCTGGCTGATAGAAATCCATGAGGTCAGCTATATGATTCCCTTGGCTGTGAATGATTTATTTCTGTGTTATTTCACATCTTGCTTGTCATCTTCCTAATTAGAGGGCTGAAGACATTTTCTTTAAGATGGGACCATACTTTCCTTCTGTTCCCGATGTATAATCCCTGTCCTGTTTACAGGGCAAATTTGAGTATAGCATCCTTCTTTCTATGGATGTTTAGGTGATCCCTTACTATAAAATACAGATGCTGTTTTTTTTGCAGTGAGACATATTGAGTGTAATAGTACAGCAGCTGCAAAAATGATGCTAAGTGTAATGGAAAGTTAATGGGAGGATACTCTGGCTAGTGCTAGGCAAGATCATGTCAGAGGGATTACAATTACTAGTATTATTTCTGTTATCTGAGGCCTGTTATGGTCTTCCGAGTGCAACTATGCTTTAAAAGTAGGGATGGGTGATTGTATTGAAAAATTACCGTAATAAAAGTCTATAGAGTTCAGTGTAATTCCGAGGGATTACAGCACTGTTTCTATACTAGTTTAAAAAAAATCGTGGCCTGACAAAGGTTTGTGACATCTTTGCTATGTATTTAGAGCAGGAGAGTATACATAAATCTCTCTCTAAAATGACATGAACAGAATGTGGTTTGCTGTTATTTACAGGAACCCAGAGAGTTTATGGAAGATTGAAAGATGACAGTAAAGTGGTGACAATTCAGTTCAGGACAATGAATTACATTCCTTCCATGTTTGTGCGTACACTTTCCGTAGACAAAAAGTTGGCAGTGACCTAAATCTAAGTGCTACCTTACTTTACTCACTGATTCTTCATTTACTTTCACTTGCATATTTTTCTCTTTCTGCTTAAGAAATAAATATGTAGACTTAAGTGTAGACTTAGTAAATGTGTATTGCATCGCTCTCCAGGTGCTGTAACTGACTTCAAAGCACTTCACTCTAGATTGTGTCTATGTATAAAATAAAAAAAAATAAATAAAAGCAAATGAAAAACACTATTATCATTTAACAAGAAGCCAAAGTGCTTGTAAATAAGCTAAGAAAGGATTGGAAAATTGAAGACGTCCTTCCTTACACCCATAAAAAGCACTTCTAGGATGGTACCTTAAAATTATTGAATTTTGAATTCAGTGAATGCCATGTGATTTAAACTGAACTAATAAGGAGTTAATCAGCTGCCATCCTAAATGATGTCCTTGAAAGGGTAATGGTGAACTACCAGTTAGTATTGGGAAGACTGTACTCTCTGTATTCACTCATTTTGGGGTTTTAGCCTTTGCTGTGGTCACACTGAATTAGTGAATTAGTGGCACTGGGTAGAAATCATTAAAGAAATATTGTTAAATGGCTCTGTAGCGTAGGTTGCTCTGATAATGATACCTGTCTACATGTGGAGTAAACATCTGGACAGAACTTCTATTATTTGTTTGTGTCTTTGAGTTTCTAATAACAATGGTTCTTAAACAGAGGCATTTACTCTTTCGGATTTGTAGTACGTTTTTTTAATTCTTGCTCAAATTCTCTCTGTCGGTGCTGTTCCCAGCTCTGTGTTCACTTCTAGTGTCCATAATTCAAGATGAACGGTTAAGAATATAGATGTTGAGAAATTTGAACGATTAAGGAGAAAATGCAATTCATAGAGAAAACTTTCCAGAAGCTAAATCTTGAAGTGTTTATCAAATACAAGATGTTGATCAGATTTTTCCTAAATGTCAATGGAGTAGAAAATGCATAACAGATGTACCTTCAATCTAGCAGAGAAGGATTTAAAAATATATACTAAAAGAAGTCTGGTAAGCGAAAGCTGAAGATTGACAAATTTAGGGCAGAGATAACAGTGATAATGAGGTAGCCATTGGAGAAACTTACCAACAGGGAGTTAGAGGGGAAGATTTGGAGGGTGAGGCTTGAAAGGGTAGTTCTGCTCTGATTAATAAGTGTCAGGTTTATAAGTCTCTGAGTATTATGAAAATTAAAGAGTAGCTAGAATACTTAAAAAAAAAAAAAAAAACCTGGTTTTCGAAAACTCCGGGGATGAATATTTTTCCCCCTACTCTGCAAAGAATTGTCATAATTTTATAAAACAGAATCAAGAAATAAATCAACCATCTCGTATAATATCATATAATGGGCTTTAGGTAGATGGGAAAAAATTTGGAAGGTGCCACACAAGTTTAACTGCATTTTCCAAAGTTCAAGCACATTATTTTTACTATAACACTAGCTGGCATTATTAAAATACCGGAAGACATCGACTCTCAAATCACTATTAAAATGATCTACTGCACATTGCCCTCCCAAGTTCAAGGGTGCATTTTGGTGGTCATATTTCTTTTAAAGGCTTATGAGTCTGTCAGGACTGTGAGGGTTCAGTAAGTACATTGGATAGATAATCTGAACATGTTAAAGCTCCATAAAACTGCGTTGCATTCAGATCAGTGTTTCAGATACAAACTCTGTGCTGAAGATGAGGCATCCATGCATATATTTTCTTTTTAATCAATATATTAATTTCATACAAAACTAACACAAGGGTTTGAGCCATAATCTTTAGTGTTCCTCAGACCCAGAGACACTATTGCCTGTATTAGAGCTTTGTCACCATCTATTTAAAAGCAGCAGAAAAAAGCATGCGCTAGAGATTGAGTTGAAGATAGAGAACTAATTACAAGTTTGTAGAAATGTCAGTTTTGCTTAGTAGTTGAGGTGGGAGGAATTGGATGAAATACTGTAATTTTGTATGTTTTGACTGCTGGGTCAGAGGATGAAACCTTCTGAAAGACTGAATGAGAAAAGAATATGTCATAAAAGCGTAATTCGATAGAGAAGTTTAGGTCACTTTGCAAATTAGTCATCTAGGACACTCAGCTTTTTTTCTTTATTAAAATGGAAGATCACGCTTCAAGGAATAAAAAGATTTGCCGCACTTCAAAGAGAGGAGTTGGTATGAGCGGAAGAGTGATGATATAGTCCTGAAAAATATAATTCTGAAGATAGCTGAAGTGTCAACATAGTGAAACCCATTGTCATTTATCCTCTGTGGAAAGATACCTATGAGAGGTAATTCTTGTCTTTAAGTGCAGAGATAGTAGGTTAAAGCAGGTGCTTTATTGCCTGTGTATGACATGGAATAAGTCACTAACATAGGATATTTTTTCAAAAAAAAATGTTGAAATTAGAAACTGATCATAAAAATAATGAAAGAATGATCTTTCTTAAAATAAGCTGTCTGTTTCTTTCATTTTTTTTCCAAGAGAAATGATAATTTATGAAAAATATATCTAGAGATACGTGAAGGAGAAAAGATCTTGATTTAAGTGGATCTCTAAACTAGCAGATGAAGGCAAAAAAAATAAATCAGTGAGGAAGCAGGAATGCAAGAATTAACACACTAATTTTTAATAAGGTTATTAAGCATTCTAGCAATACGAAACTGCAGAATGAGAAGAAACAATTTGATTTAACAAATCCCTTGCAACTACAGGTAGTCATGTCACCCAGTTGCTTGCAGTCAGTGTTCTGTATGTCACTCTTGGAAGGATGCGAAGGAACATCTTTTTTTAAACTTCCCTGCATCGTGCAGGTTGCAAAACGTACATAGTGAGTATTATAAACATGAGATTTTCTTATAAGACCAAAGCCTAGAGATATTTGTAACAGAGAATAGAAGAGACGAAGGGCAGCACCACTGTCCTTCATAGTAGCAGGGAATTTGGTAACCAAGTGTACCTAGGAAATAACTGTGCCACATGGGAAAGAAGAAAAATCTTTTTGTAAGAATGTGCTAGAGTTGGTAATGCATTAAGTCATTAAATCAAAACCAGATGTCTTATTAAAAGATAAACTGTAGTTCTAATGTAACATTTAATCCACCAGCCTGAATTATTGGTTCTGCGTTATACAGGAGACTGAACTGAATGATCATTAAACTGTCCTCTCCGTCCCTAAAATATTTGCATGTATGGAGTAAATGGTTAAATGTGGTGACCTGAGAGAAATCCTGAAATAAATAAATAACATAATTTGTAAAACACTTTGTCAAGGGGAAAACTCACTGACTCATTGACAAGGGACCCAGGTTGTTGTAGAAATGACAACAGGAATGGTGAGTTTCTTCCAGAATACACAGGGCAGAACAGTCATATTAGACAGATGGGACATCATGTGCAAATCTGGAGTCTTTCGCTATCAGGTCCACAGGAAAAAAAACAGACAGTTCCGTAATATCAAAATCAAAATGGAAAACCTTTCTCCATCTACATAGTTCCTGAGGTGTTTGAAATATTTCCAGGAGTTCTATACGTCAATAGTTGGATTGCGTTGTTCTTATTATATCATCATCTAAACAGTATCTATAAAGTGTTTTAATCAGAATTATTTTGACAAGTCACCTTGCAATTATGGTTCCTATATTGACAAATGATGCCATTTTGTCATAAGCACTTCAAATAATTACAGCACTTGTCAAAAATCTCTAGACCAGATTATTTCACACTCAGAAAACTTTTTTTAAATCTATATCTGAATCGCATTATATGCTGTCCTTGATGTGGCATCACATCACTTCTGTCGACAGATGATAGCATTACAGATAAAGAAGCCTATCTTACCAAAGGATTATGCCTGTCAGGGCCTGGGAGATTTTTTGTCATCCTGAAGCTGATTGCAGCATTCTTTGTGCAAGTTTTGGGAGCAGGGGATAAAACTGGATGACAGGGCTATCACTATGAGTTTGCATCTCGCAGTAGTTTAATACAAATGGGCACACGGGTTTTTTTTCTTTTTAAAATTCTGTATTTGAGATTGTGAGTTGCCACTTGAATCCTGAACAGCATGCCTGTGATAGACACATTACATTTTGTCCCCTTCTGGTTGTTAAACAAGCTTATAGGATGAAGCAAACGTTTGTCACTTCTTGTCAGCGCCGTGATGGTAATGTGATGCTTCTTCTCAAACCTGAGATATTGCTGTTTTGCTGCTTTCCGTCTGTATCAACGTTCTTCAAAATTTAGAATCCTAAATCCTTCAGAATCCTTTGATAGATTGGACCTTTATTTTTATTTTTTTTTCTAAACCTTAAGGCTGAAAGAAATGGCGTTTCACTGTTTTTAAGTTTCTGTGGTCAGATGTGTATAATTGAAACCTAACCATTCTGGATAACTGGGACTTTTCCAAGGCAGCCTGCTTCATTTTGTGGGAGAAGACTCATTTATTTTCAGTTGTACCTCCATCCAAAGCCCAGACACAGAGGGCTGAGACTGCTTTGAGTGTGGCTGATCATACACCCATGAGCTGCTCACCTATGCAGGAGGCCTCTTCTTTCAACCCATGTAGGTCTCCAAGATACAAACATGTCTTTGTGACGCAAGGTTTGTTTTTGATTAATAGTAAGAAAACCAGTAAGTTCAATCCATCCTGGGTTTTGTGCTTCCTGATGCTGTCAGTCAATCCATTTTGGAATAAACTATATGAGCAGAAGAGATCATTCTTGAGTATTGCAGTTATCACCTTGCTACAGCTGCCCTGAGATCTGCTGCTTGAAGCAGCAAGGCAGCATAAGGAAGGGTCAAGGAGTGGGATCTATAGAATGAGGGGTATGGTTTTTAACATGCAAATGCCTTTATTATTTACATTTGATAGTATATCACTAGAGGAAAAAAGGAGATAATGACTTAGAAATAGTTTTCTGTTGTTCAGTTATTACACAACAGATCAACTCATGACTTTATTTAAATGGAGAGTAGATGTAATGTATGATAAAGATTTTTCTAATGCACTGTACCTTAAGCAAGGTATGCAACATACCACGCAGTATCAGCCTAAGAAAATGAATTTATTTTTATTCTTTTGAAGCTTATTAAAAAGAATCCACATTGTTTTAATTAGGATGCTCTTTATTTTCAGCAGCTGTTGAAAAACTGTGGAAATAGTCGTATTAAAAGATAGCTTTATTTCATATGCCTATATTTATTTCTGCAGCACTTTAGTAGCTTTATATTATAATACAATGATTTGATATCATAAATGGTTGCTTATGATAATTAAGGTTTCAAATGGGAAGTTAGCAGCGAGAGCACTTTTAGTGTATTTCAGGTAATAGTGGAAAAAGAAAAGGAGAGCAAATTTTCAGAACTGTGTTTTGTTTTTGCTAATTACCACTTCCATTAGCTCCCAAAGACTGTGGTTAGATCCCAGCTTCTGAGTAAACTGGCGTATGTCATACAGGGACAAGCTCTTCCTGTTGGTGCTTCTACTGTGTTGTGAAGGTCTAGAGTTCATTAGAGTTTTTAAAACAAACAAGGTCCTCTTACCAATCAAACAGGAAATCTGAAGTTGTTCCAACCTCTGAAAGTGAAGCAAAATATATATTATCTGTAATATTAATCAGGTTCATTTTCCTTAAAATGTTTCCTTGAAAGGACCTGTGCAAGTAGTGTCAAAGTTATCAGTGAGCTACATGAACGGTTTTGTGAAAGCGTTATTTCTATGACATGGAGGAAAAGACATTTGGAAGAGCTTTAGGAAACACCTTTTTTGCCAATATCTGAGGATAAAAGCTTGGATCGCTGTAGTTCCAGTACTGTTTTTGTGAGTAAACTGTTTTTGTGGGAGCTTGTTGAAGCAGCCCTGTGATGTACAAAAATCTGCCATTTAATTTAAACTGTTGTAGGTATGTTTCATTCCCTATTTGCTTTCTCGAGAACAGTTATTAAATGCATAATAATTGAACATGGCAAATGATAGCAGTAATTGTCAGTATTATGATCCAATACTTGTAGCTCTCTACACGAGTAACATTTGGTGGCCAGTTGCTTTACACATTCTTAAATATTTTCATTTTCTTCTGTTTTATCTCAGAGTTTTGTACATTTGTTCAGCTACTTTTGGTAAGGGTTGTAAGGTTGGTTGTAAGGGCTTCAAATGCTGTATTGCACAGCTTTGTGCCACATGTATGAGTGTAACAGATGTCAAGTAGCTGATGATAAAGCAGGTGAAGGTTTCTTGTAAATTATTGATATATTTTAGTCAGAATGCAAAAGCTTGAACTTTGTTCTTCGTTATTCATACTAATGTTTATTACATAAATACATTGTTTGGGGTTAATTATGTATAATGTAAAGTTTGTCTTGTGAAGGACTATGCTGCTGTTTTCCGGTAGTGAAAATATGATTTGTAGATTGACAGTCTGGGTTGTGTTAAGACATCATTTTCAAACTACTTTTTAAACATCTTACATATTCAAAAAATATATTTGTATTGTATTATTTTCATGTTTTAAAGTGTTGGGTTTAGTTGTTATTTTTTCCCTCGAATATGGAACTCCTATAAATTAGTGTGCTGCAATTGTGCAGCCTGTCTGGTTCAGATAGCAATCTCAATTTCCTTCCCAGTAATTTCCTGTCATTCTGTTTTCCCCCAGAACATTTCAGTTGGAAAGAATTTCAGTCTAGGCCGTACTTTTGAGAGCAAAAGAGGAGTATGCCTGACTTGAATGAGAGAGGAAAGTGAGAGTGTCCTGGTAATTTTGTATGTGATGTCTACTGCTGATCTGGACCAGTTAGAGTTGTTCTAGAGCTGCCAAGGCGAGGCACTGGGATCTCCCTTCCCAGCTCTTCTCTCGGTCCAGAAAGGCATCCCCTCACTTCTGTGGCCACAAGGCTTCCACCCCCTCTTCCTTCCAACTCCTTTTCTCCTCCTCCTGACATAAAATGTCCAGTTGCCCAGTCTTGTTCCATCTTGTGTTCCAAGCTCTTCCACCTGTAAGAGAGCCCCTATCCTTTCTTCTTAAATGCAGCATTCCCTTCTCAGAGATCCCCATTCCTCCTGCCATCTCCCAGCCCAGTTTCCCGGCTCTTCTCATCAGTTCAGTCGTCTGTTCTTCACGTCTGTGCTCAGCCCTTTGCGCAGCTCCTACTCCAGCTCTGTGAGATGCCATTGCCATCATATCTCACTACTTCAGCCCCATTTTATGCTGTCACCTCCTGTCACCGTATTATTAATGACTGCCATGGCCAAATTAGACTTCTCTGACAGCAAATCATGTGTTAAAGTATAACCTAGAAATGCTCATTAGCTTGGGAAAGCACTGAATGGTATTCATTAAAGTGTAAGTAGCTTTTCTTTTCATAGCGATGATGCATGTGGACAGGTTGGAAGTACTGAGTGAGAATCGTGTTCCTGACTTTGACCTCACTCCCCAAAAGAGTGCATAGCTTTGAATTGCCTGAAAGTAAATGGAAGGATGATAATTTCCCAGAAGTGCAAGTAGTAGATTCATAGGGAATAAAAACCTCAGAACTGCAGCTAAATTCTGTATTATGGATGTCTGGTTCAAATCTGTAAACTTCTATGAATCTTTATTCAATTATTTTTTCCCTCAGAGGAAGGGACTGGACAGCAGGAAGGAAGGAAGCACAAGAAGAAAAAGATTGTAGTGGGAAAGGGTAGATGACTGAAGTAAAATGGAAACCGCTGGTACTTCAGTTTCTGCCTTCTCTGAATAAAACCTGATAATGAGACATCGGTGAGAAGCACAGTTGCGATATAATGTTGTTAGACCCCAGACCTGTATTAGCTCAGCATGTGGAGTGAGATGTGTCTAATTAATTTAATTGACAAAATATTAGGGTGATTGCTGGTGGTTAGTAATTTTTCTCTGGACTCTGAGATTTTCCATCATAATGCATTTTTTTAAATACTTTTCAAGAATATTCATGAAAATAAAATATCACAGCTGAGAAAAATGGATGTAAAATGGCAGAAGATTGCAGTGTGGTTAAAATTATAGATGGAATCTTATCCCTTTGTTTGTTTTTGTGGTTTTCACAGCACTACAAATACCCAACTTTATTTATGTAAAAGTTATTTTCGTAATTTTATTTATATACGACTTAGCATTCCCTTCTGCACAAGTTGCTTTGCTTTGACATTTCCTCTGTTGTACTTCAGGTGAAAAAATGCAGCGTTTCACTCATGAGTGCGGCAGCTGAGTAAGACCAGCGCTGCCTTCCCTGCCCATGTTACTCCTCCTGGTGAATCTGTCAGTATTTCTCCATTTTACACAATGGCTTTCTAAAGGAATCTCTAAATGTGGAAAGGGGTAATCAGCTGTGAAAGATGAATATCAAGTGTCTACGTAAAGTGCAATATATAAACTAGAAAAGCCCTAGGGTGTCAAGATATTACTTGCCGATTTTATACTGGTTTTACATGCCTGTTTATTCTTCCAAGCAAAAAACCACATTTGTTACCTTAGCAACATGGTTATGTTATCTCCAAACATCTGAACCAAATTCTCAAGGCCTGCTGTTGTTCAGGTGAATCTCAATTGCTGTAGGATCTTCACTTATTCTGTTGTCATAATTGATGGTGATTTTTTGGTCTATGTTTTTTTAAGCTGTGTCCATCTGAGTTATCTCAGTTTTGCGGTTGTCTTTCCAAGATTTAATTCTTGTCAATTATGATCATAACGCGATTGAGGAGTTGTTGTTAAATTAAACATGGCAAGCTTTAATTAAAAATGTATTTTGCAAATATTTATATTTGTCTAAAGAAACAAGGATGCCTTTGTTTAAGAGAAAGACATACCTGTTTTATCTATCAGCTAGTGGATAACAGAGTTAGGACACTCTAAAATAGAGTTTGTTGCCAAAGCCATTGAATAGTTTTGGCTGAAAGGTAAAGTATGATACTGAATTAGAAAGTAGCTAAAATGGAAAAAAATAATAATAATAACGGAAATAAATGGGTAGTTTCAGAGTGCCAAAAGGTTAATACAGGAAACAGCATTGCCTGATATGTTTACTACGCATCTGAGTATGGCAAAGTGTCAGAGTTTGCAGAAAGCAGCTTTCTTTGCAGTGCTGTTGAAGATTGTTAAGTCCCACTGAGACTTTTGAGAAAATGGGCAAATAAGCTGCATGTGGACAATTAATTCCAGTCTGGGTGATTTAAACACGTACTGTGTGGTGGAATAGCAATTCAGATATTTATACTTATTACAAGGTTTTGATTGTAATACCTCGAAAAAAATGTCTGGATATCATCAGTGAGGAAGTGGTCCATGCACCGAAGCTGGTTTTTGCTGCTGCTTTTTTCAGTAAACCGAATGTACAATAGTAAGAACCACTGAAATATATATATATATATATACAGTTTCCCTTCTCTTGTGCTATTACATTTTCTTCTAGCCTTGCTTTCTTAAAAAAAAAAAAAAAAGGAAAATATAAAAGAAATTTTACCAAGAAAAATATCTTAGTGGTATGTTACACCTCTGACAGGAAGAAGACAAGATGTAAATGTTATTTTAAAGATTAGATAATCTAATCTTTGGAACACAATAGAGTTATGTAGAAATTATTGAACAACAGAGTGAAGCATATCATGCCGTTCTGTTTTTCCCTAAATCAAGAGAAATTTAATGAATATAAAAAATAGAAAATTAATCAGTTAAAGAAAGAAGTTAGACTCTAAATTGAAGAAACTGAATGAAATGAGAAATCTAGAGACTCAAGGTTCCAGAGAGAATTGGCGCTACAAATGAACCATAAGAAAGCAATTACAGTTGATAAAGATTTCTTTAAAGGAGACAAAACACTAAGGTTTATGTTTAACCCAAATCATCGACTCCCTGAAGTGACGAAGAATTAGGTTATGTAGGTTGTACTGTCCATGTAGATTTTCTTCCAAGTTGAACTGAAGCTTCTGCTAGTGGACACTGTAAGAGGTGACACATAGATATGATGGATTGCTGTTGTCACGAGAGCAACATTCACTGTTTTAATATGGAGGTGCCAGTGAGTGTGGCAGTGAAAGAGTGATCTTCAAGGCTGAGTTTATTTACAGTCTTTTGTGAAAATTATCATTAACTTGATTTTAGGAGTATCATTGTGTGTACATAAGAAGGGATTCTTGTTGCTAACATCACTTTTCTACTGATAAATGGAAGTATAAAGGCATCTAAAAAGATACATTGCAATAAACTAAGGTGTTATGAAGTTGTTTTTTTTTTGTTGTTTTTTGTTTTTTTTTTCAGTGAGTGGGATAGTGTGACAAGGTAGCTCCCCTTTTCCTTCAACTGGAATATACCTCATTTTAGCTACAGATAACTGTTTAGACATAGGCAGTCACGGTGCGTTGGCTGCTGCATTGTAGATTCTTAATTTGCTAATCTTCCTTAAAAAAGTCCATGCATCTTAATTCAAAATACATGTGTCAAAAACTATATCCGTTGTTCACATTAACACTGAGTTCAGTGGCGTATCATCTGTATGACATACGAAAATATACTCTAAGCCTATTCAGTAACTCCACATTTCTCTGCTATCCTAAACCAAGTGCAATTTATGCATTACTGAAGTGCAATTAAGTATATGTTCAGCTGGGTAGGAGTCTGTAGGATTCCAGACAGGTTGTGACATTTGCCACTGTAGATGCCAAGCAACCTTACCTGCCGTTGCAGTAGGCCAAAGAACAAGTTGTTGCTGTAAAGAACAAATGAGTGTTATCTTTCAAAATGTTAATACAGCAATAGCTATTTGCCAATTTGAGAATTTACTTCTGATTGCAATAGGATACGTAATAAAAGCCACACATGAACTTAATGAATATGTTAATGTTTTGGGATAGAGACTGTATGGGAAAATGAATGCCATAAACTTCTCCATAATGTTCTGGGAATCATCTATTATATTTCAATTTTTCAACAGCAAGAGTTAAATGTGGTGTGCCACTGGAGCCCTGTTACAGCTCCTTTATTTATTCCACATAAATGTGGGATAAATGGAGTGAGTAAACAATCAAACATTGTTTTTCTTTTACTTGGCATTTCCTATAGCACTAGAACATTATTGTGAACATACACTTTGATGCAGTGGTAATGACATAAGAGTTGTGTTTGATTGCCTGTGCCCTTCACAAATCACAAAAACTTATTTCATAGCACTCTATGCTATCAAAAAATGCAGTCATGCAGCACTGAAAATAAAACAGTTTAATGTGAATGGGGCAACATGCCTAAAATCTTTAGTCTAAAGTGCTTGACTGCTGCTACTTGGATCACCTGAACATGTTGATTAGAAGGAAATTTGAAGAACAAGTGAATTTTGAAGGGGACAAAGATTTCTGAATATTGCTTGACATAACAATTTTCCATCATTTTCTTACTATAATAGTACCCAGAATGTTTTCTTTTTTGGGTGAAATTATCAGTGAGTATAATGTAGAGAGTACTGTCATAGCACAAGAGTGGCCTTTTATAGCGATGCGTCTTTTAAGAGAGTCTATTGAATAGACAGTAAATCTGAGAAATAAATATAGTGCTATTCTTGCCTTCCGCACCTTTCCCTCAAAGGAAATTTCAAAATGTTTTATCCTCTATAAATATCCCTTAGCTCTGATTTTGTCATTGATTCTCTTCTATCACATAAATCATCCGTAACGTGAGCTTTTTGTGCTTTGATTTCGAATATATAGAACGTAGACTGCTACATTCAGAAAATGCAAAACTTGTTTGACTGCCTTTGTTTTCTCCATTAAAATAAAGCTATGTAACTGTTGATGGTGATATACAGCATTACATAATATGCCTCTGACCTGAGTTCAGTGACTACAAATTAGGAAATCCTTGCTTTTTTTCTCAATATTTTTGTAATGTTAATGCAATTTAATATTTGTACATTGAACTGTTTTTCACACAGTTGGAGGAGACTCCAGGGAGACCTCACTGTGGTCTTCCAGTACTTGAAAAGAGCTTATAAGTGAGAAGGAGACTTTTTACACATTCTAATAGCAGGGAGAATGGTTTTAAACTAAAATGTGGGAAATTTAGGTTAGGTGTTAGGAGAAAATACTTTACTTAGAGAGTAGAGAGGCATTGGTACAGGCTGCCCAGGAAAGTGGTGGATGCCCCATCCCTGGAGGTGTTCAAGGCCAGGCTAGATGGAATCTTGGGCAGCCTGATCTGCTGGGGGGCAACACTGCCCATGGCTTGGGGTTGGAGTTTGATGATCTTTAAGGTCCCTTCCAACCTAAGCCTTTCTGTGCTTTTATAATTCTATGCAAAATGATAGCTTTCATGATAGAGTTTCAGAAACCATTCTCTTTCTTTTTATCTCAAGAAATACTGTTATGTATATGCAAGACCTTGAAAGCCACCTCACAGTAAAGATCCCTGGCGTGCTCTCCCTTCTGTTTCTATTCAGCAGCAGATAGCTATGACTGGAATTGAGTTCTCCTGTGAGTCATCAGTCATCTACCAGATAGATCATGCGCAGAAATGATTAAGTCATGCTTCCCCATGATTAATGGCCAGAGTAAACTGGGAAGAACTTTCTTACCAATGGAATTTGTAAATGTGCATTCTTGGCCTTTACAGAAATTTGAGAATGCAAATCAAGCGAGGCATGGAGTAGCCCTCTACTACTGACCACCACTTTAAAAAGACAGATTAAATAAATAGAAGGCATTTATTTTTTTTTATGTTCTATGTGCTGCTGACAGATGACCATGATGCGTATATGTATTTTTAACTTGTACTAAATACATCATTTTGAAATGGTCATAAAACTTCAGGGGAGGAAAAAAACTCATTCATATTTAAAATGATAGAAACTTCAGTTAAAATCTTCTCTGCATGAATTAAGTGTTCTGTGAGAGAAAATACATTTTTTTTCTGTTGTTTGTAACACATTTTCCATTAGTGGTATGGCAATGTGAAAAATGCATTTGAAAGAGAAAGGAATAGCATATCTTGGCACTATGGCTTAAGTAGATTTCCTATTCATTGAACAGATAAATGAAGCCAGTATAATGTGTTACCAAAAGCGTTGTTTCAACTGCTACTCTATTACTCTGTGATACCCTCCACAGGAAATAGTCTATCACTGGTACTCACCATCAAATCCAGTTTCCTGCTGTGATGTTGTACCTGCTACATACATTTAAATGTAATCCGGCTTTTTTGTTTTGTTTTGTTTTTCAGTTGTATTTCTCTTTCATATGTAAAAATATAATGGACTGTACAACTCGGGAGCAGTTATTTCTTTCACAGCTAGTGACACTTAATGCCCCTTTAGCACAGCAAATATTTTAATGACAAAATGGTATGCCAATATTTCAGAATTCTGGGAGGGGGTGGTGGTTTTAAGTATGAGGAGTGAAGTTGAATTTTACTGTGAGTGAGGACTGTATAGATTGGGATTTTTTTCTTTTCCAGTAAGCACTGCAGATACTGTGTTCAGCGGAATTTTCCCAGTTCCTATATGTTTTAGTGTTTCTGGGAAAGTTTTATTTCGTTAAAAAGGCACAGAAAGGAATGTTCTTTTAGTGTTCCTTTCAAAATATTGGCACAGTTCATATCGTAAATCATGTTACTGAACAATAAACAGTTCAATGGAAAATTGCTTAATCTCTGCAGGAGCAGTAACAACAAAAGTGCACATTTTTCATTTTCATTTAAATAGTAGATTGGCCAATTTTAGCTATTTGGGTTTCACAAAGCTTGCCAGCTTGAAATTAATTCCCAAAATATTTTTGATAAAAGGAGCTGTGATTTTGGAATCCCAAAGGCTATTACTGTGCTAACTCTTCCTGAGTTCACCAGAAGCATTGAAGAGATGATTTTGGGCTTTGCTTGTTTTGACACGGTGTACAGCCGGAGTTTTTCAAGGTCATCCACGATGATCTGATGGCCACGGAAATAGTGCTGTATATTGAAACTTAGCATAGACTAGCCCTCCATAAGGGATGGAGGAATGTACATATATTTGTGGAATAGAAGAAGAACAAAAGAAAAGAAGGAAAGAAAAGGCAAAGCTCAATGAGGTATATATCTCATTCCGTAAAGCAATGAGAAAAAGCTTCAGTTTGGCAACCATGAAAAGTCTGTGGCTTAGTTCCTTGTAGTTACTGCACAGTTTGTGTGGGGACTGGTTCTGTTCTCATTGTAGAGAGCTGACTTAGCAGTTGTCACACAGCAAGGCTGACACCCTCATTAAATATCATCACAAGAAGGTCAATTCATATTTCACCTCATTAACTATTGATAAATGCTTTGGAAAGCATGGATCCATTCTGGTATATTTCAACAGAAATAAACTAAGAAGCTGAACACCTAAATCTGTATCTAATGACATAGTTCCACTTGATCTGGTCCTGGAAGCCCACTCCAGACATATACAGGCATCTGAACAGCCCCAAACTGAAAAAAAAACCCTATCATTTATTTGATTACTAACTGCCTCAGTAATCTATATTGTTGAGCAAAAAAATGTTTTAAAGTGGAGTCTAGAAGCTCACCAACAAATCATACCAAGTATAGTAGCTGAACTACATATCTGAAAAGAAACTGTTCCAAAAAAAAGGAAAGCAATAATGGTCTTCAAGAAGTACCAGTTCCTAATTTGTATAGCTAGTAAAATATCTGTTCAGGAATACTTGGAAGAAATTCTAAAGCATGTAAAAGTCAATCTCCACCTTTCTCTAGGGTAAGAATAGATAGAAAAGAACCTTGCTTTAATTAGGGCGTGTAACTCTACATCTCCCATCCTGTACTTATCATTAGAACAACAGTAATCTCAGTACCTACGAGGTGAAGGCAGACTGGAAACTGATTCTCAGTGCTTCAATCTGAGCTTTGTGTGGGGCACAGAGGATGGGAGGAAGCTCCTACCCTTCACTCATGTCACTCAAGAAAATAAACAGTCATTGGTAACCTGCTGGAGTTCTCTCTTCCCTTGTTCACTTGACAAAGTTATTATTCCAGAAATAGCATTTATAACCTGTGTGGAGATAGAATGTTGGCTGGCTGTCACTATGTGAGCTGGGGTGTCACAGAGGAATCCTGCAGATCTGGTACTTTGAGAAAATTTCACAGCAGTTAGTTGTCAGCTATTCCTAATGTTGAGAAGGATGAAGATGCTAGGCACCATAGCAAATGCTGTATCTTTCCTGTAAAGGAGTTTGTACACACATGTGCACACGCCTATGAGTAAGAAGAGAGCTCCCACACCAATACTCAGCAGAGCAGTGGGAGTCACCACCTAACTCAGGTGTGGTATTTAGACTAGAGTAGAAGTTGAGTCCTGTAAACAAAGGAAGTTTAGGGCCTGAATGCAAAAACTAGCCTATACAAAAGACTTTAAGCTAAGGAAAAGCTGATTGCAGAAAGATGTGGTAAGGAAGCTTAGCAGCCAGAATGGCCACATCAGGACTCAAGTTTCTTCTCCAAGCAGAAACAATTTAAAAGATCCTGAAAGTGCTTTCAAAGCTCTCCATATAGTAGAAGAACAAAGTCATTTAAAACCTTACATTTAAGTCAACCTTTAATTTAGCTGCTTTTTCTAGAGAGGAAGTGGGGAGGAAAAGCAAAGCAAAGCTCAGGGAGAAGAATCACGAGCACTCGATAGAGTAAGTGTTGATGGGTAACACATTGAAGCTCTTTATGTAGACCTATAGTGACTTGACTGCACCGGGACAAGCCTCCTGAAGTAGTGTCAGGTAATTTTTTCCTGGAAGGTATGTACTGCATGCAATCAGGGTCAACTGCATCATGTCGACAAACTTTTAGCTTGATTTCTACACTGAGAAACTGAAAAAGATTTTTAAAAAATAAGGTAAATCTCTGAGTCTTCTTGTTAATACTACTTCTGTACCAAGTAGTGGCCTTACATGAGTAGAAGAATTTATCAAGTGATAACTTCATAGGATCAGATCATAGGTTAAATTAAAATATGCATTTTCATTTTCATTCAGCCGCTGCTGAGGAATTAAAAAAACCCATCTTGTAACTAATAAAGCACTTGTTTGGAAGTACTTTGAGATTAATTATTAGCTGCAGAATGGGATATTTCTTTTCTTAGCTCGTATGTGGCAATACTTCAGTGAAGGAATCTGGTTGTTTTTAGCAGTGTCTATGGGCACTGTTCTTACCAGTCTGCGCATGGCTTTGTCTTTCCTCCTATAAATCTGATTTCTGCTAGAAGGAATGTGTTAGGATGTTATTTTCTAGCTTGGGTTAACAAAGTTGCATTTGCATTAACCTGGCCTGAAGGTTCTAAATTGGCCTCCGGTTTGGAGCTGCCATGTGAAATATTGCTAGGTATGAATGTTTGTTTAATGAAATGTATGGCATTCCTTCCTTGTGCTTGTACATGAAGAAATCATGATGAGTATGAGAAATATAAAAACTAAACAAATAAAGCCATTTCTCTAAATCTGTTCTGGGCAACCTAGCAGAACTACAACAATTAAGAGTGAGCTCCAAATGTCATTTCACGTAACAGTTTTGATGTTCGGGCTTTAAGAAAGAGCAAACAATTTTGTTGTTCAGAATCAAACCATGGATATATCTACTTTGTCATCTTCCTCTCAAGCATAAGTCATGATATTGATCAAGGGGAAAGATGCATGGGTGTAATCATATTGAGCGATATCACCCCCAGAAAGAGAAGTACTCTTTCTAGAGTTTTAAAGGCCTATCTATATCATTGTTGTGTGGCCATAACCATTATTTGTTTACTAGCCTTCTTAAAGCTTTACACGCAGTGTCATGTAACTACTCTGAGTTAGTGATATGGTTAAAAAAAAAAAAGAACATTTCATTTCCTTTTCTTTCAGCTTATATTTCTGTTGATTATCCTGTCCTACTTGGATTTACTGCAAATTTACAGCTAAGCTTGGGACAGTCACCCAAGGCCATTAATAAAGTTAACTGCTCTTTGACCACTATTGATCAGCAGCAAGTATAACAATCGTATAAACACAAATCTGAGAAAATTTCATTTCATTAGTAGATAGTAATGGATATATTCTGTACTGAAAAGAGAATCTCATGTATATTAAATTAGGGAAATCAATTTGATTCTCCTCAGTCATGTCCAGTTTGCCACGTTGCTATTTTTGCTTCCATTTCACAGGTTCAAAATTCCTTTTTTTTCTTTCTAAGCAGATCCAATCAGTACTTGATCCTTCTCTTAAGCTCTTTGGCATATGATAATCGTTCACTGACATGTGCAATTGTAAGTTTGTAGTTGATCCTTGGTATAAGCTATAGCAATACACTTTGTGGAAGAAACTGTTCTTTTATTCTACAATTTTAATTGCTTTGTTGTCTTAATCTGAATAACTTTCCTAAGATGAACTATGACAAAAAGCATTCGTCTTGTAGTAATCGTTATAGTAACAATCTGTAACAATGACAAATAAATTTATTAACATACCAATAAGTTTTGCATCTGTAAGCTTACATACCTATGAAGTACTGCAGGTTTATTAAAAACTAAATACTGCTTTATAAGCACATCTAGTTAGGGAACTATTTATTCATAATATTTATATTATGATACATATCTATTCAGAATTCAGATTTTTTTGCTAGGCTGCAAGTATTTAGGGGAAATGTACTTGAACTTTAAACGCTATCATACGTAACAAAATATTTGTCTGAATATTACAAACTCTCTGCATGACTTAAACACCAGAAATTTATTTCAATTGTCAAATTAACATCAAACTTCTAGAACATTTGCATAGTATATTATTACTCTGACTAAAAGAATCTTCACAGGTGCAACAGCACATCAGCTTTTCATTCACATCTTTTAATTAGAAATTGGACAGGACTGAATTTCAAGCTTACCATGGCAGCTGTAACAATCAGGAGGAGAGAGTTTACTCAAATCATTTGCTTCCCTGCAGGTGAGCATCAGGTGCCTGTGTTACCCAAGTGTACAGCCTGAAAATAATTGCACCAGTTTTGAGTAAAATATGGTTTCAGTACTCCTGAAAAGAATTTTTCAAGTACTTGTGACTCGTAGGTATTAGAACAGCCATAATAAACAAATGGTTGAGGCTGATCAGTGCAGCACGCCCCAGGTTTGGCCACCTTGAGGTCCTCTGTCCCCAGCAGCAAGCCATGGTAGGTGCTGGGGTGAGAATGCAAGCACTCCACATGCTCTTGAAATAAGAAATGTGAAATGGAAAGTTACGGTTCATTAACCCATCTTCTGGCCTCCGGGTCTATATTCTATCAAGCCTTTGGTAACTGTTCTTAACACACATCCATTATCTTCATTTTCAAATCTCTCTTGAGTTTTGATATGGCTTATCTATTAAACCAACTGTCTCTTCCATTTACTCTTCTTCCTTAAAATGCTTCAAGTTATACACATATGCCTGAGTAAACAAGTAGGAGGTTTGCTGGATTAGACCTTAAAACATTTCAGCTACACGCAGTTCAGTTCAGGAAATGTTTCCATACACAATGTTTCCATGTACATAAATAGGAATGTGAAACAACAGAGTTTAAGAGTAATCCTTTGAGATTTTTTTGGTACACAATTAAAATTGTTTCAAATATTTTATACAGCTTTTGTTAGTGGCTTCCTCCTGGCAAATCCATAGTCGAATGTCGCCTTTTATGAGCTAACACAGAAAGAGGAAATATATATTTTTAGAGAGACAAACAAACATATTTTGGGGTGATTTTAGGGATATTACTTCTGTGGAAGTTGCTTCAGGTGAACTCTGAGGCTTTTTGTATTGAAAAGCCTGAAGTCTGTAGAAGCGAGCCATGTTTGGTAAGTGGTATATGTCTTAATGAATAATCCTGTACTGAAATATATCCACATATATATTTTTTCTAAGCAATTCAACCCTTCTCTTCTTTTAATTAGTTTTATGATGAAAACCAGAAACTAAAACTCTTGCAACAGCAGAAAATCCACTTTTATGCTTGAATGGCTGGCTCTAACGAATATGCAGACTGAAATTAAGTACACTTCTTTTTTATTGCTTTAACTGCAGTACATACACTACTTACAGCTACCTCAAGTTCTTTCATCTTCTATTTCTTTCTTAAGAAAGCACAGTATTTTCAGTTCCAGAAATCAGTGGGGTTTTCCCATACACTCTTTTCTTCAAAAATATTTTGACAATCTCAATTGTTTCTTGAAAACTTTTACTTCTTTCTCCTTCTTCATTTATTTTGATATCATCTCTACTTGGGTAACATTGGGTACCTAATCCTGAAAACATGATGTCATTTTATTTTAAAAATGTTAGCTTTGCTGTGACCTTTGGGTGTAGGTTGTTTACATGACACAGCTGTATCTTCACTTTGAGAGAGTCATTCTGCTTTCATTAGAAATATTACTGATGATAAAGAAGCTAGTGAAGTCATTCCTAAAGAAGGGAAAGAACTCTAAGAAAAAAGTAGGCACAGGAGTCCTTCCATATGGAAATCCTTCAACAACAAAAATAAGAACAAATTTTAGATGAACAAGCAAATGACAATGTTGGTGATTCAGCTTGCATTGGTACAGCTGCATCGTGCATTGATGCTTTGAGAGCTGCAAGAGAAAATAATCACAGAATGAAGAATAAGGAGGAAAGCCCTGAGATGTAGACCAAATATGGCATGAAAATGAAAAAATATAGTTGTGAGCAGTGGTTGATCTCATCTCCAGCTATCTGCATTTCTACTGGCACTTTGTAGTAAGCTGATAGGCAGAGTTATTTAATTCATGGATAAAACAGTGTGACCCAGCAAAGTAGGTGTCTAGAAAAAAAAACAGTGGATTTATTAGAGTATTCCAGTTTAGTCTCTATCAAATATTAGTGCAGCTTAAGATGCCAGTTGCAGAAACAAACTGAGATACAAAATAACATGGATGGGTAATTTGTATTTTACTCTCAGATTTATCTTAATCAGAGAGCAAGCTGGGAGCCAAATCTGCTTGACAAAGAAATAGCAGGAAAAACAAGGAAAGGCTGTACGTTATTTGACAGCTGAGTTGGATCAAGCTTATGAAGTGTTACTTTGCCATGTGTCCACACAGAAATGTGAAGGCACTACTAGAGCTTGGCTCAAATGAACCTAATTGAACTCTTGTACCCTCGTGTAAGATCATAGCACACAGTACTGGATATTAAATTCATTTTTTTTTCTATAGAAATTTGATACTGATGGAAGATCATCACTTAAGAGAAAATTCAAATAAAATAATTTAACATTAGATGACATATTTACACATTGCTCAGAAAGTTGACCCCTCTTCAGAGTCCACTGTTTGGCGATTTCCTGTTTATCGTAAAATGTGATTTTTGTCACATTTTTAAACAATTCTGAAGCTGAATTGGAGATAAACATCCTAGCTTTAAAATATATGCTTTCTAACAGTACATAGAATTTGGAATAAAATTGTAATGGGTAAATAGAGTGCTCTACTTCCAAAAGAAATCTAAGTGATTGCTAAGGAATTGATGATCCTAATTCAGGGAACAAGGTACAGATATGGTCTGTCACAAAGATAAGAGCAGCTACTTTTATGACAATTTTTTTTATTATTTCCTAAGTTAAAGTCTTATTAAACGGGTAAATAAAAACACTTCTATACTTCTTTTTGTCTGTCTTCCCCTCCCTAGTATTAAGCCTTCACTTTTTAGCCAAAAAAAAAAGTGTAGTTTGTTAATGGCGTGCAATTAAGTTCAACTTGTGTAGGGGAACTGTTAGCTCGGGGCTTGAACCTGTGATTGAGCACCTGGTGAAGGGCTGTGGCTGCCCAGGGAGCACAGGCAAGTTGTTTGCACCTGTGCTCTCCACCTGACCAGAAGGGGTGGACCCAAGGCGGGGGGGCCACCCTGGGCTCATACAAGGGCTGGCCGTTGAAGGGACAGCATTTCTTGGAGCTAGGCTGCTTCCTGAGAGGGAGTGTTGTGTATCTGAAGATTCCCTTTACTAGCTGGGTGAGTTTAGCTCTTCTTTCTGTATGTGACTGTTGGCCTACCTGTGGGTTCTTTGCCTGCTATCACCAAGAACCTGTCTGAAGTAATTTTGCTTCTTCTTGAGCAAAGATTCTTACATCTTGTATTGCTGAGTATTTGGTTGTTTTGGTTTCAGTGTGTTTTTAAGCCAACAGAAACCCAGTGTTGTAGATAGAGCAATTTCCCCGCCATCTATATGGAGATACTGAGCGTGCTCTGTTTTCAACTGTGTTCTTGCAGTGGAGAATTTGTCAGTCACTATACATTTCTCTGCTAATGATGAAAACTCTTTGACATCAAACTTTTTTCCAGTTTCCTTAAACTGATTCCTTAAGGAAAGCTTTCCACCAGAGCTTCTGTTGATTTTTAGAAGTAGTATATGTGTCTTAAGTTGTCTGAATATTTGTATTCAAAAATCTTTGCGGACAGGGATAAATCCTCAAACAGTAGTTTCATTACAGTTTCTCTATGCTACTTAACAGCACTGCACTGATGGTAGAAGTCATAGAGAGAATGTTCTGTTAGGATTTCTTTACTCAACTCTATCTTCTCACGTACTCCCTCTAAAGGAGGAGGATAAAGTATATGATTTCTATATTGTCTGATATCCAAAATGTCTCATAACCTAAATATCCTTAACTGTAGTAAGGTGTATTGGTCTTCTTCTAGGCAGAGGTCTCTGTACTTCTTATTTGTTCAAATGCTCTGACAAGACATATGATAGTTTGCATAGTGATTCTTGTGTCTTTTTCATAGGGCAAACTTTGCACTAGCTGCTTAGGGACAATTACTTTAAAACTTCTGTATATGCGGTCTAGCTATGTGTATGTTATGAATATATAAAAAGCCATTTTACTCTTGCTCCATGCCATCAGAAGATGATGCAACATGTTGGATCTGTGTAGCCTAGACAGCTTGTAACTGCAAGCACTAAAGCTGATGAGCTCCTTCCTTATTTTGATGATGTAACCTGAGTCTGGCAGTGTGAGTTGTTGTCTCTAGCTGGTAGGACTCAAATGGTTCTCACCATTCTCTTTAACTCTTTGTAGGCTCAGGTCATGCATAAATGCAACCTCCTAATCATTTACTTACTTGTCTGACTAGGAAGTGGTGTGCCATAAACTGAAAACTGAAATTGCAGACTACCAGACATCAATAGGTAAATGGAGTTCAGGTTAAGTGATAACACAGAGCTGAAATTATCTGATTCAAACAAAGTCTCTCTGATTGGTACAGCAGTTTCCATTATCTCAGTTTGGTAAATAATAGAATGCCTTTCAAAGCTGGGTAACTTAAATCCTACACTTCATAAACTTTGACGTCTTTATTTTGATGAGTTGCAGATTAACCAGAGGCCTGATCTGAGGTCTCTTGAAGTCAATAGAAGCCTGAGCATTGATTCCAGGAGGCTATTTACTAGACTCCAGAAACTCATGATCTTTAGGGGACATATTTTTCTGGATAAACCTAGAAACCAGAGATCTAAAGACAAGGGGAACAGTCAAGCTTTCTGACACTGGATTGTCGATAGTGGAATAAGATTTATCCTTTAGGAGACAAAGGACCCGGCTGAACTGGAGACTTAATACAGCAGCTCTTTGAAAACAGTAAGAAAGAAGCGGTGTGATTTTGGCTTTTTGCTCCTCACTGTACTTCTTATGAAGATATTTGTGTGTCTACTGGAACTTGTTTAAGCTTGTGCCAACTCTCTCTTCTAAATGCTATCTGTATGATGTTCAATACAGATTAGACAAAACTCTACTTTTTTCCTGGTGGGACCATTATGTTGCCTGGATTTCTACGCAGCCTGAACTGGTGCAGTATAACCTGCCTAAAATAACAGAGCTGTGTATTAGGAAAGTTAAATGGAATTTCCAGTTTTGATGTCTGCATTACTCATGGAGAACCATCAGGTATCAACATATTCCTGCTTATACTGCATGAAAGGCATTCCTTCTTAGCTACTTTTTTTCTTCCTTTTTTCTTTACTCTTTTTCTTCCCTCCTCTTTGCTTTTCTTTTTTTTTTAAAGAAAAGCTGGATGTGTAAAACTGTTGAATCAAGCTAGGTTCTTACTCTGTTCCATTGCAGAGTCCCCTTCCATGCATTCCTGCTTTGCATGCAAATGCCAAATAAAAGATATCTGGCTAGATAATGACCTTCAGTTAGATTTGGTGCAAACAGATGTTATTTTTAGCTTACAACATGGTAACAAAGATGAAGTGACATACTATTTCTTGTTAATAAAGTGAACATCTATAGTCTCAATCTCTTTTTTTTTTTTTGTTGAATACATAAAAATCTTTTTCACTTCACATTTAGGGGGTGGGAAGTGGGGATATTTTTGAGTAGGAACTCTTTTTCTTTTCTCAGGGTATTTGTTAGCATTGGTATGCTCACTGGGATATGACAGCAAAAAGGTGCTAACTGTTCTTTATTAAGAGCAAAATTTCTATCTTAAGATGAATACGCTTGCTAAACTTGCAAGTTGCTCTCTGTAACACCTCCCGATAAACAGTTTTTTTTGAGATTTATTACTTTGCATATGTTCAGTAGCCCAAGCAATTAGGGGTTGCAAAGAAATATGAAGACACCAAAGTTCGTTTCATTTGCACATTTATAGCTGTCATTGTCTTTGATCAATTAATCAGAGTAATAAGAATATGACAGGGTAGTTTATTGAATAGGGATGAGCTGGAAAGTCAGGAAAGTAGTGAGTAGACTGAAACTTGTTAAAATCAATCAGTTTAGAGAGCGTTGTTCTGAAATTATATTAACTGCCATCGCACAGTAAAGTTAAAAAGTCTTTAGAGAATGTTGAGATCATTCATGCTTTGAATGAGACTTCAAGCTGGTGTTGCAGCAGTTGTTAAGACTTAACTGCAAGGAATTATGAAGTTGGATGAAATCAGAGTGATAAAAGCTGTAGCAGAACAAGGGGAGAAACAATTTCTTGTGGTTAAGAAGAGGTGAAGTGTTGAATGACATCCTGTTCACGTGCACAACAGTAATAAGAGCTTTTAAAAATATTGATCTGTCTGTCCATAACTTTCAAGCAATTGTTTTTCCATATTTAAGGTTTTGGTGCCATGTGAAACATGTTCAATTAGCACTGCAATAGAAAAAGATTATTCTAATATAGTTCCAAGTTATTCTCTATTTATTCAAAATAAAACTGTTATTACCATTGCTTTATATTTTTGATTGAAAATACATGTTAAAGATTTATGGCTTTGAGTTTTATATCCATCCAAAAGTTCTTTTTCAATCAGGCAAGTTAGAGATTCTAGCTTTCCGGAAGCCACTTTGGTAGTGACGAGAGGATCCGAGTTCTCACCTCATTTCAGGCTCTCATATAGAAAAGGTCTTGTAGGTTACTTCACAATTCTTTGAGGCTGCTTTGAGTGCCACGGCTTATTTTTCAAACTGTTTCATGCTTTGCACAGAGACTTCTTTCATTATAGGCAGGCTTGTATCTGATAGAAACGAGGAGCTGAACTTCTGAATTCTTTTAAACCTACTGATGTTGTTTATTTCAATGAAACTACTTTGATGAAAATGAGGGCTGAAGGGTCTTTTCAGAGTTTTAGTCCAGAAGTAAAGTCTTAATTCTTCTAGGAAGAATTGTTTTGCCCACCTTGTGCAGACTCTCCAGCAATTCACAGAATCACCGAGGTTGGAAAGGACCTCCAAAAATCATCCAGTCCAACTGTCTGCCTACCACCAATATTTTCCCACTAATCCATGTCCCTTAGAATAGCGCCTAAATGTTTCTTGAATGCCTCCAGGAATGGTGACTCAGCCACCTCACTGGGCAGCCCATTCGAGCACCTAACCACTCTTTCAGAGAAGAAATTTTTCCTAACTAACTTGAAACCCATTAGCCGGAAATTACTCTTCAGTAGATTTTGCTCTCTCATACAATGGATTTCTGGAAACACAGAGGAATTGAGTACCCAATCTTTCTGTCATATACCAGATTTTGGGTGAAACAGGTTAGTAAATGTCTGTAAATGTGCCATCAAAAAATACTAGAGAGCAATCGTGATGATGCTTAGGCCACTCTCAGAGTTCAAACCCATCAGTAGAAAGATATTTGAGAACGGAGTGAAGGGGAGATCTGACAAGTGCTAAGGAATTCTTTAAAATAAACTGAGCAAAGTACAGAATCACGCTGCATGATAATACATGTAAGATAGTGCCACTGAAGTTTACATTCTCCACCTGTGTCAAACTTACTGCAATCCTGAAAACTTTTATATCCCAGTTGGATTATTTTCTCTCCTTTCCTTTATGTTAAATAATTGGCTCAATGTTCAAAAATACAGCCATGTTTCATTACTTTGTTTTGAGTTTGTTAGTATGTTCTTCTAGATCATCACGAAAAGTATGAATAATTTCTTCTATTTTTGAGGAGTTCATAGGAACTGAAGGGCTACTTAGGATCAGATGCACAGTAACATGAATTGTACTTTGCGAACGTATTATGTTATTCCTCATTTAGTGCATGTTTTTTATTTTTCAGGATCACTATTAACTTGTACCAGGGGAATTTCTTCCCAGATATGGAATTATTTCACTAAGGTTATCTGAAATAGAAATGTGAGCAGTGGGGTGTTTTGTTTCTGACGTATTAAGCGTTTAAGATGTTAATTGAAAGAACTGGTATCTTACTCTACTAAAATCAAGCAGTAAGGTAGAGCTTGTCCTCTTAGAAGATCTGCTTCAACTTTTTGCCACCACTTTGGATTCAGAAGCATCTCATCATACATCTATATTTTTATAATTGTTATTTTTTCAAGTTGTTAAATTATTATTTAATCGAATGTATTTGATGTATGCACTTCACTCACTGAAGCTTCTTTTGTTTCCTCTACTGAACTTGTGTAGGAATCAAGTCCAGTAGTGCATACTGAAAGATTAAACTAAAATCTGAATGTGTTGTTTATCTTCTAGCTAAAATGTTTCTCATTCTGAAAGTTTCCTTAAAGTGCAATGCAAACCAAAAGCAGTACTTATTTATTTTGCAAAAGCAATTTTACACTTCTGGTTGGTGATAAATGGCATAACATTACCAAAGTTGATTAGGCACTATGTTGATATTTTCTTCAATTCTCAGAGAAACATTAGTTACATTTGCATCTTGCTGTTAAATGAGATAGGGGAAAAAAGTTCCATGAATTTATTTTCATGACATCATGGAAGAGTTAAGGTTCTTTAACTAGCAAGGCATCCTATTAGACGTGCACAAATATGAAATTAATTATATGCACTTTAACGAAGGGGTAATACTTTACTGTCATCACGCTACAGTTCTGTTACTGGATGTGAGTATAATCAGTTTTTTAATTTCTGTTTTCTACATCAAGCAGTCATGAGTGCTTTCAGTGCACACACTGCTCTAGAAATGCATAGCTTCTGTTTTCATGGAAGGAAGGTTGGATTGACCTGGTGTTACAAAATAACTGGAGCAATGGCACTTAAGGGTTATGTAGGTAAAAGGATAAATCTGTGAAACTTGGTTTCAAGTGGGCTTGTCAAATAGTTTTAAACAAATTGCTAATTGCTCTGCTTTTTACCATTTTTTTTGGTCTTAGCATCATTCTATTTGAACAGGAAAGAAAACACAGAACAGTACTAAGTGTTTTCAAAGTTCTTCTCATGACCTCACCTTCCTGAGGCTAAAACTTAGATGAAAGGTTAAATAAATGTGAGGGAGAAGTGAATGAATTGGCAAAGGGTTTGGTTTGAAGCAGCAGTGGCCTTGCCTGCTCTCTGGAGCTTTCTCTCCCTGTCTTCTTCTGAGGCGACGGTTGCTGCTGGAGACAGTGGTGAAGGCTGGCAGGGTGGATGGGTCCTCGTTGGGTTCTTGGGTGGGAAGAAATGAGAAACTGGTTAGATGAGCACCTGTCCCTGTTATCCTTCTAACCTACATCTATGCGGAAATTATCCCTTGGGGCCTACTCCTCAGGATGATATCATTTGCAGCATGGTTTCAAACTGAGGTTGTTTTTTTACTAATTATTGGATTTAGAAGAAAAAATCCTGCAAAGGCAGAGCGGTAACTCTGTACTTCAAAGAGCACAGTCTGCACTGAGGAGGTGTTAGGAATGGTATTTAGGTTCTAAGTTTGATAAGTAGAGCTGTAATTTCATCATGAATTACCTGAAAGAGAATGGCTGAGACCACTTTAGCGGTGTTTGAGGCGCATAAAGTGGATAGCAAATAAAATGAATTCATTGTAAAGAAAATATTAAGTGTACTCCATAATTCAGACTGAAAAAGCACTATTTACTCATGTTGGAGACAAGCCTCTGATAAAACAGATGAAGAACTTGTTAGATTTTTTTGCTTGTTGCTTATATGCTGTCTAGCATACCATAGTCATTCTCAGACAAATATTTAGAGTTCGTTACATAAAGAGATTAAGTGCCTCAGTGAAGGTTAAAGGAAGATTAGCAAAGCCAGGAATTAAACAGAGATCTGTAATAACTATCTAATTTCTCATTTAACAGTTTCTTAGCATTTTGGTTAGAGCTCTTTGGACAATGGCCAAAGTCAGGCCGACTTTTCTTGCCTGACAAGAGACGTATGTTTTACTGTTAATATTAACAGTAAATGCTTCTTCACTGATGACAAGCCTCTGATTTCATTAAACTATAGAGCATCTTAAACACATACTCTTTTCACACTGATTGGTTCTTAGAAGACTTGTTCAAATGTTACTCATAATTTCAAAATCGAAAACTACATTGTGATGACTTCTTTCAAGTGAATTTTCCAATGTGGATTTACTTTGAGTAACTTAAAATACTTTTTCATGCAATAGGGAAATACCTTCTCTAAAGGATTATATTCTGTTCTTCTCTCCTCGTGTAAGACAGAAGTGTGAATTGAAGACCTAGAGGAAAGGGAATAAACGTAAAGTTTTGATGGGAATTGCTTTCTCCCAACTTGCAACTTTTTTCTACTCAAGCATAAAATAATTGCCTCTCCTCTCCTTATTGCCACGGGGTTCTAGAGATGGTACACAAACTGGGCACTGCTTCTACATTTGGAAGGAAGTGATCGTATATTTCAGGTTTTGAAATCCTCTTGAAAAAGATTTGTCTGTGTAGAAACCTGTTGAGTGTAAAGAATGAACTCAAAACCTAGCTATTTTTTCTTAGTTATTCTGTTCATATTAGATACATAAAGCTGACAAAACAGAATGGATTGCATCTGTGGATATTTTCACATCTGCTCTCTTCTCAAAGAAACAAATAGTAAACTCTAGTGCATGCATTATTCCCCTAGAAATCAGTTGTGTTTCCAGTGTACCCTTCACAGCTGTTTGACCTTGCTGCTTTCCTGCACATAAAAGCCATACTTGCTATTGAACTGCCAGCTCTATGAGAAACAATCCATCAGTTTTACAGATGCTACAAACACTTCAATTCACTGCAAAGTTAGCAGTATCACAGTAAATCTCACATTATGGGTTCTCTTTCCAAATAATTGACTTAGGAACAGGTATTATTTGTCCCAGTCTTTGTCCATATCAGGCTGGGTAATTCACGAGGAGTGCTCCACTGGGTGCCATAGCAGGTGTCATTGCTGTCAACCTGGACCTACATCTGCTTTCCAACCAGAGATGGTGATCTGGATTGGGTATCTCTGGTTAGGTTTGCTAATACAAATAATAATGCTGGCAAAATGCATGTGATCATCTTACCGCAAGGTAATGTTTTTTAAATTGTTGTTTTTGCTAATGCTTACATTTTACCATTCTAAAGATGCTTTGAGTAATTGGTTTATGGACCTATTTAACTTGTTCATAAATCTTTCTCTGAAAAATGTGTAGTTTAATATTAGCAATTAAGTATTTTTTTTTCTTAGGCTGGTGGTGTCTCTCTTGCTTTGATCTCTACCTTCTTTCAGCTATATTGTATCCAGAGTAGTTCATCACCATCTGGTATGTGGTCCTGATGCTGGTAGCCACTAAAATACATTTTCACTGGTTTCAGATAAATTATAAAGACTGGTGTTTTTTGTTTTCTTTAGACCCACACCAAAAATCCCTGGTTAAACCTCAAGTGTATTACAGAAGTGTTTTGTCTTAGCTGCTCACAGAAGGATAGATCCAGGGTTAATATTAACAACTAGGAGGGACACAGAAATGATGAGGGGCCTAGAACATCTCCTGTATGAGGAAAGGCTGAGAGCCCTGAGACTGCTCAGTCTGGAACTGACTGAGGGGAGATCATATCAATGCTTATAAATATCTAGTGAGTGGGAGTCAGGTGGATGAGGCATGGCTCTTTTCAGAAGTGGCACAACAAGGGGCAGTAGGTGAAAACAGGAACTTAGGAAGCTTCGTACAGATGTGAGGAAGATACTTCTTTACTGTGAGGGTGACAGAGACCTGGAACAGGCTGCCCAGGAAGGTTGTGGACTCTCCTTCTCTGGAGATATTCAGGACCCATCTGGATGCTTTCTTGTGTTCCCTACAGTAGGTTACTGCTTTACTGGTTGCACTGGGGGAGCTCCAGAGATCCCTTCTGACTCTTATGGTTCTGTGATTCTGTGAAAAGGCTGACACCCAGCTGTGTAATCTATATATTTAACTACCTTGTACGTGAACACAAGTACTGGCATGTTTCAATATGAGCAGAACATAGACAGTATTAAAGTACTATTTATAGTTTCCCACTGTTTGATTTCTGTGGAAATGCTGAGAAAAGGCACATCTTAAATTTCACTCCCCGTAGGGAAGTCTCTGTCCCATTGGGAACGACCATGTGCAGTCTTACAGCAAGAGGTGTTCTCCTTTCATTTGAAGTGCTGAACAGGCATTTCTACTTATGTTTGTTTAAAACTGATGATGACAGCGCTCTATTTTACATGGTACTTTAGTATTTAGGAAATCTTCCAAAGAATGAAAGCTGTTTTTTCTTTGCCTGAGAGTACAAGCCCATATCTCTGTTCTCAGAAGACTCATTGAACCACAGGAAATGTTCTCAATTCATCCCTTCACTGGCTCTTCAGAAAAGAGCTATGCTTTGATGATATGTACCATTTTGACTGGCTCATAAAGCGCATAATTTCTTAGTTACGGCGCTAAACTGATGGAAAAGGTTAGTATTTCATGCACTGATGCTAGACGGGTGTTTTCTACGTTTTTATCAATAATATTTTCACATAAAAATAAAGGAATAATTTTTTGGAGCATGGGTAACTTTCCTCTCTTGAATGCCAACCCGGAGGGCTGTGAGTCACGTTTTTTTTCTGTCTCAGTGAAGGTTTGATTTTTCACACAGTGGAACAAGTTTCAGAGTCAGAGCTAAAAATGCCCACGTTGAGAAAATCTCTTCATCTTTGGGCATTCTCCTTGAAGGTTGCGACAAGCTAGGAAGGACTGAAGGTAGGGTTCCCATAACTCACTAAATAAAGAGCGATCAGATGCTCTAGATAGACCTTGTATAGTGATGAACTACTCCAAAATTCAGTCTAGTAACTGTGAACGCAGCTTTTCCAGGCACAGATGACAGGATAACAGGGTCAACAAAATGGGTGCGCTATGAGCAGGGAGGTTTTTGAAAGAGCATCTGCTGTTAATGCTTCAGGCATTGCTTCATTGACTTTGGAGTGCATGCCTCTGGTAAAGTTCAAATATTAATTTCAAAGTCATTTATAGCTAAGCCTCTCAGTAGTAGGACATAAACAATTTTTGAATGTATTCTGAGTTGAAGGATTTATGGTGAAATGTTGGGCTTTTAATGATGTCAGGTTTCATAAATCTAGTGAACGCTGATATTAGCAAACTGAAATTACAAAGGCAGAAAAGTGCTTCCATTGTCATCAGTGCCATCGCTTACTCTGTTAGTACTCTGACATAGAGTTAACACTACCTGAGTGCTCATTTTATCAATTAAGTAATTGTAGGAGTGCTGCGTAACTTATTACTCAATACATATAGAAACCATCCTATCTGATGTTCTGCAGTAAAATAGTAAATAACATTTTCTTTTGTGAATGATCTGTGATCAACTTACAATCATCTTGAAGTGAATTCTTTATTTCAACTGTATGTTAAATCACATTTGTGAATCTCTTTGCCAATTACTTGAGCTGTAACCTCTGTTGAGAGGGGTCAACTAAGGCTGATAGCTTTTGTGTCGGTTTTCAAAGAAGGAATTTTCGTATTAGGCTTTTTTCACAGCTTTATGGGGAAATAGAATGCATTTTTTTCTTCCAAACATATTTTGTGTTTTGCATTATTAAGAGCAGTTATTGTCTGGGATGTGGGTATAAAGTAAAATATATGTATATAAAATGTAGTGGTGGCCATAGTAAAATTACTTAATTAAAATATCATTGTGTTTCTTGGAATGCATCATTTCCTAGCTGTGCAAAGCAACTGTATCCAGATCAACAAAGAACATGCTTGACTAATGCTGGCAGTAATGGAGTATAATTCATGTTTCAGTGGCAGGAGCTCTGCAATGTGTTTTTAAAGATGTGTTATTTTCTTAAAGCAGTTTCTGAACATGCTTTTTAGAAAGGATAGCTACATTAGTTGGGTTGTGTATAAGAGCAGAGTACCTTTTTTTTTTTTCTATTCAATTCTCACAACACAAGTCAAACTTCATCTATAAGGTATCTATAAATCTGTTCTTACAGTTCTCATGAGTGCAAACCAAAGATGATATATGCGGTGGTTTGTAATAAATGTATAAGAAAAAAATACTAAGTAGGAAACAATCAATTTTATTTGTTGTATTGTAATGCGGAATTTGAATCCAATTTAGTTTTGATAGCTGTTCAATCAACTCATTTTACCATACTCCCGTGTGTTTGAAAGTGAAGGTAGAAATACATTCTAGCTATCTGTATCCATTGGGGAATATTTTGCAGTACCATAGATAAACGTTATGCATCTTCATTTGAAAATGTTTTTGTAAGTCAAAATTAACTCTCCCTTTGTCCTATCCCTGCCATTTCACTGGTTCAACTGTATTGAGCTTACTGATGCATAAAATATTGAGCTTATTATTTTTATTCTTAATCATTACTGAAATTAACTGAAAGTCAAGACTGAAGGATTCTGTACTTCGCCCTAACCTAGATAATGCACATAAATTAGCATGGTTTCTTCTCTTCTTCATATCTGTGTTATAGATAGATTAACACAATTTTAGATCCATGTTGTTTTATATCCATGGTTAAATCACTTGGAAATCTTTCTACATGTGTTTAGTGGTAAATTGTAGAATTGATACGTTGCTTAACACTTAGGATATATTTGAAAAACTCTTTTCACGATTTTCTGACATTAAAAGTACCAGGGTTTACAATTATCTTTCTGGAGGAAGATAGGAAAATGTTAATGTATTTTCTGTGTCAACTGTAAGGATATTAAGGTGCTAAGAAAAATGCACTAAATTTATCTGTTCAGGAATATATAATAACACTGGTAAATACTGTAGCATTTGGGTGGATTTAGGGATAGTTGTTTCCTCTCTGTGTATTAGAAACCCCTGGAGAGGCATTGTTAGTCCTGCGTGTCCTAGTGATCTCAGAAAACAGCCTTGGTACTCTTAGTGACCCTCCTATGAGGACACCACACTTTCCAGATTTTCCTTTCCAGATTTTCCAAGTCAGACACGTGTACCTTGTTTTGTTGATCTGGGGTTTGCTTCCGATTTCCCACGTGTATTATAAAAAAACAACAAGAAGTTTCCCACACTTTTTAAAAGCTTCTACTGAAAGCGTGGCACAGAAGATTACACTAAGACATACTTAGTTTCCGCTGTATTACACTTCACAGGTTCTGAAAGAATCTAAGAGTACTTTAGGCTACAAACATTTCTACCATTACTGTAGGTGATGCATTAAAGGAAGCAGATTTGTTCACGTCCTCACTTAATGCAGCCTTTTCATGAAACGTCCTCCAAGTGACCCCATATAAGTGTTATTTTTTTCCATCATGGGACCTAAAAGTAGAGCTGAGCTTTCCGATGGGCTCTGCGTTTCATCCATAGCTTGGGTTTGTGACCCGATCTCTGCCTTCCAGCTCGCTGTGTAGTTAGCTTGATGAGTTAGATCTTTGTTCTCTCTTACTCCTATTTACATCTTTTTATTATATCCTTTGTCTGACAAAGCAACGCTAGGAATAGTTCTAGAATTTTTGCCAAAAGTGAATTCTCTCACGTAAATCAGAAAATACAGAAATATTTCTTCTAACCTAAGCTTCCAGATTCTTTGAGCACAAACTGCATTCCTGGATGCCCGCAGGGCACTTAAAACTTTACAACGTGCCTTTACAGAAGTTAGTGTGTTTGCAAACCTGACTTCTTGTTTGCTCTGAATAAATGCCGTAGCTTTGCAGAAGTCCTAGGCAAAATGGATTATGTTCATCTAATCTTTCTGAAGGAAAAAGGGCAAAAGATCTAGATAACACTTGATGAGTGTAGATTTAGTAAAGGTAGCGGTCACTATGAAAATTGAGTTTTATCTGAATAAAAATGAGTGACCTTCCTGTTTCCAACAAAAACCCATTTCTGGGCAATAATTACTGGATTTTCCACTACTCAGAATATTGCTTTTACATATGAAATCATTCTACCTAGAATCTGTAGACTTGTGTGATGTATACCATGTCCCTCTACTACCACTTTCTGGGCGTTCAGTAAATTCTATAGATAATTTCTGTCATCACTTCGTTTTTAAATGAAGTGTTCTGTAACTGTGCCACATACAGTGCAGCCTGCAAATTATTGAAGTAGTGAGCATTAACTATCTGTTACATCCATGAAGTCAGCAGCTAGTTGTGCTCGCTCCCTACTCAGTCACTATTTCTATTACCAGCAAAAATAAAGCTAAGCATGAAATAGCAGGGAAGCTCTGTCACAGCCTCCTTTAATGCAGTTCCTGCATTTAACTCTCCACAAACTTTCTCAGATAAGCACTGGTTCTGGAGTAAATATTGTAAGGAATAAAGATTAGATAGGCTGTTATGTGCAAGGAGATGCAGTAAGGAACCTCATCATACTCTCCCATATGTTATGTGCAAGGAGATGCGGTAAGGAACCTCATCGTACACTCCCATATGCTCACGTCTCAAATGTTTCAGAGACTTTGATCACGTTGTGAATGGAACAGGTTTCCAATCACTGCCTGACTGCAATCTCATGAGGTCAGGGGTTCTGGCAAACTTGCAGCATTTCTATGAGAACAAATTATGTAATGAACTTCCCAGTTTTAGAGAGTGACTCTGACATGATTGTCTTGGTCCTGGGCAAAGTCTTGGAAGAAGGCATCAGAAAATGTTTGTATCAACTCTTTCAAATAAACATTGCATTAATATACAACAACCAGATTAGTTAATCCCATAACAACATTAATAAGTTCATGAGGAAAGGAAGCCCTTATAACTATGATTCAATCCAGGTTTCTCGTACGGTAAGTTTTGATTACTACTTGGAGCAGATTAGAGGGGAGGTGGTTATTTGTGGGCTGCAGGAAAAGGCTTAGAACTATGGAGTTTACTTATTTATGATCAGTTCTACAGCTTTTACAATTACTGAGCAGTGCTCTGAAAGCCTCTGTGCATAACTCAGACAATCGCTGAATTTCCATATTGAGTTTATTTTCTGTTTACCAGAAGCTGTGAATTTAAACTCCTTTTTTTAAATAATACTCTTTGCAAATGTAATAATAAATAATGTAAGAGTTTGCCAAAGCATTCAGGATATCATACTGCCATGCTAAAGAAATTAGACTGTGTATAAAGTATATATATATTTAATGGAACTTTTTTGTCAAATGAAAACATGCTGTATGCCACCATAAGAATGCCTTTTTGTGTTGAGATAAATGTCAGAAGAGGGTTATATTTTTCCTCAAGGTTATTGTGTTTAATCTTTCTGGTTGTTTCATAAGTAAAAGATTATACTCAAAATGAATATTTCATTTTTTCTGACCCTGACAGCAGTCGGGAAAGTTTGAAATTTTAAACTTTCTTTAGAATACTTCTATCTATTTATATCTATTTATTTCAATGTTTGGTACTCTCTTTGGTGTGAAGAGGATCTCGCTGTAAATCTTAGCTGTAAACCTTGTTGCAAAAGCAAAATCAAACCTTATCCCTCCCCCCTCAGTCTCATAAATTACGATGTACAGATGTCCTGACCTGTAAGGTAATCCTTGTTTCAGCAGCCAAGATAGAAGTATCTGAAACCTGAACTTAATGATGATAGAGATAGAAACCGTACTGCAAAGTGTGGTAAGCGTCATCTCCACAAAAAGCCAATACCAGAAAGTGAAGGCTATAAGTGCCTATTTCATTTCTTTTGAGTTTCTGTTAAGCTGTAGAAAATACTATATTCTCCAGCGGGTTCCTGAACCGTGTACACCACTTCTGTGAAAGAATAGCCAGTTCCTAGCGGTTGTGCTGTCTTCATTGTTTCCCCAGATTTACTGCTCATGCTGTGAAATATAAATTCCATTTACCTCTTGCAGAAATCTCTTTTGTGTATTTCTAAGTGGTTATATTGATTTAATTGGTGAAAGAGAATGATCAGCTGAGCCTTGGCTTTGCAAGAACCAGTCCTTAGGGGAACTCTGTTTTAGTGAGCTGTGACGTATCCTGGGGCTCATTTGGTTCCCTGCCTGGAGGCCAGGACCTCAGTTTCTCGGTACCTAAATAGCTCAGCAGCTGGAATCCTTGCTATGCTATTGCCAGTAAACGAAATTGGGAATGTCAGTGTCTCACACTTGTTAATCCCATATGTCAATTATAAATTTTTTAATGTATTTTTGCTTTTGGTTTTTGCAGCTGAAATATTTATAGGAGATTCAGGTACTTGTTTATTTTTATATATATTTTTTTTACAAAGTTTATCATACAGTAGAGACTTGCATAGTATGTAAATTGGGCCCATATGGAAACAAGTGTTTCTAGTATCCCTGTCAGCATAAGGCTATGTTTGCTTACCTTTGGACCTGTAGAGAAGCAGACGCAAGTTTGGGTGAACCTATGGAGAAAGCAAAGCAAATTATAAAGTCAAAAACTTTTCTGCAGAAATACACTGCTTTAGGCAATCTCAGTGCTAAGCATAGAGGTGGCTGTTTGACAGCAGCTCTGTAAACACGAGGGAGCAGGCGGTCGTGAGTGTCCAAGGAGTACAAAGTATTTAACACTTGAGGGACTGAAATCCAGTGCTGAAACATATGTTCTTTTTTTGACGATGAAGAAAGGAAGTAGAGATAAGAGAGGATCGCTCTTATGATGAGTAAGATTTGCTATGTTTTTCATTTTTCTGATCTGTTGAAGTTAACGTTCTGCTCTCCTCTCTTGTGGTCTGTTTTGTCTCAGACCGGTCAATTGTTGTGTTCTGCCATGAGGATGATCAGTTTGGAAAGACGAGAAGTGAACTGATTTTTAGAAGTGTCACCTGAAGTTATTCAAAGTAGTTTGTGAAACTTAAGCCCGTTCTGTTCCAGATGGACACAGAGGAGATGGTGTAGATTTACCTTGTTCTGATTTAGATTTGTTATATATCTTAGAATAAAGACTCTGTGAATGGAAAAAGGTGAGGAATATATATTGTAATATATTTTTAATGAAAACGCTTAAATTCAGATGTTTTAGCTTACAAAGAAGCATAAGATCCTCATAGTGAGACTTGAGACCATAAGTAGAAATGATACCCTTAACTCACGTAAGAAAGAATTTTGCTGCAAAGGAGAAGTATGAATTTGACATAGCATACTACGAGAGTTCGCTAAATACTTAACATTGGGGTTAATCAAGAAGAGCACATCATTAAAATTAGCTTCTAGTAAAGTGTGGTTCATTTAAATTTTAATTTTAATTTCATTCTAGAGATGTCTGTAAATCTCCAAGCAAAGAGCACTTGTTTGTTACTGAGCATTGATTTTGTTGAACTGATTGGCCCCTAATTAGGTGTTCAGAGACTTCCTCTCTTTTGTGAAGGGAAAGTTCTGGTACCGATTTCACCCACCTCTCTCTCAAAGCTCTTGCAATCCTGCTGAAAATGTGACAGATCTTTGCTTTTAGGAAGATGCAATGGAAGTTTTCTCTATTGTTTTATACTGAAATTAGTAGAAGAATTCAGTAAAGAAAATGTACTTAGAAAATGGTCTCTGTCCTTTGATCGACTATGCCTATTATGCATAAAGAAACTCTATAGATATATTGTCACTCATAGTATTAATGCATTTCAGATGAATGTTTATGAAAACAACTGACAAAGCTAAAGCAGCCTATTTTTAATGTACAGAAAGTATTAGACTAATTACTCAACATCTTTAATTGTTCCATAACATGAAAAAATGTACAATTTTCTTTCAGTTTCTTGTCATCAATATTATCTTGCAAAAAAATTAAGGAATGAGAAAAAAATTAGCTGAACCACTCTAGCTACTGAAGTGAAAAATTAGCACTTGAAAGAATTTGAGTTTCCAATGAGACACTTTGTATAGAAATCTCGTCACCATTAAAGATGATTTACTTTGAAGCTGATCTTCCAGACAGAATTGCTATATGTAATTGGCTTATGCAGAGTTTTTCTTTAGTCAAATAGGGCTGTCACCTCATAGAGAATATTGTCATGTAAAGGGCCGGAAACCCTCATCACTGTAGCTCCAATAGATTTTTTACAACAGCGTTGTCACAAAAAGAACAGAAGTATAATTTCCTCTAATGTGTAAAACCTTGCCAATAATCACTATCTGCCAAAACATATTATTTGATTAAACACAAGTGGAATTTCTTCTCCTCTGTGAAGAATGATGTGAAATATCCCAAGGTTAGAAGTTTGGCATGTGGCTTTCAGTTATCAATGTGATTGTCTTGGTCCACCCCAGGCTATAGAGACTTAGCTCCCAAATAGCCCCTGAGGTTTTCCTACCTCCTCTCTCTGGGATGACACACTGGGGTACCCGGCCTCCATGTGTGCTCTCTGGTTGGACACAGGCTGTGGTCTAAGCAAAGGCTGGCCCCGCTGTCTTTTCATATGAATGCAAGACGGTGTCCAGAAAACCATAATAATAAACTGAAAGAGAGGCCAGCAGAAGAGTAATGATTGAGTTGTGTTCCCAAACCTCTCATGGGTCACAGAATTAATTGGTGGGATCAATAATAGGTAAGAAAGGAAATGCAGAACTATTTTCAGAATGTATGTCTATCAGTTAAACAAGTACACTACCTTTCACACAAAATATTTGAGTTTTATATAAAAAAATACAAGGAATTGCTCTTGAACTTGAAGACAAATGCTAAATCCACTCAATGCAAGATAAATCATTTAAAACTGCTTTAGAGAGATAACTGTGACATACTGTTCTAGAAGTTGGTTGCTTATCTGCCTTTCTTGCTTCATACATAAGATGGGTGGCTTTTTGGGCAACAATATAGCTTCCCATCTAGTTTCTCACTAGAGATAAGCAGGCTGTAAGAAGCGTGCTCCAGTATTGAAATACCTTTTTATAAAATCTAATATGTGGCCCTGCAGTGTGTATTCTTACCATCTGAAATGCAAAGAAAAAAAAGAATTCATGTTCTATCTTAATCTGTATTCTCGGACATAGCATTCAAAAATCTAAAGCCCCCTGAGGGAATTCGAGCAATTTTGATCTATCCTTCAAATAAGCACATAGCTTTTCTGCATACAATAAAGTAAATCTAATATTCAGTTGAATCAGCCCTTTGCATATTAGGTTAAAGTCCCATCTCTTCAAAGCAGCCACTGCTAGGAGTTTTAGAAGGTGAAAATGATCTTTGTCTGTCACACGATATTGCTCTGTGTAGAAAGCTGCATGGTCTGCATTCTGTCCAGTGTAAAGCAGCATAAAGAACAGAGTGGAGAGCTATTTTGCTGCATATGCATAACAGTGTCAAGAATTATGAGCAGTTTCCATTTTCCTTTATGTTCTCTACTATCCCAGATGTATCAGAAAACTTTATGGTAACTAAACAAGCAGCACTGTTTTGTCAGTGCATGGAACCTTCAAGTCGGGATGATATTTTTCTTAACCTTGTGTTTAGAAGACCTGATGTTATTTCTGCAGCGTTTTGGAATACAACCACCATACCTTACACTTAGATTTTTACAGTGATTTGAAATCATCTTCACCCGTACAGGAGTATTGGTTAAAATAATTTGGACTTTGCCAGTGTAAGGTTGATTGAGCACTTCAGAATGTGTTTTGTTCTCTCTTGAGAAGTTTATATTTCTGTCGGTCACCATAATCTTTAAAAAACTGTTTCTGTTATCAGTTCATGAAACAACACCAGCATATCTATGAATTTCATTTAGAGGTTCAAGGATTTTCAGCATCATCTTGTATAATACAATCTTGTACAAATTTCTGTGCCTTACACCTGAATACCACCCACGTGAGCAGCTTAAGGTGTTTGATGTCCTCAGTTACAGCATGTGGAATACAAAGTCTCATGGTAAAACGTGATCCTATATTTGCAAGTATAGTCTTGGATCCTGACTTTCAATAGAAGTATACCAACTTGTATTGTACTGTATTCATATAAATATTTGTTGACCAGTCGAGGAATTCCAGGTTTTATAGCTACTGCAGTCCTACTTAATTTGTTTAGGAAATTTCTATTATATTTATTGAGTGAAGTTTCACTAAGCTTCTAGAAACAGTCTGAAATACTTGGACTGTCTTTTTTCCCGGTCTGTTTTCTCCTATCCTTTTCTTGACGTTATTGAAATAGATGAATGCAGCTCTGCATTGTAACATCTCATAGTAAAAATAAAGTGGAAAACTTAATTCCACTGGAAAACAAATATATTAAGATAAACAGAGGTGAGCACAAAGAAACACGTTCTTGCAAATGCGGAGATTTTCTCAGTACCTGATTCTGCTATCTGGATTGCAGTCAGGTGTTCCTGTTCAACCATAGTTTTCTTGTCCTTACATTTCTGATAGTTTAAAACTGTGTGATCAGTTTACACTGGATACTTTTAAAGGGAGTAGCTGCCTTAAACATGCTACATATAGACAGTGGTGATGTGCTTTACATAGATTTTCGTTACTGTACCAGTGCTCCAAAGAAACATTAATTGCCACATCAGTCATAGAGAAATTCAGTGCTTTCAGACCTGGACAATGTGGGAGCAAATAAAGTAGAAGCAAGATTGTAACAGGATCCTTCAATCTGATGTTACCCTGTAGTAAGTGTGGCTTGGTGCTTTTTTAGCTTTGTTTTAAAGAACAGATGTCTATTTACATAATGTTAAAATCTAGTTAGAGTTGACAAAGGAAAATTACATCTGTTTTACAGTGTGACTAATGTATGTGTAAAGGATTAGATAAAGCCATCCAAAGCAGACTATGATTTACGCCTTACTTCCAACTCATTCTTTGTACTTGAAGCGATATCATGAATGTAGAACAGTGTAGCTAATTTTCAGTGGAGCTTGTAAAGGTGTGCCTCTTCCATAGCAAAACATTCCCCTAACCTCCCTGGGAAGTAAGATCATCTTGTTATGGATTTTATTCTCTTTCTAGCCAATTTGTATGCTGTTGAGTCCCTTCCTTATAAACTCAGAACTGGAGATGATAACAGTATCCCACATAGACCGCATAGGACTACAGCTTCAGCTTGAAACCAAATGTCAGTGACTCACTCTTTCTAAAATCCCACCCAAAGAACTATTACTCTTTCCATATCTTCATGCACAAACTTTCCTTAGTTGTCAACTTGTTTTCCCTGTGTCAGAATGCAATTAGAGCAGGTGTTTTCTTGGTAATTTTACCAGTCTGCATAGCATGCCTTGCACATAGCAGTGTTCAGCTGTGTGCCTGAAAAGGTTTAGTTCCTGAGCTCCAAAGGTGGGAGTATGAGGGCCACTGGTAGGCACAAAGAACATAAGCATTGTTTTGCATAGAAGAATCCTGATTTATTTATTTATTTTGTCTCGAGGGGAAAATTATGTCCTCTGTAAGAGTAAATTTGATGTGAGAGCCAACAACCATTGGTGACGTTTACCTTGTCTGCCTGGAAAAAAAAAAAAAAACGGAAGTCTTTCAACCCTGCTCTGTTCTCTGCCCTTGTAGTTTAATCTGCCTTAGGATTTCACAGACTCTTGCCCTTGGTCACATTGTCACTATTATAGGTCTAATACTAATCTCCTTTCTATTTAAGCTTGGAATTTCAGTCTCTGATACAGGTAAATTATTTACTTTTTCTGCTGTGCTCTTTAATAGAGAGTGATGTACTGTGGTATTTCTGTATAATATTTGCTGATATTAGAGTTTTCAACTCATTGTTTGCCTTTTACCAAGTTCCTTACGTGCCTATCTTGTTAGTGACCTCATTTAAAAACAGGTATTCCAAATCACATCATCTTAGGTTTCTTGCATTGCTGTAGGCACACTCACAATATTTACTTACTTTTGTCCTAACTGTATGAGACAAATAACCCTCTTAAAAGAAATTGTGCTGATTTTAGCATAGACTTTAAACCTGTGTGCCTATGGATCTTAAAAGAAGTCTTTGCGGCTGAAGTGCTTTAAAATTGTTTCATTTGCTCTTGGGCTCATCACTGTGAGGATTTCATGAGAAGAGGACAGGGTTCCACGCACATGCATGGAAGCAAAAATGCCCTCAGCTTGTGATCAGTTGGTTGCAATATGATGGTTAATATCTAGTCTGACCTTCAGCACTGACACACCACTTCAACATTGATTTAACAGATCTACCACAATAGAAAAGCAAAATAAAGAGAAAATCACGTTGAATGACACCAGGAAAGCAAGGAAAATGTTAACACATTCAACTATCTGTCACAACTTCGACCTGCATTAAACATAAGAATACAATAGCTCCTTAGTGTTTGCAGTTACAGCTCTCTATGGCTCAGAAACACTATGTTCACTTCTTGATTACTTATGATAAATCAAAGAGTAATATGTCTGATAGAGTAAGATCCTGTTAAAATAGGAGTAGTAAAACAGAGGGTTGTATGGCAAGAGTCATATCTACATGTTTTAAATACGCACAGAAAAGAAAAATACCTACTCAGCAGAACAGAACCCTTTATTGCTAGATTAGGTTATTCTAATCCTATTGAATTTTTATATTATCATTGAAAAACACTTATCTGGCAAGAATAGAAGATACTTTCTAATTGATTCTAATGGTTTTAAATTTAGGGAAACTTTTATTTTGATGCAGTAACAAAATGTGGAAACAATTCTAGGATCAAAAACGATGCTAACCTGCCTTCAACGTGCAATCAGTGCAATGAGAAGAGGTCAGTTAGATGTGCACATGAACACACTCTTTAAGTCAAAAGGATTTTATTCTAAAGGTTTTCAGCTTCTGGTAATAAGAATATTATGCAGGTGTTTAATTTCAGTAGCCTATTTACTGGCTTTTATTTGAAATGCCGTGGAGTTTTACAGCACTACAGTTGATTTTTCCAATGACAAGATTCAATTAAGTACTTGTTTAAACATCTTCTAAAGAAAAAGATTTTTTTTGCATTATTGAACCATTAGTTTTTCATACCTATTGTTCACAGTACGTTTTGTAAAATGAGTGGTCAGATAGGAAGAAAACATTAGCTCATAAGTAATTTTAACTTTTAACTTAGTTGTGAATTTTGAGCATAGGTACTTGTCAATTAGACCTTTGAACACATAGATACTGGTCTTTTCTGATATCACTAAGTCTATGTGAATTCAGAGTTGCCCTTAAATTCGTTTTTGGACTTTTTCCTGCTATATACTACTAGGCAGAAGTGAATTAATATGTAGTTAAAAGAGCTACAGATATTACCATTTGTATCTAGTAATTCCAGTTAATTTTAGAACCAATGCAAATTGCACCTGACAATTGTGAACAAGTTTGAAGAATGGAAAAAAGTCCCATATATCGTTACACATCAGAAATTATGATAAGCATTTCTCCCTGACAATAGCCATTTTTTGTGATTCTCATAACTTTGGAAAGATCTTTGGAGTTTCTGTGCTGGATGTGGTACTCCATTCAAATAACAGAGGAAATTGATATGCTGTTCTCAAACATGTATTGTATAGGTTTATTACTTTGTCATTTCCTTGTGCTTTATGGTTAAGAATGAATTTTTCATCTGTACATTCTATTGTCATTACCATATATTGCATTTTTCTTTTTGTCTCAGCTGGTATTAATGAAAAGTCATCCCTTGGTTGAAATATTCTGAATGATATACAGGTGCTTATATATATTAACACTGTATTAGTTGTCATCTAAATCTCTAGCTTTTGTCTTCCAAATCACATTCCTGACAATCAGAACTCTTCAGTCTGATTGTCTAAGCAGTTTACATTTCAGAGCTTGTCTGTGCAATACCCATTTTGCATATAAAGTTCCAGGTTTCTGTACTACAAAACAAGAAAATTTGAGTTACCATATAATGCTATCGTTTAAGCTCTTCATCTTCCCCACATATTTGATATTCCATATCCTAAAGGGCAAACTAGTGATTAAATATGTATAAAAGTATATACGCACCTATAAATGTAGTTATGTATGCAAACACACATAAGCTTCATTTCAAGTTTCTAAGAATATTGAATTATTTCAGTACAGCACTACCTCAATTTTAATGAGGTCATCTGCATCTTTGTGGCCTTCTATTAAGGATTAGAGGCCTCAGTGGACAAAGATCAACTGATGTCATCTACCTGGACTTGTGCAAGGCCTTTGACATGGTCCCACACTATATTCTTATCTCTAAATTGAAAGATAATAGACCTACTTTCAAATCCATTTAGGCGGGTAAGTAGTTGGTTTGATGGTCATAGCCAGAGGGTTGTTGTCAACGATTCTATGTGCAGGTGGAGGTCGGTCACGAGTGGCGTCCCCCGGGCGTCTGACTTGGGACCAGTGCTCTCCAATATCAGTTACATAGATAATGGAATTGAGTGCACCCTCAGCAAATCTGACGATTACACTAAGCTGAGTGGTTCAGCTGACGCCATAGAAGGGAGGGATACCACTGAAAGGGACCTGGATAGGCTCAAAAAGTGGGCCCATGAGAACCTAATAAGATTCAACAAGACTAAGTGCAGGGCCTTGAGTGTAGAGTGGAGAAGAACTCATTGAGATCAGCCCTGCTGAAATGGACTTAGGGGTCCTGGTGGACAAAAAGCTGAATATGAACAAGGACTGTGCACTTGCAGCCCAGAAGGCCAACGGTACCCTGAGCATTATCAACAGAGGGGTCACCAGCGGGCCATGGGAAATGATTGTCCCACTCTGCTCCTGTAAGGCTCCATCTGGAGAACTGTGTTCCCCAGCACAGGAGGGATGTGGAGCTGTTGGAGCGGGTCCAGAGGAGGGCTATGAGAATGCTCAGAGGGCTGGAGCATCCCTTATATGAAGAAAGGCTGAGAGAGTTGGTCTTGTTCAGCCTGCAGAAGAGAGAGCTCTGGGGAGACCACATTGTGACCTTCTAGTGCTTGAAAGGAGCTTATAAGCAGGAAGGGAAGTGACTTTTTAGATGGTCAAATAGTGATAGGACAAGGATGAATGGCTTTAAACTAAAAGGGGAAATCTAGGTTAGATCTTAAGAGGAAATTGTTTATTCAGGGGGTAGTGAGGTGCCGGTACCCAGCTCTGGTGACGCTGTACCTCGAGTACTGTGTTCAGTTTTGGACTCCTCACTACAAGAAGGACATGGAGGCCCTGGACCTTATCCAAAGAAGAGAAACAAAGCTGGGACTGGAGCACAAATCATATGAGGAGTGGCTGAGGGAACCGGGATTGTTTAATCTTGAGAAAAGGAGGTTCAGGAGAGGCCTAATTGTGACTTGAAAGGTGGTTGTGGTGAGGTGAGTGTTGAGCTTTTCTCCCTGAGAGGGAATGGCCTCAAGTTGCACCAGGGAAGGTTCATGTTGGATATTAGAAAAAACTTCTCTGAAAAAGTGGTCAGATGCTGGAGCAGGTGCTCATGGAGATGGTAGAGAGACAGTCTGTGACAGCGTTCAAGAAATGTGTAGAGGTGGTGCTAAGAAATGTGGTTTAGTGGGTAATATTGATGGTAGGTGGATGTTTGGACTAGACGGTCTTAGAGGTCTTTTCCAGCCTTAATGCTTCTATGACTTGACTATTGCTTTCAGCCATGATTTATCCACCCAGCAGAATGTGACATGAAAACCACACCTGAATGTGATGGCTGTGTAATGTTTCAAAAGTGACTTCTAAGTTCCATGCATAATTTATCTGCTTTAGAAAATTCAGCTGAAGGTACTCAAGGGAATCTTATGTTTCTGCAATGTGGTGAAGACTTCATTCTTGCAAGCATGTTGTTCTATGCTGATTCTGTTGCACTTTTTTACCTTGCTTTGTAAAATCTTTCGTGTACATGCTACTTGGGTTGTGATATCTGCAGCTTACTGACTGCTGCCTAAACTGCTTCATTTGCATTTATTATCTTACCTGAAAAAATGCTTGTGTTTTACAAGTGATCTTAATAATTACTCATTCTGCATCATTTTGAATAAGCAACTTGTACCAGTTTAGTCAGTAAAATATCTAAAGCTGTTTTATAAATAGCTCTATACGTCGGCAAGGAAAGCAACCCTTTAAGTGTACCTGTCTCACATGATGAAAATAGTTCCTCGGGAGGAAACTGAAATAAGTTCTAATGGTTCATTTCACATTTTTGAACCTGCCTCCGTAGAGTGGACATACAACCGTGATGAACATGAAAACAAATGCATGCATGCACTTATCTAAATAAGTAGGATACTATGCTTTGTATTTAACCTCCTGATTTTTTCAAATAGTGAAACAAATAAGCAAGTTCCTATAGGGTAGAGTTAAGAAGTGGTTGGATGAGGTATTTAAGGCACAGGCGATTAAAGGTTGACCAGGTAAATGGAGGAGGCCTACAAAAGTAGCCTTTCTAAGTCTTTTCAGGTTTTTATCCATGTAGATAATCAAAATGCACTTAAACAAACCGTTTTCCCCCTTGAAATACACAACATTCTATTCAGCTTTAAATTTCTGTGGGTTTTCCTATTGAAATTCAGCTCTTTGTGCATTTTGACCTTTTCAAGAAAGTCTGCTTCCTTGTGAATTGTGGGTGCATTAGGAAGGTAAACACATTCAGTACTTGTTATTCAATGAGTTTGGATTTGGAAAGTCATTGTCAATAGGTTAATCCTTTTGTACAGACAGTCTCTTTGGCTAAGAGGCCTCTTAAACAAATAAAGGTTTTACCAAAATGCTGATTTCTGAGTCCTTCTGTCAATTGTCAAAGAACAAATCTCAGCGGAGGTCTTAAAATTGGTTGAATCTAGTTTACATTCACTTCATGTCAGCACAATTTCAAAAGAACTTCTGTATACAGAAGTCTAGTCACAGGCTATTTGTTACTCTGCTCAAGAAATCATTAAAACCTGGGATTTTCTTGGAGTGCTTTGTGAGGAAAAGGAAACGGATAAGTTTATCTGCCTTCAACAAATATTTATAAATACTGTGAGTAGCACGGATACCGAATTCCGCAGCAGATTTGCTAGGCTCTTAAAAAGAAAAGAACTTAGCCCCAGTCTGATGAAACGTCAAGTGGCCCTTGAACTCCATATCACGTTATCCAGCAAGCTGATAAATTTTAAGCTGCTGGTTAAAACACAGGAGTAGAAGTTAGGGCTTCTGAGAGAGAGGTGAAATAAATCAACTATTTAATTTACAGGAGCTTTGCACAAAAGTTCAGAAATAGCTGAGACTGTACATGCAAGTTGTATTTCACCTCTTCTATAAGTTCTTTCATTGCTTTACATGCTGTCTGCAGCTCCAGTACTTCTGCTCGTTTCTGCTTCAGAAAATGACCAGCAACTGTACTGCAGAGGACTACCTCTGTCCATCCTGTTAGGCATGAAGAAAATCCTGATGAAATGCAAGATGCCAGAAATTCCTTTAAATTCCTGGGGCCAACAATCCACAGAAAACCAGCCCAAGATCATGAGTGAGAGTCTTGATGGACAAAAATTATAGTGAGTGTGCTCTTATCAGGGTGCTGTTGCGCAGGAGCTACATATAGACTTTGTCGCCCTATATGCCCCTATTTTTCACTTTCTTTGCAATTTGGGGGTGAAGTTCTGAAGTTTTCCTCACACATACATTTTTTTTTTCCCTTCTTCATTGAGGTCATACATCTCCAGAAAATGAGTGAGTCTGTAGGCATGAATTCTTTACATTTTCTTACATGAAAACATCTTTTTCTACATCAGGTTCTTATCTAATCCATAGCTTTTGCATTAAATGTTCTATTTTAAATAGTGTGTCTGCGCAGGAAAGTACTTCAGTCAAACAGAGCTTTCTCCAATACTTCAAAGCTTAGATTTCTTTCTAAGTTAATAATGTATTAATAATAAGATATACATTTACTGCAAAGTTTATAACTATCGGTGTTTTTTAAACTGTAGTAAATATTAGAACTTATGTATTAGTTGGTCAACAAAATGGAGCGGTTCCTGAACTACTTCAACCTTCAGTTTGCCAGAGGCAAACTGGAATAAAGGGGGATGACATTTGCTGAGGATGTGATCTGTTGCCTTCTCTTATATCAGTCTTTGTGACTTACGGTTGTTTTTTTTTTTTTTGGAGGTTTTCTTCCCAGATTGACATTTACTTGCGTCTCTTTTGGTATACTTCATATTCGCGTGCATGTTTAATTTTTTATTAAATAGTCAGGTTTGTAGAGTATGGCTGGCTGAATGCTGAATGATTGACTGATTCGGGGGATGTAATTATGTGGATTCAGCTGGAACCAGAATGTGCCTGTTTGAAAGCCAAGGTGCATGTATGTAGCTGCTTTGTGGAATTTGGGCCCAATTAACATGAGAAAGGTCAAGTAGGTGCCAATCCTTCCGGGAATAGAAATGTGCTTCATTTTGCTTCTAAAAATATTTTTGTACACCAGTAGATAGAATCCAAAGAGAATTTCTGGGCATACTTTGTTTTCCCAAGGAACATTTTACAGCACGGATTGACAGCTGATTGTTCCATTGTGACAGGGAAAATAGTCTTTAAAAAAAAAAAAAACAAGCAGATAAAAAAACCCACTATATACCAGTATGGAAACAGATCTCCAGGCAGTTCAAATTATTCTGTAAAGTGAGATAATTTGGGGAAGTCTTGAAAAACACTTAGTTTCTGTCCGAATAGAACACTGTCAGTAATGTTTCTCGTTCCACAAGCAGTGGCCACCTTCTGTTCCAAACTTTTGTCACAGGTTAAACTGGAGTTTAATTATTGCCATTTACATTAGGAATTTCCATCAGTGGGGCTGAGGGCTGTACTGCTTCCAGCTCTGTCGGCCTCTTGAGTTGTGTGTGATCATTTTCAGATTCTTTTGGGTTTTTAAAGAGTGTAAGAAACGTCTACACAAGAAAATAGAAGGTCAGTCCCAAAAGTGACCGACGGAATGCTGGGCTAACTTTTAGTTTGCTTCCCTTGACAGAGCTGATAAAGGAGGCACAAAGCTGTATTTTTGTCCCTGAAACTGCTTTCCTCAGGCAGGCATTTATTAACAGTCTTATATGGTGGCAGGCTGTGCTCCAAGTGTTCTTCTGGTAAGAACATCAATAATAATAGTTATATCAATAGCATTAGGTCAGTAATAAGTAGGAATAACTTGAGCGCTGTAATAGGAACAGCAACAGCTGGAGATCTGGGAGCACAGTCTGAAATATGACCCTCCAAATTATTAGCTATTTCTATTATTAGCTATATCTGAAAAGAAATCTTATTTTTTTTAGTGTCAAATATGCATAAGTCAATCACTTTATTGAAATTCCTTGATTTTATATTTGCTTGTATTGCATGAATTCAATCAGTAGCTTTTAAAGAACAGAGAGCCAGGAGAAAATCAATGACGTGGTTTAAAATCATGGCTTTCTGACCATGTTTAAATAGGTAATCTGGTGTTTGCTCTGTTTATTGACTGGATCAGTGCAGCCATTTTTGCTCATGGATATCACTTTTCAGACCAGGGACAGTACATTTTCAAAGAATGTTCCTGTATTAAATAAAATTAAGCATAAGTACATTGTAATAAGAAAATATGTTATAAAGAATCTGCTTAGAAGTTGAGAAGTGTACATAAAATGATAACAGGTCAAAAGAAAGCAGGGAAAGGGACAGTAAAACCAAACATTCTGATTTGAATGAGTGAAAATCAGTGATTCACAGAAGACAAAAGGAAATGGCTGGCTGGTATAATTTTAAAAGCATGAAAATAATATTTCCAGGTACATCTTTACCTTCCTACATATACTGCTTTATGTGGTTTTCTTGAATTCCTCACGTGTCATTGACTTCAGCATGGAGCCACTTGCCCTTTGAGATGAGACAATATCTGGTAGTAAGTTTAGGGTCTTAGTGGGTTAATATGATACTTTGATTTTTAAAACAGCTGTATTCCCAAAGTTTTGATCTAATTGGCAAATTAGTTGTTCTTTATTGTGCTATTTAAATAGAAAAAAAAAAGATTACAAGAAAATCATGATTCATCCACCACTAGGGAATCTTGTGGTGGCTGGTACCTTGCCTCACCCACATCAAAGGCTGCTGCTTTGGGGCAGCAGAAACAGGAATACTACATTATCATGTGAAACATTCTCCACGCACACAAGTGAGACTTAGCCAATCAAAACATTTATTAATTGTGGAGGATTTAACCAAATTATTGAATATGGGAAAAACATTTTAAACTATATGAAAGACTCTCCGTATGTTGTTTAGCTCCATCCCTATCCAAAGTACCTCCTGTGTGAGTAAGTTTCCGTAGCCAAGCTGTAATCTCATTTATTTTGGTGACAGTGAAGACGCAACAGCATGAACATCAGCCTGGGCTGACTTCTTCAGTAAGTACTGGAGGTTCTTGGTGTGCTCAGAGTTGCTCTTGCTGCATCTTCACAGCTCTTGCTATCAAATCTAAGTCGCATATGTCTACCCATGCTGTTGACAGCTCTCCTGAATGTATTGGCATCCTACCAAGATGCTAAGTGAACTTAAAATAATCTCAAGCTAGCAAGTGAAAAATTAGTCTTTAAAGTTAGTCTTCTATAATTCACTTGTAGCCTTGACCTTTCTTCCTCGGGTAGATGTTACCAGATGCGTTTCTGCGGGGCTCGGGTTGTTACGGTGATAGGTCTCTCCGCATCTACAACAGGTAGATGCTGTGTGTAATAGACAATGTATCTTTGAAGCTGGAATATGTTGTTGGTTATTTCTGATGATCTCTAAAATGATAGATTTAGAAATGATTAAAAATACAGGGAATTGAGATGATATTTTCATTTTCACTTTTCAAAAAGAAATGGAGATATGAAAGGTCTTTTAATTTGAAAATATCTGGGGCATCATGAATGCTAAAAAGAACTAGTCCTTGATTGCTTTTTATTTTCAGACAGTTATTTAAAGGTCCACTTTTAGGCCCAATCTTTCCCATAAGGCACAAACTCTTTGCTATGCAGATTACTGTTTTTTCTTCACTTCTCACTGAGAAAAGAGAATAATACCCTATCTTAACAGAACGGTATTAGTAGATTCCAGCACATTTTATGATAGTACTTAATGCAATACATTGTTTATTGTATTACAAAGAACAGGTATAAGTAGCTTGTGTAGAGAAAAGAAGCTGAGCTAAACAGGGATCTCTATGGAGTATTCCATGCTGGAATGCAAAGTCCTGTCATATTCCTTGACAGATGCATTCCTCCATATAATTGTTCAGTATTTTTTTGAGGAGGTGAATGTATCTGTCGTGAATCACCTGACAGCCACACAAGGACACTCACTTCATGTCTTTGCTAAGATACGGACCTCTGCCCGACACAAGATTTTACACTGCTACAAAAGTGATGATTATATAAATAAAATGCACAATTTTACAGTTAGGTTTTTTATGGAAGACACAGTGTGACAGCATAATCATCTCTTAATTTTATAGCAAGAAAAGTCATCGTAGTCAAATTTATATGCTACAGTAACACGAACTGTCACTGTTTTCTTTCTTGTAGTTTCACTCTTCTTGTCCAATCTTTTTTCTTCAGTTAGTGATCTCAAAATACTGCCATATGCCTTCCCTTGCATATGACAGTATTTTGCATATGCCATATCGTGTATATGCCATAAATCATATGCTATCTTTGTCAGAATTATTTAATTCTCATTATTCATTATTTTTATGAATATCTAATGGTACTTTAGGAACACATTTGTATTAGTAGAGCCAAACCTCTGCACCACTAACATCTTACGGTCTTAGTCTCAGGCTGTCTTTTTATTCACCCTGTTCTGTCACACACAAATACATGAGTTAGCATTTACTCTCCAAGTCTTGAAAAAGAAGATTAAACTAAAATGGATGGTGATTTAGCCATGTGATTAAGGTTCAGCTAGGAAAGCTTAACTAAAACAGTTGGAAAGAGTTTCAATGGTGATCTAGGTCCAGGAGGGAAAACTTGATAAATCCTTCCATTTATCAGTGAGTCCAACCATTTAATGATCCCTGCAGTGAGAAACATGTTTGAAACAAAAAATTGATTCTCTCCTTAAGTACGCTAGCAGATGGATATGTGCCTTTCAGATGGACAGAAATTTAAAAGAGAAAGACAGGAAGAGGGACCTCCTGCTCATTCTGAAAGCTGTGGTCTATACCCGTTTCTCCCATACGTGATGCACCGTGAAAAGATCGTAACGATCGCAGTCATTAGCAACACGCTGTTGAGTGTACGCTGTAATTTTGATCAAATTGATATGGCATGACCTGAATGAGAAAAGTGACACTTAATTCAGGCACACTTGATAAATAATTTAATTCTTTAATGTTCTTAGCAGAGGAACGCTCGTAACTCACTATGGTCCTTCAAAGAAATAGCAAAAATACTTGTATAATCTTTGGGCCTTTAGCGTAAGAGATCTTTTAATTTTAAGTGAATAAACTGTATTTTATGGAAGTCGATATTTTAGAAAGCAGAATGATAAACACAATGCCATCATAAAGAGTTTTGTTCCTGGCTTATGAAAACAGCACAGTATTTGGTTGGCAAGGGGCTAATGCTGTTGAGATTAAATCAATCTTCATTATAGTTGCAAGGAAAAACAATATTATGGTAAAAGATCTGAATGTGCAAAAGCAATATTTACTATGCAAGTGTTACTAAAGAAAGACAGAATTAAAACCAAAAAAATGTGTGGATTAGCTCATGTGAAAGCCAATGTTTTATACAAGTGATTACTGGCCATTACCATGGCATATGTTATAGCATATTTCCTCTGAGAAGGCGAAAGATTTTCAAAGCCGTGTTTTCTGCGAAGTCCAGCTGTATGTTCTGACAAAGGATCCATGAATATTTGATCAACTGGGAGCGTTTCTGAGTAGATGTTTTGTGAGCTGCAGTTCTGAGCTATCTAGGTGCTAATCACTTAGAGAGGGCAAGGCAGGGCAGAGTGAGAGGGAGGGACTGCCCATCAGCATTTTCAAAAGAGCTAAAAGGCCTCTAGAGAAATGACATTTGACTTCTTAAAATGCAGTTCGTGTGTTATCAACGATGTGGTGACATACCTGCCCTGGGAAGATTAACAAGGTTTGCCAGGTATGTTTGAAGGTAAAAATACATTGTCAGAACTTAACGAGGCTTGGAATGAAGTCAAGTATAGGTAAGCTCTCAAATGTTCCTTCTTAAAACCAGTCACAGTAAATCTGATGTTCTTAAACTTGTTCATGATGTCTGTGCTGAGAGGTATGCCAGCTTGCGGCATTTTCAAGGTGATTCGGACTGTTAAAAAGTGCAGCATAGGAGAGGATCTTAATTATAGGTAAGTGCATGAACAGGGTATGATGTAATAAAGAGTGGTGACTAACATAATAGTAATAGCAATAGGAGTTTGTGATCCATATCCAGTAGACTTTTCATACGGTTGATAAAGATCATAAATTACTTTTCTAATTAATTGTTTGGAAACAAAATATTTTCATTTTGCTTCCTACTTCCTTGATTGCCGCGCTTTCATTTTAATTTCACATCTCCACTTTTCTGCTCTATTTCTTCTTTACAATAATTGCTTCTGCTGCTTTTCCTTTTGCTTCTTTTCTGTGTTTTTACACTGCAGCTGGTCTTGGTCTTCAGCTAGAAAGCACAGTGTAAGAAAGCACTTTGGTAACAAATGCCACCCATCCCTTGCATTGTCAGTCATTAGGCAGCAGTGTTTTTAACTGGATATCAGCTTTCAAATTATTGTCACACCATCTGCTTGTTTAATAGTCTTTATAGTTCATGTTTTTGGTTTCGTTCAGTTATTCTTTAAACTGAGAAGTTTCAAAAGAAACATTACTCTTTTGCTATAGTATTAACAGAGCTGATTTTCTTCACTGCTTCTTGGTTTAGTTTAAGTAGTCCCCTGTGCTGACACTCTGTAACTCTTGGTTTGCCACAATAGACTGTATCGGCTGTGTAATTTCCAAACACAAAATTTACTTGGTTTTGGTGGGAAGGAAGGACGCTATTTGCAGGCTCAAAAATGTACTATCTGCTTTTTCCTTTCATTTATTTAATCTGCAGATTGTAACCCAACTGTTACCCTATCTGTAGGTGATGTATTCAGTTTACTCTATTTCTTCTATTATTGATGATTTCCTGGAATGGAAAAATGACCTTGTTTGTCTATCCCTCTAAAACCATTTCATCCATGTGGTGAATGTAGCTACAGCGCACTATCCTTTATGCGTAGTGATGCTATTTTAGGGACAGGCTGCATCTGGTCAGATGGACAGTCAGAAATGAGCCTGGAGGTGCCATGAATCTCCCAATACCCAGCTATTATTTTAAATAGAGACTCCAGTGGTACTGGATGCTGGGAAGTGGGTGATTTGCTTTCAGTAGAGATGCTAATTTTGCCAAGTTGAAGAAGGATAATTTGTTGCCTGAAAGAAGAATTTGTATTATTTTTAATATTTTCAACTGTGTAATTTGTGCTCGCTAGCGATTCAGACAAGAAAAATACTTGCAGATGCTGTGAAAAATCCATCTTCTCTCAACTATGAACATTGTGGCACAGATAGATATACAGGTACAAGCCTGATTGGTCTTTAGAGCTTTGAGGACTGTTTTGTTCTCTTCATTGGGCTGTGCCAAAAGTAAATTTTCATTCTCACTTCAACTTCTCTATTCTCTCCTGTGTGGATCAGTCTCTGTTGTTGTTGTTGTATTCTGTTTAAAAAACATTACCGACAACCTAGTTACCATTGCTCACCCATGAAAACACTTTTAGTGCTCTGTAGATTGGATGGTATTAGCAGAAATTAGAGCAGTTCTGTCTGTTGTTGGTTAAGTAGGTAACTCATGATCTGACACTTCTCTCAGTGGAGGGATAGAACTCTTCAAGTTCCCACAACCAGGACTCATTCTACACAGATGCTTCCTTATAATGGATCATGAACTTTTTAAATTTATATGAACTTATTTGTTAGTATGCTTATGAACACAGAAAGCTCAATATGCTATCTCAGAGATAGCTCACAAAGAAGTTTATCCCCCTCTGCATTATACCAATGATAAGCATCTTCATTTTCCCGATCTTATCCTTAGAAGGTAAATGTGTAACTTTTTTCAGCCTCCAGAATAGTTTTCCACTGTTAAAAAAATAATAATAGAGCCACAACATTTTTAGCGATGATAGTTAGGCTTCCACAAATGTCATGGTTGGTAGTTGCTGTCTGATGATGAAGATCAATGAACATTTCTTCATTTTAAGAAAACGATTTCATTAAAGAATTGCATTATTGAGTCTTTTGATTTTATGTTATGGGAAGTACTTATGCCTGTGCAATGGGAGGAAAGTAGGGCAGGGACTGGGCAGCAGCTCACCTCCGCCACCACGGCTAGGGTAAGCTCCTCGGCCTCTTGTGCCACTGTTTTGAAAAAGCTGGTGTCTCGAATTGAAATTTTCTATGTAATCTTGCTTTCCTAGGGAAAAGCTTTCATTTCTTCTGGAAGCAAAAAAAAATGTTAATCTCCTGATTGCATAAACCTTGTGTGAACTCCGGGTCCGTGCTGCTTTGTTCATCTTTTAAAAATGTGCTCCAGTTGTACATGGGCATGAGGGAGCTCCTTAGCTGGATGTGCAGTCAAAGGTCATTGAACGGGTTAATTGCCTGCACTTACCTTTTAAAGCAGAGACATAATGTTTACATTAAACCCGCTTATAAAATTCAGTTCTTCACAATGGTGTTAGAGCTTTTAGTTTTGAAATGTACTTGTGCCATAAAACTTTATGGCCTAACAAAAATCAGTATCATATCTAGGAATTAGCTATTTTTTTCTGTGAAAACTGTAAATATAAAAATGCAAATATATAATGTAAAACTAAACGCTTTTATCCCCCCATAAATATTAAGAAAACCTACGAAATCATTCACTGTGTTGAAATAAAAATGGGGTTGGCCTTCCTCTTGTTATTTCAGATATATGCTCAGTTGTGAACTAATTCTTATCATTTAGTTTAGCCTGTTTAGTTTTGAAAAGCAATTTAAATACTTCGTGAAAAGTAGTGTCTATGCAACTGAACATGAGTTTTGAGAGACAGGCATGAGTTGAATTATTGACTGATTGTTATTCTTTCAATGTTGTTCTCTGCTATCAGTATTATTAAGAAATTAACCCGTGAGATAATGTATTCCAATACTTCACTAGCATCGCTTAGTTGTTAGCTTGCAGTTTTTTCCATAACGCACTCAATTATTTTTATGCTAATTCATTGCGAAGTCAAGACTTAAAATATACTGAATCGAATAAAGAGTGTGTGCTTGAAAAAGCAAATTTTAGAAACTGAGATATCCTTCTTATTTTAATCATTGTGTGTTAGGTATCACAGAGAACTATAGAAACAGGGATTTGAAGAAAGCTGCTGGATATGGAGGTATGAGCCCTCCAAGACTTGAATGACTTGAAAATGCATCTTGCATTTTCTTTGAAGAAAAAGAAATTCTTAAAGATAATGGAAGTTGACAGTTTAGCCCCCAGTTTTGATCCAGTAAGAGGTACCAGAAACATTATATTTTCTTTTAGGAGACCAAAACAGGACCGTGTGGCTCATACTGACTGTGTATGAGTCAAAATATCCTGAAGGCTTTCAATTTATTTTAACTTTTTTAATATCCTATAGAAAACGTTTTTTTAGACTTTTGGCATAACCAGTTTTCTTTGAATTATTATAGAACAAACAACGAGTGGCAGGTAAATTATTCAGAAGAAATTAAGTGGTAGCAAAGAATTTTAGAAGACCTTTTAGCTTTCTTTGTTGTAAATTTGCAAAAGTAGTGCAACTGTGGGATTGGAAATGAAACTTGAATACTAACACATTATTTATTCTCCTGCTGTTTGATTAAACTTTTCCTTTGTATCTCGTCATCAGAGTTCCTTGCAGTCACTAAGCCATTCAGAAAATTAAATAAATGAAAAGAAAGTCAAGAGCTCATTCTGTTTGGTGATTTTTTTCTTCATTTACTGTAGTTCATTTTTCAAGCTGTCAGTGCACTATTGCAAAGTACCATCCTTGCTTTTCTGCACTGGGAGGATATTGTTAATTATTGCTGTTGGTTAAGCATGTGGCTTGTTTTGTGCAGTTTGTACACGTGGACACTAACGGTGCTAGATTTAGGGTGTGTTTTGGTGCGTGTGCCTGCGCACCTAACCATGTTTTTTGACTTCTTCCTTCAGAGGTGTAGCTGCAAAGGTACAGCACAGGAGAATGGAATTCAATAGAATTACAGTAACCCTAACATATAGCTTAGGGCTCTGAGCCTTCTCCTCATTGCTACTTGTTCTCAGAGCTGGCAAGGCTCTCACATGCATTTCACTGCTTCCTAGCTACGCCATAACTAACTATTATGATTGGAATGGTTGGCTTGTCCGCTTCACTAGTACAGAAAGATAGCATGTGCTAGCAGTTGAATGCATTTTTTTTAGTAGTCCTCATGTGGCCCAAGAAGTTCTTGTTGGATTCATGCTGATGTAAAACACCAATTACATTTTTATGCTGGAGCAGAGAACCAGCACTTCCTGTCACCCACTGCAGAGCCCCTTCTGTGGGATCACAGTGTCTCCTAGTAACTGAGTGAGAAATGAAACTGCTACCAAAAGGCTTTAGCAGCAGACATGGTGAATGCAGATGAAAGTTCTGAATGGACGAGTAAGAATGGCTTTTCTGAAACATACAGAATGTTTGGGTTTGATAAGTAACTTAAAACACTTTGTTAGTTAGCTCTTAATTCTCTGCTGGAGGAGCACAAGGAAATGCCAAAATTCTTTATACAGATATCCTACAGAGTGCCTTATTACAACTGTAAGATGAGGATTTTTGACTACACCAGCCTTGCTTGTTTTTTAGGCAAACGGATCTCATGGCTCTTGAATTAAAATGTAAGGACCCTAAGAGAGCAGCTACCTATCCCACCATCAGCATGGGAAGAACAGTGTCTATCCTTGTAGCAGCTGAGCAGTTCCAATAAAAAATTCTTACCCCACAGAATGGTATAGAATGTGTCGTTTTCCTGAATGCTCTTTTACGGGGTGATCAAGAGGCTTTCATTTAGTGAATACATTTGCTCACTCCGTTTTGGAGAGTCGCCCTTCATTTATTCTTTCCCTTTGGAAATACTTTCGAGTGCAAATTACTGCTATCAGAAGCCTTGAACTGAGAGGCTATTATTCTCCATGCTCAGATTAAATTAATTTTGAACAGTTTAATGCAGCATGTCCAAGCTGCAAGTCCAAGTGGTGTCAAATCTATTTCTCTGCTTTTTTAAGCTGCACCTTCAAGGGCAGTATGATTCATGGTGAATGTGTTCTTCTAATGTCTTTTGCTAAGCGTTATTTTCTTTCATTTGCAAGTCGTGAGGCTAAAACGTTAACCATTTTACTCCTAAAATTATGTAAAGGATACATGAATTTATAGCAGCATAATTTTCCAAAAGAAACTTATTTCATATACAGTGAACAAATATAATAAAGGAAAACCATCATGATTAAAGAAAGAAGTTTAAAAAAAATTAATGGAGAAAAAGGAGGCCCTGAGAGACCCCACAACAACGTTGTATTAGAAAGGAATTATCTTGGTTGAGGTCTTTGTAATAAAATTAAGATTTTTTTTTTAATGATGGGCTATATGACTCTGTTTTTGATAAGCTGCAAAAACAAAATATGACATAAATCTGTTTATCTGCTCTCTTCAGGCTGGAGCAATCTATGATCTCTTCGCTGCTCTTTATTGCTAAAGTGTTATTGGAAGGCAGTAATAAAGCTTTCCATATGTTTTTGGAATGTAAATGGTCAAAAGAATGGCAATCAGCTTTCTATGGACTAGAAGTGGAGAATTTGGGAGGCTGATTCATCCGGTATACTTTCTGCGTAATGTGCTTCATGGCCAAATAAGCTTACAAACCTTGATTTTAAAACCTGGTTCCTGACTTTGCAATTGCAGTTAGTGTTTCCAGTCTTGCATTCTGATATTTAGGTACATCAATTCTTTCTCATGTATTTAAATACTTTTATAAGATTGTGTATACATGAGGCGTCCTTAATTTTACTTCATCTTACACGTCAAGTAACTGTGATCCGTTATCCACGATAATGTTTCCTTGAACTTTTTAATAAGATTGTAATAGACTATGTTTGCATGTATTATAGCCTTTCTATAAAATGGGGTACGTACACAGTCAGATGATGAACATTAGAGGACTGTGACCATCAACCAAAATGTGTCACTGTTATCATATCATGTGTTGTGGTGATATCTTCTGTAGTAACTGAAAAAGGAGTATATGCAGTTCTGCTTGAACAGCAGCTCTTCCTTTTTGAGGAATGTCAAGGATGTATTTTTCTGAAAAGTTTAATTGAAGTTGTATGGTTTAAGAGGAGAAGACTTTCACAATGAGCAACAGAGGACTGTAACAAGGAAAAGAATCCTTTAAATTATATAATATAAATTGCCACAGACCTATATTTGTTGCTTAAGGAACAGGTATTTTCCTGATTTATACCTTTAAAGACATTTATTTTAGTGGATTATATCACCAGCATTACGGTGCTTATCGGTTGTGTATTACTCAGGCAAGTTGACAACCCTGTGGCTGAGATTTCCCAAACTGACATTATGGGGACGACATTCAGTGGCTTAGCCTATTGAGTTTTACATCTGGATTAGGAGTTGGTTTGATGTTTTCATAAAGTTTCACTTCAGTAAGCTATTATCCATTAAATGTTGGGACAAATAGTTGTGTGTATAATTTTAATACATAGCTATATTTGCATTGTGGTAGAATCTTTCCAGAGCAAGGATAAACTACGCAACAGCTAAGTACCATCACTGATTGTATATTGGTTCATTTTATCCACCATGTATTTTCTTTTTATATTGGGATGAGTAATAGTAGTTTCAAAATACAATAATCATTCATGACGTTGGAATATCTGCAATATCGCTTCTTCATATTTTTCTTTCATTTCTAACTCTATGGTGGTATCATTTATCTTAGCTTTTCTTCTGAGGGGGAAGTGATGGGGGGAGGTCAGTTTAAGGAATTGAAACCAAGAGTACATCAGGCAATCTACTTTTTCTGTTTGTAAAAGAAATGCTGAGTTCCTAGATAATTTGTCTATCTTGGGATGCTAGTTATTTGGACAAGGAAAGCTCTAAGGGCACAATTTGTGTGGCAAGTGCAGGTGAGAGTGATGTGCGTCATACCAGAATCAAGGATTTACTGATTGTGATACAGTACTATAAATGTGACATCTATTGCTGTCAAGAGGTAAGGCTAAAGCACAGCACAGAGTCAAGACAGTATCACAGAATTGTAAGGGTTTGGAAGAGACTTCTGGAGATCATATAGTCTACCACCCTGCTGAAGCGGGTTCCCCAGAGTAGGTTACTCAGGAAAATGTCCAGAAAGGCTTTGAATATCTCCAGAGTAGGAGATTTCACAACCTCTCTGGGCATCTTATTCTAGTTTCCCTAGTGTTTGTACGGAACTTGCGATGTTTCTGTTTATGCCTGTTGCTCCTTGTTCTGTCACTGGGCACCACTGAAAAGAGCCTGGCTCCATGCAAATGACTCCTGCCCATTAGATATTTATATGCATTGGTAAGATCCTCTCTCAGTCTCCTCCAGTTTGAACAGACCCTAGTCTCTCAGGCTTTCCTCATATTGAAGGTGCTCCAGGCTTCTCATCCTCTTTCTGGCCCTTTGCTGGCCTCTCTCCAGAAGTTCCCTGTCTTTCTTGAACTAGGGAACCCAAATCTGGACACAAAAATCTGGACACAATATTCCAGATGCAGCCTCAGTAGGGTAGGCAAAGGGGGGGGAGAAACTCCCTTGACTTGCTGGCCATGCTCTTCTTGATTCCAGGATACCATTGGCCTTCTTGCCTACCAAGAGCACACTGCTGGTTCATGGTCACACTATTGTCCACCGAAACACATAGATCCTTCTCCAAAGAGCTTCTTTCTGGTGTGTCAGTCACTTCTCCCAGCTTCATATCATCAGCAGACTTTGAGAGTGCATTCTGTCTGTTCATCCACATCACTCATGGAGATGTTGAACAAAACCAGACCCAGTACTGACCCCTGGGGAGCAGTGCTAGTTACAGACCTTTAACTAGACTGTGCTACCACTGTTTACAGCCCTCTGAGCTCTGCCGGTTAGCCAGTTCTCAATGCACCTCATTTGTCCACTTATCTGTCTCAAACATTCTAAACTCACCTATGAGAATGTTATAGGAGATGATGTCAACCTTGTGGAAGTCAAGGTGAACAACATCAACTGCTCTCTCCTCATCTGTCCGGTCAGTCATGACATCATAGGAGTGCACCAGGTTGGTCAAGCATGATTTACCCTTAGTGAATTCATGTTGACCAATTTTCCTTGCTTGGAGATGACACCCAGAATAAGCTGTTCCACCACCTTCTTTGTTCCATCATCTTCTTTCTTTGGGGGCTGGACTCAATCTCTGGAGGTCCCTTTCAGCCCCTACAATTCTGTGATTCTTCTCAGAGATGGTGGTGAGGCTGATGTAAATTCCTGGCTCCTTCTGCTTGCCTTTTTTGAAGACTGGAGTGACACAGGGTTTTATCCAGTCTTCAGACACCTCTTCCATCCTCCATGACCTTTCAAAGATGATAGAGAGCAACTTGCCAATCACTTCTGCCATGCTTGTGAGAGTGGTTCTGAGAATAAGATCAAGGTGCCAATATCCTGGTGAGAATTTTACTTTTCATAATTTAGAATAAAAGGAAAATAAATAGTGTAAAAGCATGAAAAATTCCACCAGTGCAAACCAGAGGGAGAGAACTTGGAGAAGTAGCAGAAACAGTGGCATTGATGCAGTAAAATAAGGTAGCAGATAACAAGCAGTGGATGCACCCTTATTGCATTTACTGTGGGTAAAATTAAGTATAATAGAAGAGGCGCTTGCCCAGGTACTTCTAAAGCAGTTTGAAGTACACCTGCAATACGTGTATGTTCCTCAGCCAAGCAAATTTTCAGACACCTAATAATTAAGAAATGGTACGGACAAGGCTGTATATAAGACTACTGAGACTGTGAATTCTTTATTTTCCTCCTCTATGAAGCTGTTGTAATCTTTTAAATGCTTCTCTGTATCTTCTGGAAAATGTACCTATATTGTTCTAGGCATGCCAAGTGAGGCACATTCAAATGCATTTTGCTTAGGTGTAATGGCAAAATGTAAAGGCTGTGGGATATGCTGTAGTTGTTTTTTTCGAAGAGGTTGGGTACTGTTTTGTGGTTTAGCAATGCTATCCCAGCCCATCAATTCAAGGAGAGAAGACTACAGAACACAGGCCCTGTGTATCGTAACAAATCTGTTTAATCTTCTCTGTGCTATAATATTCAGTGATATCAGATAGCCTTTATTTTCACTTCCTGTGTTCAGTGCTGCAGTTATTCCCTACTCTACTGCTGTAGATATTCCTTTTTAATAGTATCTTCAAAACAGGCATTAGTTGGAAAACTGACAGAGTGGTACTTCTAATCTGTCCAGGATTAGAGGATTTTGTATTCCAGGTAAATCCTGTCTTTTCCTGTAGGCTGCCAAAATACAGGAAAGATTAAGCCAAGTGCTTGTTTCTATCTTTACGTGTCTTGCACAACAAAGGAATTCTGGATATCTCAAAAAAGAAATCAGTTATTTCTGCCCTGGAATGATTGGGTGCTTTTTCTTCAGACAGCCAATACAAAGGAAGTCAAGACTAAGACCTTCCTGTGCTTTGTAAGTTAGTATTGATAACAGATTTCCTTTTCTCATACAGAGTTCTGCCAATTCTCCTCAATTATGGAGGAGATGATATAGCTTAGTTATATATGGTAGAAGCTCACTTTTTCTTCCTTTTTAAAAACATGTCTGAGTGAAAACATTAAAAGCGAGATGAGCAAGCAGCTTGTATTTCACTTCACAGAGGACCTGCTTCAATTTCTGTTAAAGACACTGGACGCAGTTCCTAGGTCTGATAATTGCATTTGTGACGTAGACTAAAATCTGAGGAGTGTGGCTGTGAGACCCCATTTAAAATAAAGGAAAATACTCAGCCTTTCTCTCCACAGTCTGATTTCTGCCTGGATTATAATTTTTTTTGTTATGGTTTCCATTCAAAATCTAATATTCCGATGTAACGCCAAAAACTATTTTTCCTTTATGCTGCTTTGTCCATGTGTTGTTACTTTCTTCTCCACACTTTCATGGGTACCAGGATAAAAAAAAGGCAAACAAATAGCAGCTCATTCTTATAGTATATTCACACGAAACAATAAATTCATAATTGAGTGTAGAGCTTTTTTCTTGGCTTTTACAACTGGAAAGTTGAAGCTGAATCCACAAGCGTGGATTTTAATTGTAGTAGAAACAAAGATTATGATCTGGACAAGAAAAATATAGCTAATAGTTAGTGGTAGAAATACTTCTTATATTTCTGTTGAAGGCTCAGTGTTCACTTTACATGCACATAAATCAGTGTATGTCATCACATCTTTTTTTTATCAGTTACCCCAGTTATTGGATGACTCTGCAATAAATGGTGGCTGAGGTTTTTTTCATTAATGATTCTGCTTTTCTCAGCTCAGTCTTCATAAGAGAAGTAACTGTGAAATAAATAAATTCTGAGAAATACATATACATTTGGAAAATGATACGTTTGAGTTAAGTTTACTTATGGTACTCAGTTTTTTGTAGTCATTAGTTACACAGGTGGGGTTTGTGTTTGCCCAAAGATTTAGATAAGTTATGATAGCTCTGTTGTGAAGCGAATTGGGACGTCTCCAAAAGGTGCTTTTTTTTATTTCTATTTGTGAAGGATTTGATAAACAGATGAGATCATCTGGCAAATGAAGCTGGGCAGGGAGACTACATTACAGGCACAGAGGAAAAGTTTTATTTTAAAGAGAGGGAAAGAGGTAGAAAGTAGTTAAATATGAATAAGGAAATGAAAAATTATTATAGACAAGTGGGAAAGGAGAGCAAGTCTTAGAAACGTATTCAGATCTGTTGCTAGCATTCCTCTAACCTCGCTGCAGGCCTCTCTCAACCTGATTGTGAAAGATACAATCAGGAACGTTGGGCTCCGCATTGCTTTTTGTCTGAATAGTCAAAGAATATCTGCTGTAGATTTTTGTTATTCCTCTGGAATTGTTGAGGTTCCCTTCTTAATATTCTTTTATCTAGCTGGAAACTTCCTGAGTTTTTAAAAGAATCTGGTGGACCTTCCCTGGTTGTGGCTGAACTGAGCTGGTTGTTCAGAGGTATTTCCCATCCATCACTGCTCCCATGTCCCAGCACCTGCCTGAAAGCGCTGCAGCAGCTGTGCCCATGAGCACGCTGATGTCCTGGGGGAGCCAGGTTGCAGACTGGGCTCTGAGTAAATCCATGGGATGCACACAGGTGCAGCTGTGTGAACCACAAGGCTAAAGGTTGTTCAGGCACTAGCTATGGGGTATGCATGTATACTCATGATACTGAATAATTCCTGTGCTGTTAATATGACGTGAGTCTGATTTATAGCAGCTCTTTTCAAAAGGCATTTTTGAGCTCCATGCCATTCTGAAAGGTTTGGTTTCTAGGAACAGCCTAATGAAATCACTAATATGATCAGAAAATCTCTAACAAGATAAACAGGATTCTCATTCTTCTTCCTGTCGCTAGCAGTGTTGAAAATGTTTTCGTTGCCCTCCTCATCCACCTGCTCTCATCTCACAGAGAGTATATTTGGCAGCTGCAAAAGCCATGTGCCAAGTCTGGGAGTGCATTTTTCATGTGTTAGTAACTAGGTCTGGTGCTGACTGCATGAGAGCTGAGGCGCTCATTTATGTAAATCATATGTAATTTGTGAAGAATTCAGTCACTGTTGCATGCTCAAGACTACAGTTTTTCACAAAATCCCTCATGAGCTCAGCTTACAAGGTTGTGTGAGAGCACTTAATCATGGGAAGAGATTGTTTCTGACGCTAACATTTGATGCAGATACATGCAGCTGAGTCTTAATAACCACCAAAGCCCCTTTTCTATTTCCCTTATGGTTGAGTTTTTGTTTTAGTATGAACTTGAAAAGGATATTTATTTTGGTGCTCTGGTACAAATGTCAAGAAGGTAAAAGAGCAAAAAAGCATAAAAAATACAAATATCATCTGAGTAGAAAACACAGTCAAGCTGATATAAATTGGCGTGAAACTACATTAGGAATCTAATTAATGTGTCCTTTCATGGAGTGGTTGAAGGAGCCTCTGAAAACTATGAAAATTACAATCATATGAATTAGATGATCTTTTAGGTTCCTTCCAGCCCAAACCGTTCTATGATTCTATGATAAGTGTATCATATACATGTAAAATACACTTGGAATCACACACTTAGTGCACAGTTTGTTTGTTTTTCCTCTATAAAATAATTGTATCCTCCAATTTTATAATAGCTGTTACCTCCTTTCTTTTCTTCTGGCAGACAACGTTAGGGATCCTGTAAATAGGGGTAAGAACATCCCGTGTTCTCTCCCCAACTGTGTATTATATTCAGGTCGTTTCATTGGAACTTTTTTCATTGTAGCATTGTGAATGGCTCAGTCCCTTCTGCTCTAGTTGAGTTAATGGTCACGTTTCAACAGTGCAGCACCAACAGAATTGTTTCATATCAAGGACTCCTGTGGGGGCAAATTCAAAGCATAGTTAAAGAAATCAGGAAGAGTTAGTGAAATGCAATCTCCCTCTATTATCTTACCAACCTCAGTAGCTGCCTGAAAATGGATTTTCAGTGAGGCTGAATGTCTTGCCCCCATTATCTTGCTAACCTGGTTGCTCTGCACAAATTGTTCTGATACAGACTGTGGTGAGATAACAAGTCCAGCCTGCGTACTGACTGGAGATTCCTCTTTCTTACCTCTGATTTTCTATTTTTTATGTGGGAAGCCCATAATAAACAGTCTTTTTGTCCACTGTAGATAAGTCCCAGTGCAACAAGTTATGGCTTTGCAGTTTTAAAGAGACACCATAAACTCGATTCACTTCTATACATCATAAAGAAAGTGATAGGAACAGCTTGTCTGTAAGTTAAAAATGTTCCTAGTTAGAAAAAATAATTTGCTTCTTTGTTAAAAATGCTCCAAGAGTGAATCTTCCTGTCAATTTTGATGCTAGAGTATCTGTAATTTAAAGAAAATCTCGACTTGTTTTTAGGAGGTGCCAAGAACTAGCAGTGTATGTGTTGGGAAATGAGTGAGAGCGAAGCTTACACACAATTTGTGATCTTTCTTCATATTCCGCAGGAATTTGCTTCTGTGGTGAAAGAGAGAATAGGAATTGGGAGACAAATGAGAAGGCAGGCCTGACTCTGAACCTGATATTCAGGAAGACGTACCTAGACGCTACAACAATGAACCCAAATTGACTCGTGTCACTTTTTATCACATTTGAAAAGGAAACTAAATGAGAACCTTACCCTGCTAGCCTTATTTTTAATGTTATCTTCTTTAAAAAAGACTACGAGTCAACTTTGTTCCCCTTCTACAAACCCATTTCAGCTCCCAGCTCTGCATTCCAATATCAAGAGAAAATACGTTGTTTAAATAAGAAAAAAATCTTCAAAGCGGCAGTTACATAATGAAAACATAGGCTTAAAGCTAGAAAAATAAATAAAAATAAAGAAAAATTCTTTGCATGGAAGGTTTATTTTTAAAACATTATGAATTGTTGTCACTCATCAAGAAGCATTGAGATTATATTGGACACCTACAAAAGATCAAAGAACTTCCATGTTCTGTCAATTCTGCATTTTTAGCTGAACGAATACATCACACAAATTATTCTTTGGTTTTTATTTGAACGTGGAGTAATCAGTGCTCTAAAGCTAATCTGATTATGTGGCTTATTTCAGAAACGCTGCTCTATCTCTTCCAGTGAAGACTGGTAAAAATAAATAAATAAATGTTACTTTTTCATAACTTTGAAATTCAGGAATATTATCTAATAATTATGTTACTGTCAGTGTATACTGCCTGTCTTTAAAAATATTCAGTACAGCAAAACCAAACAAATGGTTTTCTCCTACTTGAAAAAGAAGAGCGTTGGGATTGTTAAATTACTGCAGAATTAGCAAAAGCTTAATCTTTTTCATGAGCAAATGCTGCAAAAAGCTGCAGGTATGGAAATTTCCTTCTGTATTATTCTGGGGACTTATGCTATGAAAATGCAAGTAAATTACTGCAGTACGTAAGATATCCATAACATGTGACTGTCCTTTCAGAGGGAAATTTGCTTTCCTTCCTCATCACACACCTGTTTTTTGTTCCGCATACTTTAAGATTCTTATAAAATGTATTTTAAATTCCAAACAACACATTCATAAACCAAATGTGTCTACAGCTCTCAATTTGTTGAAGTCCATCATCTTTTAATATAGGCAGTTTCCTAAGCTCTTTTAACATTCTGAGCATGATGCCAATATGGGAAGATATTACAAAGGCTGATTCTTTGGTTTGGCTACAAATTGAGGTGTATTTACTGTTTTGTTTCTTCCTACTTCCCTTATCACAAAATGCAGGAATTACAGCTTAGTTACTAATATTGTGCAGTCATGCAGTTTTGTCATAAAACGTGACTCCGTTTTTTCTAATAAATTTTATTGCTCATATTTGTCAACTTTAAGTAAATTAAGGCTTTTGGTCATTTTATTAATTCTTTTCTATAGGTACTAATATGTTCTGAATGTATAGAGGTTTTTATTCCAGTTTTATAGCTAGAAAGTTCTCTTCAGTATTGTTTCTGTTATCTACAGCTTTCTTGTTCTAGGGGATGATGTGGAAATTATTCAACAAAATGGTGTGGTCTGTTTTATGCAAAACAGCAGACAATTGTGATGAACCCTTCTGGCCAGAAAACCTTTGGAATGCTTTGTTCTGGTTGTCCTGAATGAGGAACTGTTCTCCTCTTCTTCCAAAAATGAGCACATCTGCTCTCAGTGAAGAGGGTGCCCTACTTTGTAGCAGGCAATCTCATCATGGAGTTTAACAGAGTACTTCCTTCTCTCAGTCAGGTTCCAGCTGTGCTCTAGATACAGACACTGGAACTGTTTTTCCTTATCAACTCCTTCAGTGCTGTGTTATGATAGAAGTATCCTCTCTGTTTGTTCAGCTTGTGCCCTTAGGTGCCGGTGAGGTAACAAGTCCAAACTTCCTTCCTTACTTTCTTTTCCATATTACTCCACCTTGAACAACTAAAATATAGCATGACTCTAACAGTGGGTTACTGATATACGCTTAGGTTTCACACGTGTGACGTGTAATGTTCTTTTACCTCATCGTACCTGCTCAGTGTACTGTGGGAGAACTCTTTTGTATGACTGTCTCATGCACATTCAGTTGATCCTCTTTTAACTGCTTGCTGCTGGCCTAGCAGAGGTTAAATTTTGGGTGAGGACGGCCAGAAACTTGATATATAAAGAGACTGAAATATTGGCACTCTATCCAGAATTTGGAAAAAGAGGGAAATTAAAATATATCCACTACCAATGAAAATAGAAATTGATGGAGAACGTTCCTTTTGCCATCTGATGCTTTTCACAGGCTGGAGCTATGCCTCCAAGGCAAGCTGCACCTGTGATGTTTGCCGAAGGCACTGACTGGCAGTGCCAAGCCCAGATCTGCCATCCCTGGCAGCACCCAGCATGTCTCCGGGCTCTGGCATCACAGAATGACAGCAGCCCCTTGGCAGAGCTGTGGAAGAAAATGCCTGAGCTGAAACAATGGGTTAAACGTTAGTTGATTCATTGGGAAATACTGAGATCAAGAAAGACTTAAAGACAGCAAAAGGAGCATTATTCCATGTCACTAGGCCTGGCCCTTGTGGAATTTTTGCTACCTTGCTTCTTGTCCCTGTGTTGAGATTGTATTAGCTGCCTGCTGCTTTCTCTGAGGATCGGTTGTTTTAGTGCCTTTCACATTCTTTGGGCAGAGTTTCAAAGTGGAACCTTATCATACTTCCCATATATGTCACACTGTAGGAAATGTACTTCAGAACTTACTAACATCCTTTCCCATCCATGTGAGTACTAGCAGTTATATCTATCTGTGTCTACTTGGGGAAACTAATGCAAGATTTGGCTGATTAGTACTATTTAGATAGCTAATCCAGATGTGAATAGAGAATTTCACATCGCTCGTTTATTTCACAACTGGAATTTCTTTTTCTGACGTGTCATTTTATAGCACTTTAGGTTATTTTGCCCTTTTGTGTCTGTAAGAACAGGTAAAATCTGATGCGTGTCCTGTGGAGGAATTTCTTTTTGTCCTTGGTCACGTATGCTTCATACAGCGTGCGTAGGTATCACTTCCCCATATAAGTCAGATTATAGGAGTTGCCAAGCAGAGCAGTGGCTCAGCTACTTGGGTATCCTTTTCTTTGGCAGTAGACATCGCCAGATGCTGCAGAAGAAAATAATTTGTTCCAAACCTCATCTGGGAACAAGCTTATGCCCTGAAGTTCATCATTTTCACAACATGTGTCCTTTGAAATGTCGCATTTGCTTTTTCTACTTACGGTTTTAGAGTTGTGTCAGCTCTGTAAATCATCTTTGCTCTTCTTTCAGATTTTTTAATACCCTGTCTTTTCCATGGTTTTCACCCTTGATAACCTTGAGTACTTTTTGTTAGTTTTTAAAGTGGTTGTTGCCTTAGTAATAGTTGAAGTGCGGTTTTCCTACAACATAGGTCAAGCTTTTACAGTGAGTGTTTCTTGTGCACGTAGCACGTAATATGAAGCTTTTCTGCATGCTGACATATCTCTGTGTTAAGAAGCATGGACACTTCATAGTAGCAAATCCTTTTAAGCACACTATTTATTTGGACAACCATGCTTCTAGAATTTGCACTTCTTGGTTTTTCTCCCTTCAAAATTGTGATTTATTATTATTTTTCTTAAATACAAAGTGCAATTTTTAAAGTTACTTTTGCACTGAAATTATGACTTGTTCTTTTTATTCTATTACACTCCTGCAGCTGCAAGATGAATGTTCATCAGAAGTGACCCAAGAAACTTGAGTTAACCGAGCTGAGTCTAACTACAGATTTACCTTAGGGATTACCATCTGGGGTGCCACTGTCTCATGCCATTGATAGAGATGGAGACAGGGGACTGTGGTCTTAAATTACTAAATTAGGTGGGATGGGTATGTGCTCCTGTCCAGTGCTTTTGTGGCTGGAATCGTCTTATAATTTGCTTATCTTAAGCAAATTGCATGAAAACAACAGGAATTCAATGTTGCTAGGAGACCATGCATGGCACATTGCACCGAGGGAAAGTTTGGGGAAATAACGTATGAGAGAACAGTCATCAGTTTGCTTTTGTAGTAAATGCTATCAGATATTCTGCAGCTTAATATTATAAATAATGGATGTTTAAAAATAGGTGGGTTTAATATTAACGTTTGACAATCTCATAAATAAAAGTGAAGTCACTTCCAGGTTTGCATATTGGCTGTGTGAATATGGCTAATTTCTTCTGGAGAGCTACACTTAAAATATATACATGTATCTGTTGAGAAGTTTCAGTGCTTGCCCTAAGAGACTCTTTTCTCACTAGATTAAATATTGAGAAATAAAACCAAAATATGTAAATATAGTATGCCCAAAAGCAAAAAATTAATTTCCAACACAGATGGATTTCAGGAGGTCTGCTGCCAAAAGATTTTAAAATTCTTGTGCCAAGGGGCAATTTGCTTGTAACAGAAGAAAATGTATCCAATTACCCTCATGAAATTATGAGTTTTGCTCCCTGACCAGTAATTTGATGGGGTATTTGCAATGAAGGTATAAGCAATGGCTTTCCATTTCTCATGCTCTTGAGAATGATAGGCTGTCTATATTGTTTCCCTATGTCCCCAAAACAGGAGGAAATCAGGTAATAAGGGTCGTAACTTGACAAAAATTACATTGTAGATAAAAATAGGTAACAATTTTTATTCTATATATACTATTTCAACATTAAAAATTAACCTTTTGGGACAGTTGTTACCTGCTATGAAAGGAGAAATGTTCAACTCCATCCCAGAGTCTTGGATTTTCTGAGTGAAATTAATCCCTTTCCATTATATACTGTATTTACCTGCAGATAGGGAAAAGTGGCAAAGCAAAAGCTCAAATGTTTGCAGGGTGTGTTGGGTGCATATGCGAATAGCAGACTATAAGCTTTGGGTCTTTCCTCCATTAAATGTCTCTTGCTTGGCTTCTCTGTTGCTTATCCAAATCAAACCTAATACTTTCCCTAGCAAGTGGAAGTTCTTTATAACCTTATTCTGATAGCAGATGTATGAGTGAATTTGGCCTTCGTGCTGTAAGTCTATGTCAGTTTTAGCTCAACCTCCCTTCTGCTACTGTGATTTTTGTTCCTCAGAACCTGGCATTGAAATTCCATTTTTTTTTAAGTAGTTTTTCAGTCCTTCCAATCAGAAGCCCTAAATACGGAATGTAATCATGTAAGATGAAAAGGTTTTCATACTGATTTCTTTGTGAAAACCATAAATTCCCTACACTACAGCTTTGTGCAGAGCAATGCTGGCTTTGCAGAGGATGCTTGTCAAGCTGTCACCAAGAATAACCGAATCCCAGAGCAGCTGGTATATACTTACCTGACTGTTCTACTTACGGAATGAGGAACACTGTTGAGGGATTTCTATGCCCTGATAGCACCTCCAGTTTTGAATCCTGCAGGGGCCTGGTCAAACTAATTAGACTTCCTTCCTTTAATTTTACCTATCTAACAGACACTGTCACTCAGCATGAGTCTCATAGGAACTTTGTGGCTGTTAATTAGCAAAAATTGTGGAATCGCTAAGTACTCAGAAATGGTGAAGAGAATAACATACAAAAACATACAGAAAAAGGAAGAGAATTGGGTGCAGAAAAAAGAGCACAAAAGAAGAGGGATACGAATGAAATATAGGAGATGGCTCAAGGTGAAAGGACAAGAGGAGGGCAAAGGGCAGCATATCTCTGGCAGAAGATGAAGGAGAGACAGGAAGAAATTCTTACCTCACTGAACACGAATGAGGGAAGAGATGGCATTATACTGATGGCCTAAATGAGCTCATAAGATTTCAAATCCATTACGGTTTGAATAGTTTATTATGATTCATCAGACAGTTTTGAGCAATAAGGTTGGTTTGCTTAATTTTGCTACCTTCATGTGCTTGATTATCCTGCTTGTTCTAAAATAAGTGTAGAAAAACAGAATAGAAACCCAGGCTTGATGGGTTCCTGGACAGTCTGATCGAGTGGTTGGCAACCCTGCCCATGGCAGGGTATTGGAACCAGATGATCTTTGAAGTCCCCTCCAACCCAAGCCATTCTATGTTTCTATGATACAAAAGCAGATCTGAAAAACACAATGTACGTAAAATCTTCCTGTTGTATTATGTTCATACAGGTAAGCCCCACATATCTTATAGATATGAAAAAATCTCTGTATTTGTTTAAATCTGCTATGATTTAGTTTTGAGTAATGTTCTTTTCCCCAAAACCTTTCTTTCCTTTCTGTTCTGATTTAATTATGTAGAAGAGATCTTCCATATCTGTAACATTCGTAATTGTGGGAAAAATGTGATGGACAGATAAAATTAAAACAACTGATCAGTGTCAGAGCTCGGGCAGTTGTCTCAAACAGGAATTAAAATTCAAGAAGGAAATCCTTTACTTTCTTAAACTTCTACAGGATAGAGCTGTTACAGAGTATGCATGGGAACACTCAAAGTCTACAGAATACTGCTAAAACTGATGAGAACTAGTTATTTGCCACTTAGCGTAAATAATAATCTCTTGTACATTCTTTCTTTGTCATTGAGATTTGTCATTCATTGCATCTACTGCCAAAAGTTTGAATGGCAAACACATTAACCTCCTAAAAATGTCTTCAAGTTCTTCTTTTCAAGCCTCTCTCTTTGATAGGACTAGAACACGTTGAATCTTGTAGCATTTTGATTTTGCTTAATTCTCCCTCTAGACGTGATTCATTTATTTATGTCTCAACTTTGTTTAAAGATGACTAGGGGTGGTTATCAAAAGATAACAGTTTCCAAGTTTCACCAGGCCTTACTAGGTTTCTGTCCAGGTGACTGTCAGAAAGAAAATTGTCTTTGGTGGCTTGAAACCATAGATTCCCAAGACAACTTCAAAGACAGAGTGTTTGTTGCATTTTGTATAACGCAAATTACCACTGTCATTAAAATACCGTGACTTAAAGATTGTAAGGTCTCATTGTAAGATTGTAAGGCCTACTAACCTCAGTGAAAAACTCTCCTATACCATTCTGTCTTGATTTGAATTTTACCAGTGTAAGTTATAAGCAATTTCTAACCTTAACTTGGGTTTGTGTGACCTTCCATCCTTTTTACTGTTTAAATTATTTGAAAGTTTAATATATTCAAAATGCTAGGCACATCAGCTACTTATCAATGCATGTGTCTGTCTTCAGACAGACTCAATTCTGTCCGCTTCAGCATTACAGAAGAACAGCAAGAATAAGAACCTTGGGGAAGAGAATGCAGCTGGAGTCAAAAATGGGGAAAAAAGCCACCACGTGCTATCAGTAAAAGTAAGCACTGAAAAAGCTTTCCAAAAGTCATAGTATCTTTAAATCAAGACCAGAATTTTTTTCTTAAGTGTGCTGTATCCACAAAAAAGAACTCTTCAAATAATCCAATGCTTTGTGTTTTCCAAGAAATCAAAGCAGATGATTACAGTGACTCCCTTTATAATCCATCATTTTTGAAAATGTATCAATGATTTGACAATCAAAAGGATTAGGTGGTTGGTAGTTAAGTGCAATGAGAAATAAGTAGAAGTCCCAAGGAAGAGTTTGTGTGTGGCACATTTGTCAGGAAAAACTTGAGCTATGTTGAAGAAAAACTTTCAGACTTCCTGGAGATAACTCATTGTGAGTCCGCTGCCTTCCTGCACGTAGATTGGGCTGCTACAGCCCATACTTCTGTTGGGATTCTGGGCAGCTAGAGGTAGGCTGTTAGTCTGCCCTTCTTACAGCAGATTGTTATGAAACTCATGTAGTGACATATGGCTTAAAAGGTTTTGCTCCAAGAGAAAGTGGGTAGTCATACATAGCTGCTTTTGCTGATCAAATGGTCATTGACTTGTGAAAGATTAAAGATCTGTCCTCCTTTTCTTGGTTTCCAGGAGAACTTTGTGTTTTTCCTATCAGAAATATATTCTGAGAGTGAGAATGCTTAATGTAGTGACAGTTATTTCATGTATGTCCTTACAGCATTCCTTTCTTCTTGTGGCACCAAGTTTGACCGCAATTTGGCTCCTGGTAATAACACTAAAGTGCTTATTTGATAGCGGGTATTTAGAATATGAACAGCTAAAATGTAAAGAGAGTAGAGCAGATGCATTCAGATTATTCCATGAGTAATCATCTGCCAATTTGAAAAAAAAATGTTCATTCAAACTTTGTCTGCATACCAAAATCAAATTTGGTATTGCTGGATCATGTAACATTAATTTCCATGGATGATGCTAGGAAGTTACACAACTCAATAACAAGACTCATTTGAAACAGTAGTAGTCAGCCTCTGTATCTGAAATACGTGCCTCTCAAGCGTAACATGTTCAACATCACAGTAGAATGAGAATATACGAAGCTTAGAGACAGAAGTAGTGTAACCTACTCACATGGGTGATCTGAGAAATAATTATTGAATGTTCATGAAGCAGACAGAAAATTAAAAGTGCTATAGAGTGGTTGCTATTAAAAATCTTTACCATTTGATTTTTCAATTAGGTTATGTTATCACAGTATTCCCCACTTACTCAGTACAGGAACATCTAGGGAATACTACAAATCTAGTAACGCAGCAATGGCATTAATTACTTGCAAATGTAATTAGAAAAAATACTAGTGATCTCTGATGCTCACGAAGTGCATATCTACTAGAGGAACTAAAATTTAGGACTGAAAAGATTGCGTTTTAGAATACGATTTTATATATCAATCGCAAATGATGTGATGCGATCTTGCACTTCAGACACTTCTAATTGTGTCTCTTTAGATGGGAATGATCAGATTAGGAAACACTGGCCTCATTTACTGTAGCACTGAAATACCCTTTGACTTCAGTAAACTAAGTTTTGTCCTTAGTCACTTGCCAAAAACCACACAGCCATTGGCCACAGAAGAGACAGAATCAGTGCCGGTGAGCATTCAGCTTAGAGCGATGTGGAATCTTTGCGGGGTAGTTCAGAACTCTTTAAAGTTCTTCCAATTATCAACCAAAGACCTCAAAGTCTATGGATTTAGAAACCTTATCTTAGGAAAAGCATTTGTGTAATCTTAAAATACCCAGGTATTGATACAAAAGATGTTGTTACCATTTTTTCCCTGCATAGTATTTTATTTCTAAAGTAAAATTTGGAAGTCTGGAATGAAATAAAGATCTTAGTGACATTCATATCGTTCAAACTTACGTTCATGTGTGTGATTGCTTGACCATGACTTTTTCAAATTTCAAACACTCAGAGCCCTGTGCTTCAGTTCTCATTATTTCAAAGGGAATATATATCTTAATCTGTATGTTTTTGATTCCACCACCATCCCTACATAGAATAAAAAAAATTCAGGTAGTTGTGACACATTCACTTTCTGATATGACCCAGGGACTGCCAAGTGGAAGACAAATGTGTAGGATGTGTACTTATTACCTGCTATGTAGTCCAAATAAGAATCTACTAATTTACTTTTTTTCTCTAGTAATTGCACTGAAGAATTAATTATAGGAGGACAGGTAATATCGTGTGACCTCATGCTGATTATGCTTCATACTAAAAGTTCTATTGGCACCAAAGATCATCAAGTACAAACAAAGTGTGAATGCAACTAAAGGAGCTGAGGGTGGGAATGAAGGGAACAGCATAAATTACTCCTGTATTTTTAGATGGTAGTAGTCAGTTATTTTTGCAATACTAAGAGTCTTTGAAACATTTTCAGTAACTCTATTGACATTTCACTGATAGTGCCAAGGCCTGGGCACAGCTGCTTGGATGCTGTGCCATGCTAACAATGCCATTTATCTCCCAGCAGTTTCCTGCTTTGCAAAATTTTGTGTGCATATGTCTTTGGGATGATGTTTCTTTGCATTGGTCCAACTTCTAATGGCTTTGAACAATGTATTTATCAGAGTTGCCAGACAGGAATAGGGCTTGTTATTAAGAGCATGGCACAGTGTTCAAGGCTTGTTCGTGGCTGCTGGCTGCCAGGAAATGTCTTTTAGAGTTTTAGATCAGGTCGAAGAGCAGGAAGGTAAAATGTTGCAGTGTTGCAACATATCTCTTCCATATTTAGAATGGTGTTGTGGACAGATTTGGGACTCACTGATCTGAAAGTTGTCCACACATGTAGGAACTTGTACAGTATTATGAGTCAATTTAGACATCTAGTTGCTTATGTCCGATGGCATAGAGGTTCCTCAGGTGTTTAGAGTGTCAAAGTGCAGATGAGAGTTTCCTGGAAGGATGCAGCACTCCATGCCATGCAAGCTGCCTACTCAGTTTGCCCCTCAGGGAGGTAAAAGCTCTGCTCTGTGCATCATATTGCTGCAAATTGGCCTGGCTGTGTTTGCTCGAGGATTATCGTGCTATATCTCCTAGGATCAGCAACAAACCCATTTAAGTTGCTCTCCATTGAAAACCAAGTCAGAGAGTAAATGTCATTCAGTAATAATTTACATACTGTTAATGGCTTCTGGTTGTTGCAAAGATATATTTTTTAACTAAATAAAGTATGTAAAAAGCAGTAATGCTACCAGTAACAAGAGTGTAAGTATAACCTTCAATTAAATAAAAACAGTAGAACATGAGAGCTTCAATGGTTTTGCATTTTGAGCTAAAATATTTTGTCGTATTTTCCTGAGAAGACCTTAAAGCTTGCATTTAATGTGATCAAATGAGTAGCTATTTTCCAAGAAATAGTTTATGGTTTCACCTCTATATATTAGCTCCCATGCTATCAGTTTGCTCCTGTAGCTTGTCATCTATCTACCCACCCTCCAGAGTGTGTGCTAATTCTTTACTATAAGCTTTTGAGATAGCTCAAGAGTCAACATTAAGGTCAGGATTATCAATAGCATAAGAAGGGCAAGATTTTTACAAGTCCCTGAAATGGATTGGTAGTTGTCTTCTGGCACTGCACATACAATTCATAATTTCTGTTGTACATATGCTGTTGTTTTCTGCAATACCCTGCAACTGAAGAGCAGCCTAGTACATCTAGTGTGCTATGAATTTTTGTGATGCTTCCTGTCACGTTCCTTATATAACAAAAAGAAATTAAGTGCATATGCATCTCTAATTAATGCATGACTGTTGTGATATTCATATATAAGCTTTTTGTGTGCCTTTTGTATATTTGCACACACTTTAAGCATTCACGTAGAGAGCAAAAGCTAGAGGAGAAATTATCCTAAATATAGTGTGGTTTGATTATCTTTTGAGTTATTGTTTCGTGTTCCAACCAGATGCTAAGCAGTGGCATTTAGCGTGTAACACAGAGCTGGTTTCCATCTGCAGTCCGCTTTCAGTTTTTCACTGAAATGGAGCAGGATGTAAGGGAATCCTGGGGGCAGGACTGCAGTGGGATAGCTGTGCCTTCATAACTTATGGTATATATCAAAAAAACAAATTACACTTCCAAAATGTTCCTGTTTTCACATTGCATGCAATATTGATATCAATACACTTACTGTGCAGTTTTGGCAGTCTTGCATTCAATCTGCTGATTAATCCATCTCCTTCAGAGCAACACCAAACAATCACGCACCTTTAAATGAATGCTGCATCTTTAAAGAATGCTATACGCACACACAAAAATAATGTCTGAGACAAAGTTTTCACATCTTCCTTAAAACAAAGTGAAAAGTGTACATGTCGTAATGCTGGAAGTGTATACGGCCATATGGGATGGTGAGGAAGGTGTGCTTTAGAATAACCTGCAAACTTCCAGGGACAAAGGTGAGTATTTGTTATACTTGGTAACTGGGACTGCAACACTGTTACTTATATTGTCAAAAATAATTAAAAGTTGAGGGATCCTTATTTCAGATCCCAGTTGTCATACAGGACTGTTCTACCAGAAAAGCTTCCAAAATGACTGCATTTGTGTCTGAGCTGTAGTAAGAGCTTAGCAGCTATTTAAAATCTCACATAACGCTACTTCCAGCCATATTTATGCTTTTCAGCTGCTGAAAGCGTGTCCATTTGTATGTGCCAAGCTGGCTTGCCTTTATTCTATAAATATCTGAATTGCTGTGGGCATCAACCTTACTGTATTTAGTATACTCTGTAACTAGCATCAGCATTTACACACCATAAATGTCTATACTTTGATTAAATTATAAACAACTAGTATTTTATTACATGGTAACGTATGAAACGTAGCTTTCTGTCTCTTTTGAGTCGTCATAGTATTTTTATATTTCAGCTAAGTGTATTCCTAACTTACCTATAGATATGAAGTGTTTATCTCATGGTAAAGTACAGAAATAATGAAGTAGTGCATAACTGTGATTTGCAAATATTGCATTACAGGCCAGTTTGGCTTGAGGATTTTTTTATTCTCAAGTCAAGCAACACTGACCATTTCGTTACTTCATTTTCTCTGCCTGAGATCAATAATTACTGTTAAAGGTCTGAACATATACAAGAAGTAATAAGAATTAAAAAATGGAATTTAATTGTAGGAAAGCAATCAGCAGTTTGCTACGTGGAGCTTTTAATGGAGGAAGACAAAACAAAAATGAACGATTGCTTTCTGATCTACTCAGTCTTCTGAAAATTTGGATAAGTTTTCGTGTGTGCTGTTTTACAGCTGCCTTAAGGGAAAAGAAGCGAAGAAACGTAGTCTGGAGAAGAGGGTATTTTGGGAAATAGTAAGAAATGTAGCTTTGTTTAAAAAAAGAAAAGAAAAGAAAGAAAGAAAAGAAGAAAAGAAAAGGAACATCATCAGAAGTTTGAGCTGGGGCATAAGATGATACCTCAAGAGACCTCAGCACACCATGGGTAATAGCTGTAATGATACTCTTTAATGATACTTCTTGTTTTTTTTACAGTTTCAGGTATGTGCAGTTTTTTCCTTTTATTTTTTGAATTTTGCTTGTGATTTAGGTATTTTGATAGAAACAGAATAGGACCTTTCCTCCAAATGACCAACCTTTCCTGCTGTGTCTGCTCACCCTGTAATATCATATTTGATGCTTTCTCTTAGTGATTGTAGCTACCACGGAACTGATTAGAGCATCACAGAGCCTGGATGTATAAACACTTGAATGAAAAGGTCCCCAGTAGATAAATAGTTCTCAGTGCAATTTAACACTGAAAGAGATAATACAAGGCAGTATTACAGACCCATGCTGCTTCTTTCTTACAAGATGATGCAGTCTGTAAAAAAAAAAAAAAGTTTAAATCAATTTGACTTCAGTCCTTTTTATCATTATTTCTGCTCAAACCCTTTTTTTTTCCTTTTTTGATAGTTTCTAGCCATTTTTGGTGTATATTTTCTATGATTCTTTCTATGATTCAGTGAGATATATCTGAAATGATGTGCGCTTTAAGGGTACAAGGGGGCTTTCCTGTTCTTGACTTTAAGCAAGAGTATCTTCTCCAGGGACCATAGGGATTGTTCAGGCAATGGGCCACAGTGTATAGCAGTGATGAACCCAGTTGGCCTTACTTGTCCTTGCCCTAAGTGATATTAATAGCTTACCATTTTGATAAGGACAGCACCATCTATAAATGAAAACCACAAAATATTTTTAGTGATTACCTTGTAGTTAGTTTTGATTTTATTTCAGTAGATATTTACCTCAAGTTCATCTTCAAAACCAGAATAAAATTTAAAAGATGTGTTGACCTTATGATACTAGTATTCTTTTCTGGCAAAACTATAGCAATTCAGATCAAAAACTCAATAAATGCTTATATTCTATCTGAAAGTTTACCTTACAAAGCAAAGAAGGAGCTCTGGGTACAAGCTTTTACCCTTTCAGCCTATCTTTGGTGGTTGCTGGAAGGTGGTGCTAAATTTACTATTGCAACCTTTATCAAAAAAGTTTAATTAGCACTAACATACTCAGTGTTTCCACACAAGATGCTTATTTTAAAGTGTAAAAAGAGAGTTTTCTCTGGTCTCATACAATATGGATAAGTATAATCAAAATTTCTTCTAAAAGTACATTTTTAGTGTCTATATCCATTGGTCTTTGAAAATCAAGATGAAAATACAAATCAGTTATGCTGGTATTTCATTAATCATAGAATCATATCATAGAATTCTTAGAGTTGGAAGGGACCTCTGAGGGCCATCTAGTTCAACTCCCCTGTAATGAACTGGACACCATGGCTAGATCTGGTTACCCAGGGCCTGATCCAGCCTTGCATTGGAAGTCTCCTTACAAAAAGGACTAAAGCCATTGCAAATCTCAATAAACAGCATTTAGTTTGTATATTTTTCAAGTCACGATGGATAACCAGTCAGACTGCAGCAAAGCATTTTCATTACCAGCATACTGAGCTATCAAAGCATCCTACTCAGAGTGTCTGGTTCACTGGGTCACAGAAAAACTATCTGTTATTTTCTTAGATTCTCAATCAAAAATAGAAACATCTTTTCTTCTGTCTTATGGCCACATCTTCCGTCATTGACAGTCCCTGAGTATTAAGCAGTTAATAGCTTCAAATGTATTTATTTTACTAAGTCACATGTTAATTGAGATTAAGCTCTCAACCAAAATGCACAGAATGCATTAATGTATATACACCACAAAGGAGAAGCATGAACTTTTGTTATGAGATGCTACTGGTAGACAGGGACACTCATCTGAGTAAAACTAAAACACAACCTGAAACCCATAGACATCATTTGGCATCCATTAGGTCTGCTGGAAGTTTTATTTTACAAGACCTAGGGCTGGGGTGAGATGCTGCTGTAGGAAAGAAAATTTTGCAGCCAACAGTTAATTGCTCCTGTTAGGCTGTGCTGCCCTGAAATGTGTGATTGAGGCTTTATGTGATCAAGTAGAATCTTCCGCTTCTTTTTGCAGTCTGATTCTCTTCATCTGAAGTGTAGCGTTCATAATTAGCTGTTCATTTCCATTCATTGCCTACAGTTTCCTTGTGTGCTGTTTTTTCTTGCTCTGTAAACTAAGTGTCCGTGAAAATTTATTTCTATTTCCCAAAAATGTGGAAAGATGTGAAAACTATCAATGTAAGTTTCTGGGTGTTACTGAAAAGTATTCCTCAATACTTTCTTTTCAACTACAAACATCTTGTGTTGGTTCTGGATATACAGTAGATAATTAAAGTTGGGCTAGCCTTAATGAATAGGCTTCTGAACACAGAGTATGGAATATGAGACAGACAGGTAATTTCACAGTCTGTAAAGGAACATAAGAGAAATGTGAGTAATTGGTCAGTGTGATAAGAGTTGGGCATCTCTTTTGTGGTGTCTGCAGAGTATGTGTTGTTCCGTGTAATGACTGAAAGGAATAAAATCCTACTCAGATCCAAGAATGCTCCCAGAGCTCCGGAGGAAGATGCCTGATTAAGGAGTGTGAATCACTGCTGTACTGTAAAGTAGTAATGGAGTGAGGGGAATGCATGGCTTCAATGAGAGGATTAGGGTGAATTGATGGATTGGGCTGGCGTTACTGAGTTGGGCATAGCTTTATGTCATGAAAGGATGGAGAAGCAAGGGGATAAAACAATACTATGCGTTGTGTCAACAAGAAATGCGACGTGTGAGGAAAGACATGGAATTATAAAAAAAAGAATAAGTTTTCTCTCTAACACGGTAGTCTTTGCATAAATTCTGTTGTTTACTGCTTGATGAAAGACTTGGCATATATTGTCATTCTTATCCTTTCCTTACGTGCTTTCTTTGGGCATAGAGTGACTTTTTTCATCTCAGTCCTTCAAACATTTAGTGCTTTTTAATGTGAAAATGATGTGTGCCACAGCTATACAGGCAGTTGCAAGCAGTAGGCTTGAGGAATAAGGGATTCCTAGACTGTGTCTCCGCACTTTATTTTTAAAAAGTTCATGCACCAAAGTCTCATTTTTCCTTTTATAGTGAGGATCACGTCGCAATTAAATAATATACCAGTGTAGAGTGACTGTGTGCCGAGAAATAGTGCCATAATGATTGCTATGTGGTATGCATATTTATTCTATGACTGATAACATGCATCGAGTTACAGATGTCTCTAGGTACTCATCATAGAAGATTAGACCTGGAAGTGCTCTCAAGAGATTCTCCAGTTCATTCTCATATGTTGAAATCAACTGTGCCACAACTGTTCCTGAGCAATATTTGCCTAAGTTTGCACGCTGTGTAAAAGAAAAGCAGAAAAAAAAAAAAAAAGAAATTGAAATTTGCAGTCTATCAACTTATTTATAAGAAAAGAGGAAAGAAAAAAAAAAGAAAGACTAGTTTATATATTATATAGTGAATGTGACAAGAAGAATTAATGTGATACCATTTTTATAATAACAATTTGACCTGAAAATTGTCCTTTCCATTTTCTGGCTGTTCTTGCACCTGAAGTTTTTTAAGTCAAATTACACAAATTACATTACATCCTGCTCTGTCTTATTTCCCCCCATTACATAAATTATTTAAGTTAAACATTATTACTTTTTAGAATTCTTGATATTCTGGGCTTTTTCTTTAGTTGAACTTTCAATCGTGACTTGCTACATATATTTTTCTGTGAATTTCCATGAAGACATTTAGAATATTGATAAGTAGGTGCTCAAATATCTGTTTTAATATAGTTTTGTAATGATCTGAGAAGGCAAATGTATGAACAAATATATGGGCATCCTTTTTTCTACTTAAGCACAGTGGAAAGAACCAGCCAAGTCAATGTTAACCAGCTCCATCATCAGATCTAGATTTCACATGTCTGTATCACTCTATACAGACTGAAGGAATTTATACATAAAAACTGTCTGTCTCCATCTGCATTTACTTCAAAAAAGATCAGGAAAAATACTATATATGTCCAGAATGAAGCAAGGGAAAAATTCATTCGTTTGCTCAACTGAAAGATAATCTGAGACCTCATAATGCCATCCTCAAATATTCCTAGAAGTAGGCAGGAAGAAGAGCAGCTGTTATATCCAGGGTGCTATTCCTGAATATTTAATATAGAACTGAAAATTATATCAACTTAAAAACCTTCTGGTAAATTCTGTTTTCTCAGGCTTCATTTTTTGTGGCTAACTTTGTAGAAGTTTTATTCACAGTGGGTATGCTCCAGCCCTGGAGCCAAACAAGACTTTTCTTGCAGCTGCAGCTTTTGATTGTGTAAGCTTTGCCAGGAGGGAGAGCACATAGGCAGGAAAACTCTCCCTCCTGCATCCTCAGTAGCCCCTCAGCAGAGCAGATGAAATAGCTGAATTTTCCCATTCTTCAGCTATCAGCAAATTCCTGACACCCAAGAGTGGCAGTTTTGGATCCATTTCCCAGAACTGGCCCACAAGGTATATGACAGCTCTTGGACCTTTGTGATGGGCATAATGTCCCATTACATGTAAGGAGGTATATGGTTGTAAAGGAGATGGCATATATTAAAGGAATTTTAGGGAGTTGTGACCAATAAAGATGTTTTCTCAAAGAGAAAAGCATTAGCAAGCACTTCTTGCATCAAGAAAGAGGCTGATCTTTGCCAGTATCTCTCATAGGGGATGTTTAGACAAGAGCCGAGTGAGAAAATGCAATGATCCTCCTCTCGAAAACTCTCCAGTTCTCTAACAGTTTGTGACCCAATGACTTTTGTAGAAATAAGAACTGTTTAGATCCCCTGTCTCATTTATTTCAGCAGCTGAATAGGATTCAGTGAATGAGGCAGGGTGTTACAGGAAGAAAAAAGTGGCCTCATGGTTAGTGACCTGGAGAATTGGTTTTCTTCATGCTCTTGGCACACAGTAATGCTATGCTGGTTACTAAACCAACACTTGATAAGAGGTTTACCTTAGCTGTGTATTTTCTGGACATCTGACTTAGGATTGTAATATATACCAGTGCTGAGTCTTCATGGCTACAACTGAAGTAAATTGCTCTGCCTCAGATATACAATGCGTAATATAACACTAAATCTGATTTTAGGCTTCTGGCATTGCGTCTGCTATCTTTAGAATAACAATATGCATTTATCTCAGATAGTTGTCATGAACGTGCTGTGGAGGACCTAAATGTTGCATTGATGGATGTCACAGAAAGGCTCTGAAGAAATTAATCATTTAGTCTACAAGTTTGAATAGCATACAATAAACAAGGCATGGTACCGTACAGTAAACAGTGGGGATAAAAACATAATATTGAACAAGTATCATGAGGTGATTTATTGCCATCTTGTGTACTGATGGAGGGCAGTTAGTTCTGCAGGAAAATTAATTTGGGCGTTCATCACTAGAAGACTGTGATCTGAATAGGATATATGAAGGCAGCCTATCCAAGTCATGAAGTATGCTAATTTTTGAATGCCTGGTTCTGAAACTTCAGTAATTTGTGCAGTGTTGTGCAAATAATTTCTTCCAGGAGAGGAATACCTTTCATCCATCTGACATCGTGGAGCATGTGGTCATTTTATATGCTGTGAAATGTCTATTGCTTGTTACTTGAGCTGTTACTTTTCCCACCTATGGAAACAAATCTTTAAGACTTTATGGAACATTTTCAATGGGAGATAATACGGCCATGCAAGTCCTAAAGACCTCACTAGGCAATGCTGCAACTTTGACATTACCACCACCAGCAGCTTTTCTTCTTGGTCAAGAGGAAAAAAAAAAAAGAACTAAAATAGGAAACATATCAGATTTCATCAGGAAGATGCAAATGATAGCAGTCAAGCGGTAACAATAGGGCTGAATGTGGTATTCTATCCGTACATAGACGAGTGACTTTCCCTTGTGAATTATGAAGAGAACAACTTACTGGTATTGTCAGTACAGCAGCATTTTATTGAGTGGGTCTGTTGGCTTTTGCATAAAAGAAGTGTGGATTTCCCAAGGGCCAAGTGATTTGGAAGGCGCTATTTAGATTTATTCTTATCATTATGTTAGAGCTAGTCTGCATCATGCAGACAGGCCCCAGGTAAAATGTGAGCTTTCAGTGGGAAAGTCAGGGGGCTGATGAGTTTCAGGAGCGTATTTGCTCAAATTCTCTCCTCTGGTTGAATAAACCTCTAGTGCTGCAGTATTTATTTTTGTAATGTTAAAAAAGAAGGAAGCATGAAAAGAAACAAAATTCATGTTAACGTCCCCAGAAGGTACCAGCCATTGACTTTGCCTTCATTTGCACTGAGCGCTGAGCCCAGCAGGGTTTGCAGTCCTGCGATTCGTGTTTCTCTTTACTACTTTGAAGCCAAATGCTGTGAGAATGCATGTGTTGTGTTGTTTTGTTGGTTTTTTTTTTTCCTTTGCTTCCACGGATATGGGAAGTGTTATATTTATGAAATTCTACTATAGAAAATATTTTGACACATAATAAAACTTCAACAGTGAAGCTTCTCTTCAGTGATTTCTAACTTTTCTTAGGAAGAAAAGGCAGAAAATATGGAGTCATTAAATTTTTTATTATAAATTAGGAAGGTGTGTTAGCTAATAAAAATTAGTTTCTGTCATCCGTCTGAAGTTCTTCTCTTACAGAAAGTATCCACGAAGCCTGAGTAACTTAAATGTTTTAAAAATAAAATTCCTACAGGTGAAACCTGTTGGAACATAGCAACCACAAGAAAAATACAGTAGTAGAATATTGGTAAATATATGCCAGCACACATTGCATGTCTTCTGCACCGCCTTGAGCAGGAAAGGAGTCTGTGGACAAATGCCCTGCCAACAAATAAGCAGGGGTTATATGTGTAGAGTTCTTGCTTGCTTTGGTAGAAAATGATTTCAGATTTAAACACAGAATTGCTGGAGTATATGACCAGAACACCTTCCTATTGCAAGCTTGTTGGACCTCACTGTCTGTAATTTGTTTCCTATAATTTCCTTGCCTTCTTTCCCTGAGATGTAAGTTCATTTACATTCCTATTAGGAAAATATTAGGGAAAACTGAGGGCATTTTCTTCTTTTTCTCCTTATTTTACCTGTCCTGTAGGTTTTTGTTTTTGTGAGAGAGAACAGTTTATCAAAATAGGCAAATATCACTATAAATCTGTGGAAGCTCTGTGAACATTGCTTGTGTTACAGTGATAAAACAGAAAGCAAGGTTTGGACTTGGGAATGGATGTGGAGCTAGGATAAAAATGAAAGGCAAAGCAGCACAATATCTGTGGTTAGAAAGATTACTTGTGTGTGCTGTGTGGTGTGTGCAGGAAGAACAAGAATAAAGAATTGGAAATATCCCCAGGTACTCCAGAACAACTCAGGTTCACTTGGCCTTGGAGGTGAAAGGCAGATACAGTTTCCTCTTGCACCAAAGAGTTTTTGAGTTTTCAACAGCGAATTCATAGGAAAATCTGAATACAGAATATTCCTTGAGACCATGCAGAGCAATATACATTAAGCTGTTCTCAGTCTGTACTCTTGGTACTGTTCTGAGTTAAATAATTAAATATGTAATAAAGGAGAAACTGGGACCATATCCACTAGCTGCTAACTAAAACTATGTCCCAGGGCTGCCATCTATACTTTCATGTTGTAAATGGTGGTTTAGAATCACAGAATCGTATAATTTCCGGATTTGGAAGGGATTCACAAGGATCACTGAATCCGAACCTGGGATCCACACAAGTCTACCTAAAGCCCAACCCCAATATCTGAGAGCAGTGTACCCAAAGCTCTTTGAGCTCTGGCAGCTCGGGGCCATGCCCGTGGCCCTGCGGAGCTGCTCCATGCCCACCACCCTCTGGTGCAGACCCTTTCCCTAACCCCCACCTGACCATCCCCTGACGCATTTCCATGCCTTTCCCTAGGGCCCTGTCACTGTCCCCAGAGACATATTTGAACTACTTTTGCTTTTGTTAAGTGTCAAAAAAGACAAATATTTCATTTAATATGGATAAAATTATACATATTTTTTATTTTGCTAAAAAATCATTCCAACTTTCCTTATTTTTTTTGCCTTATTTTTCATAGTGATCAAGCAACCCATTATAACTTGGAAATGCAATTTTCCCCACTGTCCAGTCTGATGGCTTCAGAAATTCTGATGGCATTTTCCCGTTGTTAAGTTAGCACTCGTCCTTGGAACAAGAATAAAACTGAGACTCTACTTCTGAAAATTTCATTGATGAAGCTTGATATGTAACCATATAAATTTTAGTATCCCTCTGTACTGTGTAAGTGATCTTCGTTTTTATGTACTTACCTCTTTAATTAATTTTGCTTATTAATTAAAAAATCTTGATCCTTTTCAGTTTGAGTAATCATCAGACTTAGAAGTTTTCTAGGCTTTACAGGTCTCTGAAATCAGTTTACATACACATGAGCAAAACATTTAATAAACATTTATTCTCAACTGCCATCTAAATAGTCTTGTTACCTTTATTTACTTCATGTACCTATTGACTAGTTACAGGTTTGACAAGCACACAGAAGTGTGGAGTACTTCCACAAGTACCCAAGTTCCCAAGAGTGGGTCTTGGGAAGCAATTGCGAACACTTTTCACCAAATAAAATACCTTGCTAGTAGCTGGAAATCATTTATCTGGGCTCAGCTCTTTGCCTCTTTGATTTTGTTTTCTGAAATATTGTCTCCTGAATACATTTTGGGATCCTACGTTGTAAAATTTTTTAGACTGGTGCTTCTAAACAATATTTAAAATGGCATTTTTATTAAGTTGGCAGGAAGCATGTTGCTGAATTGTTTTTAATATGACAATGTTTGCAGTTTACTATGCACTAAGTGCAGCTTGGCACTTGAGTTTACATGAATATTTCATCCAGAAAAGGCCACAAGTTTGTAATTATAAATAGACCTGCTCAACAGAAAGAGATGGATGATTCTATAGCTGTCATTTCCTTGGAAAATTAGTAGCTAGCTGAAGACCAAAGGCAGAGATTTCCAACTGCAGAGGTCAGGGGGCCTTGGCAAAAGAAGGTTGTGGAGTTGTTGGGGTGGATCCAGAGGAGGGCCACAAAGATGATCAGAGCTAAAGAAGAGTTCAGTTTTAACTGTAATAAGGCTAAATAAATCCTGAAGCTGTAAGAATATATTTATGCTCATGATTAATGCTATTGTAACCTGCTATTGTTGTCAAGTTTTTACTTTTGGTTTTATTCTTTTATTTTGTTGAAAGTACCTTTAGTGCTAGAGGCTCCAAACCCACGCTCAAGTGGCATCACTTGTTTTGTGAATTCAGCCCACCGAAGGCAGTGCTCCACATCAGCAAGATTAGTCCTGATGCCTTTGGCACGTTGCTAAGACTGTCCCAAAAGCACATGGTGAAAGACGTTTATGTAAGATACACTGACAGAATGAAGCAACGTGAGCATACCACTGTGATTATTGATAGGGGAAAAATTCAGGCCAATTCTGTCTGACAGCTGTGATATTAATGGCTATGGAGGCATACCATGAGAGAGAAGCTGTAATGTAGTGTTCTCTGTTACAGTACTGTATTTTCTATAAACTACTCTGCTGTGGCTTCCAGCTCTGTGAAAGCCTAAAATTTTGCCCTTGGTTGTATCTATGCCATTCCCCAGATGTTGACAGAGCTCTCTTACGTTACCAGAGAATTTTCTCTAACGCCATATATGAGCACAGAGAAATGAACAGCTGTGGCGAGAACATTTAGGTATTTTCAAATAAGCATTTTCAAATATTAATAACGAAATAACAAATGAAATTAATAACGAAATAACAAATAGTGACTTTTAAAATGGAGGAAGAAACTCGTACAAAACTTGGAAAGAAAGTGGGAGGAATATATTACGTGTAACAGCAAAATAAATAACAAATAAAGAGTTATAAGCTTTGAATGCTCTCCTGAAAGAACTAAACAGAGTAGAGAGGTTAGAGGCTAATCTTTCATCCACTGAAGTTAATGGCAAGGCGCCCATTAACTTTAATAGACTAGATTAACCTCAGAAGTGCTTAAATAACAACAACAGGATAAGAGAGGAAAATATGATGGTTGTGGAAGAAAATACAAGGTACTAGAAGGATGTTGAGAGCGTTGTATGTTGGTATGAAGAGAAGAAGGGAAGGAGTATAAAATATTTTCAAACATTATTCCTGGTTTTCAAATGGAAAAGAGGAGAAGGGAATTAAAAACAGGGGAAAAGTGGGGAGGGGGTGAGAAGTGTGTGCTTCAGGATGAAACAAGGCAGGAGTAAGACTCAACAGTGCACCGGCCTCCACTGAGATGTTACATTTAAATTAGACACACAAACACACCAAATAAAAAATACACCAAAAAAATACAGATTTGCATCTCAGCTTTCCTTCCAAATTGCTGTGTGGTTTCAGCAAGGAAAATAACCTCTCCTGTCTTGGATCCCTAACAATATTTATCTATTTCAGACATTAAATATTAATGTTTTTCGGTGGTTTGAAAAGCATAGAGTGCTGGAAGAATACTTGTTTATTGTTTGATCGTATTCCCAAACCTAGAAGAAAGTTGGACTCTTTTCAATATTTTTCCTACAGAAAAGAGAGCGTTCTGCTATAATGTGAAGTGGAAATAAACAGCAAAATTTTATTCAATTAACTGTTCCCTTTTATTAGTGCTTTTAATTCATGTGAGTTAATGCAAAATAAAAACACGGGAAATTATTTTGCTATTTTATATCCCAAATCAAATTCTTGGTCCCATAGAGAAGCTCTCACTAAACGTTTTGGTTATCTGCATCTACTTATATGCATCCACTTGTTAATATTTCTTGAATGTTTGTCCCCTACATCCCCTTTCTGCTGCAATCCCATCTGTGCTGAGAGTTTGAACTCAAAACCACAGAGACTTTTGTCCTGTTCCTTTCTCCTGCCTTCCAAATTCATTTACTGCTGTATTTATGGACAGATTTTCTTTATCTGCTATGAGTACACTCGATTTTAACTCCTTTGAATGTCTGTGTTTTCAGAAATACGCCTTTTTGTAAATGAAATCTTGAGGAGTTGACTTTTAATTTGCTCAAAAACTTGACTGTGAAAGCAGCTTGTCACAAATGCCATAGGAAAGTTTCTTCTTTTCTGTTTCTAAACATTCTTTTCCAACAAGTATTTGCAATAATACAACTGGAAAAAATGGTGTCTTAATTTTGATAGACTGACTGCATGAGGAAAACAAGAAACAGGTATCTTGAAAACAGCTAATAACCAAAACAAACTTGCAGCGTGGGTCAGGAGTTCTCAGATGATTCATTTTTATTTCATTAAAGAGTAGGAAACTGTCAAGGCAAATTCAAAGAGATTCTGAAAATGGAAGGTCTGCCTCCACTTTGATTTACATTTTACAAAGCAGAGGCTTGAGAAATTTGGCAGGAGGAGGGGAAACTTTGTGTTGCAAATGTTCTATCCTGTCTGTGAAAATCCATCTGTAGTCGGTGAAATACGAAGGCTTTGAAAAGTTTCTGCCCAGGCTCAGAAGAGAGTTGCTACCTCTGATAAGGAAACGTAGGGTTGGCTTCTCCTGGTACGAGCAGCTCCTGCTGCCAGTGCTGCCCAGCTCATTTCCATCCAGCTACAGCTGCGTTTCCTCTCACAGCCATTGCTCCTGACTGCAACACACTGTTGAGCTGGTCATGTTTTCCGAAGAGCTGCTAAAAAGTTGGGAGAAAAAATCTGGGTTTTTTTTCCTCATTTTTCATCATTTTGGTTTGGTGATTCTTTTCTTTTAAGAAATTGGGATGCACTGAAAGGATACGCTTGCAGTGCAGAGGTCAGGGAGGGATGGTGGTTCCTTATATGACTCTTAGTACACATCCTTCAATAGGCTGTATTGATGGGGTGGGGGGGTGAAGTCCTTTTAGCTTGGAAAATTAAGAAATCACAATCATAGAACTATAGAATGGGCTGGGTTAGAAGGGACCTCAAAGATCATTTAATTCCAACCCTCTTCTGCAGACAGGATTGCTTGATCACTAAGTCAGGCACCAGACCAGGCTGCCCAGAGCCCCATCCAGCCTGGCCTTGAACCCTCCAGGGATGGGGCATGCACAGCTTCTCTTTATAAGGAGTAAACCACACCCTTGTTCAAAGTATAATGTAAGTTTCCTGAAAGAAATTTTAACACATTAAAATTTGGTTTACATTGCCTTCTTCTAATGTATTTTTGTTATGCTGCCATCCAAAAGACAAAACTGATGGGCTCGCTAGGCTACAACTTTTCCACGTCCTGCTATTGGTTTTCTGTGGAAACCCAGACCAAATTGGTTATCCTTTTTGTATTTGTGTTTGCCATCCGTAAAATAGAGCTAATTCTTTGTTACCTTGAGGACTACTATGAGATTAAATACTTTAAGTATATTTATATTTCTATATTTAAAAAAAAGAAACAGAAATAAGAAACCCTTTCATAGTCATACAAAAGGCATCCTACAATAAAACTGACATCAGTTCTTACAAACAATTTGTTCAAGTGCATATTGCAGTTCTAAGAGAACAGAGTATATCATGGCAAGGAACAATGCTGTAATTACATTGCTGGGCTAAGATTGCTACTCAGACTTCTCAAGAAGTTTCTGCAGACATTCAGAGAAAGTACAAAGCTGCAGGTGAGTTATTGATGTTGGTTGGAACAGTCCAAGTGTTTTAGGGAAGAAGTGACAGTTTCCAGTTTCCTGTGAAAATAAAGCCCCAAATGCTTGTATCAAAAGCATGTGATATTCCACAGACCTCCCCTTTGATTTCTTTTCCATCCAATTTGAAGGAAAATTTGTGAGGAATATGTTTTTTCTTTAAACATGGCCTATATGTTATACTCCTAAACTGTGAGCAGCTACTGGTACCACGCTAATCAAAATCCATTTGGGTCGTCTAGGCAGCTCCTTAATTACTGAAACATACCTAACAGATTTGTCAAAATCCTCATTTAGTGGATACAAACTTACTAGCTAACTAGTAGCTAACTAGCACTTAAGAAAGCCAGAAGCATTATCAATGATTCAGAGTGAGCTGTGCATCTTGGTATAGACCAGCAGAGACTTGAAAAGGCTTTGGAGGTTCCAGTGAGTTGCCATCAGGAGGGCTAGAGTGCTGCAGATGAGCACAGATTTCATTCCCGAACTATTAGTTACAACACAACATTCAATGTGCTTTTATGTCAGGTTTGTGTCTCTTTTTCTCTGCCATTAAAAGAAGAAAGAAGTTCTAAAGTTCACTTTTAGTGATCATTCATTATATGTAATGCAGCAGAAATACATCATTTCCTATGGTGGTCTGATACTCGGTCTTACTAGGCTGTGTTTTAAGCTTGCTCAGCTCTGCTATTACATCTGTGAGGTAAAGAGAGGGGAGCAGTAACTTGATGAGAGGACCTTGCACTGTGCTTATGTCTCCTTATATAATAGGATAGGAGCATATATCCGTTCACTTTCCTATATAGAAGCCAATCTTCCTGTTACATGTCCTCACTGAAGTTACTCCCCTAGCCACCTGGGAGTACTGTGTCACTGGCATCCCCTGCACTGCAGTGGGCCCACTCATGTAGGATGGATTCTCCCAGCTACTCGGGCTTCACTCAAATCCAGTAGCTAAAATTGAAATCCTTTTCAGAGCGCTGCTTGCTCTCATGTACTGCTTGCCAGCACCCAGAATACTGCACTTGTTCTGCTTCCAGCTTAAATTCACGCTGTTGGCAGCTGATGGGTATTTTTTATGGAATAAACTGTATTCCTGATTTTTAGAGTGTTTATCAATTTTTGTTAACAGTTGAAACAAGAATCCCAGTGACTGTTAATATTTCCACTACAAATAAGTTTACCAGTAACGTCTTTTTGCGCTCCTGCATTTTCTCATTTTGTTCAAGACAGGACAGGGGTATGCAGTATGCTCTTCACTCCTTTATATGCTGTTACGATTACGTATCCTGAGAAAATAGTTATTGTTATCCTTGCACCCTTGAATGCTAGAAATAAGCAACATACAAAAGAGCAAAGGTCACATTATCTCAGGTGTCTGAGACATCAGCTCAGTGATGTTCTTCTGCCTTTTAAGAGATTTCTGCTTAGCTCCTACTGCTGGGTCGAGTCTCTCTGCTGTCTTATGCTATTGTTCACTGAAGAAACAGAGGGAAGTATAGGCAGATGTGGCGTGCAGCCAGTTTCCTTGGGTTTTTGAACAACGTTGGAGTGGGTCTGGTGGTATCTTCATTGGCCAAGAAAAAGTCAGAAACAACATGAATCCCCAAAGGCCACTTGTGCATCCTGCCTGTGTGTGACAGTGGGGATGAGGGTGGGTTGTGCAGAGGGCGATGGGTTAGTGTCTTGTGTGCACACATGCATCTGGAGCTGGAAACTGGCATTCAGCTGCACTGATGTTCAACTCAGATTAAGTGGTTAGAAGACTGTAGTGTGACACTTGATCGCATTTTGTATGCAGGATGATGTGTGTGTGCTAAACTCTATTGATGTATGAAGGGTTTATTAAACTAAAAGGGCTCCATACACTCTTTTTTTCCCAGTGTAATTATTTTGCTGTCTTGTCAAGTAGAGGAAATTTTGTTTGAAATGAGAAATCCTGCGTCTTAGTATTTTATACGTACCAAAACAACTGAAGTCCATTATTGCCTGCATACCTGACATACTTTCATAGAAAAAAAAAAATGTTACTACATAACATAAATAAATTCCAAGATCTCAAATATTATTTCTTATTTGGAGCCGTGTTCTGTGGAAGAGATGCAGCTGTCAGCCTTAAAAAAAGAAAAAAGAACAAAAGAAAACAAAATAAAATCCACAGCAGTTGTACTAAATGATTGAAAAGCACGAGCAAAGTCAGCTGAGGTGCTTTAACATTCATCTATATTTGTTGCTGCTAAAGAAGACCCATCTCTTGCTGACTGGGACTATCTTGTTGCCCACACCTAGCATTAGAGGGAGCAGAAGATGGTCCTGATGGCCTGTGAGTGAAACCTTGGGAACCTTCATATCTATGTGCTTTCTACACTCAAAAGTGTATATTATAATTATGGATGTTATATGTATATATATATACTTACGTATATGTATACATATACTTAAATCTTGATAAAGTGTCATGCAGGTGTTTTCCTGTGCTAACAGCTAGACTGAAGTTTGATGTTCAGGAACTCTACATTGAATTATTCCCTTTATATTGAAAAAAAATCCCTTTGTTATGAAAGTTAGAGCAAGATAGAGATAGGAAAGGTGTTATCTTTAAAGTGTTAGTCTAAGGGGTAAGATTAGCTTTTATTGCAGTCTTCTGCTGAATTTTAGTCTCTCATAGAATGCCTAGAAATTCTGGGCTATAAGGATATGGAAAACCCCCACTAAAATGAGCAAACCTGAAAATGAGGAGCAGAGGTATGTCATATATTTGAATTCTAAACCTGCATGAATGACTTAAAAGCAATGCTACAGGAAAACGTTTCCTTTGAGTTATTTCCTTACCAAGTTTCAAAAAATACAAAGTGATTTTACCCCATCAAAGGGTAAACTCCATTTTAGAGCATTAAATGTGAAAATTATATGCAAATGAATGAAAATTCCCTTTCTGATTGAATGTATCGCTTGCTTTTACTTGAGCCTTTTCTTCCTTTGTGATTACTGATGTCAGCTGTTCAAACGTGTATTTGGAAAAGTAGGGGAATGATTTTATGTGTTTTGTGCTCATGCAAATTATAGAAGAGCCAGGAGATCGTGCAGCCCTGGAGCTGTGAGCCAGGCTCTTCTAGGTTCAAAGCTACACGTGATTTCAGGGGTGATAGTTTTTTTGAATAGACACTTCTAATTTTATTTTGTGATAAAGTTTCCTTATAGCATGACACAGTCTAGCAGTTTCTAGTAATGTGTACTCAGTATGTTCTTTATTGCAATACAGCAGAGGGGGGAGAAAAAGTCTTAATTACTTTGTCATTCTGTTCCAGAAATAGCCAACTTCATTGAGTAACTTAGCAGTACTATGCAGTATAGCTGCGTTCTTTTACAAACTTGCCTTTTCCATTTGCAATTTTGCTTGCTATATTTTATGCTAAATAGGAAATTCTTCAAAGAGAATGGACCATAAAGGACTATAATTTCATACAATTGGATCTGAAATGTGTTTGTTTTTCTCCAATATTTCCTTAGTATACACATAAATGGCAAATAATTAAAAGTGCTGAGATTTTAAGATACGGGTGTAGCATTCTATAGAGAGAACGGTTCTTTTACAATGTGAATTCACTTCTGAAGATTCCTTTAAGAAGCTAATTTATTCAGTGGTGTTTAGAACAAATGTCTGCTTCATAGCTAAATACATTTGGTAATGAACATGCGCATTTTTCTTTCCAAATTTCACCATTTTAAAGCCTTACATCTGACCTTGGGTTTTCTATAAATATATTTGCCCAAAATATAGAAGAAATAGTTTATCACTGAATTGGGTAAATAACTTCTAACCTCTAATTTTCCTTCCTCCTGTGTGTCTATCATGTATTAAATTTAGGCAATTTTCTAATAACAGTCCTTCATTCATTCCTCTCACTATAGACTTCATAGTACTGGTTGTGTTACCAGTTTGGAAAGGAATAATAAAGGGGAACAAAAAAAAGAATATTTAAAGAGCTTTTAACTACCTTTGACAATGACATTTCTACATCTGTGTAACAGTAAAACAGACTTATTGCTTTGCCTTTAGTTTTCTGACAGCTAGTATTGCTGCAGGATAGTTGGGCAAAAGAAGAGCAAATGAACAGAAGCGATGAAAAGGGAGAATGATCCAAATTCTACTATGACAGCAGTTTTCACATTCATGGAGAATTTCAAATGTAATGATTGTACACCGTGACTAAAAAAAAAGGTGAAATAAATTCTGGAAGGAGATTATTTTTGCAGATGATTGTACAGTTTGTATTACTGGATTCAAAAGTCACATATAAGCTGATGTACCTGGAGTAACACTGATTATACAAAGTGCACCTCATACTAAATTCCGAAGCCATAAGTAACAAGGTTATTGAGTAGCATTTTACATCAAAATGTCAGAATATGTTTCAGTTGTGAGTGGCAGCTGATTTAGACTTCTCTGGTAATTTAGTTCTTCTCTTGCTGTGTGATGTTTTTTTTTTTTTTAAAGGCAAATGTAGTCCTTTAAGATCATGTGAAGTATTTTCAAAAGAAATAAAGAAATAGTGAGGAATGAGTCACAGAGGGTATTAATCATATTTCGAACAGTGGGCACAATCTGGTCATCCTTGTTCAAGAAAAATGAATTTTAATGAGAGCGGATGGAAAGAAATGCAATTACAATGATTAGCAAAACAGTGAAACTATCACATGAGAAGAAGTTAAAGTGTGTTATATAATAGGACATACTTGTGTAGCCTCATTTAATGAAAGCAGAAGCATACAATCTGTCTTTATAAATAAAACCATGGGTTGAACATAAGGAAGGAGACACTCAAAAAAGTACTTAAATACTGGCAGGAATGTAAAATGGAAGTGTAAGGAGACCTTCAGCATTTTGGATGCTGTGAGTACCATGCCTGTCCAAGGAAACTGGAAAGAATGACTACAGGTGTCAACAGTCCTATGCCTCATTTGCAGGGAGATCACAAGGCAAGGCTCCATCAATCTTAATAGAATATGTGTGAGCCAGAAAACTGTGTCATGCTGAAAAGATTGAAAAAGATTTAAATAATGTCAGTTGCGTTAATTAGTGTTCTCTTTATGGCATTCTCTCAACTGGTTGGGAGTAGTATAGACGTATGTAGTGTAGAGACAGGCTTTATATTTCATAGTAAAAACAAACTGTTTTGTTATTGGTATTATTACTTTTAATGTGTCTTTGATACAAAATTCTCCAGGAGGCTGAAAAGTAGATTTACTTCCTGTTCTTAAATTGTGAGTATACATCAACAGTTCCAAATTTAAAGCCCTAATAAATGTGATACTTTCAGGATGTTAGCAAAAAAATATTGATTTTACAGATGCCAAAAACATACATTCAGGAAACTACATCTTAAAGAGCTTGAGTCAGCAAGGATTTCTGAAAGGAGAATCCTATTAAACAATTAAATTAATTATTTGGATGTGAGTGGGAAAAGAGAAGAATATATTCCTCAATTTTGAGAAAGCTTTTTTCTTTTTACTGAAACTTCACACAATGGATTTTGGTATAATCTTGCTGAATATGGGATGGACGCTTAAGTAACCAGAATGAAATGGCATGGAAAGAGAGCAAGTTAGGGATCGTTGAAGAGCAGCATCCTTTTGCTTTGTGTTGGGATAGTTCTCTTTAGCATTTTAATTATTGATGTAGTTGAAGTTAAACATGTAAGGCAATAAATATTTCAGGTTCTACTAAACTAAAAAGATTGTTTAAATGGCAGATTGTTGTAGTTGCTTTACAGTATAATTTCGATAAATTAAATGATTGGACAGGGAGGTGAAAAATGAAATGCAATAGAGCTAAGTGTTTAGTGATGCTCGTGGGCTGGAGAAAAAATAAATAAATATGTGAAGTTGGACTAGATATTGAATTAAGTGATAGTCAGGAAGAAATGTTTCATACGTACTTATTGGCAGATGTAGTGTTAAAGATTGTGTAGCAGCAGTAAAGGCTGAAGTGTCCAAATGGATGTTTAATATGAAGTAGAACTTATTTTATAGACCTCTTCATGACCATTAGGGCAGATTTCTGCAAATTCCAGATTTGCTCATCTAATGAAAACAGAAATATCAGGGGATAAAATAGAAGCATATTCAGAAGTGTAGATGATTAACGTGCAAATATTTGGTGTAGACAGGTGAAAGTAAAGTAACATGCAGTGAGATTGAGAGCCCCCATGCGGGCTGTGGAATTCAGAGGAAAAGCTTGCTTTGAGGACAGACATATTTTGATAGAGGACTGGAGAGATTTTTGTCCACTTACGTTGTTTAGTCATATTGTATTATCGGATATGACAAAACTTCACACTTTCCTGAAGTGCTCAAATGTTAATCTTAAGGAAAAGACATTGCTGTTACATTCTATTTCTCTTTATATAGATGCATTTAATTTAATGCATGAGTTACTTCTTTGCAGTACCTTGTATAGCTAAGGCTGGTGGTAGGTGTATGTATTGGCAGGATCAGGTTGCACTAATAAGCATTGTATTTAGATGCAACTACTAACCCTTTCTGTGAACTGGGAGGAATTTTCACTGCAGTTTCTCTGCGGTGGTGGGAGATGTAGAGATCAGACCTGTCCAAAGCCATCTTGTGCAGCAAAGAAAGCTTATACTGTACTTCTGAATTCAAGAAAGATTTTCTCTTTGTATCTATCTAAATCACTGAGAATAACTCTTTCAAAAGAGATGTACTTGTGAACCCAAGAGAACAAGTGTCATGATCCCAGTCATACTACTTAGGAAAGAAAAAAAAAGATTAAAAAATTTTCTGCAGTAATAGCCAATGCTGTTTCAATTAAGGCATTTATTTCCTTCTGAACCTTGTTTAGAAACTTGTATCCCTTGTATATTAGTTATTAGTTAGTTCTATTCAGAAGGAACGTATGACAAGATAAGATCTTGAGAATAGGATTTTCACAATAATAGGAGTGTGCATATTATAGTTAAAGATAGAAGGGAATGTGGCTGCTCTCTATCTGAAAATCAGATGATAAATGATTTCTTCCTTTATGTACATGAGATATGAAGGTGTTTTGAGCTATTGGCAGTGTCAGTGGGAATTCTTTGCTGGTGTTTTCTGTCTTATTTAAGCTTTCTTTAGGGTGGTCCATGATCAACCAAAATACCTATGTGTTACTCCTGTATGTGTATGATTTACTTCTCATGATTTTGTCAGGGATTAGTGATCATTACAAAGTAACGAAGTGATGACATGAACAAACTATGCTGCCTTATGTATACACAGCACTGTTAAATATCTACTTTCTTTTCAGTTGGTGCAGAAGTACTATTTGAATATGCATTTCTCCTATTTAGACTACTTTCTACAACATTTATAGAATTACTTATTATTTGAAAGAAAATAAGATATAATTACTGCGTTCAGTGGTTAGGAAAAATATGTGTGAGAACTTGCCATTCAGCTTTGGTTCTTCGACAATATTTTACTGTCCGCTGCAGAAAAACAAGCAAATTGCAGCATGACATGGCTTTATTGTACTACTGCTCAGCAATTTTTATATACTGTTTCTTTTTATAATTTGAGACATGATAATGATTTTTGTTATATTTTTTTTTTCCTAAGTATTCTTACTGATGGATGGCGCATTTATTTAAGCATCAGTGAACAAATAAAGTTATCCACGGGTGACTAACAACCTTGAATAAATACCATTTCACTCAGCAGCTATCCATAGTACCTTAGCAATGCAATTACATGCCGGGACCTATTATCCCAATTAATGGACTGTTTTATATTCACTGTGCATTATACTTGAAACTCTTTAGAGGCCTGGCCTTCACTTAGCCAGAGGCAAAAAAGAGATGTATAACAAATCACCAAGAAAAGGCTTTCATTTACTTTCTGAGATATGTAGCGTGTAATTATACTTTAAGCATAACTAGAAAGGCCTCAGAAATGCTCTTTGATTTAAGTTATAGTAAAGCTGTGTATTAAAACCGTGATGAAATATAGCCATCCTGTTTTCCAAGATTGTTGTTGGTAACTGCAAAAGTCGGTGCTTTGCTGTCATCTTCCTACATCGTCTTTTTTTGTAAATATTTTGCCAAAGGTTAAGTCTGATGGTTATCTATGGGGTTCATACATCGTCCTTGTTTCCAAGCGTATGAAATAAGAGCAGCAGTTCATGGCTGTGTTTGCTGGATGGGTGAACAAATAAAATAGTCTGCTAAGGAGTACGCAACCAGTGTTGTGTTGCCACTTAGTACGATGCCAGCCTTGGGCAACGCTTCTCCAGCTGGGCTCCAGCTCCCTGCACTCCCTCTGGTGGCTTCTGAAGCTGCATTGCCAAAGCTATAAAATAAAGCACAGCTGTATTTCTTCGCCTTTATTGTAAGGAGCATTGATTGCTTCTCATTGTATATTACAGCAAAGGGGCAGTCTATTACATAAATTTATCGCATTTTCTTCATGATAATTACTGGAAGTTATTGAACAAGGCAGGGAGTTATGACCAGTAAGTTCCTGCTAGAGCTGAGGAAGCAAATCCACAAATATTTAGTGGATCAAAACAGCTGTAAACAACACATCCTGTTTACAGTGCAGTAGGAATTTACAACTTACAGTGCATCTGAGGAGTTTTTAGGAATCCTGCTCCACTACTGCAAATTCAGACTTGAAATATGAACTGCAATAAAAATTCATCTGACACTGTACCGTGTAGATATCTTTTGTCAAGCAATTTGACAGCAGTTAAAATGACCACTGGAGTCCCCATTTCCCTTATTCAGAAATGACATTACTGTTTCATGACAGCTGGTTAGGGAACCCCATGAAATCTGCGTGCATACATTAATGCCCAATTGCTCTCTTTACAATTCTGGAAGGAATGTGTCAATGGAAAAAAAAAATCAATCGTGTAAGTGTCTCAGTCGGTCTGTGGATTCCCTTAAATTACAGTCACAGAGTCATCTTGCTGTAATTTCTTTTCACTACTAGTTTCTTCCATTCTGAGAGAAAAGGGCCTCATCTTTGAAATGGTTTCAGATCCTGACTGCTCTGCTCTCCTTTTTATCTCGAGTGCTAAGACATGCAGGGGGTGTGGAGCTTGGGATAACGAAGATATCTGGATTTATTCCCAAATTCCAGCCACCTTCAGATTCATGCCTTGATGAAAAACACTGTGCGTGGAATCGTTATCTCAAGCCAACACGCTAATTATATAATTCTTCCACAAACATAAAGTGACGGCACATAAATGTAGGTAGATATTTTTACTGCCTTGAGTTTCAAAATGTCTAGTTTCTATTACTTGTATTATTCCCAAGGCATAAGAGAGGTTTTCTTTAATGTGCAGACCCACTACGGTGAGTGTCAGTGCATTAACAGAGTAGCTCAGCTGTCCCACTGCAGGAATGCTACAGGTGTAGTCCAACTATACATTTATTTAAAGATGTAGGATGAAAGAAAGAGAGTTACAATTAAAAACCAGTAAGTCTGTAACTTTATCCCTAAATATAGGAACCAATTTACATAATGGAAAAGAAAAAGCTGGAATGTGTATTAACTCCAATTAAATGTTGATGAGTTTGATAAATGTTGCAATCTAAAGCAATATATAAGCAATCTCCACCTTATTCTTCATTTATTGACACCTTTGTACTATTTTGGAGGAGATTCATATTCCACCAAAGATTCCTGTTGCTACAGTATTTCACAACTGAATAGCCAATTTCTTTGATTATCTTCACGTTCACCATCAAATCAGAGGACAGTGTGCCTAGTGATGATCTATGTCAAATACGAAGACAGCGAGGGAAAAGATGAAACTTAGTAATGAAAATTCCTGGCTACGGGTCACTGTTTCTTACTTTGATTTCAAATACTGCACTGGAGCGTGTTCAGAAATTTTTTTCTTTCTTTCTTTCTGTTCCTCTCAGCCTTTTTACTGTTTGAAGGACAGAAGCTGAAGATGGCCTTTATTGCATCTCCAAAGTACTCAGATTTTCTTCTGCTCCCTAGGTAGAAGTGCAGCCAATTTAAGCCCTTTTGTTTCTAGGATTTCATTGGAAGGAAAACGTTTTACAAAAGTGAGGAATTATTTGTTCCCATTTCATTGTAAAACTGAAACAAAGATTTAAGAAGTAATCTATGGCAGCAGTGATAGAATTGGAGTAGAACATCAGTCTCTCAGCTTTAGCCACCCTCCAGAGAAGAAAAGGAGAGGAAGGAGTAATGTGGCAGCTCTGCTGCCACTGCTTTTCAGGAGTCCCCATTTCCATGAGAAATGGAAGGAGTGATGCCTTCAATGCCTCGTTCCACCACTGCCGTACAGGCAAGTGCCCTTGGTGCGTACTCTGATGTATGACTGGAAACATTCAGGATCATAAATGTCATAACTTTTTTCTGTCTTGCAGTGATTCCTTGCTTTCCAAGCTTCTAAATTATGACAGTCTAGACAGGGAATATATTTCGGTTGTCTCTAGGTCTTAATTACAGAGCGCTATATGTGATAAGAAAATTTACTATCGCTAATGGTGGTAATTGTCCAGTAGAAAGAATTCAGTATAAACAGTAGAAAGTGTCTAGGGAAAAAGACTTCAGACATATGAATAAATACAGATTACTTTTTCTCTTTTCATGCTATTGCAAATGTTACTAATACAGAAGAGTGTCAGTCTCCTGTCTAGAATTTTACTGGAAATTGGCAGAGCAATTGGCGTCTTTCTGGTGCACTGCAATGTGGTGATGATGGTGCACTTTTTCACTATCACATATAATCACACTACATTATTTAATTCATGTTAAATCATTAAGTGGGTGTTTCTCTGCTAGTACCTCAGAATAATAGAAAGGCTGGGTTTTTTTGCTTACAGTCATGCAGTATGCAGATGAAAACGCTTTCCTATAACAAAATGAACTTTGGTGCCATTCCATTATCACAATAAGACATTTCCAAGAGTGTGGTATTGTAAGATAGTCCTTTTATTGGACCATTTGAGACTAGTGGGGCATGTTTTATCTCATTTTAACACACACCTTGTGGGTTTTTTGTTTAAGTAAATGATGGATGTTTCCAGTCCAGCAGCTTTTTTTGTGTGCAGAGCAAACCAAGGAAGGTGAATAATATGATCATGGGAATCTTTTAATGTAAAAAGAAATGTTTCTTAATTAGAGATAATCATAGAATCTTGGTGGGAATGCACACTGTATGAGCAAATCTGACCAGCTGCATTGTGCTTATATAGAGCAGGTGCTGTACATAACACACTGTTTTGACTTGCCTCATTCTTTTTTCTAGGGGTTTCTTCTAACTACTTTTTCCAACCAATCTGATTATTATTACTTTTTTAAGTCTGTGCTTGCACAACTTCATTAATATCTGTGTTTGTGACGTGGTGGTACTTAAGTATGCACTATGCTAAATGCGAATACACCAAATTAAATGAACTTCCCTTCCCTGCTGAGGGGTTTCAAGTTGAGAGAAAAGATATACCTGTAAGTATTCGGAAAAAAGAAATCATAAGTGCTGTGCTGGTGGAAATTAGTTCTTCTTTATCCCATGTGTAATTTTCACTTACTCTGATGTAATTCAGCACTAGAAATGCTCAAAGAGCTTTTGTTTCTCCATTCGCCTTCAACTTAACATTCCCTTCTGATCCAAGTAACACCTGCAAGCCTGGCATCTCACTTTCCACAGTGCAACTGCACCACGCTTTTGTTTAAGGGTAACAGGTAGAGTAGTGGCTCATCCAGAGCTCTGTTTATAATCTTTCTTTAGCTACTGGGATGCTGACTTCTGTCTCTGGTTGCTGAGGTATGCTCAGCTATGTGCTCTGTATTCTATTTCTAGGATGAGTACTTCATGCTCATGACTGGGAGGAGCTGTGCAGTCACAAAAAGCCATGCCGGTGCTTTGGCTCCTGGCATTCTAAACCCACCACCTTCTACTACGCTGACCTCATTTTTTTTCAGTGACCATCTGTTGTATTTTGTCCACTATTCAGAGTGCCAGCTCATAGCATTTCCAAGTAAATAAAAAAAATAAAATTTAAAGAAAAAGGCTTCTACATGCTTCCCAACTTTAAATTTGGAATGTTTCACTTGTCTGGTTTATGGATTGTAATCAGTATCACTGAAATATATAAATCACGTATTTGTAAAGAAAAGCGGGGATGTACAATCGTATTTAGTATTGCAACTGATGTACTTCGTTGCAACACAAGGTCTTCAGTGAAGGTCATCTTCAATCTTGACCATGGACCACTGGCACCCAGCCTGATGGCTGCAGGTGGGTCCCACTTGTCTCTAAGTGGGAACTGGCTTGGACAGACACACTCTTCACTGGAAGAATTGGCTGGAGGGCTGGACCCAGAGAGTGGTGGTGGTGGTGGTGAATGGAGTTAAATCCAGCTGGTGACCAGTCATGAGTGGTGCTCCTCAGAGGTCAGTACTGGGACCCATCCTGTTTAGTATCTTGCTTGATGATCTGGATAAGGAGATTGAGTGCGACCTCAGTAAGTTTGCAGACTATAGTCTGCAATATATAGTATATATAGTATTCATATATGAAGTTAGGAGGAAGTGTTGATCTGCCTAGGGGTAGAAAGGCCATACAGAGGGATCTGGACATGCTGATCCCTGGCTGAGGCCAATGGGATGAAGTTCAACAAGACCAAATGCCGGGTCCTGCTCTTTGGTCACAACACCCCACACAGTGCTACAGACTTGGGGCAGAGTGGCTGGAAGACTGTGCAGAGGAAATGAACCTGGGGGTATTGGTTGATGTTTGGCTCAACATGAGCAGGCAGTGTGCCCAGGTGGCCAAGAAGGCCAATGGCATCCTGGCTTGCATCACGAATATTACAGCCAGCTGGAGCAGGAGGTGATCATCCCTCTGTCCTCAGCTCAGGTGAGGCTGCACCTTGAGTACTGTGTTCAGTTTTGCGTCCCTCACTACAAGAAAGTCATTGAGGCCCTGGAGTGTGTCCAGAAAAGGGCAACGAAGCTGTGAGGAGACCGGAGCACAAACCTCATGAGGATCAGCTGAGGGAGCTGGGATTGTTTAGTCTGGAGAAGAGAAGGCTGAGGGGAGACCTTATTGCCTTCTACAAATACCTGAAATGAGTTTGCAGCAAGGTGTGAGTTGGCCTTTTCTCCCTGGTAACAGTGATGAGTGATGAGAGAGAATTGCCTCAAGTTGTGCCAGGGGAGGTTCAGGTTGGGTGTGAGGAAAAACTTCTCCAAAAGAGTGGAGATGCATTGGAACAGGCTGTGCAGGGAGGTAATGGAGTCACTGCCTCTGGAGGTGTTCAAGAGACATGTAGATGTGGTAGTTAGGGACATGGTTTAGTGGGTAATACTGGTGGTAGGTAGATGTTAGAACAAGATGGTTTTGAGGTCTTTTCTAACTTTAATGATTCTATGAACACTTGAAGTATCACTTCTTCACTTTATTTTAGCATTCCTTATTATATTCTGACGGATGGCTAAGGTAGAAAAATGTGAACTATTGTAGAAGCAAATTCAGACTGTGAGAGAAGTCCTCTCCTGTGAGTACTTCCTTTAGAAATACTCTGATTTGCTGCAGGTATAAATAACTTTGAAAATTCCTTTCAATTCTGCTATTACGTAGTAGTGAATTGTATGCAGCCCTCAAATGACAAGGAAATTAATGAAAAGCAAGATGAAATGATCACAGAAGTAACAAAAAATATCAATGCTTCTTGTTCTGTTTTTCAGTATTTGTTTTTTTGTTTGATTTTTGGGGGGATTTTTTTGTTGGTTTTTGTGTTTCTCTTTTTTTTGTAGAAAGTACAGCCGAGCGTACTGCTCAAAGTCTTTGCTACCACCAGAGACAAACTGATTCTCACTTCAGATAAAAATAACAACAGAAAGAGAAGCAATTGCACATGAAAAATCATATTATATATGTTCATCAATTGATAAAGCAGCGGAACAGAGATTGCTATTCATTATATGAATTTGTATGATCGACCGCTTAGAGAAATTACTAGTGGTATAGAAAGGCTTGAGACTGAAAAAGGAAAAGTCACGCAGTTCAGGGAGGTCTTGTAGACCTCATAAAATAACCGCTGATTATAATTATACACTAATCTCTGAAATTCTCTCGGGAAGTAGACAGGTAATGAACACACAAAAAAAAAGAGCTGAAGTTGATACACTTCACTGTTACGAAGAATACAGTTTTGCAGCCTGTTGCAAACTGCAAGAAGCCCTTCCAAGTTCTGTTGGTTTTTGTGTGGTTTTTTTTTTTTCGCTAACCTCTTATTTCATTTACCTCATTACTTCTGGGCAGAAAAATGTGCATTTTCAAAGTCACTGACAGCGACAAACAAAACTATTTTTGCATTTTCTCAGGTGAAATGCTTAAAAATAAAAAGGAAGCTTTAGCAGAATGTTTAGACTTAATATAAAGAGCATAAGAACAGGTCTGAGCTTCTCCAGCATCAGACAGTAATCACTGCTGTGATTTTTAGTGGAAATTCTCTACTAGCAGCATTACGATTCTCTGTCACGAGAAAAATATTGCGGGTATAAAGATTGCACTTGATTTTTAAGGTCTTACAAATTTGGTGATTTGCCCTGCTGCTTACGCAGAACCAGAAGGGCAAATTTATCTCAGCTCTGGTGCAACAGAGAACGAGCTTTTCCAGTTCCGACATGGAAAATTTGCAGTCACGCTGAAAATCAAACCAGGGAGTAATCTCAGTCAGCTGTGCTGACACATCAAAAGCACACGCCTGCATTATTTTCTTATTAATTAGAAAGTGGTCACAGAGAATGAGGGTAGTGAACACTAACTCAATACCACTGTCTCTAGTGATTTGTTGGCATTTCAGGGTAGTGCTATGCACACCTGGGAGAGGGTAACAATCTTGTGTGCTTCCTGCAGAACTCGATCTATAGCAGAGAGCTGTGGGAACATTTAAGATATTCACGTTGCTTTAAATGCTCTTACTCTGTTAGGCTGCAGAATTTTCCGGATTTGTAAATAGATATCCAATTACAAGAATGAAAAAAACTCACATCTAATCTTTAACCTTAGGAATTGTGTAAGTTCTGCAAAATTCATGCCAATGTCCACGTTTAAATTATCCTTAGCATCTGTTATAAGAGTAATTGAAACGAAGGCTAATTCAGCAGGGCATCGATGTTAGTATTTCAGATTTCAGTCGTGTCAGACCTTTTCCTGCCTCTGACAAGAAGGATCTTCTGCCTTTCAAAGAAATGGGACGAGTCTGAACATAGTTGCCCATTACTTTTAAAAACAGCGCTCTGTACTAACAGTGGGGAATACCGCAAGTGCTATCTCTTAAGGGTAAAAATAGAAAGTGTGAAGCCTGAGCAAAGTCTCTGTTATTTCCTATCATATTTTCTAGAATTTTCAGGCTTGTATGATGTTACAGATGAGAAAAAAGTCCACAGTGTCACCTCTGCTGATTTTACAAATTTTTGTGGTTTATAATTTTTGTTGCTGTTATTCAACCAAAAGTTCTCATAAGAAAAATAATGCTAAGAGAGCTCATATCCATATACTTTTGGCTGTATTCAAATCCTTGTATTTTATACTTCTGCCTCAGAAATATTCATATTTATTAGAGTATACTTTATCCTTCACAGGATTGCATGGCTCTTCTTTGCCTGTTAACCTGTGAACACTAAGGAATATAAACAAGCAAACACACACAGGACATATATGTTGCTTTGTTTTTATAGTTTTGTTTAGAGATTTAGGAAAGGATCTACTTACATAAACATATTTTCAGACAAAAATATCCTATGGATCAGATATTTTGTCCTGGTAAAACAGGCATAGTCCTTCCCATATGGTTCAGTCCTATAATAGGCCGAATGCTCTTGCTGGATGCTGAGCACTTTCATTGGGACTCGTCATATGGAACTCCCCCAAAACCTTGAAGGATTACTTCTCTAACATGAAATCCATATGGAGTTCCCTGCTTCCCTGGTGCAACTGTATACTGCCATGCAGTTTTAACAATATGGACCTCAGGACAGTGAAAGAATCAGGCCACTTCATCAAACGGATTGTGTGACTTCCAAAATGGAGCAATGAATTCCAGAGACTGAACTCTTTTATTAACAGTGCCTCTAATGTTAAATATCTCTATTGATTTGCAGTCAGGTAGATCTTGATATTGTGAATCATTGATATATATAGAAAGATAGGTGGTAGATAGATCCATACAGAAACTGTATGGAGCTAGTGGATCTAACTTCTCAATCTTATCAATTAACTTATCAATCTTATCTTTAGTGGAATTCAGACTGTATTCAAATCTAATATTACAGGAGAAGCAATAAGTGAATGCTTAAAAAGTTTAAGTTGTAGAAATGTTTTTTTTTCTTTCTCAGAGGTCAGGAGTGATTGGCCACAAATCAAACACCAGCTAGAAGCAAGCCGAGATTCACCATCTCCACATTATTTGCTGGGGGTGGATTTGCACGTGTTGTGCATGTCCAGATGTTCGTTACAGTTCATTACTGGCAAACAGCCCAATTAGTCTAAATCACATCTACTATACAACAGTTTGTGGTGGGTAGAAAGAAAAATATATATATTGTAAAACACCTGTAGAATTCTCCTTATAATTACGATTGCTGTTTAAAATGACCTTTAGAGTATTAAAAAGGGATGGGAGAGGGAGAAATACACTGATAGTGAGTAAGCATTAATGAATTCAAAAACTGTTGCATGCAGTCTTCTTGTGTTCGACTTCAAAAGATAATGATCATGGAAATCAAAGGAGGAGATTCTATGGCTATTAGGAACCCACTTATTCAATGTCTGGCATAAATTCTCAGCAGGGGTCACTTCTTGATGTTAATAGTCATTGCCAGCAGTTTAAATGCAATTTGTAAGATGAAGTGTGAGTTTGACCAGCTGACTTATAGTATTGTTGTTCCCTTTCTGCTATAATTATCAATTCCATAACCATCTCCTGACTGTGCAATACCACTGGAAAAACACTGACACCTTATGAGGCTACAAACATACACCACCTGTGCACAGTCAGCTTGAGCTCAAAAAGCTCTTACCCAGAGCTCCATAATGGAAACACCACACACACTGTGCGATCTCTGGCTTCACTGAAGCTGTCCTTTCTGGAATATATGGTGCATGGTATGTATTTCCATTTAAGACAAGTGCTAATGTCTGCTATCCAGCTACATTTAATAGTGTTCATGTAGCACTGGACACAAACTTGAGACTTCTCGGTGTCTAGCTGCAAAGTGAGCATACTGATACTTATCTCTTTGCAATGTTCTTTGAGATATGGACACAAAAAACTCTAACTATTAGCGATGGATGGTGTTACCATTGTTTGGTAAGGGTATGCAGTTCCTCCTAATGAATTTAGAAGTATGTAGAATACCAGTGCAAACTAAAGTTTTCTATTTATTGTGTGCACTTCAGAAATTCCTTATGGTGTCTCTTACGGTGTAAGAGGAATGCAGAACATAGAAAAAATATGGAGTTAGCTTTTTTTAACGTATTGATGAATAGGTAAGCATACTGTAGGATAATTCTGAAGCAACCTAGCATTTTTGGCTATATAATTACAAGAACTCATCTTTTGCTTTTATAAGAGAGAGATAGATTATGTGTGAAGTTTGACAGGTAGGAGCTTGACACAGTGTCTGAGACTGTTCTATATACATCTTTAGTTAGCACGGTGATACTCTGTACAGCTGACTTACTTTTTGATGGCTTTGAGCCAGATGTAAAATACTGAACGAGGCAGAAGTGTAATTAATATAGAACAAATGTAGGTGTTGTACCTTGTCTGAAAGTTGATTCAACCTGTTTCTCTAGAAGGAGTAATTTGAATTTGTACTGCATTAGCAACAGCAGGCTGTTGGGAAAGAGATTCTGAGGTCAGATATGCCACCTGGCAAGCAATGTAGAAGTTGCTTGGGAAAATGCACCAAAATTGTAGAGGATTTTCTGTTGGGAACAGAATATAACGTAAGCGCTCTTGCTTTTTTGACCTTTATTTTAAATTACAGTAGTGTTTATTTACTGTAACATTAAAAACTGAAAAGTTAACCATTGTAAAAAAAAAAAAGGAATGCCATAGTCATCTCATTTACTGTGCAGTAAGCTTAACGCTGGAGTATAAATGCACTTGTACTGAAAACTATAAGGACATTGTAGGTAAGAGAGCTCTTTGGCAGCAGGCAGCCCTCCCACTCCCCTTCTGCATACCAGAAGTGAAGGTATCTTCTCTAGGGGTGTCTGACCAATTAGACCTCGTGCAAGCAAGCAGGCGTTCTGCTCTGAGCTTATTCCATTGGAACTCTCTGCTTTGCAAACCCACTGCGGTTGGACAGCTATCACAGAGCACCCCCAGAGTGTTAAATTCTGCAGAAGCAGCAGATATCACTCACTGCCTGGACTTCTACAGAAATATATAATATACTCACTCAGAGAAGACGTTCAGATTTATTTCATTTAACACCTTTTTCAAATGGAATCCAGCTTATTTTCTCTGAATTCGAATTTAGTAATATCCTTGTATCTGCATTGAGTGAAGCCTACAAAACAAGTTACATAATTTTTTAATGAATAATATCCTACAGAAAGTAAGAACATAAGCTGATTGTGATTCCTGGAATCAGTTTGGTGAAGGCCATTTTATGCTTAGTAATCCAGCAATTGCTCTAGAACTTCAACTTCAAGAAAAACAGTTATTTTTTCAGTGCAAATAAAACAGTGCAGTTTTGCTGGTTGTTCTTTTCTGAGTTATTTTTTCTCTTGTTGTTTTTGTCTTTTTTTTTCCTTTTTGCTAAAACATAGTTGTTTGTTATTCCATTTGCATGATATATGGTGTTGTTTTGGTCACGATTGCTCATGTTACCATATGGGAGTTTGTTCATATTCTACTCGAGCTGAAATCTGTTGCCATGTGTTTGACCACTCATAGTATTTTTTTAAGGCTCATCTGTTTTTCATAGCTAAATTTAAGCTTACCTTCTTGTTTTTCCTTTTTATACATATAATGATAGGGCAGTAAAGAACAGAAGTTATTATTTGACAGTATTGTTTCTCTGTAACGATGTTCTTAAACAACCAGCTCAAACCCCTATTTTTGAAGCAAGAACTGTTTTTCTTTCTGCAAACTACTGTTAACACTCGCAGCTAATTACAAACCAGGCATGGCCAGATGTGGCCATACTTGAAATATCCCAGAGCCACCGACCTTTTATACTCTATCTCAGAAGAGCTGATTTCCCACATACCCTTAGACCTAACTGTGTTTTAGAGAGTGCTACGTAGTCCTCCCATCTGGGGAGGAATGTGGAATTACCAGGAATTTGCAGAGATGCGGCAGTCAGACCTGCTGATGCTGTGGAAGGAGCAGTATATATTAGGAACGTGATGAAACTCATCCCTGTTATCTTTTGTGAATGTCCTTTTGATGTTACTGTATTAGATAAATCAGCCAATTCAGAAGGGGAAAAAAAATGGTACCGCTCTTGTTTGACTTTGTTTGCTTCCTAGCAGCGACACCAACAAAAGAACACAGCAGGCAGGCAGATTTTAGATGTACTTTGACTTCTTCACCCAGACATTCAATAAGAACAATTCTCAACTTTTTGAACACAGCTTTGCTTATTTTGTTTTCTCACCTACGTATATGAGGGAAGAGCTTTTTAAATTCTGTTTATTGTTGTTCTGATACATTGCTGTCGTTCAACAAATCTGGTAGAGTTGCGCGAGGGTTTTGTGCGGCAGTAAGGCATCCAGGTGGAAGAGCCGATCTGTGGGAGTGTTGCAGTGCTCATACTCATTAGTTTCCTTTGCAATTCAATGAGCTCAGCTAGACTGAAAATAGGTCTGTCAAGCAAAAAGTGAAACTGATGACTGAAGAAGGGTTTAAAGAAAGGCAGAAGAAAGATATAATTTCCCAATGAGGTACCAAGCTAACTATACTATCCATGGTTTGCCACATAACAACATAATATCACAACTCTCTGCTGCTTTCTTAGGCCTTGGATGAGACAAAAGTACTCAGAGAAAAACAGCCATAGGTAGTGAGCACAACTTGGAAAATGAAGTGAATGGAACAGACGGATAAAAATAAATCTTAAAACAAACAAAAAAACAAGGACCAGATATTTTGCTTTTAGAATAGGAGTCATGGGATCTGGCGGATGCTGCTTTTGAGAACTGAGAGTGCTTTGATGTTTAATTTTATTCAAGTCTGACAGAAATACGTGCCAAGAGATTGTACAGATGTTTTTGTATTATACAGCACTGCTGTGGATTGGGGTTCCTCCACACCATCCTGGTGGACCCCAAATCATTTGGAGAGCAACACCTTACCATCAGCACCATATTATGAAATATTCATGAACCCCATAAAATCCACTTATTCGAACCAATTCTCCTTGTTTCTTTTACGTAGTGGGACATTTCTCTATTGAGAAAATAATTTTGAGGAGATATTTGGAAACATATATATTTTTTCGAATTAAAGCTCTTTCCATTTAGCTGGAGCAATGTAACCCCAAATTAGGTGCGAGTAAGCCAGGACTGTATATATTTCTTTCTTTCTTTGAAAAGGTGGTGTAGTGATGTTCTGCTGTTTTTTTTTTTTCCTTCCTGCTTTTATTTATTTAAGATAATCTTTCAATCTTTCACCTCTACACACCTCTGGAAGCACAGGTGTCTTTGCCAACAGGGATATTAACCATAAGAAACTTCACAAGCTAATGACAAAAAATTCCCTACCCACTATTCAATCAGCTCTGCTATGCAGAATTCCGACCTTTCTGCCTCAGCCCATGAAAAGCACCAGAGGGCTTCTGACCACTGTGACTTTGTACAGCATGTCACAACTGTAAAAACATCTGTGGGCATAAAGCATATTAAAGCTTTGCTGACAAGACCATAAATCACTGAAATGCTAAACACCAAAATATCAGTTTGGCAGTCAGTCATTAAACAAAACTCATAATCTATGAAATTATACATTCCAGTGTAAAAAGCAATATTTCGCCTCACATTTATAAATCTAGATACTCACTGTTCCTTTTCTTTTGCAAACACAAAGCTAATCAACAAAGATATTTCTGTCAGGGTAAATAACGCGGCTCTATCCATCATTCTCTTTTCAGAAAGAGATACATCTCTAGTTAAACCTTATTTTTCTTATACAGACCGTCAAATCCAAGGGACACAGTCTACATTATTTCTGTTTATACAAATTCCAAGCACATTAGTAATAAGCACATCAGCACACGGATAACACACACAATATTTCTACAAGAATGAGTTCAGGAGCTACATTTTTCACAGTGATAGAGAACCTATTTGAGCCTGTGCTCAAGACCACGTGCATCCCATTGTTCCCATTCTTTGCTGAGTCACTAGGAGAGCCAAGGTAAGCTCTCCGGGTACAACGTCTGCTTCAGAAAAGGTTGAAGGGCATATTTACAGGCTGCAAGACTTGTACCTGGCTTCGCTGTATTCAGGTATCTCTTCTGTCCTCACATCAAAGCCATAAGGAAAGTCTGGAGGAAGTCCTTCCAAGTAGACATTGTAATACTGCCTACCAGAACAAGTTACACGAGTATCATAATTTAAGCTGGATCAGTCTTTCTATATGGCAACACACTTTTAAGGCACTAACTTTCTATAATGCTTGTGAGATGGAAGTACAATCAATATGTTCCCCCTCTCTTAGGCATCTACTATACATTCAATATTACATAATTTCTACTTAAAACAATCGATGTGCATTAACAAATGCACACTAGTATATCTAAGTGTTTTCCTGAAGTACAAAATTATCAGACAAATACCTTTTATAAAGCTTTTTTCAAATGTGTCACCTAATTCAACCCATGCATTAGCTACTCGGAGATAGTAAGTCATAGTCTGTAACATGCAGACTGAAAAACTGTTAGTTAAGTAGTTAAAACTGTAACTTCTTGCATCTCATCTAAAACCTGACAGGTGAGGCCATTTTAAATATAAATGAATTTATCATAGGTCTTCAGACTTTCACTCTCTGTAAATCAGTTTTTAGGTCTGGAATGGGTGTCAGAATGTGTGTTTCTGAAAAAATAAATGTAGAAGAGCATATCTGAGTTACCATCGTGACCTGAAAGTCTCATGTGATTTCACGCTGGAAATGTGAGGCAGTTCAGTATTTGATTGAAGTGAAGCTCATTTGAGGCAGTGTGCATGATTCCGGGCTGCAGCTCTGGGAGAAGTTGCAGTGGAGTTGGTTGGGTCTCCTCCTGTGCTTCTCAAGCATTGCTGTGAGGGCAGGGATAAACTGTTACTTGGAGCATTTTCTGGATTTCATAAAGCAAAGCAATTATTTCAGTTACTGCAAGAATCCTGGGAGAAAAATCAGTTTACATGCAGGCAATCTTCTCCCTTCTTTCTCTCTGCTACAGTTTCTCTTTTCTCCCTTCAAACAGACAGGCTGCAAAATGTAATTTTACATGAAACAGACTAAGAGGAAAAGGAAGTTTCAGTAAGAAGTGTGACTTGCCTCTGGGGAATAGGACTTGTGTGGTGCAAGAGAATCTCCACACTCTGCAGTCAGTAAATGTTGCTGCGGATCAGCGACCTGCACTGTCTAAGACAGCAAACCAACTAGGCCAACCCCCCTGTACGTACCGTGACC
>JANHGO010000044.1:22552787-22635354 GCA_024606505.1 Aquila spilogaster | reverse complement strand
CCCCCCCCCCCCCCCCCCCCCCCCCCCCCCCCCCCCCCCCCCCCCCCCCCCCCCCCCCCCCCCCCCCCCCCCCCCTAGTCCCAATTTGTAATTTCCCTTCACATTTCACACAATTTTTTTTTCTATGGTGAAAGAGAGAATAGGAAACAGGAAACAAATTTGAAGGCAGGCCTGACTGAACGTGACGACATTCAGAAAAATGTACCTAGATACTACAAGAATGAACCCAAATTGACTCTTGTCACTTTTTATCAGCTTTGAATAGGAAAGTAAATGAGAACCTTACCCTGCTGACCATATTTTTAATATCTACTTTAAAAAGGATCTGAGTCAACTTTGTTCCCCTTTTGCAAACCTATTTCAGCTCCTAGTTCTGCATTCCAAGATGAGAATAAAATATGTTGTTTAAATAGGAAAAAAAAAAAATCTTCAAAGTCAAAGCAGCAGTTATATAATGAAAGCATAAGCTTAAAGCTAAAAAAAACCCCTGTGCATCGAGGTTTATTTTTAAAACATTATGAATTGTTGTCACTCATCAAGCAGCATTGAGAGTATATTGAACACCTACAAAAGATCAAAGAACTTCCATATTCTGTCAATTCTGCATTTTTAGCTTAACTAGTACATCAAATAAATTATTCTTTGGCTTTTATTTGAATGTGAAGTACAGTAATCAGTGCTCTAAAGCTAATCTGATTATGTGGTTTATTTCACAGAAGCTGTTCTATCTCTTTTTCACTGAAGATTGGCCAAAAAATCAATGTTTCTTTTTCATAACTCTAAACTACAGGAATATTATCTAATAATTATATTACTGACAGACTGTATACTGCCCCTCTTTAAAAATATTCAATACAGCAAAAACAAACAAATGGTTTTCTCCTACTTGAAAGAAGCAGGATGCTGGGAGTGTTAAATTACTGAAGAATTAGTAAAAGCCTAATCTTTTTCACAAGCAAATGTTGCAAAAAGCTGCAGGTACAGTAATTTCCTTCTATGTTATTGTGGGGGCTTATGCTATGAGTATAAATGCTATGAAAATGCAAATGAATTACTAGAGTACTTAAGATATGCATAACATGCAACTATTCTTTCAGAGAGAAATTTGCTTTCCTTTCTCATCACACATCTGGTTTGTTTTGTTGTACACATTTTTGTTTAAGATTGATATCAAACACCCTTTAGATTTTGAGCATCACATTCATAAACCAAAAGTGTCTGCAGTTCTGAATTTGTTGAAGTTCATCTTTTGGAAAATAGGAATTTTCCTAGGCTCTTTTAATATTCATAGCATAACACCAGCACGGCAACACATTACAAAGAATATTTCATTAGTTTGGCTCCAAATGGAGATGTATTTACTTTTGTATATCTTCCTGCTTCCCTTATCATGAGAAGCAGGAATTCCAACCTACCTACTGTGTTAAAAAATATTAATATGGTGTAGTAATGCTACTTTATATGTCATAAACTGTGGTCAATTTTCCCCAATATATTTTACTGCTTAGATTTGTCAACCTTATGTAAATAAGGGCTTTTAGTTATTTAGTCAATTATTTTCTTAATGTATTAATATGTTCCAAATATATTTTTTAGATTTTTTTTTCCCACTTTTATAATTACAAAGTTCTTTTTAGATCAGCATTATTTCTGTTATGTTTAGCTTTCATGCTTCAGGGGCTGATGTGGAAAATACTCAACAAAATCCTATGGCCTGTTTTATGCAAAACCAGCAGATAATCATAATGATCCCTCTGGCCACAAAACCTTTGGAATGCTTTGCTCTGGCCATCCTGAATGAGGAACTGCTCTTCTCTTCTCTGTCCAAAAATGAGCACATCTGCTCTCAGTGAAGTGGATGCCCTATTTCGTAGCAGATAATTTAATTTCATCATGTAATTTAACAGAGTGCTTCCTGCTCTGAATCAGGTTCTAGGTTTTCTTCCAGCTGCAGACGCTGAAACTGGTTTTCCTCTTCTACTCCTTCAGTGCTGTGTTTTGACAGGGGGGAAGGATTCGGTCTCTGTGTTTGCTTATCTTGTGTCCTTAGGTGCTAGTGAGGTATCCAGTCCAAATAGCCCTGAAGTTTACTTCCATTTTCTTATTCCATGGTTCTGAAGGTTGCTCCACCTTGAATGGCTAAAACAGCTCCTTGCTGTGTGGCTCTGACAAAGAGTTGCTGATACACCCTCAGGTTTCACACATATGATGTGTAATGGTAATTTATCTTAGTCCCCTACCTGCTTAGTATATTGTGGGAGAAGACTGGAAGAGACGGTTTGGTATCACTGTCTCATGCAAATTGAGTTGATCCAGTTTTAAAGGCTCGCTGTCGGCCTAACAGGGGTTAAAGTTTGGAGGAGGACTGCCAGAAACTTGACATATGAAGACTGAAATATTGGCGCCCTATCCAGAATTTGGAAGAGGAGGGAAATTAAAATATACCCAATACAAATGAAAATAGCAGGAGAAATTGGTGGAGAACACTCAGTTTACCATCTGATGATTTTCACACCCTGGAGCTATGCCTCCAGGGTAATCTGTGCCTGTGACACTTTGCTGAGGGTGCAGGTTGGTGGTGCCAAGCCCCGATCTGCCTGTCCCTGCCGGCAGCACCCACCGTTCCTCTTGGCTCTGACACCTCCAAAGTGACAGCACTCCCTCTGCCTCCCACCCTGTGGATTATGGAAGAAAATGCCTGAGCTGAAACAAAGTGTTTTAGTTACCCATTGGGAAATAATGAGGAGATCAAGAAAGGTTTAAAGTTAACAAAAAGAGCATACGTATCATTTTACTAAGTCTGGCCGTCACAGGGAGGTATTGGTACCTACCCTCTTGTCCCTGCGGTCGAGCTTGTCAGGACTGTTTTGTCATCTGTGGACACTGTCCTCTGCCTTCCCTGAGGGTCAGTTGTTTTAGTGCCTTTCACATTCTTTGATCAAAGTTTCAGAGTGGAATCTTATCATGCTTCAGTCATGTCATTTACGTCAAAAATACTAATGTGCTCTCCTGTCCGTGTGAGTCCTAGCAGTTACATCTATCTGTGTCTGCTTGGGGAGGCTAATGCAAGATTTGGCTGATAAATATCGTTTAGACAGCAGTACCATAGCCAGCCAATGCACATATGAATAGACATCTTCACAGTGCTCATGTATTTCACAGCTGGAATTTCTTTTTCAGGCACTTTTTATTTATAACTCTTTGGATTATTCTGTCCTTTTACATCTGTAATATTGAGTAATTTCTGATATCTGTCCTTCAGAGGAATTTCCTTGTGTCCTTGGCCATGGATGCTTCATACAGGATATGTAGGTATCATCTCCTCAAATAATTCAGGATACAGAAATTGCCAAGCAGAACAGTAGCTCAGCTACTTGGGTATCCTTTTCTTTGGCAGTAGACCGTGCCAGATGCTGCACAAGAAAATAATTTGTTCCAAACCTCATCTGGGAACAAGCTTATGCCCCGAAGTTCATCGTTTTCACAACATGTGTCCTTTGAAATGTCGCATTTGCTTTTTCCACTTATGGTTTTAGAGTTGTGTCAGCTCTGTAAATCATCTTTGCTCATCTGAGTTTCAGGGTTTTTTTAATAGCCTGTGTTTTTCGTAGTTTGCACCCTCGATAACCTTGAATACTCTTTGTTAGTTTTTAAAGTGGTTGGTGTCTTAGCAGTGCTAGTTTCCTACAACAGAGGTCAAGCTTTTACAGTGAGTGTTTCTCTTTTGCGCACATAGCACTTAATATGAAGAAGCTTTTCTGTATGCTGACATGTTTCTGTGTTAAGAAGTATGGAGGGCCTAAGACATTTCATGGTAGCAAATCCTTTAGGCATTTATGCTATTCATTTAGACAACTACACTTTTACTTTCAAAGAATTTGCTCTTCTTGCTTTTTTCCAAAAATCCACATGAATGTTTTACACTAAACAGTTAACTTAAGAGTTACTTTTGCGCTGGTGAAATTAGAACTTGCTCTTTATATTTCAATGCAATCCCACAGTTGCAAGAGGAATGTTGACCAGAAGCAAACCAAGAGAGTTGAGTCAGCCCAGCTGAGTTTAATACAGGTTTACCTTAGGGTTTACCATCTGGAGTGTCCATCTCTTGCCATTGCTAGGGAGGGAGTCAGGGGGACCACGGTCCTAAAATAGGAGAGATAAGTCTGTGCCCAAGTGTCCAGTCATCAAAATTATATTATAATTTCTTTATATGAAATAAAAAAAACGTGTGAAAACAACAGGAATTCAATGTTGCTAGGAGACCCTGCATGGCAGATTTCACCAAAGGAAAGTTTGGGGAAATTACAAGCATATGAGAGAATAGTCATCGGTTTGCATTTGTGGCAAATGCTATCAGATACTCTCTCAGTATATAATAGGTGTTTAGAAATAGGCGTGCTTAAAATTAACGTTTGACTGCCTAATAAAAGTCAAGTCAGTTCCAATTTGGCATATTGGCTGTATTAGTGTGGCCAGTTTCTTCTGGAGACCTACAAATTTTTTAAATCTGTTGAGAAGTTTCAATGCTTGCCCTAAGAGTCTCTTTTCTCACTAGATTAAATACTGAGAAATAAAACAAAATATGTAAATATAGTATACCCAAAAGCAAAAAATTAATTTCCAACACAGATGGGTTTCAGGAGATCTGCTGCCAAAGATTTTAAAATTCTTGTGCCAGGGGGCAATTTGCTTGCAATAGAAGAAAATGTATCCAATTACCCTTATGAAAATTATGAGTTTTCCTCCCTAATCAGACATTGATGGGGTATTTGAAATGAAGGTGCAAGCAATGGCTATCTGTTTCTCATACTCTTGAGAGAATGATAGGTTCGGTGTGTGTTGTTTCCCTATGTCCCCAAAATATGAGGAAAATAAGTAATATGGATCATAACTTCACCAACCTTAGGCTGCAGGTAAAAATTAGTAACAGGGTTTTTTTCTATATATGCTAGACAGTCATTAAAAATTAACCTTTCCAGACAAGACAATACATGCTATAAGAAGTGTTTCACTCCATCCTAGAATCGTCTGGATTTGCTGCCTGAAGTCAGTCCTGTTCAGTTTAATACCAGACTTCCCTGCAGTCAGGGAACAGTGGCAAAGCACCAGAAGTGTTTACGGGCGTAAATGCGTTTGGTGGGTATGAGAATAACGCTTGATATGCTTTGGGCTTTCCCTTCCCTCAATGAAATGATTCTTGCTTGGCTTCTCTGCTGCTCATCTATATCAAACTCAGGACATTCCCGTGCAAGTAGAGGTTCTTTATAAGTTTATTCTGACAGCAGGTGTACAAGTGAAGCTGGCCTTCACACTGTAAGTCTATGTCTCTCTCTTAGCTCAACATCCCTTCTGCTACTGTGATTTTTTAGTACTTTGAGCCTGACAATGAAACTCCATTTTTAAAAGTAATGTATCAGACCTTCTATCGAAAAGTCATAAATATGGAATGCGATCACGTAATATAAAAAAGTTTCCATATTGATTTCTTTGTAGAAATCATAAATTGCCCGCACTGCAGCTTTGTACGGACTTGAGAAAAGCAGGGAGCAGTGGCAGCTTTGGAGAAGATGCTTGTCAAGCTGCCACCAATACTAACAGTCCCAGAGCCGCAGCTGACACATACTTACCTGCCTGTTCTACTTATGGAATCAGAAACATCACTAAGGGATATCTATGCCCTAATAGCACCTCTGATTTTGAATCCTACAGGGGCCTGATCAAACTAATTAGACTTTCTTTCTTTAATTTTACCCATCTATCAGGCATTGTCTCATGCATGAGTCTCGTAGGAATTTTGTGACTGTTAATTAGCAAAACATTGTGGAATCAGAAAGGACTCGGCAACAATGAGGAGAAAAACATACAGAAAAAGGAACAGAACTGAGAGCAGGAAAAAAAAGCACAGAAGAAGAGGGACAGAAATCAAACATATGAGAGGGCCCGAGGTGAAAGGACAAGTGGAGTGCAGAGGGCAGCGTAATTCTGGTAGAAGTTGAATGAAAGACCAGAAGAGATTTGTTTTTCAAGACTTATCTCATTGGGCAGAAATGAGGGAAGAGACGGTGTTATACAGCTGGCCTAAATGAGCTCAGAAGACCTCAAGTACATTAAGATTTGAATAGTTTATTATCATTCTTTGTCTAACAGTTTTCTACAATAAGGTTACTTTGGCTAATTTTGCTGTATTGAAGTGTTTGGCTATTCTGCTTGTTCTAAAATAATTGCGGAAAAATGGAGTAGGAAGCAGACCTAAAAGTACAATATACTTAAAAGTTTCTCATTGTATAATGTTTTGTACAGGTAGGCCCTACATATCTCACATATATAAGAAATTATGTTTGTATTTGTTTAGACCAAGTATGATTTAGTTTGGAATTTTATTCCCTCCTTCCTCCCGCATTCCTCCTGCTCTGATTTAATTCCATAGAAAAGTCTCCTACATCTTTAATATTGATCATTGTTGGAAAAATAAATTTGATGGATAGATAAAATTAAATGGCTGGTGAGTGTCAGAGCTCAGACAGTTGTCTCAGACAAGCATTAAAAAGTTGAGAAGGAAATCCTTTCTTTTATTAAACTCCCATAGGATACAAGTGATTCAGAGTGCATATTGGAACCTTTCACATCTCCAAAAATACTGCAGAAACCGATGAGAACTGGTTATTCAATACTTAGCTTAAAGAATGATTTCTTGTATGTTTCTTTATAGTTCAATTTGTCATTTCATTGAGTCTACTGGAAATATGATTTAAGACTCTGACAAACACATTAACCTCAATAACAATATCCTCAAAATCCTTTTTCAAGCCTCTCTCTTTGATAGGACTAGAACACATAGTAAATCTTGTTTCATTTTTATTTTTTTTAACTGGCCCTCTAAACTTGATTCATTTATTTTTGTCTGAACCTAACAGGGCAGACTCTGATGACTGGCGTGGTTATCTAAATAGACAGAAAAAATGTCACGTTTCACCTGACTAGGCTTACTAGACTGCTGCCCAGGTGGTAGTCAGAAAGAAAATTTCCTTTAATGAACAGAAACAAAGGACTCCCAAGCCAATTTTAAAGACTGAATGCTTGTAGCATTTAAAAAGGCAAATTACCAATGCCGTAAAATATACTTGACTTAAATTTTGTAAGATCTCAAAGAAAAATCTACTAACACCAATCAAAAACTTTCTCTTGTTCCATTAACCATCTCCCCCCTCTTGATTTGGATTTTACCAATCTAAGTTATAAGCATTTTATGAAATCGTTTGTAACCCTAACTTGCATGTGTGGGGTACACCTTCCATCCTTTTTATGTTGTTTAAGTTATGTGAAAGCTGAATATATTAATTCTAAAATGTTTGTCAAATCCATTACTTCATCTATATGTGTGCCTGTCCCCAAAGGGGTCCAGTTCTGTCCCCGTCAGCATTCACAGAAGAAGAGCAAGAATAAGAACTTTTGGGAACTGAATTTGGCTGGAAATGAAAAAGAAAAAAAAAAAAAAAAAGCCCAAATGCAATCAGTAAAAGAATTAAGCCCTGAAAGAACTTTTCTCATGGTAGTTTTAAATCAAGACCAGAAAGTTTTTTGTAAAGCATTCTGTATTCACAAAAAAAAAAAAAAAAATAATAAAAAAATCAAGGAATCCAGTGTTTCGTGTTGTTCAGGAAGTCAAAGTAAATGATTACAGTGGCTCACTTTCTTTAAAATCTGTCATTTTAGAAAATGTACCAAAGATTTTGAAATCAAAAGAATTAGGTAAATGATAGTTATATAGGAACCAAAATAGGTCAACATCCAAAGGAAAAGTTTACTTGTTTACTTGTTTGTGAGACATTTCTCAGGAAAGTTTGAGCTGCGCTGAAGAAAAACTTTCAGACTTCCTGAAGATAATCCATTCTGTGAGTCCCCCACCTTTCCGCACATAAATTGAATGGCTACAGCCCATACTTCTGTTAGGATTCAGGGCAGCTAGTGGTAGTCTGTTAATCTGCCCTTGTCATAGCAAATTATTATGAAGTTTGCATAGTAGTATATGGTTCAAAAAGGTTTTGCTCCAAGAGAAAGTGGGTAGTCTTGCATAGCTCCCTTTGCTAATAAAATTGTCATTGGCTTGTGAAAGATTAAAGATCTATCCTCCCTCACTTGGTCTGCAAAAGAACATTGTATTTTCCTATAAGGAGTATGTTTTAAGTGGAGTGCAAGAAGGCTTGTCCTTCTTCATATAGTCACAATTATTTTGTGTATGTCCTTACAAAATTTCTTTCTTCTTGTGGCATCAAATTTGCCCTTAATTTGGCTCCTAGCGATATCATTATAAAATATGCATTTGATAGCAGGTATTTAGAATATGAACTGCTAAAATTTAAAGAGAGTAAAGCAGATGGCACCAGATTATTTCCTAAATTTTCATCTGCTAATTTGAGAAGATCTTCATTCAAACCTCCTCGGCATACAGGAATCTGATTCGCTACTGCAGCTAGATCATGTAACAAATTTCCGTGAATTATGCTAGAAAGATGCTATACAACTCAGTAACAGGACTCATTTGAAACACTGGTAGTCAGCCTCTGCGTCTGAAATACATGCCTCTCAACCGTAACATGTTCAGCATTACAGTAGAGACAATATATGCTACCAAGCTTAGAGACAGAAGTGGTGTAGTCTACTCACATGGGTAATGTGAGAAATAATTATTTAATGCTCATGAAGCAGACACAAAATTAAAAGTGCTATAGAGTGGTTGCTATTAAAAATCTTTACAATTTGACTTTGCAATTAGATTACGTTATCACAGTATTCCCCTTTTACTCAGTATAGGAACATCTAGGGAATACTACAAATCCAGGAATGCAGCAATGGCATTAATTACTTGCAAATGTAATTAAGAAAAACAATACTGGTGATCTCTGATGATCATGAAGTACCTATTTACTAGAGCAACTAGAGTTTAGGACTGGAAATGTTGCATTTTAGAATATGACTTTATATGTCAATTACAAACGATGTTACAAGACCTTACACTTCAGACATTTCTAATTGCCTTACAGTAGATGGGAACGATCAGATTAGGAAATGTTGGCCTCATTTAAAGCAGCACTGAAATACCCTTTGACTTTACCAGACAAAGTTTCATCCTCAGTCACTTGCCAAAAGCTGTAGAGGGAGTAACTGTCATAGAAGAGACAGAATTGGAACTCATAAGTATGCTGGTTAGAGCTGTGCAGCGTATTTTCACTGTAATTCAGAATTCTTTAAAATGTTCCAGTTATCAAGCAAAGACCTGAAAGTAGATGGATTTTGAAATCTATCTTAATAAAGGAATGCATGACATCTTAAAAAATATTCATGTTTTGATACAGAAACTTTGATCTCACTTTTTACCTTTTTTTTTTTCCTTCCACTATTTTATTTCTAAGCAAAACTTGGAAGCTTGGAGTGAAAAAAGATCTTAGTGATTTTCACATCATTCAATCTTTAGTTCATTTACGCGATCACTTCACCATGATTTTTCTTAGTTTAAACAGATGCAGAGCCCTGCACTTCAGTTCACAGTTTTTCCAAGTGAATATTTACCTTAATCTTTACAGTTTTTATTCCACCACCCCCCAGTACAAAACCAGCAAATTCAAGCTAACTATGTAGCACACGTGCTTTGTGATATGATCCAGGGATTGCACAGTGGAATATGTACAAATCCTACAGATTTGTATTGCGTGCTGTATAGTCCAAATAGAAGTCTGCTAATTTTCATTTTTTCAAGTAATTGAGCTGTACAATGAATTATACAAGGACAGATAAGTATCCTGTGAACACAGGGTTGTTAGCGTTTCATAGCAAAGGTTCAGCTGGCACCCTAAATGGTAAAATACAAACTGAAAGTGTAAATGCAATTTAAGGAGCCCAGGGTGGGGGGAGGAAGGGGGAACAAGCATGAATTGCTTCTGTATTTTTAGATGGTAGTATTCATAGTTATTTTTGCAATACTAAAGAGTCTTTGAAACATTTGGAGTAACTCTATTGACATTTCACTGGTATTGCCAAGGCCCGGGCGCAGCTGCTTGGATGCCGTAACCCACTAACAATGCCATTTCTCTCTCAGCAGTTTCCTGCTTTGCAAAATTTCTGTGCGTATTTCTTTGGTGCGATGTTTCTTCGCGTTGATCCAACTTCCAATGGCATTTAACAACTTATTTATCCGAGGTTGCCAGGCAGGATTAGGGCTTGCTGTTCAGACCACGGCACAGCCTTCAGAGCTTGTTTGCGGCTGCTAACGGCCAGGAACCGTCTTGGAGAGCGTTAGCTGACGTGGAGGAGCGGGGAGGTAAAAGGCTGTAGTGCTGCCTTGGTGGGAGTGGGTAAGCCGTTTGCCTTTTCACGTGTGACTCCCTGTAATCTCTTCGATATTTACAGCGGCGGTGTGGACAGGTATGGGACCCATTCATCTAAACGCTGTCCACACGCGTGTAATTACGCTCACGGTAACTTGTGCTATTATATGAATTAATTTAAACGTTATAGTAACTGCCGTCTAACAACGTACAGGTTCCCATGATACTTTGAGTCTTAAATTGCAGGTGAGAATTTCTCGGTGCCTCACAGGCTGCATACCCGTTTGCTGCTCAGGGAAGAAAAAGCTCTGCTCGACGTACGGTATTGCTGTAGCTTGACTTCACTGTGCTTGCTCAAGAATCACTGTGCAATACTTCCCAGGACCAGCAGCAAGTTCACTTAAGTCGGTCTCCACTCAAAACCTAGTCAGAGAGCTATGCAGTTCAGTAATACTTAACATATATCATTAGTAGCTTCTGGTTGTTGTGGAGATTTTTTATTTTTTCACTAGATACAGCCTGTGAAAAGCAATAAAGCTACCAGTAACAGCAGCATAAGCCAAACCTTAGATCAAGTAAAAACACGAACACAGGAGACCGTCAACATTTTTGCATTCCGAGCTAAAATAGTCTTTGCTGTACTTAGTTGAACAGACCTTTAAGGTTGTATTTAACATGACCAAATGAGTAGATATTTTTCAAGAAACAGTTTATGATTTTGACCTCTGTATTTTGGCTCTCATGCTATCAGTTTGCTCGAGTAGCTTGCCATCTACCCACCCTCTAGACTGCGTGCCGGTTCTTTACTGCAACCTTTTTAAAACACCTTAAGAATCAGCAGTAAGGTCAGGATCTATCAATAGCATAAGAAAGGCAAGATTTTTACAAGTCCCTGAAATTGATTTGTGGTTGCCTTACGGCACTACACATATCATCTGTAATTTCCGTGGTGCATGTACGGTGGCTTTCTGCAATACACTGCAACCAAACAGCAGTCTCGCACATCTAGGACACTATGAATTTTTCTGGTGCTTCTTGTCAAGTTTCTTATTTAACAAGAAGGGATTGAGCATATATATATATATATATACACACATAATTAATGTATGAGCAGTCTGATATTCATAGATGAACTTTCTGTGCACCCTTTCTGTATTTACACACATACTTAAGCATTCACGTAAAGAGACAGAAGCTAGAGAGAAAATTATTCTTAATATTGTACAGTTTGATTATCTTCTGAGTTATCTTTTGATATTTGAGCTGAATGCTAAACGGTTACATTTAGCATGTAACTTTGATCTGGTTTCTGTTTGCAGTTAACTTTCAGTTGGTTGCTGAAATGAAGTAGGATGTAAGGAGATCCTGGGGACAGGAGTGCAGTGGGATAGTTGTGCCTTCAAAAGCTAATGGTGTATATAAAATAGAAATTTACACTTTCAAAATTTTCCTGGTTTTTACAATGCATCCAGTATTGATATCCTTATGATAAACTACACTTATTGTGCAGTTTTGACAGTCTTAAATTCAATCTGCCAAATAATTCATCTCCTCCTGAGCAGCTCTAAACAATTATACTCACCTTTAAATAGATGCTGCATGTTTAAAAAATTGCTATATACAACTAAAAAATATCCATCATGAAATTTTCAAATCTTCACATAAAAAAAATGAAAAAGCACGCATACATCATACTGCCGTAAGGCAATACGACCATGTGGAGCTGAGAAAGATTCACGTTAGAATAACCTGCAAATGGCCGGCGATAGAGATGAGTATTTCTTCTACTTTGTAACTGGGATTTTGCCTTTTTTTTTTTCCTCATTGTTGAAACTAATTAAAAGTTCACATTAACCTCATGTTATAGGCTGTATTGCCATTGATATTTCCTGTTGTCTGGATAGTTTTGGGTGTTTCAGATATTGCTTTTCCATAGAGAGAAATGAATATGTTTATTTTAGCAATAAATGTCAGCATCACAACGGTTTTTGATCCTGGTAAAATATACATATTGATTTGAAAAAAAGCACGATGATACAAAAACAAAACCCTCAACAAGATTGCAAAGATAAAACATAGATGCTTTTAATTTTGAATTGTTGTTCATTGTTTTGTTGTTGTTCTGTGGAGGTGTGCATACATGGGCAAAGGACAGGTAAAGGAAATAAGGTATTAATAATTTATAAACACATTACAAAATGTTTTTAATATGAGCTATCGGTAGAATATGTGACATAATATTTATGAGGAGAACAGATGAAGTTGTGGGCCACAGAGCATTAAAAACACAACCGTGAAGTACTCCGTCCCACTCAGTTACACCTAGTGGGAGGTGGGAGTGTGCGTGTGTGTACGTACCTACGCACAACTGTGTACTGCAAAACTGTCCCAGTGGCAGAGGGAATGTGCAGATCCTTGCTTGAGATCCCAAACCTCGAGCAGAACGGTCCTACCAGAAAAGCTTCCCAATTGATTGCCTTTGTGCTTGACCTGTAGTAATAGCTTAGCAGCTATTTAAAATCTCATGGGATGCTACTTCCAGCAATGTTTATGGGTTTTAGCTGCCGAAAGCATGTCCATTTATACGTGCCACGCTGGCTTGCATTTTTTCTATTAATATCTGAATTGCTGTGGGCATCACCCCTATTGTTATGTATTTAGTATACTCTGTAACTAGCACCAGTATTTACACACCATCAATGTCTATGCTTTGTTTGCATCATAAATAATCAGTATTTCTTTATCAGTTTTTTATCGCATGTTAACACACAAAAAAGTAGCTTTCTCTCTTTCAAGTAATCACGGTATTTTAATGTTTCGAATAAGCACATTAGCTAACATGCCTACGGAGATGAAGTATTTATCTCATGGTAAAAATATAGGAATAATGGAATAACACGTAGTCGTGATTTGCAAATACTGTATTAAAAGCATTTTGGCTCAAGGGTTTTGCTATTCTTGAGTCAAGCAAAGCGTTGACCATTTCTTTATTTCTTCATTTGCTTTGTCTGACATTCTTATTAACTGTTAAATGTTAGACAGGACATTTACAGCAAGTAATAAAAAGACGTAAAAATTTGAATTTAATTGGAACCCCCCCAGCAATTTGGCTACATGTAGCTTACTGCCTTAGCAATCCCGTAATGGACTAAGACAGAATGAAAATGAAACACTGCTTTGTGATCTGCTCAGTCTTCCAAAACTTTTGAATAAGGTTTAAAGTGTGCTATTTCACAGCTGCCTTTAGGGAAAAGAAGCAGTTTTCAGATACCTGGAACGAAAGGTAGTCTGGAGACTACCTCTAATGTATTCTGGGAAATATTAAGAAACACTGAAATAAAAAAACCAAAACCAAAAAACCAACCCCAACAACCAAACATTTTCAGAGAGTTTGAGCTGGGATATAAGACAATACAGCACACCACAGTAAGATCTAGAACACTATTAGGGTTTTTTTAAGTTTCAGGTGTGTTCAATTTTTTCCAGTTGTTTGATCTTTTTGTTTGCCATATAGATATTTTGTTACAAACAGAACCTTTCCTCCTAAATGACCAACCTTTTTTTCCCTGTGTCTGCTTACTTTGTAAGATGCAGGGCTAGGGTGAGATGCTGCCGTAGGAAAGAAATCTGTATAGACCTGAGAAAACTTTGCAGCAAATAGTTAATTTGCTCTTGCTAGCGTTAGCTACCCTGAAATATTTGATCAAGGATTTATGTGATCAAATTGGCATCCTCCGCTTCTTTTGCAGTCTGATTCTCTTCATCTAATGTTTATTGTTCGTAATTAGCTGTTCATTGATGTTAATTAGACACACACTTCTTAAGTGCTGTGTTTTTTCTTGTTCTGTAAACTCTGTGTGCATGAAAATTCATTTCAGTTTCCCAAAAGTGGGGATAGATGAGTAAGTGTTTGCTATCAGCGTGAATTTCTGCGGTTTATTGAAACATATTCCTGAATATTTTCTTTCCAGACTTCACACATACCTTTTGTTGGTTCTGGATATATAGTGGGTTCTTAAAGTTAGGCTTGCCTTAATTAATGGGGTTATGAAAGCAGAGTATGGAATATGTTACAGAGACAATTACAGAAAGTAAAGAACCATAAAAGGAAAGTAAGCAAGTGAGGTCAGTGCGAGATCAGCGGCACACTGTCTGGCATCTCTCTTCTGGCATCTGCACGGTGTGCTTTCTTCTTCAGTGTAATGGCTGAAGGGAGTAACATCCTACTTGGATATAGGAACACACCCTGAGCTCTGAAGGAAGGTTAAAATGCCTGCACCGGTGACGTAGTGTAAACGAGAAATGGAGTGAGACTGCCTGGTTTGGATGAGAGCATTAGGGTGAAGTGATAGATTGAGCTGATATTACTGAGGTACGGAAAGCTTTGTATCATAAAAGAATGGGTAGACAAGGAGATAAAACAATACTATGCTTTGTGTCAACAAGAAATGTCAACTGTGTGATGAAATGCATGGAATTATAAAAAAGAATGAATGAGTTTTCTCGCCGGCACTCTGGTCTTTGCATAAATTCAGTTGTTTACTGCTTGTTATAAGACTTAGGATGTATTGTCTTTCTTATGTTTTTCTTATATGCTTTATTTGGGCATATGGTGACTTATTGAAATCTTAGTCCTTCAAACATTTAGTGCTTTGTATCATGATAATGATGTCTGCGGTGGGAATACTGGCAATAGTAAGCAATAGGCTTGAGGAGTAAGAGATTCCTAGACTGTCCTCCTGCACTTTAATTTAAAAAGTTCATGCACCTGAGTGTCATTTTTCTTTTATAGTGAGGATCACATTACAATTAAATGACATACCAGTACTAGAATGACTGTGTGCTGAGAAATAGTGCTGTAATGGTCGCTATGCAGGCTGCACACTTTTTATCTTATGATTGAAAAGAGGCATCAAGTTACAGATATCTCTGGGTACTCATCATAGACGATGAGATCTGGGAGTGGTCTCAAGCGATCCACCAGTTCACTCCTGTATCCCAAGATCAATTAAACCAAAATCGTTCCTGAATAATATTTGCCTAACTTTAAGTTCTGTTTAAAAGAAAAAAAGAAAACAAACACAAAAAATAAAAAATCAGATTCTATTAACTTAATTATTAAGAAAAAAATCATTAAATATATAATGAGGGAACAGGAAAAATAAGTTGACCTGTGTTTTTCAATAACAAACTAACCTGAAAATTGTCCTTTCCTCTTTTCTCCCTCTCTTCTTTCCCCTGCAGTTTTGGAAGTCAAATTTCACATCTTGTGCTTTTGTATGTATTTTCTCCTGTGATGTTCTGATATCCTCCATCCAATTTTGATTCATTACACCAATTATTCTGAAATATCTAGCATTTTGTTTTAAGTAACATTTTATTACTTTTCAGATTTCTTGGTATTCCAGTTTTTTCTTAAGCTGACTTTTCAACAGAGACTTGCTATATATTATTTTTTCTTCAAATCTCCATGAAGCCATTTTGATATTGATAAACATGAATTTAAATATCCACTTTAATATAATTTAGTGACAATCTGAGATGCCAAATGTGAGGAGAAATGTATTGGCATCCTTATTCTAGAAGTGGAGAGGAAGCATCACCCAAAATCAACATTAAATAACTTCATCATAAGACCTAGTTTTCACATGTCCATATCACTCTTTAACTACTCACGCTGAATTTGTACGTGAAAACTGTCTGCCTCAGTCTGAATGTACTTTAAAATATGTCAGCAAAACCACTATACATGTCCAGAATGAGACAAGGAGAAAATATATTGGTTTGGTCAACTAAAAGATGACCTGACACTTCATAATGCCATCCTTAAATATAGTAGAGGAGCTGTAATATGCAGGGTTTTATTCTTGAATATTTAATATGAAACTCTGAAAATTAAATCCACTTTAAAACCTTCTGGTAAATTTGGCTTTCTCAGATTTCATTTTTGCAGCAAACTTTGTAGAAGTTTTATTCGCAGTGGGTATGATCCAGCCCTGGAGCCAAACAAGACTTTTCCTGCAACTGCAACTTTTGATTGTGTAGGTTTTGCCAGGAGAGAGTTCGAGCACATGAGCAGGAAAACGCTCCATCCTGTGTCCTCCATAGACCCTCAGCAGAGTGGATGAAACAGCTGAATTTTCCTATTCTTCAGCTGTCAGTAAATATCTGAAACCCAGTGTGGAAGTTTTGGATGCTTTCCCAGAACTGGTCCACAAAGAAGTTTACAGCACTTGGACCCATCTGATGGGTCCCAACACTTGTAAGGAAGTATATAGTTTTAAAGAAGATGGTAAGTAATAAGAGAATTTAAGCGTGTTTTGTTGAAGAAAAAAAAAAGAAGATACATTCTGGGTCAAAGCAGAAGGCTGATCTCTCCCAGTATCCTGTGACAGGTAACTACCTACAGGGGATGCTTAGGCAAAGGCAGAACAAGAGAATGTAGTGATGCTCATCTAGAAAAGTCTCCAGTTCTCCAGCAGTTTGTGGCCCAACGACTTCTGTAGAAAGAAAACTGTTTAGATCCCCTGTCTCGTTCATTTCAGCAGCTGAATAGGATTCAGTGAATGAGGCAGGGTGTTACACGAAGAAAAAAAAGATGTCCTCATGGTTAGTGACCTGGAGAATTGGTTTTCTTCATGCTCCTGACACACAGTAATGCTATGCTGGTTACTAAACCCACGCTTGATAAGGGGTTTACCTTAGCTGTGTATATTCTGGACATCTGACTTGGGATTGTAATATGTACCAGTGCTGAGACCTCATGGCTGCAACTGAAGTAAATTGCTCTGCCTTGGATATATAAAGTACAATATAACGCTAAATCAGATTTTAGATTTCTGGCATTGCATCTGCTATCTTTAGAATAGGAGTAACAATATGCACTTATCTCAGAGAGTTGTTATGAATATGTTCTAAAGGACCTAAATACTGCATTGATGAGTGTCACAGAAAGGCTCTGAAGAAATTAATCTTTTAGTCTACAGGGTTTGAATACCATACAATAAAGAAGGCAGGACACCATACAGTAAACAGTGGGGATAAAAACATAATATTGAATAAGCGTCACCAAGTGCTTTATTCCAATCTTGTGCACTGATTGAGGGCATTTTTTCTGCAGAAATATTAATTTGGGATATTATCACAAGGAGGCTATGAACTGAATCGGGTATATGAAAGTAGCCCATCTGAATCATGACGTGTGCTAATTTGAGGTGCCTAATTCTGACACTTTAGTAATTTGTGCAGTTTATTTCTAGAAGAGGAATACCTTTGGTTCATCTGACCTTGTGGCGCACGTAATCATTTTATTTGCTTTTAAATATGTCTATTGCTTCTTATTTGAGCTGTTACTTTTATCATGTATTGAAGCAAATCTTCTAAGACTTTAGAGAGCAATTTTATTGGATGATGATAGGGACATGCAAGTCCCTTAAGACCTTACTAGGCAGCATAGCAACTTTGACATCATAACCAGCACCAGATTTTCTTCTCAGTTATGGAAAAAAAACCCACCTAAAATTAGAAACAGATCAATTTTGAGCAGGAAGATACAAATTATTCTCTGTTATGACCCTATTACAGACAAGCAGTAACAACAGAGAGGAGAATGATGTTCTATCTGTATGTAGACAAGTGACTTGCTCCTGTGAGTCATGCCTGGAAAGAAAACTTAACAACTTACTGGTATTGTCAGTAAAGCAGCATTTTACTGAGTGGGTCTGTTGGCTTTTTCACACAAGGAGAAGTGTGAATTTCCCAAAGGCCTAGTGATTTGGAAGGCGCTATTTAGATTTATTCTTATCATTATGTTAGACTTGGTCTGCATCATGCAGTCAGGCCCCAGGTAAAATGTGAGCTTTCTGTGGGAAAGACAGGAGGCTGATGAGTTTCGGGAGCTTATTTGCCGAAATATTCTACTCTGGTGAATAGCCGTCTAGAGCTGCAGTATTTATTTTTGTCATGTCACCCACACACACACATACACAACCAAAGACCCAAGAAAACAAGAAAAGAAATAAAATTTACGTTCAAGTCCCCAGAAGGTACTAGCCACTGGCTTTACCTCTAATTGTGCTGCAGTGTGGTACCCTGCAGGGTTTGCACACCTGGGGTTCGTGTCCCTTCCCACCATTTGGAAGCCCAATTCAGTGAGATGGGATGTAGGTTTTTTTCACACTAACACACATATGTTCAGAAAACAGTACAGAAATTATGTATTCACCAGCTAGAAGTTTCTACAAAGTTGTAGACATTTCATTTGGGTCATGTCTACAGCAAGCACATAAGTTTATTTTCAAACTGTGTTAGCTAACATTTTTTACTAACACAATAATCAAGAACCTGTAGTGAGTATACACAGGACAATTTGTGTTCAAAAGCATAGTCAGCTCCTTGGAGTCATAATAATGTTGATAAACTCAAAGAAGCTATTACCCATCCTTCTAAAATTAACAGTAAGTTTAGTAAAAAGGAAATTATTTCATCACTCTATTTGAAAGATTGTACTTTTAATAATGGAGTTTTCCCTATTGTCTTGTTACTGACTTACGCATTCAGTGTGCGATGACATTTTATAAGAATAAGTTATGGAGGCCTGGTTCAAAACCCAATGAGGTGAACAACAATTTTTATGTTGACCTCAATAGGCTTTGGTCCTTGAGTATTCTTGAAAATGATAGGAAACTCAAAAAAGCACCCAGCTATAATTTCCTCTTAAATCCTTTTGAACCCTTCCAAGTGAAACTGCATTGTCTCCAAAGTTGTCTTTCCAGAGCTCCAAGTGTGAACAGCTTCAATCATTACGGCCCAAGTAAAGCTGACGCATATTTGTCTCCTTAACAAGTTCATGAGGATTTAAACTGATTTTTTGATGACTCAGAAAATCACATAATTTTTTTATAAAACTCTGGATTGAATCAGAGCAGATTGATGCAACACCTGCTGATGCTGACTATTAGTGTTGTAAGCAGTCGTTCCCAGCAGAACCAGCTCCTCTACTGAGCGGCCAGAGTAAAGGATGCAAAAAGGATAATGGTATATCATGAAAATGGTATACATTACATATATTATAATGAGGATGGGCAGTAATCTACTTCTGAGTTCAATATTGGACCCTATGATCTTGGCCTAAAAAAATGCTACTGCATTTCTGCATTCAAATGTATGCAGTGAATATGTTGGACAACCTGTAAAAAAAATATTATTGGTAAGTTCCAATTAAGTATCTCAATCTTTTGTTACTTTGCTTGTAATCTAATTCATAGTTTAATCACTGCTATCTGGACTGAGATTTTTATAGGCATTTAACAGAATGCTGTTGTGAGTTTAGTGTGAAAATTATCTTGAAAAATTTGATTCTACATAGAATCGTAATTGTAAACAAATTTTGTATATTAATACTGACAAACACACACCTGCACACACGCATATATGTATATAAATACTTTACAGTATGCATTAACTTATTCTGCCTATGCCCCCCTCCTTCCTATATACACTGATACTGTTACCTAGTTAGTATACTGCGGAGTAAAAATGAAATGATTCAAACATCTAATAGTAATTGTGAATCATCCTTCCTCCCCATAAAGTGGAGTACCAAGAATAAATAGATTTTTCCTTTCTGGTAGTAAACATATCAAGTGGCTCTAGTTAGAAGACCATGCTCTTTGGATTTTATGGCCAATATAATCACTCTCTATTGATTAAGTACTGTAATGTTGTTGGAGTATCTGAAAAGGCATTCAGTCAGTACCGCAGAACTGTACACATTTTGCATTGCATTTGTCTTAAAGAAATTCTACAGCACTCTGCAATATGCTGAAATCCTTGGAGTTTATAATTGTAGTAAACCCTTTCTGCTGTCAAGGAACCTCTATACAGCAATTTCAGTGATTGCTGCAGAGAAAGCTGTTGTGTGTTACTGAATGCTGCAATGGTAGTAAATAATTTAAAGTAATTAAACTAGAAAGTGTTTTATTTACAAAATATTAGTGTAGAAAATATTATTTTGTTATAGAGTAAAATTTCAGTAGTAAAGCCTCACTTCAGCAATTAGTATCTTTTTCTTAGGAAGAAAGAAAAGATGGAGTTATTATTTTGTTTGTCATAAATTAGGAAGGTGTGTTAACTATTAAAAATTAAGAGTTTCTATCATCCTCTGAAGTTCTTCCCATCCAGAAATTATCCACTAGAGCTGAATAACTTAAACATTTTAAAATAAAATTCCTACAGCTAAAACCTGTTGGAACAAAGCGTTTATAAAAATAATATTAGCAAATATAAGTCAGCACACATTGCATGCCATCTGCACCATCCTGAGCAGGAAAGGCTTCCCTGTGGACAAATAATTGCCCTGCTAACAAATAAGCAGGGAGTAGAGCTCTCGCTGGCTTTGAAAGAAAATTATTTTTAAAACAAGCACAGAACTGCTGGAGTCTATGAGCAGAACATCTTCCTATAGTAAGCTTCTTGGACCTAGTCAGTAATTTCTTTGTTTCCTTTACTTTCTTGGCTTTATTTCCCCCTAGACACCACTTCATTCACATACCCATTGGAAAAATATGGGATAATTGAGGAAAGAGGATTTTTTTTTTTCTTCTTTTCCTCCTTCTTCAACTATCCTGTAGATTTTTCTTTTTATGGGGGAGAACAATTTATCAAGACAGACAAAGATTATCTTCAGTTCTATTAATATCTGCATAAATCTGTGCAAGCTCTAAGGATGTCACTTCTGTTAGTGATGAAAAGAAAGCAAAATTGGTCTTGGGGACACACATTAAGTGAGGACGACAAAGAAAGGCAAAATAAATAGCATAGTATCTGTAGTTGAAAAGATGATTTAGGTGGGCTGTGTGGTGTGAGAAGGGTGAGCATTGACAAAACCAGCAGGTTTTTGCAGAGCCCCAGGTAGTGTGCAGAACAACTCAGGGTTTGCTTAGCCTGGAGGTGAAAGGCAGATTCCGTTCCCTTTTCTGCCAAAGAGTATTCAAGTTTTCAGCAGCAACCTCATAGGAGAATCTGAATATAGACTATTCCTTGAGAATACGCAGAGCGATTCACATCAAGTTGCTTTCAGCGTCTACTGTTTGCACTGTTCTATGTTGTACAAAATACTTAAATATTTAATAAAGCAGAGACTGGGACCACATCTACTAGCTACTAAGTAAAGCAAGTCCCAGGGCCACCATTTTTACTTTCATGTTGTAAACTGTGATTTATAGTCATTTGAACTGCTTTCGCTTTTGTTAAATCAGAAATATTTCATTTAATCTGGATTTTTTTTTTTGTTTATTTTGGTGGGTGGAAAAATCATTCTGATTTGGTTCAAATTTGCCCTAGTTTTTTATAACAACAGAATAACCCTTTATTACTTGAAAAGTAATTTCTGAGTTAGAGCCTTTTTTTTTCCACTATCCAGCCTGACAGTTTAATCCTCATTTTCAGAATTTCTGATTTCAGGTTACTGCCACTAACAATTAGTACTCCTGCTCACAATAGGAATAAATATAAAATGCTACTCCTGATCATTGCATTAATGAAGCTTGACATGTGACCACATAAATCTTTGAATCCCTTTGCACCTTGCAAATGATCTTTATTGTTAAATACATACATCTTTAATTTTACATATTACTTCTTCAATTCAAAATAGTTAATATTTTTCAGTTTGAGTAATCACCCAATCTAAAAGATTTCTACAGTCTTTACAAATCTTTGAAGTCAGTATACATACATATAAATTTGCAAATATTATTATAAGCATTTCATTTCAAGTGTCATCTAAATAATTTTCAGTTATCTTTATTTACTTCATATGTCTAACGACTAGTTATAAGTTTGCCTAACATATAAAAGTGTAGAATATCTATAGTAGGTCTTAGGAAACCATTGGAAAAAATAGACACTTTTCACTAAATAAAACATTTTGCCAGTACCTGAAAATTATTTACATGGGTTCAGTCCTTTGCCTCTTTCTTTGATTCCATTTTCTCAAGATATATTGTCTCCTGAATACATTTTGGGATCCAGCATTGTAAAATAGACTAGTGCTCCTAAACAATATTTAAAATGACATTTTTATTAAGTTGGCATGAAGCATGTTGCTGAATTGCTTTTAATATGATAATGTTTTGCAGTTTACTATGCCATAAGTGCTGCTTGGCAGTTGAGTTTACATTAATATTTCATCCAGAAAAGGCCATGAGTTTGTAATTATAAATAGACCTGTTCAACAGAAAGAGATGGATGATTCTACAGCTACTAATTTTCCAAGGAAATGATATCTAGTTGAAGACCGAAGGCAAAGTCTTCCAACTGCAGAGGGATATCTGCAGATCACTTTAAACAGTATTACAGAGGTCTAGCTACTTTTCATAGTAGACTACTTGGGGTTGGGTATGATGCTCAAATTTTGGTGTCTTGGTTTCTTCAGCTGTGTATTTGCAAAAATACTGGCTCATGAAGGAGGTAATGCCAGGCCTGCCTTCCTCCCTCCTCAACCCTTATTTCATTCACCAGCCAGCTCACCCAGTAGCTCACTCTATTTAATGTGACTCTCCATATGGACTTCTATGTTCAAGAATAGGGGAGTCCAGATGAAAAGTGATGTGAATATGAGCTTAAATTTTAACTTTCAGAATTTTCCTGTGCTATGAATGACATAAATACATCATACATATCATCATCATGCAAAAATGCCTGACCTGTCAACATCTCAGGCAGCTCTGGAATTGGAATTATTGTGGCGGAGCTCCTGAACTAAGTGGCCATGCCTTTGTAGACCCCAAAATGCATCTATACGGTATCGCAGTCCTGCACATTGATCTGGAAACATGGACAGGTTTAGGCCAAGCTAACTCATGCATCTTCGTGATGGGTTCTATGATGTAGACATGCCAACAGATAAAAGAGAAAAGGGAACAGAAGCAATAGCAAATTGTAAATACTTTAACTTTGCTCCTGCTCACATAAACAAAATATACAGGAAAAATTTTCCTGATTGTTGTTATTTTTCTTAAAGTGAAGAAAAATTAATTTTAATTTCTTGAATAACTATGGATGCTTAAATGCTATATAAGGACAAAAGCGATAAGAAACCTGAGTGTTCAGTTAGAAATCCTACTGCTACCGCTAGAGTAGATATTCCACCACACATGACATGCACAGTATAGTAAATAACTATTGTCTAAATTCTCTGAAATCCCAGTAATGCATTAAGAAAAGCAACTCTTACACTTAAACATCCCGTCTTTCTTTGGTGCATTTTTTAAATATTCTTAATATTATTTAATTGTGTCCAGTTCTGCTCAGCAGTCAGCACTGCTCCTCTTCACCTGGAAATAATAAACCCCACAGCTCCAAAAAAGGTATTTACATACATGACTGGTTCTATTGTAATCTGTTACTTTGTTTTAATATTTTTAGTTTTGTTTTACCCCGCTAGTATGTTGAAGCACCTTTAGTGCCAGATCTTCCAAACACACACTCAAGAGACTTTACTTAAGTGAATTCAGCCCACTGTAGTCAGTGCTGCACATCAGCAAGATTACCCCAATGCCTTTGGCGCATTCCTAAGACTGTCCCTAAAGTACCTGGTAAAAGAGGTTTATGTACATAAGATATACTGACAGAGTGAAGCAGCATGAACGTGCCACTGTGATTATTGATTGGGGAAAATGATTTATCCAGGCCAATTTTATCTGACAGCTGTGATATTAATTGCTATGGATACATACCATAAGAGATAGGGAAGCTGTACTGTAATGTTATCTGTTACTACGTTATATTTCCCATAAACTACTCTACTGTGGCTTCCAGCTCTGTTAAAGCCTAAAATTTTGCCCTTGGTTGTACCTTTGCAATTCCCTAGAAGTTAATAGAGCTGTCTTGCATTAGCAGACGAGTTTCTCTATGTCCATATGTGACCACAGAGAAATGAATAGCTGCGGCATGAATGTGTTTACATGTTTTCACATACGCCTTTTGGAATATTAAAAAAAATATTAAAAATAGAAAGATTTTTAATATGGAGAAAGAAACTAGGAGAGAACTTGGAAAGGAAAGGGAGGGTATATGCCATATGTAGATATAGCTATATAAATAAGGAATAAAGAGTTAAGAGTTGAATTCTCTCCTGAAAGAACTAAACAGGGTAGAGAGGTTAGAGGCAAATCTTTCTTCCATCTAAGTTAATGGCAAGGCATCCATTAACTTTAACAGGAGCTAGATTAGCCTCAAAAGTACTTAACTGTAGCGGGGTAAAAGAATGAAATTATTATTATTATGGAGGGAAATACAGTGTAGAAGGATATTAACAGTGTAAATACATTGGTATGAAAAGAAGGGGGAAAAGAATCTGAAGTATTTTCAATTATCATTCCTGGTTTTGAAATGGAAGAGAGGAGAAGTGAAGAAAAGAAAGGAGAAGAGCAGGGAGGCTGAGGTTTATGCTGGATGGTTTATCAAGGATGATACTTGACAGGAGTAAGATTCAACAGTCTCAGGCTGACGTCTAGTAGAAAATTTCTTTACAAATATCTCTATAGTAGATTTACATTAAAGGCCAAGGAAAATTAGTGGACCTGCCCCAAGAACTAAAATATAAAACTTAATTTAAAATATACAAATAATAATAATAAAAAAACAAAACACATACACACACAAAACCAAGGACACAAGAATATACAAATTTGCAGCTTGGATTTGCTTGCAAATTACTATGTGGTTTTTGGCAAATAACACAACCTTTACCTGTCTTGGATCCCTAACGATATTTATCCATTTCATACATTAAATATTAATGTTGTTCAGTGGTCTGAAAAGCATAGAGTGCTAGAAAGAATACTTGTTTATTGTTTGATTATATTCCCGAACCTAGAAGAAAGTTGGACTCTTCAGTATCAATATTTTTCCTACAGCCAAAGAGAGCATGCTGCTATAATGTGAAGTGGAAATAAACTGCATTGTTTTATTCAATTAACTGTTCCCTTTTAGCAGTGTTTTTAATTCACGTGAGTTAATACTGATACAATATATAAACACAGAAAATTATCTTGCTATTTTCTATCCCAAATAAAAAATTTTGTCCCTTGAGCGAACATCTCAGTAAATGTTTCAGTATCTATATCTATTCAGTTATCTTACATCTGTTTGTATACTTTTACTTGTTAATATTTCTTGAATGTTTTTCCCCTACATCCCCTTTCCATTGCGATCCTATTTATGCCAAATGTTTGATTTCAAAGGCAAAGAGACTTTGTATCTTGTCCCTTTCTTTTGCCTTCTGAATTAATTACTCAGTGTACGTATAGGCAGATTTTCTTTATCCATAATGAATGTACGCTTGATTTAATCTTCTTAGAGTGTCTGTGCTTTCATAAAGATGCCTTTTTGTAAATGAAGGTTTTTTTCTTAAAGATTTTACTTTTAATTTGCTCAAAAATGTATTGTGAAAGCAGTCTGTCACAAAAGCTGTAGGAAGGTTTCTTTTTTCCTGTTTCTAAATGTTCTTCTCTAAGAAATATTTGCATTAATACAACTAGAAAAATGGTGTCTTAATTTTGACAGACTGGCTGCATGAAGAAAACAAAAACCAGTTATCTTAAAAACAGCTAATAACCAAAACAAACCTGCAGTATAGGTCAGGAGTTCTCAGATGATTCATTTTTATTTCATTAAACAGTAGGAAACTGTCAAGGCAAATTCAAAGAGATTCTGAAAATGGAAGGTCTGACTCCACTTTGATTTACGTTTTACAAAGCAGAGGCTTGAAATTTGGCAGGAGGAGGGAAATCTTTGTGTCAGAAATACGTGTTTTGCCATTTCTATGAAAATCCATCCGTACTTGGTGAAATACTAAGCCTTTGAAAAGTTTCTGCACGTGCTCAGAAGAGATTTGCTAGATGTGAAAAGGAAATACAGGGCTCAGAAGCTTCCCTCTTCACTGGCGTGGGCAACTTCTGCTGCCTTACTCTGCCCAGCTCCTGTTGCCGTTGAGCGGTTGGCCGTACCTCGCCTCAGAGCTGTCGCTCCCGACTGCAACATGCTGCGGAACTGGTCATGCTTTCCTAAGAGCCGCCCAAGAAGTAAGAGACAACGTGGGGTTGGTGATTCTCTTCTCAGACCCGCGAATCCACGGTGCTGAGAGACTGATGCACCAAGAGTACGTGCTTGCAAGGTAGGGGCAGGGAGGGAAGACGGTTCTTCGTGTGACTCGGAGCACACGTATTTCAGTAGGCTGTGGTGACAGAGGGGCTAAAGTCTTTTTAGCCAGGAAAATTAAAGATGATCTTGAAGCTTTCTTAGAGCTTTCTAGTGATTTTTCTGTGCTGAAGTCAGTGTGACCAAAAGTGACATGCTCTTCAACGGATAATAATACATTTTTTAAAATAATATCCATAGCTGAAGAAAATTTAAAAGTGTCAGGTTTCTAGGAAAAGTAGTAAAACACATCCTCCTTCAAAATACAAGGTACTCTTCCTGAAAGAACTTTACAAAACATTTTATGTTGCTTTCTTTCCAATGTCTTTTTGTTATTCTGGTGTCCGAAAGGCAAAAATGTGGTCAGTGCATTAGGCCAGGACTTTGTAAGACTGAGTTCAGGCCCCTACCGTGCCATTGGTTTTCTGTGGGAACCTGGACCAAACTGGTGTTATCTCTTCTGTACTTTGGCTTGCCATCCATGAAATGGAGTTAATTCTTTGCTACCTTGAGGACTACTATGAGATTAAATATATTAAATATATTTATATTCTCACATAAAAGGCACCAGACAGGTCTTTGGATAAAAAACAGAAATAATCAACTCTTTCATGATCATGTGAAAGACGTTCTGTAATAAAACTGACATAATTTTTACAATCAACTTGTTTAAGTGCATATTCTAGTTCTACTATTAAAAGAACATTAAATATATCATGGCAAGGAACAATAATTATACTACTGGGCTAAGATTGCTACTCAGACTTTTCAGGAAGTTTCTGCAGACATGGAAGGAAAGAACAAAGTTGCTGGTAAATTATCACTGATGATGGTAGAAACATACCAAGTGTTTTAGGGAAGTAGATACAGTTCCCCCCACTACAACAGCACAGGAAAGGGCTAGCCACAGAGAAATAAATTATGTTTCCTTCATTAAAAAATAATAATATTTTTTAAAAAAACTTGTTTAATTATCCACAAACTAAAAAATTAAATTTCAAAATATAAATTTACTTACATTTGTACTCTATCACCAGCTTTCTGTGAAAATAAATCCTTGAATACTTGCATCAAAAGTGTGTGATGTGCCACAGACCTCCCCTCTGATTTCTTTTCCAGCCAATTTGAAAGAAAAAAGCAAGAGCAATAGTTCTTTTTTCCAAACATAGCCTATACTTTATACTCCTTATACTACTTCTAAAATGTGGCCAGCTACTAGTACTGTCCTAGTCATAATCCATTTGTGTTATCCAGGCGCTCCTTAATCATCTAAAACATGTTTAATAAATTTATCTAAATTCAAATTTAATCAGCAGGTGACTTTATTAACTAACCAGTAGCTGACTAACAAACACTTAAGAAAGCTGGCCAGACTGTTTGCTGTGACAGATTAAAATATACAGTGTCCTTTTATGTCAGGTTTGTGTCTCTGTTTCTCTGTCATTAAAAGAACAAAACATAACAAACCCTGCATCCACTTTTGGTGATCGTTCCTTATACGTAACAGAGCAGAAATATATAGTTTTCTAATAGTTGTCTGATACTAGGTGTTACTAGTGTGTATTTTAAGTTTGCTCAGCTCTGCTATTACACCTGTCAAGTAAAGGGAGTTTGTTGAGCACTGTTTCGGGTTGCCATGCGAAATATCAGAGCCTGGGGATAGGGAGACAGTAGCTTGATGGAAGGACCTCGCATGGGTGGTTCATGGTCCTAATTATGAGATCTTATAAAAACATACCCATACACTGTGAGTTTGTGAGAGTTCCTAGTTTGCATTCCAGAGTTTGACTTTAAGCCTTTTACTTGCCATGCTCCCATATCCTTTTTTAATATGATGCAAAAATTCTTAGAAACAAAACGAGACTTTCCATCTTTTTTTTCTTCTTTTAAACCAACAACCTGTCCTGTGCTTCTGTCTCCTTGTATCAAAGGACAGGGTAATATGTTATTTCAGTTTCCTATACAGAAACCAACCTTCCTGATATCTGTCCTCATCAAAGTTACTCTCCTAGTGACTCGGGAGTACACGTGCCACTGACTTCTCCTGAACTGCAATGGGCCTACTCATGTGTAACGGGTTCCCTCAGCTACTTGGGTTTCAGTCAAATCTAGTAGCTAAAATTGAAATACTTTTTACTGTGCTGCTTGCCCTCATGTGTACAAAGAACTGCCTGCCAGCATCTGAAATACTGCATTTATTCTGCTTCCAATCTAAATTCATGCTGTCGACAGCTGATGGATATTTTTTGTGTGTAGAGTTTAATTGAATAAACTGTGGGCTTGATTTTCAGAATGCTTATGAATTTTAGTTAACTGTTAAAACCAGAGGAAAACAGATTATGCATTCCTGTGACTGCTAATATTGCTACTAAAAATAAGCTTACCACTAATTTCTTTATGGGCTCCTGCGCTGTTTAAAATAGGCTTTCTCATTATGCTTAAGGCAGGATAGGGGAATATAGTACACTCTACTATTTTTTTCATGCTATTATAACTATGTATCCTGAAAAAACAGGTATCCTTGCACCATCAAAGACTAGAAATCAGTAATAATAAAAAAAAAAACAACACACAAAGTCAAATAATAATTCTAAGGGACAGGTTATTTCCGTTACCTGATACATCAGTTTTCATTTCAGTTCTTTTCCTGCCTTTTCCCCAATATCGGACACTTTTAAGATTCAGCTGGACAGGGTGCTGGGCCATCTTGTCTAGACCGTGCTTTTGCCAAGAGAGGTTGGACCGGGTGATCCTTGAGGTCCCTTCCAACCTGGTATTCTGTGATTCTACAATTCTGAGACATTTCTGCTTAGGTCTTGTTATTGGATCAAGTCTCTCTACATTGTCATGTTATTGTATATAGAGGGAATATAGAAGGAAATATAGGGCAAGTGTTTATTCCTTGGGTTTTGGACAACCTTGGGGTGGGGCAGGTGGGGTGTAGATTTTACTTGCTGGCTGAAACGCTCCTCTTGGAGCTGCCGGTTACCAGTGGGCACAGGCTTGGCCAGAGGCACTTTAGTTCTGCCCTCTCGTATTCTACTCATCAGCCAAGAAAAAGTCAGAGATAACATTAATCCCTAAAGGCAGTTTATACCCACTGCATATATGTTACAATAGGGTGTGTGGGGGTGTGTGTTTGTGCAGAGTTCTGGGTTTGTACCTCACGCGTGTACGCGTGCGTCTAAAACTGTAAACTGGCAATCAGCTGCACTGATGTTAAACTCAAAAAATGTGTTTAGAAGTCTGTAATGTGTCACTTGATAGTGATTTTTATACAGGATGATGTGTGTATGCTAATTCTATTGATGTGTGATGGATTTATTAAACTAAAATGGTTCCATACACTAGTGAAAGTATTTTGCTGTCTTGTCAAATAGAGGAAATTTTGTTTGAAATGAGAGATCCTGCCTCTTAGTATTTCACATCTACCCAAACAATATAAGTCCATTATTGCTTGTGCATCCAACAAACTCTCATGGAAAAAATGATACAAGTAAATCCCAAGCACACAAATATTATTTTGTATTTGGATCAGTGTTCTGTGGAAGAGACACAGCTGACTTCCCGATGAGATCAGCTGTGCTGAATGACTGCAAATCATCATTAAGTGATGAGAAGTGCCTGAGCAAAGTCAACTGAGGTTCCTTTACATTTATCTATATGTGTTTTAGGAGAAGAAACCCCATGTTTTGCATACCAGAACTATTTTGCTGCCTCCAGCTAGTAGCAGAGGAAGCAGAAGCTGGTCCTGATTTCCTGTGAGTGAAGCAAATTTTAGCTTGAGAAGCCTCATAAAGCTGTGTTTTCTACATTCAGAAATGGGTACTTTTTAATCTCAATAAGTCTATTATGTAAGTGCTTTCTTTTGCTAATAGCTGGGCTTAAACTTGATGTTAGGGAATTCTAAGTTGAATTATTCTCTTTATGTTTAACTGTAATATGAAAGTTGGAGCAGGATAGAGGTAGGAAAGGCAATATCTTTAAGATGTTAGTCTAAGGTGTAAGATTAGTTTTTATTGCTATCTTTAGCTGAATTTTAATGTCTCATGGGGAACCTAGAAATTCTGGGCTACTTGTTTTTCCTGTGCGGATATGGAAAACCCTGCCAAAATTAGCAAACGTGAAAATGGGGGGAAGGGGGGCAATGCTGTATATTTGAGTTCTAGAATTGTATTTCTTAATGAAATGCTATAGAATGCTATTGACTTATTTCCTTGTCAGGTTTCAAAAAAATATGAAGTGATTTTACACTATCAAAAGGTGAACTCTTGTTGCAGAACATTAAATGTGAAAATTATATGCAAATGAATGAAAATTCTCTTTCTGATTGAACATATCACTGGCTTTTACTTTAGCCTTTTCTACTTTTGTGATTACTGATGTCAGTTGTTCAGACATGTATTTGGAAAAGTAGTTGGAGCAGTTTTATGTGGTTTATGTTTATGTAAATTACAGAACAGCCAGGAGATCATGCAGTCCTAGAATTGTGAGCCAGGCTTTGCTAGGGTAGAAGCTATGTGTAATTTCTGAGTGATACTTTTTGATCAGACACTCTTAATTATTTTGTGATCAAGCTTTTTTATGACATGAAACAATCTAGCAGGTTTTAGTAATGTGTACCGAGTATGTTCTTTATTGCAGTAAAAATAGAGAGAGAAAATAATACTAATTGCTTTGTCATTCCGTTCCAGAAATAGCCAAGTTGAGTAACTTAATGGTACTATACAACAATACACTTGTGTTCTTTCACAACCCTACCGTTTTCATTTTTTGTCACTATATCTTAGGCTAAATAGGAAATTCCTCAGAGGGAGTGGACCATAATGGACTACAGTTTCATATAATAGGACCTGAAATGCATTTGTGATCTTCCAGTATTTTCGTAGTATAAACATCAATGACAAATAATTAGAAGTCCTGAGATTTTAAGATATGGGTATAATATCCTATAGAGAGAATGATTCTTTTTTATGATGTGGATTCACTTCTGAAGATTCCTTTAAAAACCTAGTTTATTCAGTGACGCTTAGAACAAATGTTTTACTTCATTGCTAAAATATAGTTGGCTCTCATAATGAGTGTATGTATATTTTTCTTTTAGAATTTCACCATTTTAAGGCCTTACATCTGGGCTGGGGTTTTCAATAAATATTTTTGCCCCAAATTTCTAATAAATAAGTTGCTCATTGAATGAAGCAAATAAATTAAAGAAGCTTTTAACCTGTAGTTTTCGTTTCTCCTCTGTATAGATCATGTATTGAATATCCACGGTTTTCTGATGACAGCTCTTCATTTATTCTTCTCTCTACAAAGCTGGTTGTGTTACTAATTATGTTGAAAAAAATAGTAATAAAGGAGAGAAAAAAGTAGAATATTTAACTACCTTTGACTTGGTCTCTGACTTGATGAAATTTCTCTGACTGCATCTACCAGTAACAGAGCCTTATTGCTTTGTCTTTAGTTTTCTGACAGTATTGCTGCAGGATATTGGAGCAAAAGTGAAGAAAATTAATGGAAATTGGCAGGGGGTGTATGGGGAAAATGATCCCAAATTCTAGTATGAAGGCCATTTTTCCCGTCACTTTCATGGCGTATTTCAAACTTCATGGTTTTAAAAGTAAAACAAATTTTGAAAGGAGATAAGTTTTGCCAAACATTGTAAAGGGCATATCACTTCAGATTTGAAATTCAGGTGTCAGCTGATGCCTAGTGTAACACTGATATGTGATTATATCAAAGGACATCTCATGTTAAGTTCAAAATCTGTAAGTAACAAATTTTATGTGTAGAACTTGATATTAAAATATTGGGAGATTTTTGGTTGTAAGCGGTATTAGATTACTCTGGTAATTCAGTTCTGTAGCTGTGTGATACGTTTAAAAAAAGAAAGGGGGGGGGTGGTGGTGGCAAATACAGTCCATTAAGATTATACGAAGTATTTCCAAAAGAAGTAGTGAAGAATGAGAGCCACTGAAGGCATTAATCTTATTTAGAATAGGAGGTACAATCTGGTCATCCTTGTTCAAGAAAAATGAATTTAAATGAGAACAGATGGAAAGAAGTGCAATTACAATGATTAAGCCAACAGTGAATCTATCATATGAGAAGAAATTGAAGTGTGTTATATAGTAGGACCTACTTGTTTAGCCTAGTAAAATGAAGACACAAGCAGACAATCCATCTTTATAAATAAAACCAAGGGTTAAACACAAGGAAGGAAGATATTGCTGACGCTCGGATAAGTGCTTAAAAACTGGCATGAATGAACGCAAAATGGAAGCGTCAGAAGTCCTTCAGCAGCATTTTTTGGATGCTGGAAGAGGACCCTGGTAGCCTGGAAAAAATTGCTAGAGGTGTTCTCGGTTCTTCCTCTTACCTCCAGGCAGGAGCCCAGGTCAGGGCTCCACTTAGCCTGGTACAGCCTATGTAAGCCAGAGGAATGTGTCACATTGAAGAGACTATCACAAATTTTAATAATGATAGTTGAGTTAATAAATGTTCTCTCTATCATGTTCTCTCAGGTCATGGGGGGAGTTGCTGGGAGGTTTTTTAGGGTTTTTTTTTTAATGTTTTGTGAAACATTGCTGATGTAGAAAAGTATTAAGTATTTGAGGAAGTCCTAGTAAGCAAATGTTAAGGCAAACAAAAATTAGGTGAAGTATAGAAACAGACTATGCATATGCTTCATATGTGACAGTGAAAATAAACTGTTGAGGCTGTTATTATTTTTTAATGCATATTTGATACAAAAGTCTCCAGGAGACTGAAAACTGTGAATTTAGTTACTGTTCTTGAAATGAGAGCATTCATGAAAGGTTGAAAACTAAAGTCCTGTTAAGTGTAATATTTTCAGTATGCTAGCAGAGAATACTAATTCACGGTTGCCAAAAGGATACACTTAGAGAATTATAACTTAAAGGGCACGAGTAAGCAAGGATTTCTGAAAGGTGAATCACGTTAAGCAAATAAGATTACTTCTTTACAAGTGAATAGAATAAGAGAATATGCAAGATTTAGTATTTCTCCATTTGAATAAAGCTTTTCCTTTTTACCAAAGTTTTATGCAACAGATTTTTGTATAACCTGTCAGAATACGGAGTGGATGCTTAAGATTGTTAATACTGATAAGTAACCAGAATAGCAGGGCATGGAAAGTGCATTTTGGGGGATTGTTGAAGAGTAGAATCCTTTTGCTTTCTTTGTTGGGATCATTCTCTTTAATATTTTAATTATTGATCTGGTTTAAAACATGTAAGGCAATAAATATTTCAGGTGGTACCACAGAGATTGTTTAAATGGCAGATGGTTGTAGGTGCTTAACAGGATAATTTTTGATCAATTATCAGGGGGGATAATCTGTTCAATTTTTGAACAGACCAGGGGGTGTAAAATTAAATGCAATAGATCTAAGTGTTAAGTGAGGCTCCTGGGTTGGAGTATTACACAAGTTAAGTGTTGTTGAAATAGATATTGAATTAGGTAATAGTCAGGAAGAAATGGTCAATGCATGCTTATTGACAGATTCCACATTAAATGCTTGCTTCATTGTGTAGCAGCAATAAAGGCTAATGTGTCCAAATGGACTTTTAATATGAAATTGAACTTATTTTATAAACCAGTTCATACAGAAAAACCACAAGGCCAAATTTCCTGATTTTGGTCATACAATTTGTAAACATAGAAAAATCAGGGAATAAAATAGAACAAAGAAGCGCATTCAGTGAAGTTGATAAATCTGGGAATATATGGTCTAGAGAGGCGGAAATAAGGTAACATGCAGAGAGGTTCAGAGCCCCTGTTTGGAGTGTAGACCTCAGAGGAAAAGCTGTAAATCCTGCTTTGAGGACAGACAGTCTTTGAGAGAGGACTGGAGGTTTTTTTCCTACTTTTTGTTCAATCATATTATGTTATTTGATATTTCAAAAGTTGACACCTTCCAGAAGTCCTCAAAAGTGAATCTCAAGGAACAGACATTGCTGCTGTGTTCTAATGCCCATAACATATTTGTGGTTAATTTAACATATGAGTTACCTCACTAAGATTGGTGCAAAACCTTGTATATCTAAAGTTAGTAGCATGCACATGTGTTTGCGGAATCAGGCTTCACTGATCAGCTTTATATTTAGATGTAACTAATAACCCCTTCTGTGAGTTAGGTGGAATTTTCCCTGCCTCCTGTGAAATCTGATGTGTCTATTAGGAAAGGAGGAGTGACTGTTCTGTGACCGCTCTTTTTTGCACTGTTAAAAAATGTCAGCTGTTTTTAAAATAGGCTTCTTTCTCATCAAACTGCTCCATTTGCTGGCCTTTATACCCCATGAGATGGATGAATCTGGCAGGTTCAGGCACTTGACAAACAGGATGGCTTTGACTGAGGTGCTGGTCCAGCCTCCCATGCAGGTGGGGTGGTGGCCGGTGGCCCTGCAGTCGGTGGGACGTGTGGAGATCAAACGTGGCCAAAGCTGACCTGTGATTTATTGCTGTGAACGGCAAAGGCGGCTTATGCTACCCTTTCAAACTCAAAAGAGGTGGTTTTCTCTTTGTATCTACCCAAAAAGCTGGCAGTGACCCTTTCAAAAGGGTTATACTTTTGGACCCAACAGACAAAGCATCATCATCCCAGTCAAACTATGCTAACAATTACTTAGAAATTATAAATATGAATAATAAGACATTTGCTGCAGCTATAGGCACCATTATTTCAATTAATGTATGTATTTCCTTTTAAACCTTGTTTGCAAACCTGTATCCCTTGTGTATTAGATATTATTCAGTTCTATTCAGAAGGAACGTATGATGAGATAAGATCTTGAGGGTAGGATTGTCAAAATAATGAGTGTTTGCATATGTAGCTGAAGATGAAAGAGGATGTGGCTGCACTCTATCTGAAAATCAGATCCTTAATAATAATTTCTTTATCTACATGAGATACGAAAGCGTTTTGAGCTGAGCTGTTGGCAGTATCAATGGGAATTCTTTGTAGGTCTTTTCTGTCTTATTTAGGCTTTATTTAAGATTGTCCATAATCAAGCAATATGCGTGTCTTACTATTCTGTATGTATTATTTGTTTTTCACTATTTTCTCAGGGATTAGTGATCATTGCAAAATAACAACAAAACGATGACATGAACAAAACGTGCTGCCTTACTCATCTATGCGGCTTAAACACGCTGTTAATTTTTTTTTTTTTTTTGCAGTTGGTGCTGCATGCATTATTGAATGTATTTCTCCTACTTAGACAATGTTAATTTCCACAACACTTTCAGAATGAATTATTAGGAAAAAAATATTTTTTTAAAGATAGCTAGTATATTCAGTGGCTAGGGTAAATATTGCAAGCATGTAAACTTCCCATTCAGCCTTAATTTTTCAACCATATTTTACTTTCCACTGGCTGAAAAACAAGCAAACCACAGCATGGCATGGCTTTATTGTACCACTGTTCAGCAATTTTTATATACTGTTTCCTTTTATAATTTGAGACATGATAATGATTTTTGCTATAAATTTTTTTGTAAGTATTCTTACTGATGGATGATGCATTTATTTAAGCATCAGTGGACAAATAAAGTTATCCACGGGTGACTAACAACCTTGAATAAATACCATTTCACTCAACAGCTATCCATAGTACCTTAGCAATGCAATTACATGCCAGGACCTATTATCCCAATTAATGGACTGTTTTATATTCACTGTGCATTATACTTGAAACTCTTCAGAGGCCTGGCCTTCACTTAGCCAGAGGCAAAAAAAGAAATGTATAACAAATCACCAGGAAAAGGCTTTCATTTACTTTCCAAGATATGTAGCGTGTAATTATACTTTAAGCATAACTAGGATGGTCTCAGAAATGCCCTTTGATTTAAATTACAGTAAAACTACATATTAAAACCGTGATTAAATATAGCTATCTTGTTTTCCAAGATTATTGTTGGTAACTGCAAAAGTAGATATTTTGCTATCATCTCCCTACATCATCTTTTTTGTAATTATTTTGCCAAAGGTTAAGTTTGAGGGTTATTTATGAGATTCATATAGCTTCCCTGTTTCTAAGCATATGAAATAAGAACAGCAATTCATGGGGACGTTGTATTTGCTGGATGGGTGAACAAATAAAATAGTCTACTAAGAAGTACGCAACCCAGCGTCGTGTTGCTACTTTGTAAAATGTCAGCCTTGGGCTGTGTTTTACGGGGCTGGAATTTGACCACCGGAGTTTCACTCCGCACCCTCTGGTGGCTTCCAAAGCTGCATTACCAAAGCCATAAAATAAAACACAGTTGTATTTCTTCTTCTTATTGTAAGGAGCATTGATTGCTTCTCATTGTATATTATAGCAAAGGGGCAGTCTATTACGTAAATTTATTGCATTTTCTTCATGATAATTACTGGAAGTTATTGAACAAGGCAGGGAGTTATGACCAGTAAGTTCCTGCTACAGCTGAGGAAGCAAATCCACAAATATTTAGTGGATCTAAACAGCTGTAAACAACACATCCTGTTTACAGTGTAGTAGGAATTTACAGCTTACAGTGCATCTGAGGATTTTTTAGGAATCATGCTCCAGCTACTACAAATTCAAGCTTGAAATATGAACTGCAGTAAAAAGTCATCTTACGTTGTATCATGTAGGTACCTTTTGTCAAGCAATTTGACAGCAGTTAAAATGACCACTAGATTCACCATTTCCCTTATTCAAAAATGACATTACTATTTCATGAGCAGCTGGTTAGGGAGCCTCATGAAATCTGCATGCATACATTAATGCCTGATTGCTCTCTTTACATTCTGAAAAGGAATCTATCAATGGAAAAAATCAATAATGTAAGTGTCCCACTAGGTCTGCGGATTCCAGTAAAATACAATCACTGAGTCATCTTTCTGTAATCTCTTTTCACAAATAAGTTGTTCATATATTCGGTGTACACTGGCCACTGAGCTCTGCCAGCTGTGGGCCACGCAGATTTGCCATGCTAGGCTTGGCACAGCTGGACCTCCTGTGGGGCCGCTCCAGAAAGCCCTTGGCTTGCTGGGCATGCAGAAGGCAGCTCTGCTTTGCCCTGCTGAAGTCTTATTCCTCCTGACAGCCCTGGCTCCGCTATGCACGTGCAACTATATCACCTCTACCCAGGTGCCACCCTTCCTCCTCTACAGTCCAGTTCACGCAGTAGCCGGAGGATCTCCAAGAAAGAGGAGAGCTGCTGCAGCCAGAACAATCACCGAGTACTCTTCCCAAATTTCCTGGGTGGGCATGGCTGCCTCAGCCCCTTGCCCCCCGTACCAGTAAATGCAAGGTGTGTGAATTCCTGTTTCTCTAGTAGCTCCTTCATCCCCTGAAAGAGAAGGGGTCCTGATCTGCGAGATGGTTTCAGATCCTGATGTCTCCGCTCTCCTCTCCTTTCTGTCTCAGGTCCTGAGACATCAGTGAGTACAGTGCTTGGGATAGCCAAGATATTTAGATTTATTCCCAAATTCAAACAACCCTCAGATTCGTGCCTGGATGAGAGACCCCATGAATGGAATCACATCTCAAGCTAATGTGGTAATTGTATAATTCTTTCATAAACATAATGCAATTGTCCATAAATGTACGTAGATAAGGTATTTTTACTGACTCCAAATTCCAAAATTCCTAGTTTTTTACTTGTATAAGACATGAGAGGTTTTGTTAACATGCAGGTCCACTATGGGAAGTTTTAATGCATTTACAAAGTAGCCCACCTGTCCCACCAAAGAGATGCTACAGGCGTAATCCAAATACACATTTATTTAGAGATGGAGGATAAAAGCCAAAAAGAGTTAAAATAAAAACTAGGAAGTCTAGCACATTATCCGTAAATATATGAACAAACTTGTACAGTAGAAATAAAAAGCTAGCAAGTATATTAACTCTAATTAAATGTTGATGACTTTGATAAATGCTGCAGTCTCAATAAATATAAGTGATCTTCACATTACTCTTCATTTATTGACACCCTCGTACTATTTTGAAGAAGATCCATCTTCCACCAAAGACTTTTATTGCTATAATATTTCACAACTGACTAGCCAATTTCTTCCATTATCTTAATATTCACAGTTAAAATAAAGAACTAACATTATCCATAATGACTGTCTATGTCAGATATGAAGACAGTGAAGGGGGAAAAAAAACTGATAAGGAAAATTTCTGGCCATCGTTCACTGTTTCTTACTTCAGTTTCAAAAATAACACTGGAATGGGTTCAGAATTTTTTTTTTTTTCTTCTGACCTATTTTTCTGGTTTTCTTCTCAGCCTTTTTCCTTTTTGAAGGGCAGAAGCTGAAGATAGCCTTTGTTGAGTCTCCAAAGTACTTAAAAAAATTTTACTCCCTAGGTAGAAGCGTAGGCAATTTAAGCACTTTCGTTTCTAGGATTTCATTGGGAGAAAAACATTTTACAAAACTGAAAAATTATTTTTTTTCCCCCCACTTCATTGTGAAGCTGAAACAAAGATTTAAGAAGTAATCTATGGCAGTGCTGACAGAATTGGACTAGAACTCGGTTTTAGCCACCTGCTAGAGAAAAAAGGAAAAGGAGAGAATAATGTGGTAGGCCTTTTGCTTCTGCTGCTGCTTTTAAATAGTTCCCTTCTGCTAGGAGAAACGGAAGGAGTCGAGCCTTTAACGGCTGGTTCCAACATCGCTGTACAGACAAGTGCCCTTGATATGTACTCTGATGTATGGCTGGAAATATGCAGGATCATAAATGTCATCACTTCTTCCTGTCTTGCAGCGATTCATTGCTTTCCAAGTTTCTTAGTTAGGATTTTCCAGACAGCAAATATATTTTGGTTGTCTGTAAGTATTAATTACGGGGCACTACACATGGTAAGAAAATTTAGTATCACTAATATTGATAATTGTCCAGTAGAAAGAATATTTCAGTAATAACAGTAGAAAGATAAGATCTAGGAAAAAAATAATTATGGACCTATAAATAAATACTGATTTACTTTCTCCCTTCCACAGTATTACTGGTACTATTAATATAGAAAGAGTGCAAGTCTCCTGTCCAGAATTTTACTGGAAACTCATAGAGCAATGAACCTCCTTCTAGGTCACTACAATGTTGTGATGCTGATCAACATATAAATAAAAAAATGCATTTTATAACTATCACATATTATTAAATTACGTAGTGAATATATTAAATAATTCAGTGGGTGTTTCTCTGCTGTGCCTCAGAATAACAGGAAGGTTGGATATTTTTGCTTGAAATTGCATAAAAATACTCATAGTATGTGGATGAATACAGCTTTTCTATAACAAAATGAACTTTGGTGCCATTTCATTATCACAATAAGACATTTCTAAGAGTGTGGTATTGTAAGATAGTCCTTTTATTGGATCATCTGAGGCCAGTGGGGCATGTGTTATCTCATTTTAACACACACCTTGTGGGGTTTTTTGTTTAAGTAAATGATGGATGTTTCCAGTCCAACAGCTTTTTTGTATACAAAGCAAACTAAAGAAGGTGAATAATGTGACCATGGGAATATTTTAATTTAAAAAGAAATGTTTCTTAATTAAAGATAATCGTAGAAGCTTGGCAGGAATGCTCACCATATGAGCAAATCTCACCAGCCGCATTGTGCTTATATAGGGAAGGTACTGTATGTAATCCGCTGCTTTTACTTAACTCAGTGACTTTTTCTAGTGATGACTTGTGATGACTTCTAACTACCTTTTCCAAAAAATCTGATTTTTTTTTTTTTTTTAATGTTTACGCTTACACAATTTCAATAATATTTGGGTTTGGGATATGGCGGTACTTAAGTATGTTAAGTTTAAAGACACCAAATTAAAGAAACTGTCCTCTCCTGACAGGTCTGTAAATGTACAGTATACCTGTACGTATTTATGTAAAGAAAAGAAAAAAAGGCAGCAAGTGCTATTCTACTATGACGTTAGCATCGCCTCAGGGTTACTGCAAAGACAGGGGCTGCAGTGTGGAAGAGCTGGGTCTATTCCCGGGTCGCTGCGAGACACTGGGGTACGGCTTTACCCAGCTTCACTTGCTCTGATGTAATTCAGCTCTAGAAATGCTCGGAGAACTTCTTGTTTCTCCATTCACCTTCTACTTAACAGCCCCTTCTGTTGCAAATAACCCCTTCAGGTGTGGCATCTCGTTTCCCTTCTTGCAGCTGCACCATCCTTTTGTTTAACCATGACAGAGTCGTGGCTTATCCAGAAGACTCTTCTGCAGAGCTCATCCTCCCATGCCCTGGTTCTGACTGCGTCACTCCTCTCTGTGTCCTTTTTTTGGCTCTTCCTCATCAGACATATATTTTATCTTCATTTTTATGATCCTGTGCTACTTATCCCCTCTGTTTATAATCTTTCATCAGCTACTAGAATGTCAACTTCTGCCTCCAATTGATGAGGGCTGCTCAGCCGCGTGCTTGCTTTCATGCTCACTCTTGAACTCAGGGAGGAGCTTTTTTCTGTAAACATCTGTCTAGCCACATTGTTATTCTGCCTCAGATCCACAGTGCTCTCTTTTGTGCAGTCCCCAAAAACTTGTCAGTGCTTCAGCTCCTGGTATTCCAAACCCATCGCCTACTATTCTGGCCTCATTTTTCCTACGACCATCTGCTGTATTTTGCCTAATATTCAGAATGCTGCTTCTTACAGTCTTCCCCCAAGTGGAAATAAAGAAATAATAGTTGTTAAGTGTTTCCCATTGGGAATTGCTAACTTCTTGCAGGTTTATGAAGTGTAATCACTATCAATGGAATTTGTAAATCATGTTTTCACAATGAAAAGCAGGTGTGTACAATAGGATATAACATACACTTGTGATTCCCATTATAAATGACATAATTCCTTGCAACACTTGAAGTACCACTTCTTCATTTTATTTTAGTATTCTTTATTATAATCTATCAGAGGTTTAAAGCAGAAAAATGTGAGCTATTGTAAAAGGAAAGTCAGGCTGTGAGTGGAGTCCTCCCTTGTTAGTGCTTCTTTTAACAGTACTCTGATTTGCAGTAAGTATAAATGACTTTGAAAATTCCTTTGAAAATATTCCTTCCACTTGGCCATTACATAGTACTGAATTGCATGTCAGCCTTCAAATTACAAGGAAAATAATGAAAAGGAAGATACAATGATCACAGAAGTAACAAAAGATATTAATCCTCTTTTTCTTTTTTCTTTAGATACAGCTACATTACAGGTCTAAATCTCTTACTATCAGAGACAAACTTCTACTCACTTCAGAAAGAAAATTATAACAAAAATAGAAGTAACTGCACATGAAAAAATGTATTACGTAAGATATGTTCATCAATTGATAGAGCAGCTGAACCCAGTATTAATAAAGATTGCCATTCATTATTTGAATTTGTATGATTGACCACTTAAAGAAATTACTAGCGCTATAGAAAGGCTTGTGACTAAAAAGGAAAAGTCATTTAATTCAGGGAGGTCTTGTAGGCCTAATAAAATAACTGTTGATTATAATTATACACTAATCTCTGAAGTATTTTCTTGGGAAGTAGACAGACAATGAACAGGAAAAAAAATGAGCTCAAACTGATACACTTTACTGATATCAAGAATACACTTTTGCAGCCTATTACATGCTGTAAGAAGCTCTTCAAAGCTTGTTTTTTTGCTTACCTCTTATTTCATCTATCTAGTTACTTATACTATGTAAGGCAGAAAAATTTGCATTTTCATAGTCACTTATAGAGACAAGCCAAACTATTTTTGCATTTCCTCAGTTGTCATGCTTTAAAAAAAAAACCCAAACCAGTTTTACCTGAGTGTTTAGAACTAACATAAAGAACATAAGAACAGATATGAAATTCTCCAGCATCAGGCAGTAATTGTTATGTGACTTCCAGTGTAAATTTTCTGCTAGCAGCATTACCATTCTCTGTCATGAGGAAAATATTACTGGTATAACAATTGCTCTTGATTTTTAACGTGTTACGAATTTGGTGATTTGCCCTGCTGCTTACATAGAACAAGAACCAGAAGGGCAAACTTATTTTTGCTCTGGTGTGACAGAGAAGCAGCTTTTCCAATTTTGACATGGAAAATTTGCAGTCGTGTTGATAGTCATTCTAGGAAATGATCACTTAGGAAATAATCTCAGCTCTTCCTGATCGCAAGGTTAGCTGTATTGACACATCAAAGGCATGTGCCTGCATTACTTTCTTACTAATTAGAAAGTGTTTTAAAAGAAATGAGGTTAGGGAACACTGATAGATACCACTGTCTCTGGTGAGTTGTTGGAATTTCAGGGTAATATTAGGCACATCTGGGACAATATAAAAATCTTGTGTATTTCCTGCAGAATTAAATCTATAGTGAAGAACCACGGACACGTTTAAGATATTTTGCATTGCTTTAGGTGTTCTTACCCTAGTAGGCTGTAGAATTTCCCAGATTTATAAATACATAGCCCATTTCGGGAAATAAAATCTCACACCCCCTCTTTAGCCTGAAGGACTGTGTAAGTGCAGCAAAATGCATACAGATGTTGATATTTAAATTATTATCTTTAGCATCTGCTTTAAGAGTTATTGAAATGAAGGTTAATCCAGGAAGGCATCACTGTATCTATCAGTTAGATTTCAGGTGTGTCAGGCCTCTGACAACTAGGAATTTTTTTTTTTTTTTTTTTTTTTTTTAAGAAATGGAAACTGTCTGGGGAAAAGTTGACCAATACTTTCAAGCATAGGCTTCTGTATGGGGAATACCACAAATGCTATCTCTTAAAGGCAAAACTAAGAACTCTTAAGCTTGATCAAAGTCTCTCTTGTTTCCTAATATATTTTACAGAATTCTCAGGTTTGTATAATACTGCAGATTTTAAAAAAATCCATAATCTTAGTGGTGCTAATATTATAGATCACGATATTGTATTTTTCTGGTTCATAATTTTATTGCTATTACTCAAACAAAACATCCCATAAGAAAAATAATGCGGAGTGAGGCCATGTCCATGGAGTTATTCTTTTAGCTATATTTAAATCTTTGTATTTTATACTTCTGCCTGAGAAATATTCATATTTATTAGAGTATATTTTAAGCTTCACAGGATAGCATGACACTTCTTTGCCTGTCGACCTGTGAACACTAAATCACGTGGAAGATACACAGACAAAACCTGACTTACTACGTGTTAGCTTAGTTCTTTTGTAGTTTTGTTTCAAGTTTTAGGAAAGGATCTAAACATACATAAAAGTAGTATCAGACAAAAATATCCTATGGCTAAGGCATCCACTTCTTATAAAAACAGGCATTTTTTTCCCCATGAGGTTCAGTCCTGTAATAGGCTGAATACTTCTGCTGGATGCTGAGCACTTTCGTTAGGACTCATCATATGGGACTCCTCAAAAATCCTTTAAGTCACTAATGTGAAATCCCAATGCAGTTCAAGGCCTCCCTGGCGCACCTTCATACTTCCATGCAGTTTTGACACCACTGATCTCAGGACAGTGATAGAGGGGATGAATCTGGCCTCTTTGTCACATGTATTGTATGATTTCCAAAAGGAACGATAAGCTCCAGAGACTTAAGTCTTTTATTAGCAAAGTTTCTAAAATTAAATATCTCTGTTGATTTGCGGACATCTGGTATTAATTACAGGGCACTACACATGGTAAGTTAATATATTGTTAATATATTGTGAGTCATGAATGTATCTATAGAGGAACTGTATGAAACTAGTGGAACTATCTATGCATCCTATCTGTAGTGAAAGAGTGTATTAAAATCTGATATTAGAATAAACAAGAAGCATATGCCTAAAAAGTTACAAGTAGAGGAATGTTTTAGTCCTATTTAGAGGTCAAGAATGATTGGCCACAAATCAAAAAATAGCTAGAAGCAAACTAAGATTCACCACCACCAGACTGATTTGCTAGAGGTGAATTTGCATGTGTTGCACATGTCCAGATGTTCTTTTCAGTTCATTACTGGCGAACAGCCCAATTTGTCTAAAACACATTTAATACGCAGCAGTTTGTGGCAGGTGTAAAGAAAAAAAATATATGTAATGTAAATGTCCCATGGGAGTCTCTATATAATTACAATTGTTATTTAAAATATTACCTTTATAGTATTAAAAAAGGGTGGGAGAGGAAAAAATAACTTGATAGTGGGCAATTATTTACAAATTTAAAAACTATTGTATGCAAGCTTCCTGTTTTCAACTCCAAGGGATACTGGTCACACAAATCAGAGGAGATTCTGTGGTTATTACGAATCCACTTTTTCAAGACACCCTTTATGGCTGGCATGAATTCTCAGCACGGGTCATTTCTTGATCTTAATAATCGCTGCCAACAGTTTAAAGGAGTTTGTAGGATGAAGACTGAGTTTGGCCAGCCATCTGATAGTCTTTTGATTCCTCTCCTGGTATAATTATCATTATGATAACCATCTTCTGACTGTACAGTATCAGAGTAAGACCTCCGCTGGAAAAGCACTGATACCTTGTGAGGCTACAAATGTTAACTGCCTGTGCAGAGGCTACTCGATTTGGTCCAGCTCTTACCCAGAGCTCTGCGATGGGAACATCATGCGCACTGTGAGATCCCCAGCTTTACCAAAGCTGTCATTTCTAGTACGTACAACGCACGGTATCTATTTCCTTGGAAGGCAAGTTCTGTTTTCTGGTATCCAGTTATCTTTTAGTAGTGTCCATGGAAGGTGATGGACAGAACACTGTACGAGAACTTTAGGGACCTCTCTGCACCTTGGCTGGAAAGTGGGGCTACTGATACTCATCTCTTGCAGAGTTCTTTGAGATATGGAAATGCAAACCTTCAAATATTAGCTAGTGGAGGGTGTTACCATTATTTGGTGAGGGGATGCAGTGCCTGATATTGAATTCACAAGTCTGTAGCAAATTCCAGTGCAATTTAAGGATATGGTTTCCTATTTATTGTGTGCACTTTAGAAATTCTCTACGATGTCTCATGCAGTATAAGAATAATGCAGAACATAGAAAAAGTATGGAGTTAGCTACTTTTAACGTCTTGATGAATGTATGAACATATTGTGAGATAATTTTTAAGCAACTTAACATTTTTTGCTAGATAATTCTATGAACTCACCTTATGTTATAAAGGGAGAGAGATTATGCATGATGCTTGTGAGAGGTAAGAGATTGACATAGTGGCTCAGACTGTTGGTCTACACGCATCTTTAGTTAGCATGGTAATACTCCTTACAATTGACTTCCTTCTTGAAGGCTTTAAGCCAGATGTACAGGACTGAACTAGGCAGGAGCGTAATTAATACTGAACAAATATAGGTGTTGTACCTTGTCTGAATGTTGATTCAACCTGTTTCTCTAGAACAAATGATTTGAATTTCTACTGCATTAGCAACAGCAGACTGGAAAGAGATTTTGAGATCAGACATGCCACCTGGCAAGTGATGTAGAAGTTTGTTGGGAAAATATACCAAAATTGCAGAGAATTCTTCTAATGGGGACAGGATATTACATAAGCACTCTTGCTTTGTTTTATATTACAGTAGTGTTTATTTGTTATAATATTTAAATCAGAATAGCTAATATTTGTTAAAAAAATATATCTTTGTCATCTCATTTTCAACATAATAAGCTTAATGTTAGAGCAGAAATGCAGTTGTACTGAAATTTGTAAAGACTTCCTAGGTAAAAGAGCTTTTCTGTAATGGTCAGATAGCCATCCTACCCCTATTTGCATACAAGGAATGAAAATATCCTACCTAGGGCTGTCCAGCAAATTAAACCTTCGGCAAGCAAGCAGGTATTCTGCTCCTAATTTATTGCACTGTAGCTCTCTGCTTCACAGCCCTGCAAGTGGTTGAATAGCTATTGCAGAGGGCCCAGAGAGTTAAACTGTAAGTAGCATATATCATTCACTATCTGGATTTCTACAGGTATTTTTAATATACTTATTCAGGGAGAATGTCCAGATATGTGTTGATTTATACCCTTTTTCACCTACAGTCCAGCTTATTTTCTCAGAATTCTGACTTAGGAATATTTTTGTATCTGCACTGAGTGAAATACATAAATATGTTTTCTGTTGTGCAGTTTTAATGAACAATTTTCTACAGAAAGTAAGACTATAAGCTGTTTATGATCATCTGTTACTTCTGGAATCAGCTTGGTAAAGGACATTTTATGTTTAGTAATCCAGCAATTCCTGTAGTTAAACTTTCAGAAAAACAGTTATTTTTTCAATGCAAATAAAACAGTGAAGTTTTTTTTTTTGTTAAAACACAGTTGTTTGTTATTCCTTGACTAAGATATATAGTCTTGTTTTGGTCATGATTGCTCATGCTACCATATGGGAGTTTGTTCATATTCTAGTTGAGCTAAAATCTGTTGCTATGTATTTGACTACTCATAGTAATTTTTTTTAAGGCTTGTCTGTTTTTCACAGCTAAATTTAAGCTAAATTTATTGGTTTTCTTTTCTAAAAAGATAAATTATGAAGTCAGATGTAACGACAGGACAGTAAAGAACAGAGAAGTTAGTTACTTTGCAGTATTGCTTCTCTCTAATGAAGTTCTTAAATAACAAGTTCCAAAACCTATTTTTGAAGCAGGAGCGATTATTCTTATTGAAAGCCATTGTTAACGCATGCAGCTAATTATAAAGTAGGCATGGCCAGATGTGGCTATACTTGAAATGTCTCAGGGCCACTGATTTTCATACTCTTGAGATAAACAGCTGATTTCTCACATGTCCTTCGACCTGGCTGAGCTTTATAGAGAGGCATGCAGGGATCCATGGAGAAATGTGGAAGTCTTTAAGGCACAGGGAATTTACAGCAATGCAATGGTCAGATCTGCTGATGGTTCCATGCTGTGGAAAAAGGGGTATATACTAGGATCATGATGAAACTCATTTCTTTTTTTTTTTTTCTTTTTTTTTTTTTTTTTGTGTGTGTGTGAATGTCCTTTTAATATTGCTGTATTGGACAAATCAGTCAATTCAGTAGGAGGAAAAAATGGTGCAATTTTTGTTTTCTTTTGTTTGCTTCCTAGCAGCTACACTATCAACAGATTATAGCAATGTACAATTTTAGATGTACATTGACTTCATTTCCCAAACGTTCTGTAAGAATAATTCTCAACGTTTAAAATGTAGCTTTGTTTACTTGTATTCTTACCTATCCATATGAAAGAAGAGCTTTTTTTTAAGCAATCTATTGTTGTTCTGAGACATTGCTGTTGCTCAACAAATCTGGTAGAGTTGGGCAAGGGTTTTGTGCAGCAGTTAGGCATCCGGTTGGAAGAGCCTATCTATGTGGGAGTGTTGTAATGCTCACACTCATTAGTTCCCTTTGCAATTCAGTGAGTTCAGTTAGACTGAAAATAGGTCTGTCAAAACATGAAACCAATGACTGAGGAACAGTTTGAAGGAAGGCAGAAAAGAGATAAATTCCCAATAAGCTACCAAGCTGACTATGTTATCCCTGGCCTGCCACATAACAATGCAATATCACAATTCTCTGCTGCTTTCATAGGCCTAGAATGAGACAAAAATATTCCAACAAAACCAGAATTATAGGTAGCGAACACAACTTTGAAAATTATGTGAATGGAATAGAAGGATAAAAATAAACCTTAAAACAAACAAAAAAACTAAGGACCAGATCTTTTGCTTTCAGAATAGGAGTCTTGGGATCTAGTGAATGCCGCTTTTGAGAACAGAGGGTGCTTTGAAGTTTAAATTTATTCAGGTCTTATAGAAATGTGTGTCAAGAGATTGTACAGATATTTCTGTATTAAGCAGCGCTGCTATGGATGCTGGTTCTTCCACATCCCGATGGACCCCAAACCAGTTGGAGAGCAACACCTTACTGTCAGTACCATACTATGAAATCTTCATGAATCTCAAAATCCACTTATTCCAACTAATCCTTCTTGTTTGTTTTGAGGAGTCAGATTTTTATACTGAGAAAATAATTTTGAAGAGACATTGGGGGAATTTGTTTCTAACTAAGGTTGTTTCTACTTAGCTGGAACAATTTAGCCCAAAATTAGGTGTGAGGAAGTCAGGTCTGTACATGTAATTTATTTATCTATTTATTTGAAAAGGTATTATTGTTGCAATGTTTTCAGTTGAGTTGTCTGTCGTCTTTTATTTGAAATAATCTTTCTATTCTCAACACTTTTGGAAGCACAGCTGACTGCAGGCAGTGGTTAACAACAAGAAACTTCAGTTAATGACTAAACTATCCCTAGCTGCTAGTCATTGCAGCTCCACTACACAATCCTCTGACTTTTCTGCCATAGACTTGACATGAAAAGCACTGGAGGACAATTGACCGCTGTGAATTTTTACAGCACGTCACAATTGCAGAAACATCTGTGCACATAAAGCATATTAAAAATTCGCTGACAATACCATAAATCATTGAAATGCTAAACCCTGAAATATCAGTCTTGCAGTCAGTCATTAAACAAAACTCATAATCTATGAAATTATACATTCCAGTCTAAAATGCAATATTTCACCTCACATACATAAATCTAGATACTCACTGTTTCTTTTCTTTTGCAAAACACAAAGCTTATCAACAAAGATATTTCTGTCAGGGTAAATAAAGTGGTTCTATCCATCATTCTCTTGTCAGAAACAGAAACATTCCTAGTTAAACCTTATTTTTCTTATACAGACTGTCAAATCTAAGGGATACAGCCTATGTTTGTTCTGCTTATGAGTCCCAAGCACATCAGTAATAAGTCTGCACATGGATGGCGTGCAAATACTTCTACAGGAACGAGTTCAGGAGCTATGTTTTTCAGAGTAATACGGGACCTAGTTGAGCCTGTGCTCAAGGCCACATTCATCCCACTGTTCACATACTTTACCTGTCGTTGACGTCCTCTAGTCTACTAGAGACTCTCCTAGAACACTCCTGGAGAAGACCTGGGTACAACCTCTGTTTCAGAAAATATTCAAGTCCATACTTACAGGCTGATAGTCTTGTACCTGGCTTTGCTGTCATTGGGCATCTCTTCTGCCTTTGAGTCAATGTCATATGCATGGTCAAAATGGAAGGTCCAGAGGAAGTCTTTCCAGGAAAGGTATTTTGATGTTGCCTGCCACAGGAACAGGTCACATCAGTATCCCAATTTAAGTTGGATCACTCTCTATACAAGGGCCACATGATTTTAAAGAACAAAGTCTCTCTAATGCTTGTGAGATGGAAGTGAAATATGTCACGCCTATGTTACATACAATACATTGAATGCTGCATTGTTTCCACATAAAACAATCTGGGCGTATTAACGTATCTATGTATTTTCATAAAGTACAAAATTATCAAACAAATATCTTTGCTAAAGATTTTTTTCAAATGTGTTGTCTAGTTCAAGCATAGTTAACCCCCCAGAGGTAGTAAGTCATAGTCTGACTGCACCACACAAATTGAAAAATTGTCAACTAATTTAATTAGTAAAAAACTGTAACTGCTTCTTGCATCTCATCTAAAACCTAACAGGTGAGGCCATTTTAAATAGAAATTAACTATTTGCATGTTTATACTAGAACTTCACTCTCTGTAAAACAGGTTTCAGTTTCGGATTTGGTGTCAGAAGGTCTCCTTCTGAAACAAATGTAGAAGAGCATATCCAAGTAAGTCTTGCAGATTTGCCATCCTGACCTGAAAGTCTCATGTGATTTCACAGTGGAAGCGTGAGTCAGTTTAGTATTTGACTGAAGAGAAACTCATTTAAAGTTGTGTAAAAGATTCAGGGCTGTAACATCAGGAGATGAACTTACAAGGGAGTTGGCTCAGCCTCCACCTATGCTTCTCAAGTATTGCTGTGAGGCCAGGGATAAACTGTAACTTTGGAGGATTTCCTCGATTTCATAAAACTGAGCAATTATTTCTGTTACTGCAAGGATCTTGGGAGAAAAATTGGTTTACATGTAGCCAATCTTCTCCTTTCCTTCACTCTGTTACCGTTCCCCTTTTCCCACTTCAGACAGTCAGGCTGCAAAATGTAATTTTACACAAACAGACTAAGGAGAAAAGAAAGTTTCTGTAAGACGTGTCTTGCCTCTGGGGCAGAGGGCTTGGGCAATTTAAGAGCTGAGATTCTCAACAAATGCAGTCAGCAATTTTCAGATCTACTGAAACTTTTCACTACTAAACCTATGTTAAGCTAGATATGTTCATCAAATTTCAATATGCACAACTCAGTTTTCCTCGCTGTTTCCATCAAATATAGTATTGTGCTGTCATGGACCCCTATACTGTTGGATGCATTTCATCTTGTATATAGTAGTACTGAAGGAAGTGGGGGGAAAATAATTTCACTGCTTTTACGAATTCAGCCTTTTTGATGGGATACCCAAGTGTAGATACAGTTTGTCAATGGGAATGAGGCATTTTCAGAAGGGAAATTTTGCACTGTTTAGGAAGCAATGTCACTGTTGCGTTCATTGTGTAATGCCTCAAATTGTTCCCTAAGTATTAGGGCAACTGATCTTGATAAATGTAATACACTAATAAATCAAATAAGGACTGGTGGAGAAGAAAATGCATCTTCCCAAATGTTTTCTTCTTCATAAACTAGAAGGAAAACGATAGCATAAACTTAAAATAAATGAGATTGTACTAGTACTTATGTAAGATTCATTGGAGGAAATTCTACATTTTTGTATATTTTTTTAAAATACTCATCTTCTCTGGTCATACTCCTGCTTACAAACCTGATTGCTGCACACTAATTCTGTTTCATGGGGTCTTTGTGCTCTGGTTGTTTAGTTTAACCTCAGATTGTAGATTTACACATAAAATAAATACTGGAATATTTCTGAATCTCTTGCATGCTGGCATAGAATTTAATGTCCTGAATTAATAGGAGAGAGTTGGCTGACATGATAAAACAAGAAAATAAATCACCCCAGTGCATTCAGATTAGCTGTGTGTTTCCACAAGGCAGAACAAAATTAACAGGTAACTGTCATGAAAGTAAACTGTGTCTTTGTTGATCCCTCAAGTAGGTTAAAAATATGGGAAAAATGAATATACATGCCATTCATGGAGTGCTTTTCATCTTGAAGGACTTTATAATCATAAAGTGAAGAGACTGCTAGAAATAGGAGGGTGATCAAAGCTGTTCAAGAGGGTATTCGGGTAATATCCGAGTTCTAGTAAACCTTGATAACTGAGTCTACTTATCACTCATCTTAATTATTCTTTGTTGTATGGGTGGTTCTTGTTTTAAAACCAATTTGAACATGGAGACAAATAGTCAAAGGATCGTAGGATGGATCAGATTTGAAGAGAGCTCAGGAGGTCACACTGTCCAACTTCCTGCTGAATCAGGGTCAGTTTTAAGGTCCAGCCAGGCAGCGCAGGGTTTTATCATGGGGTCTTGAAAACCTCCAAGGACAGAAACTACACGAGCTCTTTGGGCCCTTGTTCCATTCCTTGACTGTCAATCCCATGCCCTGAATCTGTCAACTGATCTTACCCTTTCTGCTTTCCAGTGATGGAAAATTCAGACTGAGTGTGATGTGGTGAACCTTGTTCTGCTTTGTTTTGTAAGTAAGTTTATATACTATGCAAAATAAATGCATGAGCTTTCATTAATTAGAGTACTCCGCAGAGAACTGGGGAGTTGTTTGTTTCCAAAAGGATAGATAAAAGATGGAAATCTGTAGCTAGAGCCTTTGACAGCTGACTAGAGCCTTGAGACCACTGGGTCTGGTGAGGGAGGTTTTTGGAGCATTCAGAAGATGGTGGGAAAGGTCTGTCTTCCTTCATTTTCTTTAAGGTAGAGGCTTTAGTGACCAAATTGTCTGAATTTTAAATCTCTATTCTACACAGCCTATGTTGTCCCAGCAGTCTTTTTCAGATAACACATTTTCTGCTCTTCCTCACTTTAGAACTTGTCACTTTTTCAGACTGCAGACAACCTCAGTAGTCAGAGGACTCTGTGAAAATGCTCTGAATTACAATTATTGACAATATTGATGTTTTAATTGTTCTCATTAAGTTCCAAAGTCTTTGCTGCATTAAGAAAGTGTGGAAAGCTCTGAGGCATTTGTTTCACACTTTTCAGACTTAACAAAAAACAGTCTATTAACATTGGGTTCCAAACTGAATATTTCCTTCATAGTAAGAAAAGTCATTTTTTAATATATATATACACACACACACATACTCTTACATGCATATACATACACACACACAAATAGTATTAAGAAAAAAATTAGGGTTTCCTGAGTCCTGTTTCACCCCTTTAAGAAGCCTATGGTATCTGTTAAGAGCTGTTTGGAACCACTTTTAATTGTTTGCAAGTCATAGGTATTTGTTCTGTTTCATTTCAGTCTCAGTAGCAGCTCTCAGCATATTGCCAGGGCTGTTGTCTTCCTCATCTGTACCATAAATGTTACCTCTTTGTGGTTCAGTAGCAGATCTGGGGACTCCTATATTTACAGTCATCAAAAAAATGAAAGTAGTGAATGCTGAATTCACCTTAACTGATTTTAACATGTAACAGACAGGTAGCCATACCTGGTTGTAGAGGCTCCCTCTATTGTTAATAAGAACCTCCAAAAATAGCCTTCCTTTGTGTGCTTGCGCACATGCGTGCACATATATCCTGAATTGTGTTTCTATAGCAAAGTATCCGTGCTGGGGAGTTCTATGGTATATTTTTTTAAACAAACTTCCTGACAGCATGATTCTGCTGTCAGTGCGCCAGCACGTATTAGTTTTCCTAGGCCAAATTCAAACAGGAAACACAATTCTATGTAGCATATTGTAGTCAAAACACATAAAAAACGTGAATGGTATGCTTGTGTGGTACTTGACTTCACTGATAGCTTGGTACCAATAGCTATAGCCATTTTGCAATGGACAAAAGCAAATCCATAAATATAGCACGTATTGCAATGTTGTTTTCCCTTGGCTTGTGATTATCAGCTGCAAATAACATTTCTGCTAAGCACCCAGTTTATAAACCCTACATGACTTACAGATTATTTTAAAGAGAAAATGGACAATACAGTGATGAAAATAATGCTGTGCTGGCAAAGATGGACTAGGTGACCTAAATAGGTCTTTTACATTTCTAACTACATTTACCGTATGAATTATATATTTAAATCTAAGCAAACGTATGAAAGCAGTAATTGAAGAAGTTAACGTAACATTCTTGTTCAGTTAACAACGATCTTATTTTGTTAATCTTTTCACTGGAGCTTAATAGAAAAGCATATTTATGCCATTTTGAAGTCTACACTGTTAAGGTCTTTTCAGCAAAGGACTGTAGCTAGGCTGGTCCTTTTGAAAGGAGGTAACAGTGCCCTTCTGGAGAAGTCAGAGCATGGATGTTCTAGCAGGATTACACATTAGTGCTGAAGCATTTGTTACTACCTAGACAGGTAGACCTATAGGGATTCTAACATATGTAGATGTAACTGCAAAATACATGGCAATTCATGCAGAAAGCTGATGTTTCTGTCTCCTCTCTTACATGACAATGCAGGTTGCTCAGCCAGAATGATTGTGGTTGAGCAGCTATGTCTCGCTGGCTTTGCCCTCGCCCAGCCTGAGCCCAGTGAGCTACCCTGCTTCCTCCATGGCCCAGACTGTGAGTCCAGTGGCTCTCCTTGCTCTGAAAGTGAAGCGTAAAAGCTTCTGCTCCTCAGCATGGACTCCCTAAGCTCTGCAGTTTGGATTTGCCCTTCATGTCTTATGGTTGGACTCGATGACCTTAAGGGTCTTTTCCAGCCTAAATGATTCTATGATTCTGTGCCTCAAGTGGTGAGGAGAAAATTGATTAACTTCTCACCAGTCTGAAACCACATTACATTTTACTTCACATCATGCTGGAATTAATGACTATTGGTGAATGGCTTTATAGGCACCGGGGTATTCCCCACCGAAGCATGCACACAGAAGTACTGTTTCTGAGAGCTGAGCAATTAACTGACGTCTACAGTTTACCTATTAGATGATGGGGCAATTGCTCATATATATTCTAAAATACCCCCCCATGAATGCCTGTTTTTAAGAGGGGACTTTCTTCACTGACTTGCCATTTCACGAGCTTAAAGCAGTAGACTTGAAACTTTAAAATTAAAAACCAATTTCTGTGTTTTGAACAATAGTAATGCAATAGTCCATTGGGCTGACATTGCCCCAGAGGGTCTACGTTCGGAGAAAAATGATGTCAGCAAGTTCAGGCAGCTGAATAATCCTATCAGCAGAACATTCAAACTATGTTATAATGAAACATAATTTGTGACTTATATAGATGCAGCAGGTGCCTTAAGACCTCCAAATTCACCGCCCCTGAATATATGCAGAATTACAATGACAAAAGGTGGCAAATGTTAAAATTTTAATGGCACCCACTGTACTTGTAATCATGTAAATTCTATTACTACCAAAAAAAGTTCACACAACTGTTCTAAGTAGTAATGATTTGTAATATCATCTCTCACTTATATTTTATTTGTTGCTGTTACTAACAAGTATTCTAGTAAAATGTAACAGTGATAAAATGGTATTAATTTATTCTCATAGTATTTCAGCTGATGCATGTGGAGGAGCATACAGAATATTTTTGTTTGGATTTTGCCTTGTTAATAAATAAATTTTAGAGCATTTTAATTGATTGTCCAAACTATATGACTTTGTAACCTTTTAAGCTTTACCTTAGAGATCATATAAAAAGACGAGGAAAGTTTCAGATAGTATTGTCAGTATTCACTTGACTTCAGCATTGTTTCTTAGGGTTAATGTAGATAATAGGTTTTCACTTTTTTCAGCAAATTTCTGTTCACAGAGAAATAAGACTTAACACGTACAGTTGCTACAGTAAACAATAAGAGCTTTTTGCAAGATGTATCTGAAGACTACTGCCATTAAACAACGTTAAAGAAAACCACACAAATGACCTCACATTTTAGAAAGCCACAGAGGTTATCTCATCAGACAAGTGAGAGATCTCTCTCTTAGAGTTTACGGTTTGTGTATTTCATTAGAAAGAACATAAAATTGTTCCCTGTCTATACTCTCTGTTCTGACATGTAAAAGACACTTGCTCTTTCTTACGAGTTAGTGAAGTCTAAACAGTTAAGATATGCTTGTAATACTGCCGTTTTGAGTATATGTTGAGTATAATATCACTCATAACTGAAGGAAATACTAACAGTATACTGCATGCTAGCATAAGCTTAGTCTGTTGTTCTGGTGTGTGCATGTGTGTGTGCAAGAAATCTAGTGTTTCTGGGCTTGCTCAGCAAGCCTAGGTTTAATTTTTACTGCTGCAATTAGGGCTGAGCACAGGAGTCCAAAATGGAGAGGTGATCCTCTCTTATTTTCTGTCTATTAATTAGCCACGAGCTAAACGTGCTAGTTTTAAGTTTACTTACCAAACGAACAATGAAAACGTACTAGTTGCATCAAATGTGTAGATTTAAAAGCAGCATGTAAAACTACCATATTTAAAATACTTTCAACCATAATGTTTAAAGTGCTTTTGGCTACAAAAATATTACTTTTAGTAATTTTGAAGTATGTTTGCAATAATATATTTTTTATTTTTAAAATTACTTTGAACACTGGGAATGCCACATTGAATGCCATAGGCAATGAAAAGGATTTTAGTCAAGAAGTACTAATAACAACTCCACTTCACCTCAATTATAGTTCCTTTTTGGAAAAAAAAAAACCCAAACCTCCCTTATCATCCTTGAGTGCCCTTTAAATCAGGACACTGTTGACACTTTGTTTCCAATTAACAGTAAAAACCTTCTTTGATCCTTTGACTTTTTTATGAGATGAATTTATATTTTCTAGACTAACATGCATGACAACATAATTCTCCACACTCATTAATATTCAACTTCTTTGCTTTAATGAGGGAAACGAAGAGGAATGGAATGTCATCTGCTTATCTAAAGCAGCAAGGACTTTGCTAATATTCACAGACAAAAAACCCCTACATTTAAATAACATTAAAGCTGTGACACATTTGGCCAAAATCAGGTCATTCAAAGTTAAGCCTGACACTCAGAGCTGAATTAGATCTCTATGTGTGGTTTTCCAGCATAAAAGGCTGGAAAATCTCTGTTTCCACTCATTGATTTTCTTTCATATTCTTTTTGCAATAGGATTTGTGGAAAGGGTGGTACGTTTATTCCTATGAAATAGCAAGCCTCTGGCATTTGCTGATTCCTACGTGGTACACTGTTGTGTTTCCCAGATAGTCACCAAAATTTAGTGGGATCCTTAGAGGTTAAGAATAGGCATGACACCATTGACCTTATTCCAACTTGACCCCATGTATCATTATGCTAGAACTCTAGTGAGAATTCACGTTTTAGTTTTGTCCCCATTAAAACATCTTTGGTATTCATGTAATTCAAGTTTTAATAACTGCCATAACTGCTACAACTGGATTCAAACAAAGCGTATATGCATCTTGTATTCATTCTGCAGTGGCATAAAGGTTTGCATTGGTAATTTTGCATCTAGTTTAAATACCAGATAAGTTTTGTCAAAATGAATGCAGAATTCCCTTTTAGAATATTCGGATTAAATGGAAAGAGTGTACACTCCTTCCCCATTTCCTGTTTCTCACTATTATTACGAGATTTTATACTACAAGGATATTAACTTCATGTGATATGAGTTCTTAAAACTCCAGCCAGAAGGCTGGGTATCTAAAAATATCCCTTAGTTATTCTCTAAAATAGCTACTCACAGTCTATTTAAATGCTTGTACTAATGCTTCAGTAATATTTTAATAAGAGTTCAAATAACTCGTGTTACTTTAGCACTTATTCTAGAATGACTTTCTCTTTTGTGATAGGAATGTGGTCCTGTAATTTTTCCATCGCTGTGAGAATTTTTTGGCACGGAGTATTATGGATCTTTCTAAAGAAACAGAGATCTATACCAGTAATACTTTTTAGTGCATGATGGAAACTCTTAGGTCAGTAGCATTACCACTAAAATGGAAAATGCTGTACAAAACTGTCAGAAAAATTCTCCATTAACAGCAAGCTTGAAAACCTGAAAACAGACATGACGCCATTAGTATACAGATGGAGTTAAAAGGAATACACAAAGCTTGCAGTCAGCGAAGGATAAAATAAAATAATGTTGAGATGTAGTTGAATAAGAAAAAATAATCTAAAAGTTAAGTCACTATAGCCTGAGATATTGTTAGTGTGTTGGACGTGAAATAAGTTTCTTTTAAAAACCATTCTGTATTGGAACAGTGTATAAAATAAAAAAGCTATTTTTTTTTTCCTTTGTGAAATATCCTTTTAGACCAGTCTGGTTTGTAGCAGTTTTCCTGATATTGGATGTTCTTCATCTTACAATCCTAATATCTCCTGATATCATCAAAATCTGAAGGCTTCTAGAAAAAATATGCAGATTAAGAAGTGTTAGTTGAATCATAATTTTTCAAATACTTTGAAAAGTAGTGAAGTCATTCATTGTTTTTCTATAACCTCTTCTATACAGCTAAGATTTTTAGTACTGTAATGTTGGAATCTTACAAACAGTTGTGACAAATCCTGCACCTTCCAAAATGGTGAAATTGAACGGAAGCATATTAGCCATTGAGTTACACATCGAAGTACAGTCTCTGAAATATCTTATGTTCTGATGGATGGAGAGACATGGCTGAGTGGGATTGGGAGAGAGGCTAAAGTATGTGCTGCAGGCATGGTTAAACATGTTGCAGATGGGGTTTCTTTGTGTGTGAGGACTTCTTCATCTTGCTGCCATTAGTGATGGGTTAATTGGTTTCGTGCTACGTGTGGGATGCTAGGATAGGCAAGAGGTGAGAAAGCACCATGAGAAAGAGCCTGGAGGTGTAGGTGGAGCGCTAGAAGTGGAGGAGGAGGAGATTCTGCTGTATGAGTCCTATGCTGAATCTTGTCAGTCACGTGATTTTCATGTCTAGCCATAGAGATCCATTTCTCTAAAACGATAAATAAAAAACAAGACAGCAAATGGTATGTTAGTTATACATTTCATTCCTGTATGCAGGGTTTGCTTGAGATTGTCTTAAGCCCCAAGATACTCTTCTACTGTGCTCAGTAAAATGGGGCCTTAATTTGGGGTGACTCATAGGCCAACCAGGGATAAAGCTATACAAAAATATTGCTGTAAAACAACTATTCAGTATGTTCATCCTTTTTAACTCAGGGTTGCAGTGTTATATCTTCCATGCGGATGACAAATTCAGGCAGGGGGAGCAACAGATATAACAAATAGATTTTGAAAGGGGAGTTATCAAAATGCTGTGAATACTGGAACATCCATTCAGTAAGGGCAAAGGAATACTGATCAGAATTCTTAGATAACAGAAAGGAATAAACCGAGTATAGTAATGGAAAGATATTCACTTCTCAATATTCATTGCTGCCATATCAAGCTAAAAGACTTATTTATATTTATAGATTGAAGCATATTTCAGATGATATAGTAATCTTCTAAAAGTAAATTTTAGTATTGTGAGAAGTCTACAGTCACAGCCCTGGAAGGCATGTTTTCTTGAAGAGCAGACACAGCATAGGTTGCAGCATTGGAGTTTTCTCAACACTACTGTGCCATGACCTTCAAGTGTCGTTATTTAAAAAACAGGATAAAGTTTCACACTGTCCCATTTTATATTCCTGCCTCTTTCTCAAACCTGCTAATGAAGCCTTCACTTAATAGTAGTTACTACGCTGTTAATGATGTGGATATCTACATCACCAAGCATTGCCGTGATACAATTGGCTGTGGTCAGCTGGGGTAGTTGTAGTGAGAATTAGGTGTCTTTTGACTATTGCTGAAGATCATTGGCAAGAATTCCTAATTTTCTTTGCACGGTACAATATAAACTGTTTTATTTATTGATCAGTTATTCTTCTACCAGGCAGTATAAAAGGAATGTAAATACAGTCCATTTCAACCCTGAGGAGCAGCTTTTATGGACAGGACTGTTGTTATCTGAGCTGGTGGCTTGCCACAGCTAGAGGTAGTAGGAAGGCACATCGTTTATGCCAGCTGCATGGCTTCAGTCGCACTTATGTCTGATGTCAGCATGGTGCGGCTTCTCTGTATTTGAAATGTCCTCTGGATAAAAATTTCCATCACAGCTGCCTTAACCAATTGACAGAACATTCTGTCTGAGGGTGCAGATGTGTAGCTCCCAGAGCAGAGATGGATAGCTTCTATCAGTACTTGAAGAAAATGAGCCTGTCTCCCGAACATAAACTGAAAGATGTTCTCATGATCAGAGATGAGAATCAGTGTCCACCAGTTCTTAGGAAGAAGGGGGTTCCTTTTTTATACGGATTTCCTATTCTGATGTAGTCTAAATATCTAAAGCAACACTGTTGAGAGTATCATTCTACATGGAAATGAATTATAATAGCTTGTGAATATCTTCTTTAGACAGCTATCAGAGAATGATAGTAGGAAATCTTGTAATAGGCAGATCAACTTCTGTAGAAAGTTAAAGAATAGAACAGCATATATTTTCAGATGGATAGCTGCCAGTATAAACCTCTCCTTGTCTGTTAAGCCTTTTCTGTTGTATAGCATATCAGATAAGAGAAACCCTTTGAAAATATGGAGTAAATACTACTCAGACTAGCAGAGAACTTGACAGAGCTATTGTAGATTTTCGGTGGCAGTAGAATTGCAAACAGCATGAACAATACATAGGTTAAATGTAGGATTTCTGGAGATACTGCAAATCTGCATTATCTTCCAAGAGGAATGCAAACTGCAAAACAAATCTTTGTTCAAAAGCCAAAGGGAAACTGCAATACATGCAAGAATGTCGCTTAAAAAGTAACCATTGCTTTGGTGAGCTATACAGTTTATTATGCACCGTTTACCAATCCAGGAGCATATCGAGGTCATTACAAATGTGCTGTTTGCTTACTCAGCAATACTGCTTTCTGTGCATATTTTGGTGACAAAAATAATTTTCTTGCCATGTTTCTCCCACTTGGGCCAACAAAAACTGAAGAGATTGAACTGAATTTTATCTGGATATTGGATCAGAAATGTAACTGCCGATTCTTGATGAATTCTTTCCAAGTAAAGTTAATTCATAGCTCAATAGTTATACAAATGCCAGAATTCTAGGCAAAATACAGAAACTCAGAGAATGAAAAATCCAAGATACAAAGATGCTTCTGTAATCTCTTCTCAAAAATTAGGCCTTCATTTGCAGTTCTGCAATCTCCTGATGAAGTAAAAGCCTTAGTACCTCTCACATTAGTAACAGAGAAATCCAGACCCTATTTTAAACTTTTTCATTATAAAATATTTCCTTCTTAATAGTGTTCATTAAGGGTAGATTAAATTGGTGATATAATTTTAAAACAGTGGGATTATAAAAGAATAAATGATGTCATTTTCTTCCTTGACAATCTTTGACCAGATTGTGATGTTTTGAGAGGTTGATCTTTGGACCTCAAAATTAATTTTAGCCCTGATAAACAGGAAACATTTTTTTTTACAGTAGCGTAATCTGGATTCATTGTGGCAAGATAGAAAATGCCACAATGTTATTTAAGGACCATTTTTCAGAGTGGCTTGCTTTCTCAGATACACAAATTAAAGCAACTCTGCATAAAGCATAACACTACCAAACAATTCCTACTATTCCCTTATATGAAGGTTTGGAATTTGCTGAAAGTTTAAAGATCAGTATTTCTAAAGTAAGAATGAAATGGACAATACTTTGGGACAGAATAAAATTATATAAGAAATAAAATTCTTATTTAGGGTCCCTGTCATGCATATTAACACCTTTTTAACTTGAGAACACTGTTCTTCTAACAATGTATAAGGAAACAATGGTCCTTTTTTTCCCTTTAATTCTTTATTCTTAATGTGATATGAAGTGTAGTAGCTATCACATTTGTAAGGGTCCTGTCTTACAAGGCTGGTGAAAGCTGGATGCTCCTTGAAAAGTGTGCCTGTAACTACTCTTCCATCACAGACCTTTAAGACAGACAGCTATTCTTACATGAATAGTTATCTTGCTATCCCTTTACGGATCCTATTTTAAAACCACTTATTAAAACTGTATTTTCTGTTAGTTATATTTTATTCTTTGTGTGTTCTAGTATTCATTGTGAATGGCCTTACTTCCTGTTATCTTTTTACAATATCCTCATTTTGTAAGATATGGTTCTCTGATTTTTATATTTAATTTCTTGGAATTTTCATCACTCAGTTTGTGTGCGTGTGGTAGTGTACAGGTAAAAAGGGCCAAAGAAAATTTTGCTTGAACTTCATCTTTTCTATTGTTCTGCTCACTGAGCTCTTTTGCATCTTTTTGTAACATTCTTTCATTAAATATACATATATATCATCAGCTGATTTTTAAAGCTGCGCCTGACATGTTACTGATCTGAAATGCAAATCAAGGTTTTATGTTTGCATTTTAAAATCTTATAGTTATCATGCAAATACATTAATCCTTTATTTAACTATAGAGTTTTTCTCCTTTCCCAACTTCATCAATAAGTTTTTTCTCTATAAAGCAGTTATGGATGACTCCATTAAGCTCACTGGTGCAGCCTGGGAAAAGAGAGATGCCTGGGACCTGGAGAAAGATAACTCTAATCTTTCACCTCTACCCAACACACTAGATTTTGAACTGGTGTATTTTCCAATGTAAATTGGGAATTTTATCATATTTGTGGAACATTTCCTTCTTTGTTATCCTTTTAGTGTGGAAAAGAATTCTTTATAGATGAAGCATATGTGTGTATAATACATTTTATATTGCAGAAGACAGAAAAATGGGTTGAGATTCTGCTCATCAAAGGCTGCGATACTAATACCACCTCAGAAGAAAAATAGTTTTGAGTCTTCCACTGTGTCCTAAAATGTATTTTGATCTTATACTTGAAATGTCAGGCTTTGAAAATGAGCAAAGCTATTGCTGATTTCTGTTAAGTATCTGGAAATTGCAATGCAAAAGATTCTGAAGGACAGCAGAGAGGAAGGGTGGTTTACTAAAGCCAATGTTACTGTAATCCATGGAACATCTGGTTCCAAATATTGTCCAGCATAAAAAGCTTGGGCAAACAATTCAAGATGAGGTTTTTGGAGATTTACCTACTCTCTATTGGTCTTTAGTTACTCACCTGCAAACGAGGCTCGTCACTGCTTACTGATGTGTGGTTATCTAATTTGTAGGATCTAGATTAGTGAAAGGAGAGGATATTGTTTTCTCTCATTCAATCAAGTTATTCCATTGACTTTACAGAATTTGTGTGATCACAATTCTTCTAGTGTTTCATGAAAGAGGAATAATTTACACTGTAGTAATATATTCAGTGATGGTTTACAACAGCATTAAATAAAATGTTTCTTCCTTTAAATGAATTATCAAAAAGAACCAGCAAGAAAGGGCAAAAGAAAGGGAAAAAGTAAATAAAATTATACCTCATGGAAAGAGAAAGCTCTTGATGAAAAGAAAATAAATTTTTGATTCATGACAACTAGCTGAATAGGAAAACACACTAGAATAAGATGAATCAGAATACCCTAGGTAAAACAGCAAAACATCCATGTGAAAGCATGTATTACTTGAAGAAGAAAACTCTACCGAAATCAAGAAGCAAGATAAAGAGCTGTAAGAATCAAAGTGCGTATTAAGTATGTTAAAATCAACTTACAGAACAGAGATACTAATCCACAAACAAGTGCATTTGTTGTTTATCACGGCACTCAACAAATATGGCATGTTTTTTAGTGGAAACATTAATGCTCCAAGATGATACATATACGGCAGAAAGATAAATATGTGTCCATTCCCCAACAGAATTTCACTTGACTTCCGAAGAGAAAAACTTGACTGGAAAACCTACTAGATGCAGAACTAAGCTATTTTTTTTCTCTGGAATTAGCACACAGTAAAATACTGACAAACTGCAGAGACACCTAGGGTTGTAGTCATATATCTGATTTCAGTTGTCTTCTACTTCCATTGCAGTCATGTGAAAACATGAAGCTAACATATAAGCTCTTCAGGACCTCAAAGTATATACATGAAGTCATTAATAAAATACAAAAAAAAGTGGGTTTCACTGCCATGCCATTTTTAATATAATTACTTCCTAGCTCACCCTCTGTTGCTAATTCTAAATGAATGTTGTCAAATTACAAAGTGCATATTGTCGTCAGTATAACCTGTTGTTATACGCTAATACTGTGTGTTAATGAAGTGTTAAATATCCAGAGCTGCCAACTCCTTGATCCAAGGAAATATGAACACTATGAAATAGATGTGATACACGACTAAATTGAAAAAAAAAAGTCTATTGATCTGTGCTTCAATGCATTTTTAATATAAATTAAATATATCTTTCTAAATTAAGATATCTAAATAATCTAAAAGGCCAGATATTGGGCTTATGTAATATCTTGGCTTCCGTCTCTCTACATTAATTCCTATAAACTGTTAATCCTCTTTCTTTAGGGTCCAATCTTCCAAAGTGCTGCATGCTACATAGAAAAGGCTGCACACTCTTGCTTTGTACCTCGATAATAATAGTGTTCAACACTTTGTAAGCTCATGTCTTGAATAATCAAACTTATTGATATCAGTAGCCTTATTCAATATTTAAAATTGCAGTTTAGAAATGTATTCATTTTTCATGTGAAGAGAGGAATCTGATGAAAGTCTACAGGGCAATGATGTGCCTCAGAAATCGTTCTACTGAAATGAATTACTTTTTTGACTGAGTAACTTCAGAAGGCAGTCACATCAATATGGTTTATAACACGTGGAAAGGAAAATTGACACGAATTCTTTGGAAAATAGAGGCAGTACTTCCTCACTACTTCATAAACACTGAAATACACATCCTTTTATTTAAAGATGAGTGAAGGGCTTGATATGTTCCTTGCCATCCAGCCTTTTTAAAGGAATCAATCTTACTGAAAACCACAGAGATGCAAAGGTATTAAATGTAAAAGGAAAGGACATTGTTGAGTTTGGACGGTACTGTCACAGAAACGGAGGAGCACATTAGGACAAGCTCTTCCGCATACTACTTTTAGTAGGTGTCCTTTCTAGGAGATTGCTTAACTCAGCCCATTTAACAACCTGTTCCTTGCCTTTGCTTTTGAAAATGCATTGGCATTTGCCCTTCTTATTTCTGGAAGCAGCCACACAAATCCAATAGGCTGGGTCCAAGTATGGAAAACAGCAGTGTCATAAAGCTTAATTTCAATAACAAGCTTCAGCAGCTCAGAAAATGCATACTCTTCATTCCTCTTACAATGGAAAGAAGTATCATTTAGCCTCTAACAAGGAAAGAGGTAATGAGTTAAAGATTTAGTGCTTGTGTTTATAGGAGGCCTGTGTGAGAATATCAACTGGGGCAAAGTTTGTCTTTGACTGGTTTTTGAAGTTTTTCTTTCCACTTGCATTTGAAAGTAAAAATTTAAATTTATTGAAAACAGATTGCTGTCAATTGCTTTTAAAAAGAATAGTATATTGGTTCAAAAGAATCTGCCCAGTAAACATTATATACACATCTTCATATGGCTAAACATCAAAAATGTTATTTTCTAAATCTGTAAAATTATAATTATTACCTTTTTCTCTTCTGTTTTTCCACACACTAGCAATAGGGCCTTTTCTCACTCTCATGATGTACTTTTCATTAATGGAGACTAAAGTTCTTTGTAAAGGTCAGTATTGTTCTAACAGATGAAAAAAAATGAGGTCTGGAATATGGTCTAGTTGCCAAACTGGGAGTAGAACTTAATTGGCAGAGACCTAACTTGGTGCTTGTTACCTAGGTTAGTGATTCCCAAACAGTGACATACATGGCTTTACTTATTTTTGCATTATTCCCACATCATCAGTCAGGAAGAAAGCAGTAGCTGCAGGGCAGGTCAGACTTTTTTTCTATTTCTGCTTTGCCAAGATTGATTCCAGCACAACTCACTGCAATAACTCCTTTGACCCTTGCAGCTTGCATCCCAAAGAGTTCTGGTCCTCCTGCCTTTTATCTCTAGCAAGGACTAAGGGAATAGGATTCAGGAAGAATGTCAGCAATGAATCTTGCTCCAAAAAGGTTGAAAGCCATCGCATTTAGGTGCAGTTACCGAGAGGCTTGACTAGTTGTCACTTTTACTAGTTTTGAGAATAAATAAATGCCTGTAATTCTTTGCTCTCCGTGACCACTGGGAGTTCATGGGACAGAAGCTCTTTGTGCATTTGATGGGTTACCTAGCAAAAGGATAATTATCTCTGATGAGGTCTTCAAAAAAATTGATTACCTTTTTGTAATAACTTTTTTGTGGCAGTTATAGTAATGCAAGATCTGTGAAAGAGGGGAAAAGAATAATGCATTTAAATGCCGAAATATCATCTTCAGCTGTAAGAATTTGGTCAGATACATACTGGTTAGCTATGTTGTACTGCAAAGCACAGTTTCAGGGAGTATTACTGCACTTTTCCATTTATCTTTCAACCGGGCCTATATCTCATTATTATTTCTACTCATGACTCACAGTATTTCTATATTTTTCTGGTTAAATTGACATATCTGATTTATTCTCACACCAGAAACCCTTCCTAGGCATTTCCACAGACAGATATTAGTCTCTTTTAAATAGTATATAGGCTTAAGGTCCCATCATCCCACATTCTACAATTCAAAGCTATTGGGGCTGCTTTACTGTATGTACATTCCATTTGTAGACGGCAAGATGTGTAGTAATAATTCTACACTACATTACAGCTTCCTATTATATACATATATCTGTGTGCTTATCAGTTTGTCAACAGCTAAATTGCACATAATTCACTTACTTATAAACAGACCTTTCAGCCAGTCATTAGTTTTTATACCAAATGTTACGCTAGATTGTTTCAAACTGATTCTCCTCTTCCCATCCAATACACAAACAACATAAAGAAGCCTTAGGTTAAAGGAGCATGAGGAACTCTAAGGTATTTTAGTTCTCATTCATATGAGAATGATTGCGTTTCTTATCCATTGCTGTGTAGTGAAAATTAAAATTAAAGATTTTGCAGTTAGGATGAATAACACAAACATTAAAATTTACCTCGGCTATAGCAAAATTGTAAGTTTAACATACTGTCCCATATGTCCAGGCATTATTTAGTCAGGTTTACACACTTAATACATTTTCCCAAAGGCTATTGCAGATTTGCGTTATATTCTGCTTTCTTGAAGTACTTGCTTGTCTACAAAGTACTACTGATAAAAATTATATATCAAACAAATGAGATGCATGTCAGAAACCTATAAATAATGAATTAAATGCTAGTATACTCATAAATATTACAGAAAAGACCAATAGGTTCTAAAAGAGTATTTCCCTTATAACTTCTTACTTAAACCGCAAGGGCATGATGCTGTTTAGAGGGCTGAATTATGTATATCTGGATTTATAATTAGTCCAGCTATTAACCTTTTCTCCAGTTTCTCTCTTTGGTGATATACTGTACTATAAATTCCATAAGAGATTACCTTGCAGAAAATATGGTTTTACATAAATGCCCCATGCATATTTTATAATCACTTTTAATTTATTTATTCTGGGTCTGACTCTCTACAGTCTCGTACTGGTGCAGTCTTACCTGTGCAAGATGGATACTAACTAGACCAAAGCAGAACTTTCTGATCACTTAAAGCAAACATGCTTTATTTATTTTTGAATGGATATGCATTACGAAGGTTCCATAGGGTTCAGGCAGGTCAGAACTTAAGTTCTGGAGTAACATGCCTGGCAGAAATTGCAGGTGGACCGAAGGCACTAAAATAACTGTATAACAAAATTAGCAAGTCTTATTCATCCTGAGCCATTATTGCTCAATCAAATGTGTAGATTCTGTATACCCTTCCTCTGTTTTCTATTCCTTATTTTGATTGGTATAAAACAGGTGGTGTTCAGCTTTGCAGGCAAAAAGTTACATAGCCAGTTTAGACAAACCTCAGGCACTGAGATGCGTGTGTGTGTGTATATAAATATATATATGTGCAGGGATTTCTGCAGATGACCAAGATTTCTGCATCCAAATCTCTAAATGGGTTATTTTTAAAGAAGAAGTTGCATCAGAACCTTCTGCACAGAGCTGATGACAGCCAGTAAACGGGTGCACATTAATGCTGCATTAGCGTTGTAAAACTGCAGCACTTCACAAAAGCCTGCCAGAACACGACCCAATCTGGACTGTTAAAATGGCTGCACATGTATTTGTAATTTGCCATCCATTCAAAAGCCAAAAAAAAGAGAGATTAAATTATCTAACTCTTCACAGAAACTTCTCCTGAAAAAGCCAAACACAATGTTGTTATGCTGTAACAGTTTAAAACATACCTGCAAACAAGAGTTGAAACTCAAAACACTTGTTCTAAAGGTATTTTAATCCGTTACTCTGTTACTTCATATTTTTAACTTCTAAAAGAGTGGGTTTATGTCTATAGGGATTTCAAAACTCAAAACTGACAGTACATATTTAACTATCGTAACCACCCAGCAATTATGTTTAGCTTCTGCATTCTCATCTAACTAGCCTTGCAATCTAGGAACTTCTGTGCATATTGGGATTTCTGTAGAAGTTAGCATTAATGAAATAGAGTTTTAAATTTCCCTAGGCTCAATCTAGACATTAAGAATATAAATGTAAATTAGCAGAGAAGAACTAGCGGCCCTGAATACTAACGCTTTCATCACATTACTTTTAGTTAAAAATGTACTAAGGAATGGGGGAGCCAGTCTTCTGCACCTGGTATCCCCAAACTGCATTAATAATTATCAGAATATTTCTGTAATTGTCTATATGCTGTAACACTATAAGACTCAGACACCTTCCAATTACAGATTAATATTGTCTGTCTCATAAATATTAGCTGTCCAATTCCATTCTGTCTTGAAGACTGCCTCAAAAAAGATTCTTTTCTGCTTAAAAAACAGTTATAGAACAAATGTGGCCAACATATTCTTATTTCACTTTTTACTGGCATGACAGATCTTGCAAATTCATTGCTTTTTCCTGACATTCATATAGCCCCCTGCAGTATTTATTTTCATTGCAGTGTGTTTTCTATGACTGTGGGTGTCCACTCTCTTTGCTTTATTTGACTCTCTAACCCCATCATCACTGCCAGTGTGTTCTGATGGTAAGCAAGTGAAAATAAGATAAATAGTGAGAATGTTAACCTTGTACATATGCTATTATTAGCTTCAAACTACTGACATGGCTAGCACCAACGTACCAATTCTAGTTATAAAAACTGAGATTTGTATACTTAAGGAACTGCTCCTTTCAAAACTTTTCACAATGATTAAACGTTCATTATTGTTATGACCAGTTACATATTTTAATTCTACACCTACTCAGAATGGCTGATCTCTTTCAATATATGCTGATAGCAATGACCCTAACTAGAAGATGGTAATTCACTGGAAGGGTAGTGATGATATAAGCTCCACACCTTTGCAAGTGAAGTGCTGAAAAATTTTTGCATTTTCTGTGGCTATTCAGGACTGTCATCTCATTGGAAGAATGGGTTGAATCAATTCAAAGGTTTTGTTTTGTTTTAAAGTTGCCCAGAATAGTTTGTTATAAATATAGTGATTGGGAAGGTTTTATATGCAAGTATTTTTACCTTGTTTTGTTTTGGTGTAATGAAAAAAGTGATCGATCATAGAATCATAAAATAACTTGAGTTGGAAGGCATCTCAAGAAACTTTTGGTGTAACCCCCACTTGGAGCCTGCTCCTTTCAAGTTTGAATATTCCCAAAGATGGAGAACCCCTAACCTCTCCAGGCAACCTGTTTGAGTATTTGATGACCCCATGGTGAAAACATTTCTCCTAATATCTAGTTGGAATTTCTCATGTTCCAGTGTGTCTGTTGCCTTTTGTCCTGTCCCATCTTGCTGAACTCACTCCAGAGATTTGATGTCTTTCTTGTACTGGGGAGCTCAAAACCGCATGTCAGATATGGTCTCAGAAGTACTGCAAAGAGGCACAGGATGACTTCCCTCTACCTGCTGTTGTCCTTTGCTGCAAGGACACTTTGCTAACTCTTGTTCAATTTGTTCATCAGGATCCTCAGGTGCTTGCTGCTTTCTCTGCCTTGGCCCTGTACAGGTGGATGACACTACTGCATTTGCATATAGGACTTTGTCTTATACTTTATTGAACTTCATAAGGTTCTTGTGAGCCCTGGTCTGTGCATGGACCACTCACCGCAACTTGGTATTATCCACAAACTGGCTGAGTGTGCACTCTTGCCCGTTGATCAGGTTGTTCATAAAGACATGAAATGTTCTTCTGACATGAATGTGCAATAATAAGATAAAGAATCTGACAGGAAACTACATGGATGAATGGACAGATGATGTGTGTTCCTGTTTTTCCAAAACGAACTGTATGAATTGACAATATTTTAAAAGATGACAAACTGGCACTTCTTCTCAATGAATCTTGAATAAATAAGTATGTACAGATTTTCCTGAACAACTGCAGGATAACTATGCAAAACCTCAAAAACGTTTGTGCTTTGAATTGCAGTGTCTTGTTATCTCAAAAAAAGTACATTAACTAGTTTCACAGTATATTATTGACCTGAAGGTTTTGTGGGAGTCATGTGATTGATTTTGATAACAAATATAAAACTGAAAGAAAAATTTAATTGTAAAAATTTGAAATTCTCTGTTTGCTCCAGTGTAAGTAGTACTGAGGGATGAAGATATCTAAGACAATTTTATACTCTGACTTTCAGAGTTTTCCATAAATATTCCAGAAATTTGCTTATAGATTGTGTCCTAAGTTTTGCTGGCTTTTTTGGTTTTTTTTTTGGTTTTTTTTGGTGTTTTTTTTTTTTTTTTAATCTCATAGATGACATATTTTTAGCACAGCATCCTTTCTTATGTCCCTTATCAATGTTCTGACAGTTTTGACCTCAGTTCTGAAGACAGTTCAGTGTCTTCCTATCAAGTGAATTTCGGGTACAGGTTTTGAAATTGCTAGTGAACAGTAGCAAATCAGTACTGCATGACTCTTGATTACCTTTGTTATAGGGCAATTAAGATACTAACTTAGGCCATAAAATTTATTGCAGTTTCTTACTAAACTGAAGGTGAAAAGAAAATTCGAGGCATCACAATTTTCAGTGAGATGCCTCTTAAAAATCATTTGGTTTAAAAGCGTTTGACATCGTTTAAAAGGCAGTTCTTGCAAGCTTGCCTCCTAGGAAGCACTTGGGAGCCTAAGTAAAATGTGAATGTTTATGTTTTAAAGCACTTTTAATGCAAGAAATCTGTGTATAATTATCTCTAATTAGTCACCTCTTCCACTGAGATTTATACTAAGCATTTAGTTTTTTTCTTCTCTACAGTAGCTATATCCCAGGCTTCTTCAACAAGTAGGACTGTCTGACAAGCTGATCTCTGGATGAGATTTCAAACTCATCTGATTCCATTTTACCTGTTGCTTTAGGACATTTCTTAATGAGGCCAGAGTTACTTTCATGTCTAATTAAGCTGAAGAGATTAAGATATTTAGGTCTTGGTTTTGTATATTTTCCTAAGGGAAAAGTAAATACACGAGCAACAGAGATCAGCAAAAATATAAGAAAGAAGAAAAGCAGCAGGAACATAGGGGAATATTATGTAATAAAAGGGAACAGGAAAAGGGAGAAGCAGGTTGGGTAGATGATCATAAAGTATGTTCACTTTCAAATGCCTCAAAAAATATTGCACTGCACTGAGAGTCAGAATTTCTCTCACAATAATTATGTAATTATCAGATGAACCTGAAGAGAAATACGGAAGAAGGGCCTTTATGTCTTTATACACTATATTTGAAAAAAGATCCTTATTATGATTTCCTTCCTATGCAACAAATTACACTGTAGGCTAACCATGAGGTTGATGAAACAATGGATCCAAAATACTCTATGAAACATGCCTTTGTTTTTTATCTTCCTTATCTTCTTCAGTGTCAGCTTTCAATGCAATGAAACGTTTTACTATTATTTTATTTAGGAAAGAAATGATCCCTGCTATTTGGAAGTTTAATCTCTCTTCAAAAGTGCTTTACCTTAGTTCCACTCTAATGGGCAAGCTGATAGACTCAAACCTCTTTTAGCATGTATTCATTTTCAGGAATAAACATTTTCATTGAATATTTTTCAACAATGATTTTTAACAGTCATCTTTCTTAGTAAAGAGTTTTTAAATCTTCTAGGTTAGATGCACCTTTCTGTAGTACCAAAAGACTTCCCCCTAAGAGCAGGAAAGAATTTAAACTGATCTTTTCATATCTCCAGCTCTTTTCAATTATCTGGGAGTATACTTATTTATATATTTCGCAAGTTCATTTCATGTGTTGTTTTTTTTTTTTTTTAATTCTTTCTTAAGAACTGAAAAAATATGGATGCTCTTAAGGCTTTTTTTCCTTTTCTTTCTTGACCTAGAAGTCATTTTTATTCGGGTCTTGAATGGAAGCTGGGAATACAACTAGTCTGTTTGTTTGGGTTCTGGGGTTCAAACCAAAAAAATGAAGAAAATATTTCTCTATGTCAATTGGAAATGGATGGGTTTTTTCAGTTTATCAAAAAAGCCCCAAGAGTTTAATTTTAAACGAAACGTTTTATCTTAATGGATATTATTTCTTATAATTAATTTAAGGAAAATTAAATACCTGGTACACCAGCTACACTTCAGCTACCATCACCCACGTAAAGCTTACTGGGGAAGTGGAGAATCAGTACCGGTGACAGGAGCATTAGCACCACCTTGTGTTCATGTGATAGGAAAATAAGTAACACCCCTCTCCAGCCATTAAAATTGCAACACTTTTCTGTTCTCTCTACTGCATATTAACGAGGGAGCCATATCTGTGGAAAAGGTGCGTATTTTTTTGGCGCCACAAGTTTAGAATAATCGATTCATCCAGATAGATGGGAAATTATCAGGAAACAAGTTTGCAGTTTTGGTCAACATGCTAGGCAGCGGTCATAGCACATGAACAGCCTCACTATTGCCAGGTTTTTGGTAGACATCCTGAAGCAAGCTAGTTTAGAGGTAAACTTTGAAAGACGATTTGCAGTTATTTACAGGATTTCTTTCTGAATGTGAGAGATGACACTGTAAAAACTATGAAAGTCTTTTCTTTGAAAATTTAAAAAGTGAGCAAAGGAGACGGGCATCATGCAATGATGGAAAGCCTTGAACAGAGAGTCAATATCATGAGTTTCTATTATTTTTTTCATAGTTTGTAAGCATGGCACAAGGCAGCAGTGCTTTCTTCAGTCTTTTGCATGGTATAAACTGTTCTGTAAACAAATCTATTTCTGGTACATTTTTCATCAAGATGACTACCAAAATACATCAGTTTTCATTTCTTTTTCAAAAATATCAACTCCTCTTTAGTAATTTTCTTGGTTCTGGGGGTACAATTTCTGAAAAGTGATATCCCATCAGAAATTGCAATGACTTACTTGTCTCTTAGCTCTACTACAAGATGTACGGTTTCTGGTAGAAGTCTGGGGCAAAACCTGTTCTTGCTGGGAGCTGGTAATAATATGGGAGAGCAATTTCATACACCGTTTTCTGTGTCTATGTGTATTAAGCCTAGCTTCATGAAATTCAGCTCTTCTCAGTGAGAGGGAAATAGAAGAGCAACTTTCCCAACTTTCTAGACCCTTCTTTTGGTCCAGAAAGTAAAACCTTCTGACTGGTGTTTCATAACTCATTTTCTCCTTCCTAATCTTTTACAAATTTTAATATTCCCAGACTAAGGGCAAGACTGTGCCTGTGTGTCATTTTAGTGGAATGTATCAACATTCTGTTCAGTAGGAACATAACTAGAAAAATACATAATGACATAATATACTTACAACTATAAAAAAAGATCCTGATTCTCCTTTACATTTTACTTCGTGCAATGATCTGTGCCTTGTCAGAGTGAATATGCATTGCGTACAGCTAGACTTCTGTTGTTAGGTTTTGATCATGTTTTACATCCACATCTCATATGCACCTACATCAGACTGATGTAAGGTATCATTTTAAAAAATGGCAACATTCAAAAACCACTGTGGACAACTCTGAATGATGGATCAGTCTCATGAGCTTTATCGGGTATAAATAACTGGATTTTAAAAATAATTGAACCTTTTGGACTACGGTTGGGATCCCATGTTGATGTACACAACTTCCAAGAACTTCCTCAACAGTGTCCTCCTGGAGTCTGAATGTCCTTATAATTTTTTTGCCTGTTACATAAGGGGCAGGGCAATGTTACTAGTGCCACTCAGTCCCTTCTGTCACTTTCTGGCAGACAGCTGGGATCTCAATGCTCTTCATATTTGGGTAGTTTCCTAGCAGTATTAAGGGACTTACTGTAAATATTTCATCTCCTTTTTGAAATATTTTTCTCTCAGTCTGTCAAAAAGACCAAAACAAACAAGTCAACCTTTGTATTTCAAACAAACTATGTTAGAAAGCATAGTCAGCACTGGGATCTCGCTGATTTCCTGCCTCTGTGTTTTGAAGCCCGTTAACTGTATGAAGGAGTAATTTCCATAAATGGCACACCAAAGAACCACTTCAATTATTTAGGAAAGTATCTTATCCTATCTTACAGTTGTCCAGGAAGCAGTCTCATAAACTAAGAAAATTCCCCAAAATTTCAGAGAAGTTTTTGAGGACTTGATCTGATTCAAAGACTAAGAGGCAAAAAGAGAAAGTTTCAGCATCATTCTTGGAAGCACAGGCTGACAGAACCCTCGTAAGTGTGGTGATATCCTACCCCAGGTGGGTTGAAAAGATGCTATTCAGCAGTGAGACCAGCAGCTGTGTCTCAGGTCTCAACAGAGATTGTTGCAATGCAGGCAATGATCTCTATTCCCACAGGAGGCACGAGAATAATTTAAAACCAGTGCTTCAGCATAACTCAGTTACCAGTTAAAGACGACAATGAACCACTCGGGAGGCTCTTCCCAACTTGAGCTAGCCAAAAGGCATCAAGCAAGTCCTTAGCATCAGTACTGCATTGACTAGTATTGCAACTCTGCACTATAGATGCTATCCTTTGCTACTTACAGAGAAAATCTTTAGTGCAGGGAGCTGCAATACTATATAAACCTACATGTATTTTCACTCAAGAAAATTCCATTTGGCACCAGCCTATCTAGCAAAATTTTACCTATCGCTTTCTTCGAAGCCAGTTTAACATACTTAGTTGAGAAATCTGAGGGTCAGAATTTTTTTTTTGCTCAATGCACTTCTGGTATTCAGTACTTTTAGGTTTGATGTGCCTAAGGGTCCTTGTTGCCAGTTATAAAAATCTTTATCTGGTTCTTGGAAAAACCTGTATCTGTATCTGTTCCTTCTACTGGGGTAGCTCATCTAAAAGAAATGTTCTCAGTATTCAACAGTTCTTGTGTCACACTGGAGTATGCTCCTAGTTCTGTTGGCACATGCGTATAATACACCTGAAATTTCGCACCTTCCTATGTATCTTTCTCATGGACTAATATGTAGTATCTGCATGGTACTGTAAGCAGACCTTTTTGGTTTCCCTAACCCCAACTCACTAGGGAGCATCCCATGGGCATCTGAAATTAGCATATATACCAGATACACCACTTGATATCTGGCAACAATTTTCCACTATTGAGTTTATCAACTTTGGTTCATTTATCTCAGCAGTGCCTGAAGAGACAAAGGTAGGATTGAATGTCCACCTCAAATAGTTATCTTTTTATGTCTTCCCTTGATGAGGCTACCATCCTTTTACGACTACTATATGTTAATGACTGCAATAGGCAATTCCACGGCATTCCAAGCAGAAGCATTAATAATAATGTGTGATCTTTGTCTGCTAATAGCAGGGCAGTATTTACTTGACTATGGTAGTATCTTAAAGCCTGGAATCTAGAATACGCGGTTATCTTGGTTTATGTTTCTGTGACTAACATATCAACTTCATTGTAGACGTTTTTCTTTTTTTGGTTTTGAACTATTTCCGTGTTCAAGCCATGGTATCTAATTTTTGTGCTAATGAAAAGCAAATGTTAAAGTCTATCCTGAGAGAGAAGAAACCAAAACAACCGTGTCTCCTGGGAAAGAAAATTTACTCTTTGCTCTAGGCTCAGAACAGTTCATGACTGATCTATGCTGCTGAAGAATTATTCCACCTACCAGCACTAAGTCACAGATATTTGACACAAACTTTTAAGAGAGGACTGTTCTGACTTAAAATAATTATTTTTAGAGTCAGTTCATGGTGAAATTTGTTTAATGGCTTCAAGATTCATGAGAAACGCGTTTGGTTTGTTACTTCTGTCCTTCCTAAGGAAGTAATGTATAGCCAGTAGTTCAAGACTTTCTTTCTGCTATATAGGATGCATTTAACCTAAGGAAGATAAAATGGACTTTCTTTACTGAAAGGGTTGTCAGGCATTGGAACAGGCTGCCCAGGGAAGTGGTGGTGTCACCATCCCTGGAAGTATTCAAAAAGCGCATAGACAAGGCACTTCAGGACTTGGTTTAGTGGGCATGGTTGACAGTTGGACTCGATGAGCTTAAAGGTCTTTTTCAACCTAAATGATTCTATGACTTCCTAAAGGACTCTATATTTACCTCAAGATCTTTACAGCTGTGCTTTCTTTAGGGAGAGGCAGATGTAGATTTCCAGAGTATTGCTGAAAGGCGGTTTCATTTTGAAGAGCTAGACGAACTTGTTCATCTTAAATTTGTATCTTTAGAAATCTGTAGAATAGAAGGAAATAAATACCTAAGGTCTAGAAAGGAAGATACAAAGTCAGTACTCTTGTCATTCATGTAAGCAGCCATTTTGATGCTAGATTTGAAAACGCTATCACCTTTCTGGTTCCTCGTCCTTCTTTTCATCTTCCAATCCTTTGTTTTTCAAAGAGGCTGGCTTTGGAATTATTAAAACCTCATAACTTTTTTCAGAATTGGGTTGCAGCCTACATAAATTGGGGAGACAAATCTCCATTGCTTCATATTTATACACATACTAATGTACATGTTTTGGAAAAGGAATTGTATTTCGGGTCAGTTCCTTCAACACCTTTGCAATGCTGTTCAGTGAGGAATTTTCTTTATTCCTTTGCTCCCTACAAACTGATCACATTGGCAGGAAATAATTTTGAATATCAAAACCCTATCTGTGTTTTTACCTGCAGAACCAAGAAAAAATGACTTAGTAAGATTTCTCATGGGCACCTGAATTTTATTTCTGATAAAGCAAGTTCAGGGCAGGGTTGCCTCGAAGAGCAACTGTTAAAAAAATGACAGAAAAGTTATGTATTAGCAGCAGTACATTAGAATCACAGATGGCCTTACCTACTTTATTGGTTTTTTATTTATGTACTGCAAGACATTATATAGGCAAAAATAGAATTTCTCTTTACTTAAGAGCCAGTTCTTAAGATGTTTTCGTTTCTTCAAGATGTGCTTTCTCCCAAATACTTACGTAAACACCATAAACTAACTGTCTAAATGAAGTATGTCTTGGGGCATGATACAGAGTAAAATGAGCAACTCGACTTCAGGTGGTCTATGCAGAAACTTATGAAGAAATAACAGGAACTGTGAATTTCGCATTTTTTCCAGTGTGTTCCTGCTGCTGAATGCACAGGCTATATAACGTAAATAACCACAGTGATTTTTTAAGGAATTGATAGGTATGCAGTATGCATGTAAACTGAAACTGGGATGGAGACAGACTGATGAGCTGGGTCCAGCCTCAGAGGCACACACCTTTTGCCAGCTCCTTGGATTCTTCAGCACCATAAAATCTTTACAAAGAACTGCAGATGCAGATTTAGCTGTTATGAAAAAGCAGGTTGTAATCACTTTATGCCTTTGTATGTCCTCTTGAGGATACACAGCGTATAAATGATGAAATTATAGAGATCATCACCAGAAGATGAAGTTCCCCTGCAGCAAGCCCCGGGACTGTTAATGGAGGTGGACACGGGAGATCCCCACGTTAGTAAGCTCAGCTCGAGAAACGAAAGCGGTTGAAGCACCATCTATAAATCAACAGCTCTCTCCCAAGCCTTGATGCTACTATCAGTCTTACTTCCTCGGCAAGGTAAATTTAGAGGGAGGTATTCTGCCTTATTTCCAAACGCCGAGGACCGCCGGTGGGTTTTTTCTCTTTCCTCCCTTTCCCGCGCGTGTGAGAACCCGTGGGCCAGCGCGGGCGGCCTGGCCCCGGGACGTGGGGGGGCAGCTCCTCTCCCTCAGAGGGGCTCAGGCGCCTCACCTCCCCGGCTACTTCTCTTAACTCTGCCGAAAGCTTCCCGACTGCCGGTTCAGCCTCCGCCGCCCTCCCTCCGCTCCCTCCCGCCTCGGTGCCACCTGCGCCCGCGGGGCGAGGGGCAGCTCCCGCCCGCCTTGCCCCGGCTCGCGCCCCCTCAGCTCTCTCCCCACAGCCCGCCGTGGCGCTCGGTGCGAGGCGACTTGAGGCGCGGCGGTCGGTAACGCGCCTGCGCAGATCTCCCGGGCATGCTCATTAACAGCGAAGGAGCTGAAAAGGGGGAAAAAAAAAAAAAAAAAAAAAGAGAGAGAGAGGAAAAAAAAAAAAAAACCAAAACCCACCCTGAGAGCGAGCGGCGCCGCTGATACTACACCCGCCGGAGAGGAGCGGCGGCAGCAGCCGCAGCGGCGGCGGTGGGGCTACGCCGAGCCCGGCCCCGCTTCCCCTCGCGCCTTGGCTTCTCACAGCCTGACGCGCCGCCGCCGCCGTTATAGCTGCGGGTCGAGCCGCGGCAGCAGGAACCGGCGCCGTCCCCTCAGCGGGGCGGAGGGGCCGGGGCGGGCTGCGGGGGAGCCGCCAGGCGCCGGCAGCGGCGATGTGGATTTATATTCGCCCGCGCCGCAGCCGCCGGGGAGCGGGGCGCGGGCACCGCACCTAGAGGCGATGGGAGAAGCCGTCGGCGGGGCTGAGCCGGGGCGCTGCTGAAAGTTCAGCCGGTGGCCGCGCTCGGTAAGTTTGCTGGGGAGGCGGGAGCGGCGCCGCGGGCGCCCGAACTTAGCCTCTCGCGGGGGGCCGGGGCGGCGAAGGCGAGGGGGTTGCCCTGCCCCGCCGTGAGCGGGAAAGCCACCGGGCGCTCTACGGAGGGGCTGTTCCGTGGATGCCGCTGGGTGTGTACGTGCGTCTACGTGTGTGTGCTGCCAGGCGGCGGAGCCTGGCGGGAGGACGGTGCCGGCGGGAGCGCGGCTCCCAGGCGGCGCGTGTTGCCGGTGCGCGGGCGCTCCGCCGCTGCGGGGAAGGGGAACCCGCCGCCGCCGCGGCGCCTGCGAGGGGAGCTGGCGCCGTCGCCCGGCGGAGACGCCGCGTCCGTAGCTGCGCCCGGGGCTGAGGCATCAGCTCTCCTCGCGCCTATAGGGGGTCTCCTTCGCCCGCGGTTGCGGCGCGCTCGAGCGAGGGAGCGAGCGAGCGGACGGGGTGGGTCGGCGCGGCTCTGCCCGCCCGCTCCTCTCCGTCTCCGTCCCCGTCCCCGGCTGAGGCGCGGCGAAGCGGGGCGGGGCGGGGCGTACCTCCGCCCAATAGGAAAGCGCGCCCTGCGACGGCGTGGGCGGGAGGGAAGGGAAGCGGCGGCCAATAGGCGCGGGGGATGCCGCGGAACGTGGAGGATGCCGCGGAACGTGGAGGTGAAGGCGCGTCTGCGGGCGCTGGAGGCGGCGCGGGCCGCGGCGGAGCGGCTCGGAGGAGCGGGCCGGGCCCGAGGGATGTTGCAGGCCGACACCTTCTTCCGCGTCCCGCGGGGCCGCCTCAAGCTCCGCCGCGGGCCGGTGAGGGCGGGGGTCGGGTGGAGGGGGGGGGGGTGGTTGCCGGGTAGCAGGCGGGGGTGGTCGGGCTTATGGGGAGGGGCGGCCTGTGGGGCCGGGCTGGCCTGCCCGACCCCGACCCTGCCTGGATGACCCCGACCCTGCCTGGATGACCCCGACCCTGCCTGACCCTGCCTCTGCCTGCCCCTGCCTGCATCACCCTGCCCCTACCTGAATGACCCTGCCTCTGTCTGACCCTGCCTGACCCTGCCTGAATGACCCTGACCCTGCCTGAATGACCCTGACCCTGCCTGCCCCCGTCCAAATGACCCTGCCCCACCTGAATGACCCTGTCTGAATGACCCTGACCCTGCCTATATGACCCTGCTTGACCCTGACCCTGTCCCTGCCTGCCCCTGCCTGAATGACCGTGACCCTGACCCTGCTTGCCCTTGCCTGCCTGACCCTGCCCCTGCCTGCCTGACCCTGACCCACCACCTTCCCAGGACGGGCGAGGGGAGCTGATCTTCTACGAGCGCCCCGATGCCGCCGGTCCCAAGCTCTCCTGCTTCACCATCACCCCCACGGACGACCCTGACGGCCTGGAGGTGAGCACTGAGGGTGTCCTGTCCCCCCCATTCCAGGACAGTGCACCCAGGGGTGCTGGCTGCTCCCTGCCGGGGGGCTGCGTAAGACACCTGGCACCGGTGGCCCGGCTGGCGCCTCGCTGGGGGCTCGCGCCCTCGGCTTTGCCACCCGGCATGACCTGGCACTGCGGCTGCCCCTTCCCAGGGTGGCTGCCAGCCACAGGCAGCTCCTCTCCCGGTACGCAGGCGGTGCTGGCGCAGGCGCTGGGCGTGCTGGGCGTGGTGAGGAAGGAGCGTCTCCTCTGCCTTGTGGGACAGACCCGGGTGCACCTGGACAGCGTGGAGGGGCTGGGGGACTTCCTGGAGCTGGAGGTGAGTGGAACACAGCTGGGACACGTGTGCCGGCCCCGGTGCCCCCTGGGGCTCACCCTCCCCGTGCCCGCAGGTGGTGCTGACCGAGGAGCAGACCGTGGAGGATGGCGAGCGTGTGGCCCGCCAGCTGATGAAGGAGCTGGGGATCAGGGAGGAGGACCTGATCTCCGGTGCCTACCTGGACCTTCTCCTGGCCAAGGGTGAGTCGGGCTCATGAGGGTTCGCTGGTGTCCCCATGCCAGGGGCAGAGCCCCTTACTGTCACCCCTCACCTGGGCTGTGACAGCACATCTGAGAGCAGTGGGGACAGGGCCAGCCCACCCCATGGATGGCTGCTGCCCCATGCTCTTCACTGCACAATAAACGCTGAAGACGGATGGCGTCTGTGCCTGGGACTGGCCGCTCCGGTGGGTGCTGGGGCCTTGGTGCCGAGGTCAGGACACCCACAGTTGCCCCTTGCTGCCCACCCTGTGCCGGTGGAGGGGCCGGGCCACAGCGGGCAGATGGGTGCCAGCCCTGGGACGGCTCCAAACTCCTCAGGTGGGGCACAGGGCCCTGGGGAAGGGGCGCAGGAGTGGCTGGCTTGGCTTCGAGGGGTGGAGAGGGCTGTGATGGGCAGCAGCGCTCAGCCCTGGGCTGGGATTAACTCCTCTTGCCACGCTTGGCACCAGCCGTGGGCTGTGCCGGCTGTGGAGCCCAGCAGTGCCACGGGCAGAAGGGGGGGGCTCGGGGCTGCTGCGGCAGCAGATGGGTCAGTGGGGGGGGGACTGGGAGGCTGGAGGCATCTGTGCTGCTGTGCCATCTGCCTGCTGCCAGCCAGCCGGCAGGCAGGTCCCCTAAGCCGCTGTTGTGGCTGCCTGATCCTGCCCGAGGGGGGAGGCCAGGCAGGGCTGGGGGGCCTGGGGGGTGGCACAGCTGGGCAGGGGAGGCAGGGGCTGGGGCCCCGGCAGGGGCAGGGCTCACCTGTGGGGCCAACGTGGGTCTGGGGCCAGAGGGCCAAGGGGCAGGGGCTGTTGGGGCAGGGGCTGCTGCCCGTGCTGCTTCTCTTCCCTCCCTGAGGCCGGGAGCCTGGCAGAGACCTGCGCAGCCGCCGCAGCCCCTGCCTGTGGTGCTGGACCCCCACGCCAAGGGAGGCCGGGAGAGACGAGGCCCACAGGTGGCCGTGGGCAGGAGCGGGCAGCGAAGCTGTGCCGGGTGACTGGCAGAAGGGGATCGGCCGTGGCCCCTGCTCTGCCCAGGAGTGTCTGTGCTCTTGTCCCCAACCTGTCCCGCTGCCAAGCCCCTCGTTTGCTGGTTGCGTTTCCCAAGGGAGCGAGTGAGCTTTGTGGGGGAGGGCATCCCCCCTGACAGCCTCCTCCCCAGGAGCCCACATCTTGGGGTGCTGGAAGGGCCGGGCCATGCCGTGGGCTCAGCCCTTCCGCAGCTGCTGAGCCCAGGGCCCTTCGCAGCCTGCGCTGCTATCTCCAGCCGCAGCCCATGCACAGCTCCTCGAGGTAACAGCCCCATCCTGGGAGAGCATCTCCCCCAGGGAAGCTGCAGGCAGGGAGCGGGGTCGCTGGGGGCTCACTTCAGCCATTCTTGGGGTGCAGCCCCACCATCTCATGCTCCCTGAGCCCCGGGTGTCTGTCTGCACCGTGGAAGGTGGGTGGGATGGGAGTCGGTGCAGACGTTGGCTGTCGGTGGCGGAAGGAGAGGTGGTGGCTGCCCGGTGTCCTGCTGCTGCCCTGGTGTTGTCCCACAGGATGGGCAGCGCCTTTCAGGCAGCTGCTGCCTGCACCTGGGAATGGATCCAAAAAACCCTCTCGGGTTCAGCCAGCCGCCCTCACTGTTTCCTGAGCGGGTCTGCTCTGCCTGCGAGATGGGGAGATCCCTGGGGAAGCCATTACCCCTGCACCCCTCCAGCATCCCCTGAGCGGGTGGAGAGGCAGGGCCAGCACCCCTCCAAGGGTGGGGGTCTCAGGGTGTCACCAGCCCCCGGGGCAGTGTGGGGGTGGGCAGCGGGCAGCCATGGAGCTGCGGAGAGGGGTTGGAGAAGGGGAGCCATGCGATGGGTGCCTGGGGCCCAGCACAGGGCCACGGTGTGGCCGGCTGGCCGGGATGAGCTCGGCCCAGCCCTGCTGTGAGCCAGTCCCTGGCAGAGGCCAAGGGGCCGTGGAGAGGGGCTGGGGCACCAGCCCCCCATTCCCCACTGCCTTTGGGGGGGGGGGGGGGGGGGGGGGGGGGGGGGGGGGGGGGGGGGGGGGGGGGGGGGGGGGGGGGGGGGGGGG
>JANHGO010000044.1:22539827-22552687 GCA_024606505.1 Aquila spilogaster | reverse complement strand
TTAGCAGCACAGTATTCACACTTTTATCTCCACCCTTTGGTGGCAGATGCTATTGATATGTCTGCCCATCGCATGCATTGGGTGCCCTAGAAAGCCTCCTGCTTCCTCTCACAAGCTCACATTCAAGACACATTATCCTCCCCCGCCCCCGCGGGACGCCCCGGCGCGGCGCTTGGCTCCGGCTCCGGCTCCGCGCTGGCGTCGCGGGAGCGCCCGGGGCCGCTCAGGTGAAAAGCCGCATCCCCGGTGCGCGCAGGGGTGAGGGGGCTCTGTCGGGGCAGCGGCACCGCGCTCGCTCCCCGGCGGCGGATGGGGGCTGCCTTGTTTCTGACCGATTCTCGGGCGTAACCTGTTAAGTGTATATTCTCTTCCTACTGTCTACGGGATCTGGTAATCTCTAGTTCAGGCGAGGCGTGCGTATGTAGTCGTTATACTGCTCTGCTGCTTTCAACTGCTTTTTCCCTAAATACCCTACAGCTGTAGCTCGTGACTGATGCTTTAGGCTTGGCTGATGAATGCTTAGACTGGCTACTGATATGACTGTGGTATGTAGAGAGGTCCCTGCTTCTTCAGTATTAACCGTATGCTCTTGTCGTGTTAAATGTCAACACGTTTACCTTAGCAGATGTGGGGTTTACGTGTTCTAATTCTGAAATCAAAGGCAAGAACTTCTGCCACCCCTCCTCCATTCTTTGGCTTAAACGTATGCTGCCTTTTCAGACTGTATAATAACTATCATAGCGATGGTCTTTCATTGATTGTGTTTGCAATATCCGAAGGTTGTAGATACCCATCTTGATTGTGCTGATGCTTTTCTGATAATTAATGAGTCAGATATGCTGTACGATGGGAATAAATACCAGCTGTCCGTGTGGTGGGGCAAGCATCTGAAACATCTACTATATCTCCAAATGTTTTTGCAGTAACAAAACCCCACCGCTCCTAGTGCCTGTATTTTAGCTGTTAATTGTGAAGCTTAATGTAAAGCAATTTAATATTTGAAGGATGGAATTCCTGGTGTTGTAGAGAGCACTTTGTGAATCACAAGTAGCAAGATACACTGTTGTAGGGAAAGAGCTACCCATTGGAAGGTGAGACCCAGCCCAATAGTTTTGCTTCTTTCCTGTCTATAGTTTCTTTTCAAAGCTTATTTTATGCATGACTTGCAATGCTGTGGGCTAATTTCAAAATACTTCTCCTCACATGAAATACAGGGTTATTAATAAACTAATTGCTGTTTTCCCTATAGATAGCATGTATTGATAACGTAAAACCATCAGAAGTTGTTAATGTGTTTTTAATGCATCTGTGTGTTTTGGGCGTTTCGGCTTGTTTCAGGAACTCAAATCTTTCAACATCTCGGGCATTTAGGAACCTTTGTGGGTGTTGCCTTTTTTTTTTTTTTTTTTTTGTTATATCACAGTTTTGTTTCAAGGAATGATTAGAAGTATTGTGAATAACACGTTCCAAATAGGTTTTGTTCTACGAATATTTCATCTTAAACACAAAACAAAAAAACCAAACGCACAAGAAAACTATCTTTAAAATACTTAGGTAAAAATCTTTTCTTTTGAAGAGAAGTGCCTTCTGTTTGCCAGATTTTAAATATGTAAATGATACATAAATCAAAAAATATAAAATTCTTATTAAAAGCAACTCTTAAGAATATGGGAATGCAAATTACTAATCTTAACATCTCAAGTAGTCAGATGTGGAAGTAAACGAACATATTGTATTGATGGCTTATGTATAAAAAAAGCCATTGAAATGTGTTCAGAGTTCTATAAAAGCAGTGTCATGTGAGAAAAGATGTAGCAAAGGAAGTCTATTATTATGCATTTGATGTGGTATCATAATTTAAAATGATGTTTTTTAAAACTGAAGAAATGACATGGTTGCTTACACATGTGCCTATAGTCACGTGTGCATGGAGATAGCAAACATGTTTGCTCTGCATTAATGGAATAGGTAAGCATACTTCTTTTCATTGAGGTAGGAAATTCTGAGGATTGGCATTGATGTTAATTGGAGGAGGCAGGACATTATTCAGTGTGATTCATGAGGTCTAAATGGTATGAATTTAATATTTAAATGATCTTAATCTGAAAAATGTAAGAAGAATAATGCTGCTGCTGCTGCTTAATTTATCATTATCTCAGGGCTTTGGTTATGGAAAAACAGTCCCCTCCATTTGGTTAGGAATATTTTTTGTTCCCATTTTACAGACTGGGATAACGGTGTGCTCTTTCTTTGCTTCAGTCGCAACGACTGGCGGTATCTCACAATGACTGTAGTGGGACTAGATTTCTCTGTTGATTATGTTTTACAGTTTCAGCGCAACTGAGTTAACGTTCAACACTGTATAACTGTAAAAAGCATCAAGTCAAAGAGAGTTCGATTGTGCTGGCAATGTCTTGCTAATACGTAACATTCTACCTAGGTGTTACCATGTAGTTGGTCTCTTGACAATATATTTAGGGCCAAATAAAGCTGAAAATATGCAGTGGTCTTGGTGGTGTTATCTCTCTTAAACAGTCTGAGAGGTCTTAAGAACAGGATATGTTATGACTATCCTTTATGACTTATAGAAATATATACATATACATTAAAAATGTGACTGCAAGTAGGTTTTTCTAATGAGAACCCATCTTTTCTAAAACTTCTTTCCATAAAATATTGAGGATACCCAAATACTCAACTCTACAAAAACTTACTAAAATATCTAGTGAACTACTCTGTACTGAGAAAACAAGTCAGTTTCTTTCCTACTGTGTTTACTATTTTAACATAATATTTCTGAAAGCTGCTTAAAAGATACTTAAGCTACTTTGTTTTTGTTTTTGTTTTGTTTTCCTCTGATAGTCAGTATATTGAGTGTATTATTGAAAATAAGTATTCCTTCTTTGTTTTCACTCTGTTGCACTGAACTGTTTCACTGGAAGTTGTCTATTTAAAAGAACAAAAATCCTATATATTTGATATTAATATCCTTGGTTGAAGCTACTGTGTGAGGCTATTGTTGTATTGTTTTCTACTTTCTAGTACAGAATTCTCATTTCTGAGTTTTAGAAAACAAGTAGTGTAAGATTGGAGGGAAAAGATTGCTTCTAGTTAAATGTGTTGTCTATAATAAGTATATTGAAATTAAAATGACTGTATTGGATTGGGCTTAGCACTGGCTTGTTGCTTTGGAAGCTTTCGCTCAGCAGTGCTTATTTTCTGTAGCCTGCCTTAATGAGCAATTACTGCACTCTTCTAGTTCAGAGCCTCTTTTAAGTAGACAGTACTGCTTGTTCCAAATTATAGATGTATCTTTCTGGTTTGCCTGTAGGCTGTTGGCATTTTTGGTGTTTTGGTTTGTTTGTTTTCCCGAATGCAGAGAGATGTTTGCTAAGGGCTATGAGGATTCCATAAACTTTTTTGTGTTTTGGGGTTGGTTTTTTTTCCGGTTTGTTTTTTTGGGGGGGAGGGATTAGGTATAAAGTTCTGCTTTTTTACAGTGTATGTGTGTGTCTTACCTGTACATGTCTTTCTGTCTATATGGACTTCAGTCTTAAATAACTGACAACATTTTGACATGTTTTAAAGAATTCATATTTCCATTATTGAAATGTTGGGTTTTAGATCTGGAAATGGTTGTAAGCAAATAGTCCCTCCTGTAACTCTGTTTCGGGACTGTAGGTAGATTTGGAACGCTGTTTTGGATGACGTTTTCATGCAGTTGCTCTGGCTTCATTTTCTACTCTAAGGGATAATTGGTTTATGCATAATTTTGTTCATATGAATGTTCATAGACTGTACATGGTGTTGGGATTGCAGAGGAGAGTGTTTTGTAGCAATGCAACTTTTAAAGAAACATCTACTAAAAGAGAGGTCGCTTGGGACTTAAGCGGGCATTAATGAAATACTGGCTGCAGTGTGTGCGTGTAGTGCATTTGCCTCATCTACCAAAGAGTTTTGTGTTGGGTCGTATTAACTACAGAAACTTAGTGAGAACAGAGTCATTTAAGGGTAAAGATTCTGAGATGGCATATATGAACGTGACTGCATTGACTTTGCTTTGAGTAGCGTATCAATAACTTGACCACTCCTTTTAAGGGTACTGCAATTAAATAATAGTATTACTTTAGGTTTTCTTCTGATAAATCAGGGTGTTAATTATTGTAAACTGAAGGTTTTGTTTATCTAATAGAAGAACTTCAAAAATAGAACTTTGCAAGTTCTGCTCATTTCCATGGTAATGGGTGGTGGACTGTCGTGCTTGATAGAGAATGCAAACCTGGGAGGTGGTTGACTGTCCTCCACTGTGTTTCCTCTTACTAGTACTCTGATCCTATGGAAACTGGTTCCAAAAGGTGTTAGCAGCCAACAGCAGAGTGTGGGGAGTATGATGGGGCTTTCATGTACTGGTTGGAGGAGTGAGACTTTCTTGTTCCATTTTTGTGAAGTAAGAAAGATTCATGGTGGTTGTCTTGCTTATCTGAAACAACACAGATACCTTTTTTTAAAAGCAAGCGAGTAAAATACTTTTTTTGTAACCCATGTTTTTGTTCCAGAAGACACTTTCTTTTTCAGCTGCTCTGACGTGTGATATGATTTTTCTGATTTGGCTGTGCAGCCCATTTTGTTTCTGAGTTCATTTCTTACACAAGGCATTAGCCAAGTACTGGACCAGGGAGGTGTCACGGGGAAAGTAGTTAATGCAGAAGCAGAATTGCTTGTTGTGGGCTTCCTGATGGTCTAGATACAAGCCTTCCTGCTTGTTCCTATAAGTCATTCTCAGCAGGAATATCTATTATTCCTCATATACAAATTTCCTCTTTCAAATTCTGTCTTCCACATGTGTCCCACTAACCATAGAGCCTTCTTCACCTCTGAAGATCATACAGCTTTCCTGTAGACAGGTGCCCCTTTATCACCAAATTATTTCTTGCTCTGAACTACTGCTGTGTTTTTCCGACTTCGTTCTCTGCCCCATTCACCTTTTTTTCCTGTTCCTTTTCAGATTCCTCTTACTCTGGCTTCATACAGCTTAGTCCTTCCTGTTCACAACATTTGAGAACCATGCTTACAGGTCTCATTCTTTAATAACCACCTGATGTGCTTTATAAACCATAACAACTAAATATCCCTCGCTTTCTATACATCCAGGTTATAGATGCACCTATGAGCTGACTTCAATTTCATTTTCCTCAGTTTCTTCCCCAGCTCTTTCCTCAGCTCCCAATTCATCCAAAATTTTGTCTGCTTTTCTGCAGAGCCCTGTATCAGCATGTTGAGCCCTTCTGTTTCATGAAGTCCAGCGAATTGAAATCCACGCAGTTCTGCATTCAGCTGCTTTTTTACAACTTTGATCTTAACCATCATCAGCCTCCCCTTATAGTCTCACCCAGAGGTAAGCCTTTCTCCACCATCTCTTTCCTCCATGTTTTTATCCTGATCTGAGTATGGGAAGGAAATATCACTCTTGTTGCATTTTTTTACTGAGGAAGTGCCACATACCACGTTCTCTAACATTAGATCAGTGTTGAATTGAGAACTCTACGGTTTTGCGAGCTTTAGTCTTTTATTTCCCTTTGCCTCTTCTTTTTATTAGTACTTCGGCTGCTACAATCAAATTCTATCCCACCCCTATACAATATAAATCATTCTCTTTGAGCCCACACTGTGCGCCCTCAACTAGTAAAATAGCATTTAAATGCATAACTTAATATATTTTTGTTGTTTAAGTTTGTATTATTAACTGCTTTTAAGTGACAAAGATCTGGTTGTAGGCGTAGTGACTGGTATTGTTTCTTCTTTTTTCTTCTTTTCCTCGTAATATAGGTAGGCAGTTATTTACAAAAGAGAAGCCCTATAGTCAGAGTTTGCACCTAGATCTTTCCTAGCCTAGGACAAGATGGATTTTACAGCATGTAGGCTAGCTACTTTTATCAGCAAAGATGTCCTGGTTTTTTTTGTACAAAACAGAATTTTGGGCATTGAAGTTTTTAGGTTAATACATAGGAACTGTCTTGGATACAGCATATCTGCAAAACTTATTCTGTGCATTGTTATAAAAGACACCTCTTGCATTTGTCCAAATGATTTGGTGTCCACAAGCGGTGGTGTTCCTCATCTGCACAATGCGTTTTCATGCATGTTTCCTAGAACATGAGAGCTAACCTCTATTACAATGTAATTATAGCAACATAATGTTTGGAGTTTTATCAACCCATTAGCTGTACTGTGGATTTCCACAAATTCCATACATTTCAATAAATCAGAATCACCATGGACTAAATGTCTTTAAAGAGTACAAGAGTAAATCTTAGTACTAAGCATCTATTTTGGTTATTAAAAAAATCAGAAGATGCAGCATGTGAAGATGAGTGTGGGAACTTTACTTTTACCACTGTCTGTTGTTTGAACCTTGCAGTACTGTTTTGAGAATTAATGTTCTGGTGATGCTTATTAAATAAACCATTAATTGAGAGGAAATGGGCCAATTTCTCATAAATGTAAATAGGTATATTTCTACTGATGTTGTATGTGCCACCACATGCCGTATTTCCACCTATGTGGAAATACGCTACTGATTTCATCAGTGAAGTCATAGCAAGTGGTTCAGCAGAGGATTTGATCCTGATTTGCTTGCCTAACAAATGGTTTGAGCAGGGAATGAGAGAGAAGGGATAAGATGTCTTTCATCTGAACTTTTGTAAATGTAGGTGCATAGCCATCATTTTATGACATGCTGTGCAGTTTTGTTGTGTAACTAAAGCAGATTCTTATCTTGGCAGACATACTGGAGGGAAGAGTTAATATGAACATATTCAACTATAATTTAATTGTGCAACCTTTTAATGTTTCATTAACACACTTTATTTAAAGTTACGTTGTCTTTAGAAACGTTAGGTTAAATTGGCTGCTTAGATTAAGAGACTTTTAAGTCTATAAAGCGCAATAATTTTACTTGTGGTCAGCAGCTTTAGCAATCACCATAAATTATACCAATTGTTTTAATTTCAACAGACTAAGTTGTCAGTTGATAAGTAGTCAATAGTAAGAAGAAATTGTGTTTTAATGTTGCTCATATTTGGTTCATAGTATTTTTGTAGTTGATTACTAGTTACAAAATTGAATTTTGGAATCGCAAAGCATATATGAGCTGTATTGAACTGCTCTGAGCAATTCATACTAAGTTTTCTGGAGTAGCAGCTACAGACCACGAGAAATTGTTTTATACTTTGATGTTACCATTCCCAAATGCAAACCTGTAACGTACATGAGAGATTACCATAAATTACCGCACTGCTATTTTGAGAATTCATTTAGATGATATATCAACAAGGTCAGGCTATTAGCAATTGAGTTATGTTGGTTTTTTTGCTTGGCAATTTGCTTGGTTTTTTTGTGTTTGTTTTTTTTTTATGGTAAGCATGGAAGCTTCAGGGGTTTTTGGTTTTACAGGGTTTTTTTTAATAAAAATAAGTGGTAGAAATGAAGTAAGACTCATCTTACGCACTTAACTCCAGGTAAGAGAAATAACTGTTCAGTCCATATGGTGAAACTAGGGAAAGGCACCCCGTTTTCTGGGGTTTTTTGTTTGTTTTTGTGTGCTTTGTTACTGATGTCTTCTCTATAGAATGCAAATATGGTCCATCTTTAAAGACATTATGGAGAGAGACAGATGGATTTGACATTCTATGTCCAATGCTATCTCTTTATCTTAGAAGTGGGAACAGAACCAAAACCAGGAATGATTTGAAGTTCCTTTCATGAGCAAATTAAGAAGAAATTGGGACTGAGAAACACTACATTGGGTGTTGTGAAATGAAAAATTCTAAAGCATTTTTTTAAATTTCTCTTAGCCCACTTCTAAAGAAGAAACATTGTTTTGACATGGACAAAGAATGAAACAAATTGCCAAATTCCGTCAAAATTTACAGCTTTTTTTTTATGAGTGCCAAACAGGATTACTTAGTGATGAAACTGTTCAGCTAAAAGATTGCCCAGCTCAGACTCCTAGTCCTATTTTGCAATAATACACAATACAGCTTTAAAATGAATCTCCTAAGTATGTGTTTTATTCTTAGTACAAAATGTATTTACTCTTTTTATACGTATGTACACGAGCTGTTACCACATCTAATGTGTGGTAACCTGTGTGTGGTAATCTAATGGAACTGTAGCAAGCTATAGCTTGTAAATCAGCATCACAACAATTATCTTCAAGTAAACGTTTCTAAGCTTCTCAGGACCTAACTAACTGAAGCCAATTATAGAAGACTTAGGAAGTGGATATATTATAATCCTAAAAATATTTTAAAATTACTTAGTTATTGCTGTGAAATTGTTGATCATTATAGTAAAAAAAAAAAAAAAAAAGCGAGTGCTTCTGTATGTGGTGGTGTGGTTTGCTATGCAACTGAATTGTTGAGAGTGAGTTTTGTTTCGTTTTTTTTTAAGTCTACTTTTTTATTTTGAAATATTGCCCTTGAAATAATGAACAAACGAAAACTGTTTTCATGAGACCAAACAGACTTTAATATAGTTTTGTTTTCTCTTTAAAGGCCCAGTCCTGATCCCACTGATTTGAGTTACAGGATTTTCTGCCTTTGAAATTAGTGAAAATAGTATAACGTCAGACCGTAGTTTAGCAAAGACTGCTGTAAGCAATTTTACGTATAGTAGTCATTGTTCTGCTTCTTTACTGTTTTAAAGTGGTAAATGCATAAAGTACTGTAATATTTTTGCAGCTTTTATGCAGGTTAAGAAAAGGAGATGCAGTGTTTGCTTTGCCACCTTTGCTCGCCTTTAAAGTTCAGTTATAATCCCAGTGTACAAACTTTAAATTTTCCAAGATTTTTATGCTCTTCTCATAAGGAGGTTCTCTTTCTGTTACAACTTGCTTATGTAAAACCCATGTAGAAGTTACCAAGAAGTATCACAATGTAAAAATAGTAAGGGGAATTTAATCCATTGTTGTTGATTTCAGCATTTGACTACAGTCCTCTCTAATGAATAATAATAAAAAAAATTGTTATTTGACAAATTAGAATGTTTACTGTGCTTGGGGAAATCATGTTGAAGCTAAGACTTGTGAGGGCTTTGGTTCAGAAATAAAATACCTGGTTTAGAAAGAGTTTTTGATTTTTATTACGTAAGGTTACGTGGAATCCTAGGTGGACACATATTAAAGTGATGCTATTGTTCCTTTATAGACATTGATTTAGTCTTACAGTATATTGATGTGGAAAAGTTATAGCAGGTTATCCAGTGTGTCATTCATTACCAGCGCTATGTTTATGTGAATATGATGCTAGCTTGTGATTGACATGACTAAATGGAGATCCCTCGAGAACAAAAACCTCCGATTCTAGCTTCAGTCTAGGTAGTATGCAAATCTATGAATCTATGGTGACAGGCTGATCAACTAGCTACCAGCATATCAACCTTTCTGATAGTTCTGCCAGACCAGCACTATGTTGTTGAATGCTTTTACATCTTCACAGTTTTTCAGTGATGCTCACCAAGAGCTCCATCTTCATTTTACTAGGTAGATACTAATTTTGAAAGCTTGAGCATCTTGCTGAAGCACTGCTAAGTGGCATGTTCAAGGTTTACTAAAATCAGTTACAGGTAGACTTGTCTCCCCCCTCCCCCAACTTACTAGCTTTTTATTGTTTCTTGGCCAAGGGTGCAGCCTAGTAATACTTGGCTGAGCTTTTACGTATGCATGGAATTATTCCTTAGTACAGTTGTACTGGGCTTTAGTTAGTTACAACTAACACTTTGTAGTGGGGAAGTGTCAGTGGTCTCTGCCTTCTTCAAAATGAATATTCAACGTGTTGCATCTTACTATTGTTCTGCTTTCCATGAGTCAAATAATTAGCTAAGAAAGAGACACAAAGTGCAAGTTGGTCTCCATGAATGAAATAAGACGGAAATAATGTTAAATGGTACTTCTACTGGAAGGAAGGTAAGATTATGATGCTGCTTAAGTAAAAAGGAGACACTGGTTATATTCTTACTTTAGCACTTTGTATAAGTCTATTCTTGAGAATCTCCTATTGCATTTCATGGTGAGGAGAGTATGCTTAAATGAACAGATGTCAATCCTCATTCATCTTTGCCTATGGTTGAAACTATATAATTATTCCTTTAAAAAAATCTTTACTGGTAGGCTTAAAAATCAGTTCATGTGGATGAAGCTAATGTCTGCCATTGCTGTCTAACTTTAGAAGAGCTGTATCTTTTTTATTTGTTGATGTTTAAGTGGTTTCTGTTTGTTTAAAGGTATTTGCTTGAAAGCCCTCGTCCATTTTAACATTTGCTATAATATAATGTGGAAATCTTTCTGTATAAATTATAGTTGCAGTTAGCATTATGTAACACAGTAATGTCACTAGTATTTATACTTGACAGGAGATGTAATTTAGATGCTTCTCTGCTTTTTTCAATAGCTTGTAGGTGTTACCTGTTCATTTAATTCACTATATTAAATGCCATTGGTTTTACATTAATGTACCTTTAATAAATATAAAAACCTGTTTGAGCAACAAAAAACCCACCAGAAATGTAACTTTAGTGGAAATTGAAATATTAATATCAGTGATACAGGGTTAATTGAATGTCAGGAAAAAATACCATCCAGAGGGTGAAAATGCTAACTCCTTTATTTGTAACTTCTACTTTGAGAGTAATTTCAAGGTGTTTTAAAAGCTGCAGTAAGCCCTAAAATGTTGGGGAAAATGCATCCTAAAAATGCAGTTTGTAACTTAACTGTTGGTGCTACATTTGAACAGGTAATCTAAAGCACGTTCTTGAGTAATAGTGAAACAAGGCATAGGAATTAACTTCATAAAAAGTCCCTAAGGGGAAAAAAAGACAGATGACTTTGTGAAGAGCATTCTGGTGTGCAAGGAGATGAGACATTTCTCATCTTCCTGTTGCTGAGTAGCCTTTATTTACTTGCATGGAGTAAGTTTTGATACTCCTTTTCCTTATTTTCTTGAGCCAAGAATGTTTGAATATGCCTGCCGTTTTCCACAGAATGGGTGCATTAGTTGAGCGCTGTTCTTTCCAGTCTAGCTGGATTCTGACTGCGTGTCAGTATGTAACTGGTATTTTCAAAGTTTCTCTGTTAAAGCTCCTGTTAGACTGGAAAAGAGGAAACTATTTTCCTTCCATGCTGCCAGGAACAGCTCACTTATCAATAGTACTAAAGCTTTGTCTGTTCTGTGGCTTGATGTTGAAGCTTCTATATTGAGCTGAATTTGTTTCCATTTTCTCTTGAACTGAAGGAAAGTCAGAAATGAATGTGATGGTTAGATTCATCAGTAGGGAATGAAGATGGGATTTATTTTGGAGAACTGAGATGTAGAAGACTTATGTATTCTCTCTTCTGAATATAGAACTTATTCACACGTTGAATTTCTTGAGTTCGATTGATTGGGTATTGAATGGAGCAGCTTCTGGAGTCCCTTTATGTATTAGCCATGTAACCCTTTGTGCTTTCAGACTTACAACTGTATCTAGAAATGCCAGATGGAAATTGAGTGATACTGGTAGTTGTCTGTATATATATATATATGCACATACTGTTACATTAAACTTAGACCATATGCTCAAATTAATAAAAATAATCAAGGTCCAAGAAACTAAAAAAGTGGTTTTATATCATAATTCGTAGAAGATGAATACTAAAATGTAGATGTCTATGTTGCTGATTTAAACATTTGTCTTAAGTTTTCAGCATCCAGAACTTTTCACAGACATGATTGTGTTGTGTTTTATCATTACTTATTACTACTGTGCCATAAATCATCAAGCCAATACCAGTAGGGCCTTTGAAGTGTTAAGTCATTCCAGTCCTATTCTTACTGAGTAACCATTGACATTTTAGTAAACATCATCATGTTGGATGCTAAATATACTGTCTCTATTATTATCAGATGGAGACAAATTAAATTCTTATGTTTAGAAGAAATTACTGAGGGTCAAATAGAGGAATGATACAAGAGAATTGTGTATTCCCGCTCTTCCTCCACATATGCTTTTGTTTGTAGATAAGTAAAGGACATTATATATTTCTAGTGTGGAGCTGTTCTTAAAAAACAAACAAACAAAAGCTGTGAGCCAGAGATGTCTAGCACCTTTATTAGAGCTTAATAATTTTGAACCATTTCTGCATAACTAATGTGGCACTAATATGTTATAGTGACAAAGCGATAGTGTATGAAGTAAAAACAATTCTGGGATGATGTGATGACGGTGGACTTCACACCAGAACATGAGAAGCAGCAGTAAATCAAAACCATGACTCTTCATATTTTAGTAATGTTTTTACCTTATTGATTGGAAATGCAGTGTAAATAAAGAGTCACACATTTTAGGTTAGCAGATCTTTTTCTTTGCTCATCATCTTGCTGATCAATGGTCCGATTTGGAAATAATAAAATATGTCTCTGACATCTGTTTGAAATAAATTGCTTAAATAGTGTGTGTTCAGCTTTTTTGTTTTGCTTTGCGTTTTTAACAGTGGGGATTACCGCACACCTAAGGGATAAGTGTAGAGCTGTAGATTAAATCACAAATGCAATGTAAATGCATCAAAACATTCTGCAAGCATAAGCACCATATCAGTTAAAAATACTGCATTAAAAGAATATTAAGGATCTGGCTTGTACTCCTAAATAAAGCTATTGAGAGCCCAATCTTTTGTATGAAAGGGCATGGTTATGGTACTAGGGTACCCTTAGTAGTTGTCCTTCTTTCCAAATAAAGCTGCATATTAAATTACAAGGGCATGTAGTGATAGGACAAGGGGTAATGGCTTTGTCGTGGTTTCAGCCCAGCCGGTAACAAAGGACCAC
>JANHGO010000044.1:22525660-22539727 GCA_024606505.1 Aquila spilogaster | reverse complement strand
TCCCTTGGCGCCCTATCTACAGGCACAACAACACTGGGGATCAGTGCTTTCCCAGAGACAGAACATCTCATGAGCGGAGCGCCGAGGTGGGCAGGAGCTGCTCCCCGACCTGTGCTGCGTCTGACTCGCAGAGCTGAGCCTACCGTGTTTCTCCGCAGATGGAAGGCAGCGTCGCTATTAAATTAATCCCCGCGCTTCCCTATGTGCGTGTCAACGGTATAGAACGCAGAAGGCGGTGTTGCGTTTATGATCCAACTTATTTCAAAGACTCGCGGCTTTTAGCAGCTCAGGGACATAGGCGTCTCCGTGGGTGTCACCTTTTGTTTGCGAGAGCGTGGAATGAGCAGAAGTTGTGCGGGTACTGCATCCACTCGGGGCTGCCCTGAATCAGAGGAGGGTGACTGCGGCTGACGGACCAAAGTATGAATCTCTTTACTTCTTAAGAGAAACGTGTCTGCCATTTGTCAAGTTTTGGAACTTGTAAACGGCACTTATACATGATAAATAGAAAATTCTTACTAAAAACATACCTTAAGGGCGTGAATGCGAATGACTCCTCTTACAGCCTCGAGCATTCGGGTGTGGAAGTAAATGAAAGCGTTGTATTGATGGCTTATATATAAAAAAGCCGTTGAAATGTGCTTGGAGTTCTATAGAGGCAGCATCACGTGAACAAGGATGCTGCAAAGGAAATCTATTACTGCTTGTTCGATGGGGCATTGCGATTTGAAGTGACAGTTTTTGGAGCTGCAGAAAGGCCTCTGCTGCCCATGTGTATGCCCAGTGCTGCGTGTGCAGCGCTGCGTGGCTTGGAGGGGTATCTGTTCCTCCCCATCAGCATGTGGGGCCGTGGGCATTGCTGGCACAGCGCTGCTTGCAGATCTGCATGGTCTGAATTCAACTTTTCAATGGTCATCATTGGAAAACGGTTTCTTGAAAAACACAAAAGGAATAATGTTGCTTACCAGCTGTTTGCTCAGGGCTTTGGTTATGGAAAAGCGGTCATCTCATTAGGTCGGTGATACTTTCTGTTCCCATTTTGCAGACTGGGAGCAGAGTGTGCCCCTGCTTGGTGCCAGCCTTGGTGCCTGCGGTACCACACCAGGGCTTGGTGTGCTCTGGAGGCTGACTGAGAGAAGTGATGGGCTGTGTCTGAACTGGGGGAGCTTCTGCCTTGCTGCCTGCTCCTCCGGAGTTTGCTGTTTGCTGATCACGTTTCACAGATTCAGAAGGACTGAGTGTTCAACACTGTGCAGCTGCATGCAGGCAGGGGGAGTTGAGCTGCAGCGGCCACATAGTGCTGGGTTGGTGCGTTACAGCGTGCTCCTGTGTCCGAAATCCTCTCACTATATTTAGGGCCAAAGCAAGCTGAAAATGTTCAGTCTTGTCTCACATGGAGCCTCAGAGGTCTGAAGAACAGGATCTGCTATGACTAGCTTTTATGACTTAGAGATATGCATAAATCTATCTATCTATCTATATATACTGAATATTAGTATATATCAGTATATATAAACTGAGTGTAAGTAGTTTTTTTCCAACGAGAACATTTCTTTTCTAAAAACTTATTCCGGTAAAATATTAAGGATACTCAAAAACTCACCTGCTCAAAAGCTTAATATGAGTGCACTATTTGTTGCTGGGAAAAGATGTGCATTTCTCTTGTGCTTTTTTTTTACTGTTTTAACAAAATATTTATACTCTCAAAACTGTTTTAAAGACACTTAAACTAATTATTTGTCTTTAATACATTTGCTACAAATTTGAACTTCAGCTTACTGCTTATATTATTGAAAACAAGTGTTCCTCTTTTGTTTCTGCTTCTGTTGCAATGAACTATTCGGTGTTAATCAGATGTATTTGGTATTAATCTCTTTGGCTGAAGCTACTGTGTGAGCCTATTGTACTATATTCTACTTTACAGTACGAAATTCTCCCCATTTCTGATGGGGAGTATTTACAATTTTTTTGTAATTTACAATTACAGTAATTTACAATTACTGTAATGTAATTAGTGCAAGCTTGGAGGGAGAACATCACTTCTAGTTAAATGTTGTCTGGAAGAATACTGAAATCAAAATGACTGTTTTGAATGGGGCTCGGCACTGGCTTGTTGCTTTGGAAGCCTTCACTCAGTGGCTGTTGTTTTCTGCAGCCTTAATGAGCAATTACTGACTCGTCCAGTTCAGAGCCTTTTAAGTGGATAGTGCTGCTTGTTCCAAGGTAGATTCCCATTCTGGTTTGCCTGCAGTCTGGTGGTACACTTGGTATTTTGGTTCTTTTGTTTCCCTGGGTGCAGACAGATGTTTGCCAAGGATTGTGAAGAGTCCCCAAACTCTTTCTTTGTAGCAAAGACGTGTGGGGCTTTAGGTGTGACGTTCTGCTGTGGTGTCTGTGTTCCCGGCTTGCGTGGGGAGCATGTCTGCTCTGTCCATCTGTTTGTCTGCATGGACGTCAGCCTGCAAGAATTGACAACATTTTGACATGTTTTTGAACATTCATATTTCCATTATTGAAATGTTAGCTTTTAAACCTGAAAAGGGTGCTAAGCAAATGTTGTAGTGCACATAGTCCTTTCTGTAGCTTGGTTTCAGAACTGTAGGCAGAGGAGCAGTTTGGGGGTGCTCTTCTGGGGGGTGTTTCCATGCAGTTACTTCTGCATCACTTTGCACTCCGAGTAAAACCTGCTTGGAGCATGGTTCTGGTTTGTGGGCTGCCAGAGGAGGTGCAGGTTGCGGAGGAGGGGGTCTGTACAAAAGTAACTTTTAAACAACCATCTAGAAAAGAGGTTTTTTAGAGCTTGCACCATCCTTAGTGTATTGCTGACGGGGGTGTGCATGAGGTGTTTGCCTAATCTACCAAAGACTTCTGAGCTGGATCCCATTAACTGCAAGCACTCAAAGTAGAGCAGTTTAGCAATAAAGGTTCTCATATAGCATACTCAAGCGTGACTGCATTGGTTTTGCTTTGAGTAGAGTATGGGTTACTTAGGTCCTCCTCTTAGATGTGCTACAATTAAATACTACGTTTACATTAGTTTTTCCCCTGATAAACCAGGGTGTTAATTACTGTGAATTCAAGTATTTATGTAAGAGAAGAACTCCAAACCTTCACATGTTCTGCTCGTTTCCATGGGTAATGGGTGGTGGGCAGCTGTGCAATCCCAGCCCAGGAGATGGGTGACTGTCCCCCCATGCTTCCTCCTACCAGAGCTCTGATCCTGCAGGAACTGTTCCAAGCAAGGAAAAAGAGGGTGGAGGAGCAGCGAGGAGTGAAGAGGGGAGCATGTTGGGGCTTTCAGGCATGGACTGGCCCTGATCCAGCAAGTGGCAGCCGTGTGCATAGAAGAGGGTTGGAACCAGGTGCGCCTTAAGGCCCCTTCCAGCCCAAACCGTTCCTGTGATGCTACTCAGTGGCTGGAGGAGTGAGGCTTTCTTGCTCCACTTCTGGTGAGTAGGAAAGAGGTCCATGGAAGTTGTGTTGTTCATATGAAAGAGCACAGACACTTTTTAAAGAAGAGTAAGCAAATAAATTACTTTTCTCATAACTCAGGTTACAAGACTTCACTGAATTCTTTCTGGCTCCCAATTGCTGCTATTTTTCTGTCTTGGTTCTTTGCCCTTCTCACCAGGCTGCTTTTCCTGTTCCTTTTCATATTCCTCTTACTCCCACTCCTGCACAGCTCTTATCCATTCCCATTTCTTTTCTTCAGTGTATTTTATCTTCACAAAATTCTGATTGTTTCTGAGAACTGTATTTACAGCTCTAGTTCTTTCCTAGATCCTGATATGCTTTATAAACCATAACAACTAGATATCCCTCGTGTTCTGTGCTATAGGTGCACTTATGACCTTGCGTTCTTTCGTTTTCCTCAGTTTCTTCTCCAGATCCTTTCACAGAGCTCCCAGTTTATTCAGAATCTTGTTAGCTCTCCTGCAGAGCTCTGCATCATCATGTCTGTCTCCGCTGCTCCTTCATGAAGTCCAGCAAACTGAAATCCACGCAGTTCCAACTCCAGCTGTTTTCTTTGCAGCTTTGATTCTGCCTGTGACCAGCCTGGCCTTGTTTCTCATTCATTCTTCTCGTTTTAAAGCAAGTGGCCAACTACTTGCAGAAGAAAACCCCGTAGTCAAGTGATAGCAGAATCCTGGGTCTTACCTCACCTAGGACAGGATGGATTTTACACCATATAGGCTAGCTGCTTTTCTTGACGAAGATGACTTTTTTTTTCGTAGAGTGGAATTTTTGTCATTATTGAAGTTTTTAGGTTAATGCAGGGAAGCTATCTGGGATACTGCAAATCTGCTGAATTTATTCAATGTATTATTGCAAACGATGCCTCTAGCGTTTGTTCAACTAATGTGGTGTCCATGAAAGGTTCCTTATCTGTGCAGTGCACTTTCATGCATGTTTGCAAGGATGTGATAGCTAAACCTCTATTACAATGTAATTACAGCATTACAACACTTGGAGTTTTATCAACCCATTAGCTGGACTGCAGATTTCCATAAATTCCACATATTTCAATAAATCAGTCAGCATAGACTAGATGTCTTTAAAGCATAACAGTGTAGATGTCAGTAATAAGCAGCTATTTTGGTTATTAACAAAGAAGAATGCAGCATGGAAAGATGAGAGTGGGAGCTTTACTGCTGCCTGTTGTTTCAAACCTCGTGGTGCTGGTTTGAGAATTAATGGTTTGGTGGTGCTAGTTACATAGAGCATTAACGGAGAGGTGTAAATAGGCGTGTTTCCACAGTGCAGTCACACCAAGCGGTTCAGCAGAGGACTTGGTCCTGATGTGTTACCTAATTAATGGTTTGAGCAGGGAACGGGAGGAAAAGGATAAGATGTCTTTTATCTGAGCTTTTATAAATGCAGACATCATTTCTGTGACATGCTGTGCAATTTTCTTGTGTAACTAAAGCAGATCCTTATCTCGGCAGACATACTGGAGAGGAGAGTTAATGTGGGCATAATTCAACTATAATTCAATTGTGCAACCTTTTAGCGTTTCGTTAACGCACTTTATTTAAAGTTACATTGTCTCTCTTTGGAACTATTAGGTTAAATTGGCTGCTTGGATTAAGCGGCTTATAAGTCTATAAAGCACAATAATTTTACTTATGGTCAGCAGCTTTAACAATCACCATAAAATATACCAATTGTTTTAATTTCAATGGACTAAGTTGTCAGCTGATAAGTAGTCAATAGTGAGAAGAAATGGCCTTTTAATGTCACTCGTATTCAGTTTGTAATATTTTTGTGGTTGGTTATGAGTTAGAAAATTGAATTTTGGAATCACAAAGCATGTATGAGCTGTACTGAACTGCTCTGAGCACTTCTTACTAAGCTTTCTAGAGAGCCAGCTACACGTGGGGAGAAGTTTTGTATGTTGATGGTGCCATTCCCAAATGCAAACCTGTAAAGTATACAAGAGACGTGGTTTAGTGAGAACTATTGATGGTAGGTGGATGGTTGGACTGGATGATCTTGGAGGTCTTTTCCAACCTTGGCGATTCTATGATTCTGTGATTCAAGAGATTATCACAAATAACTGCACTGCTGTTTGAAGACTTCATTTAGATAATAGCACTGACCTTGTTGATATATTAGCAATTATTTTTAATTTTTTTGGCAATTTTTGTTTGTTTGCTTGTTTGTTTTAAAGCTGACCATAGAAGCTATGGGTTGTTTTTAGTTTTGGTGGCTGTTGTTGACAAGTAAGACTTAGGCACTGGACTCCAGGTCAGAGAAATAATTGCTGTCCATATGACGAAACTAAAGGAAAATGTTCTGTTCACTTTTTATTCTCTTTTCTTCCTCCTCCTCTTTCTGTGCTTTTTTTTGTTTGCTTTATTACTGACCTCTGTGGAATGCAGGTATGGTCTATCATTGAAGATGTTATAGAGAGACAGGAGGATCTGGCATCCTATATCCAGTGCCAGTTTTTCATGTTGGAACTGGGAACAGAACCAAATGCAGGAATTATTTGAAGTTTATTTCATGAGCAAATTAAGACCAGGAAACATGAGAACTGAGAAACACTACATGTAGTGTTGATACCAAACAGAAAACGAGAACAGTTTCTAGTACAGTTTTATAACTTCTCTTAACCAGTTTCTTAAGAGAAAGTATTGCTTTGACATGAGTAGGAAAAAAAAAGCCAAATTCTGTCAAAATTTACAGATTTTATCAGTACTAAACTGCATAGTTAAGCAATGAAACCATTCCACTAAATGCTTGTGCAGCTCACACTCTCAACCCTGTTTTGTGATAGAATATAATGCAGCTTCAAAACGACCCAAGGTATTAATCGGTGTGCTTTATTCTTAGTACCATGTGACTTTACTGCCTCTAGCTGCGTGTGCATGAGTTGCTACCGCCCCTAATGTGTGGGGCCACGTGTGGTGAGCTGGTGGAGCTGCAGAGCTGAGGCCTGTAAGTCGAGGTCCAACCAACTGTTGTCTTTGAGCGAGTGTTTCCATGGATTTGAAGGCCTGGATTCAATTGTGGAAGACTTAGGAAATGGGTGTGATACTATTTATTTTTGTTGTGCAACTGAATCTTCAGCAGTCTTTTGTGTAATTGTTACGTTGTTCTTTTGTTGCCATTTTGTCCTTGGCATGAGGGATAGGTAGTAAAAACAAAGTTTTCCATGAAACCAGATCAACCTGAATGTAGTTTTGCATTCCTACTAAAGGCTGAATCCCAGTCTCGCTAATTTGAATTACAGGGTTCTCTGCCTTTGAAATCAGTGCAAATAGGGTAAAGTTGGACTGTAGTTTGTTTAGGAAAGACCAGCGTAAGCAATGTTGCATTTAGCAGTCACTCCATGTTTGTTGGCTTTACTGCTGTTGAGTGGTAATTGTGCTCAGTGCCATAACTGTTCTGCAGCTCCTACTGGGCTGGAGCAGTTGTGATCCCAGTCTACAAACCTTCCAGTTGCTGGCATTCATGTGTTCCTCTCTTAAGGAGCGTTCTACTCTTTCTGTTACAACCTACATATGTAAAAGCCATGCAGAGGTTGCCAGCAAATGTCATGATGTCGAAGTAGTGAATTTGAGGCTTTTGTATTGATCCCAGTGTTTAAATGCAACTCTCTCTGATGAGATGGGGAAAAAAAAAATTTAAAAAAGCTTGTTGTCTGAAAGTGGGGATGTTTGTTGTGCCTGGGAAGTTGTGTTGAGGTTAAGACTTGCGGGGGCTTGGATTAAAGAATGAAGTGGCACCTTAAGAAAAAAAAAAGGGGGGGGGTGGGGGGAGGGATTTTTATTGTGTAAGTTTATTTAAAATCCTAGATGGGCAGACCTTAAATCGATGCTATTGTTCCCTTATATCCCTAATAGATGCTGATTTATGGTACATTTACTGGAATGATGAAGCAGATTATCAGGCATGCCATCCATTACCAGTGCTGTTTGTGTCCAGTGTGATGCTAGTTTGTAACTGACTAAATGGAAATCCCTCTGGAGAGGAAATAAATTGGAGGTAGACATGGCCTCCCCAGGTTACCAACTACTTTGTGTCATTTGGCCAAGGGTGCAGCGCAGTGATGCTTGGCCAAGAGTTTGTGTGGTTATTCCATGGTACCAGTACAGTGTATTCCAGCAACTCCGATGGAGTTGTCTGCCTTCTTCCAGCTGAATGTCAAGCCTGTTACATCGCACCATCATTCTGCTTTTCATGAGTCAAGCAATTAGCTAAGAAAGAGACATAAATGTACAAAGTGTAAATGGGTCTCCATGAATAAAGTAAAAGGGAAATTATGTTAAATGGTAGGAAGGAAAATAAGATTTTCATGCTGTCTAAGTAAAAAGGAGAGGCTTTTTAAGGTCTTGGTTATGTTCTTATGGACTGTGGATAAGTCTGTTCCTGAGAATCTCCCACTGTGTTTTATGATGAGAGAGAATATAATAAATTAACAGATTTCTATACTACTTAACTATCGGTTATATAAAGAAACATTGCACTTTCACTGCTGGGCTTAGAAAGTTAGATCTCATAGATGAAGAAAAGCTCTGCCATCACTGTCTAACTTAGGAAAAGCTGTATATTCTTTATTTGTTGGTATTTAAGTGGTCTCTGTTTGCTTGAAAGCTTTTTTCCAACTTAAAATTTGGTATAATACAGTATGGAACCCTTTGTGTATACATTATAGCTGCAGTTAGCATTTTGTAGCACAGTAATGTCACCAGTATTTATACTTGTCAGAAGATGTAATTTAGATGCTTCTCTGCTTTTTAAATTGCTTGTAGGTGTTACCTGTTTTGTTAATTCACTACATTAAATGCCATTGGTTTTACCTTAATGTACCTTCAATAAATTTAAAAATGTATTTGAGCACAAAAGAAAAAGCAGCTGAAAAGTAACTTTAGTGGAAATTGAAATATTAATATCAATGATACAGGGTTAATTAAATGTCAGGAAAAAATACCATCCAAAGGATTAAAAATGCTAACTCCTTTGTTGTAACTTGTGTGTTGAGAATAATTTCAAGCTGTTTTAAAAGCTGAAATGAGTTCTAAAATGTTGGGGAAATGCATCCTAGAACACAATTTGTGACTTAAATGTTGGTGTTATATTTGAATAGAAAATCAAAAGCACTTTCTTGAATAAGAATGAAATGAGGTATAGAAATTAATCTCCATGAAAAGTCCCTGGGCAAAAAAAAATGGCAGACAACTTCTGTGAGGAGCATCCTGGTGCGCAAGAAAATGCGGCATTCTTTCTGGCACTGATGGTGTTGGAGAAGCAGGATGTAGAAGGCTTATGTGTTTTGTGCTCTCAGTGTGAGACTTAAATGCTGAATTTCTTGAGGTTGAGTGGTTGGTGAATGGAGCCCTACTAAGCATAGACCATCACCCCTTGTGCTCTCAGCCTTATAGCTGTACCTTGAAATGTCCCATGTATTCAGTGATACCGCTAGTCTTGTATGCGCGTGGTGTTGCACAAAACTTAGACCATAAGCATGCAGCAATGAAAATGATCAAAATAATCAAAACCAAGTGATTTTATATCAGATTTTTTTCAGAAGGTGAATACCAGCACTAGGTAGATGCCTCAGTTGCTAATTTTAAAATGTGCTTTGCCCAGAACTTTTCACAGCCATATGACTGTGCTGTGTTTTATCATTAGTTATTACTACAGTGCTATAAATCATCAAGGCAGTACAAATGGGGGCCTTGAAGCATTAGTCATTCCAGTCCCATTCTTAACGAGTAACTGTTGACATTTCAGTGAACATCATCATGCTGGATGCTAAATGCACTGTCTTTATTGTTATCAGATGGAGACAAGTTATGTTCTCATGTTCAAAAGAAATTACTCGAGGTCAAAAGCAGGAATCATGCAAGAGAAATGTGTACTGCCCACTCCTCCTCCGTGTGCTTTTTTTGTGGATAAGTAAAGTAAACATTAAGTGTTTCTATTGCAGATCTAGTCTTAAAAGACCAACTAACCAACCAAAAAGAAAGAAACTATAAACAAGTGTTTACAAGCTTTTATTTCCTCATAATAATTGCTGTCTGAATGCAGGATGAGCTAGTATCTGGAGTAATGACTAGGAATACAGCTGTGTCAGCGGGCCAGAGAAACCTGGCACTTTATTAGAGCTTAAAATTCTGAACCTTGTTAACTCGGATCATACAGCAACCATTTCTGCATCCGTAATGATCTGTTACAGTGACAAAGGCTGTGTCATGAATTCTACTGCAAAATGATAGTGGACCCCACATCGGAACATGGGAAGCAGCAGTAAATCCAAACCACAGCTTCATATTTTACTAATGTTTTTACCTTATTGATTGGAAGTGCAGTGTAAATAACACATTTTAGGTTAGCAGATCTTTTTCTTTGCTCATTATCTTGCTGATCAATGGCCTAATTTAGGAATAATAAAATATGTCTCTGACATCTGTTTAAAATAGATTGCTTAAATAATGTGTATTCAGCTTTTTTGTTTTGCTTTGCCTTTTTTAACAGCGGGGATTGCCGCACACCTAAGGGATACGGGTAGAGCTGTAGATTAAATCACAAATGTAATGTAAATGCATCAAAACATTCTGCAAGCATAAGCACCGTATCAGTTAAAAATACTCCATTAAGAGAATGCTAAGGACCTGGCTTGTGCCAAATAAAGCTACTGAGGTCCTATTGTCCTGTAGGAAGGGGCACAACTGTGATACCAGGATACTCCTAGGAGTTGTCTGTTGTCCTGAATAAAACTGGACTATAAATTCTCTAGATTTTATTTTTTAATTTGTACTGTACGCCTGCACTTTCTGCCTGACGGCAGTTTTCTAAAAGCCTTTTAAATCAGAGCTGAATATTTAAGGGACACTACGTACCTCAAAAAATTAACCACGAACTGCTAATCCTCACGAGAGGAAAAATGGCTGCAAGTACAGACCTGTGCAAAACAGGAGGAGCTGAAGGTGGACTGAAAAAGGTGCAGCATGAAGGAGAGGGGTGAGGTGGAGCTGGGGAACCCCGCTGTGGTGCTGGGGCAGGAGGAAGCTCCCGTTGCTGTGTTGCAGGCAGGCGGCAGCAGGCAGCTCCGTGCTGCTGGCTCCCGATGGCACTTGATGGAGAAGTGCTGTTGGCAGCTGTGAGCAGTTCCACATTGGCCTTGACTGATGGACTCAAACGCCGATCTGCTTGTTTGCAGTGACATGCACGTGCTCTTCCACTAGCTCTGAGCTTATGTTAGATTACAGTGCGATTTTCTGTAATTAACTTTTTGTGTATTTTCTGTTGATGTGAAGGCCCGTGGGAAGATTCATGGCAACAGTGTCAGTGACATCACAGACTTGTCAGCTTTTGTGGAGCTAGCGCTGAACTGTGATATCCATTGATAAATCAACTGTGAATTGCTCCGCTTTGGCTTTGTGCTCATCTTTGTTCTCTTCTTTAGGTGATTTCAGTCTGTCTTGGATTCTGCATTTGCATTTCAATATCACAAAATCTTGTGGTTTTTAACGGCTTTTCTTGTTCTGAGAAATGCTCTGAGAGACTCGAGCACAAACGGAAAAGTGGAAGGCATTTTCTCTTTTGTTTATTGGAACATCACTGGAGCACTATGTATGCCTGCACGAGTATTTTGTAAAAGGACTGTTAATAGCATCACCTCTTCTGCATAGAACAATATTTCTGGTTTTCCACAATTAAGGAGAGCTGTTGCCTCTTGCTAATGACGCACCTGGGTGTTCTGGTTCAGGTTTTCTGCTGTAGCACAGAGCTTGAGGTTTCCTGAGTCTCTTTTTGGAGGTTGTGTTATGTTAGAGGGAAAGTTACAAGGGCACGGTGGAAACCTTATCCATCTTTGGCTGAGATTGCTCTGCTTTCTGAGGGGAAAATACACATCTTGGTATCTGCAGGAGTTCTGTTTGTTTTGAATGAAGTATGACCTGCTCCACAGATTTCATATGAGAAGTACAAGGGAGTGTGGTGGAGGAGTGCAGATCTGTTAGCTACTTTCTGCATCGTTATTTGGAACAGGAATTCAAGAGTCAATAGTAGCAGTCCTCAGAGAAGAATATAATAATGGCAGTCCCGTAAGTGGTAAAGTTGGAAAGAAATTAGGAGTGGAAATGAAGAATTTTTCGAATAGAGTGTGTGGCACACTCTGGTAAATCTATACATACTATAAACTGATACCCAGAAACCACTTAAATATTCATTTCCAACACTAGGGATGAATGGATCAATTCAAGACTATCATGCCCTGAATTTGCAGGCAGCTCATTGTAATTAAGAAATAAACCTCCAAGTTCTTCTCTCAGTTTGTCTCTGTTGCTTTGCCTGGGGTCAGAAATGTGTTCTTGATGCCTGCTGTCTGCAGATCGTGGCACTAGAAGACTTAATGGTATCACTCCTATTAACAAGAGCTGTTTGTTCGCATTTGAGCAAAATGCCCTTCCATACCCTAAGTACTTAGTGTGCCAGCACAAAAGGGCTGCGGGACTAGAAGTCTGTTAATAGATGAGAAGATGATGATATGTACCATGAAGAAGATTACAACTATAGGAAATTTGAATCAAAATGCTTTAGGACATAATTGTATAGTATGCAAACGTTTAAAAGGTTATTTCCATAAGCTGTTAACAAAGCTTGTCTTCTGTTATGGTTTCAGCTCCTAGGGACAAAAACTTAAGTGCAGTATCTGCTTTGTCTGCAGAACAGAGTGGGAGCTCTGCTCCTCACCGTTATCCTGGGAGCTGAACATCCTGGCACGTGTGTGTCAAAATTTGTGGTTCATTCCTGGTGGGAAAACTGAATTGTGGCTACCCGAGGTATATAGGGAGAGCTCTTTGATAAGTAATACTAACAACTATGACCATTTCAATGGGTTAAATATTTTGATGAGATTGACGCTTTTCTTTATACTAAGTGAGATTTGTATATTTAAAAAGAAGGGCAGAAAAGGGCACTGTTTCAGGAAGATTATGTTCCTGGGGAATATAAAGCTAAAATCAGACAGTAGATGGGCTGTGTAGGCCCAAGGGATGACGATGACAGAATTAGTAGAAAGAAAGATCTCTTGTTTCCTGCTTGCAGAAATAACTCTCCTGTTTTGGGAAATATGTAGATGATGCTCCCTGAAGTGCAATTTATTGCATCCAGTCTCTAAGCCTTCCCAGAATATATCCAAACTCACTTTTGTCCTTCTGGTAAATGTAGCTAATGGGGAAAAAAAAAGCAGCACTGTTGCATCTGCCTCTGCTGCTTGATCTGCAACTCTCGGGAGCTGTTCCCTCATCCTGGCAGCATGATGTCCTCCCTGCTGCAGGATTGTTCTCCTGAGAAGATCCCTGAAGCACCCCTTGGTGAACAGCCACCATTGGCAGGTAGCACAGGGCCAACAAAATGTGGTCAGATAGATTTTTCTAGCAGAGTAGGAGCAGATTCTGAGGTTTTGCTGCACATTGATGTATGGGTGGTTTTGCACTCCTTAGGTTTTTACCCTACCAGGTTTCTGAAGCAGTATCGCTTACTTAGAGATATTCTCAGCATGTGATTTTGCTATTAGATGAAGTCTTTGCTTATAATTGCACAGGGCAAAAAGAGCATATAAATGCTCTGTAGAAGCAGTAAGCTCTTGGAACAACTTGTCAACCTTTTCCTGAAGGTCCTTGGGCATTTTTTTTTTCCCCAGAAATCAGAATTATTGTATTCTCATGACTTAACTGCTTCTCAGTTGACTGTAGCAGTGGTGGCAGACCCACCAGGGCTCCATTTAATATGCAAGTCCTGTTGTTAATACACCTCTGCTCTGAACAAACGTATATTTATAGAATATAAAGACAGATGTTTAGAGAGTACACCTCTAAAAAAGCAAGCATTTATTTTCATATGATAAATATAAGGGCAGATATCTTGGCTAAAAACTATAATTCTCCCAGAGATTAGTGGCTTTTAAAAAGTGGTGTTCAAGATGACAATTGTCAGTTTGAATTCTGGATGCTGTAGATGCTTGACTGGTACTTTATCTCACTGAAAAATTAATTAAAAGCAGTTCATTCCCCTTGTGCAGTTAAATAGACAAAAGAACTTCAATGGATGTCAGATAAAAATTGTTTCCATAGTAAAAGGTTCCAAGCTGTTTGTGGAATGAGTGAAGTGAACTTAGCAACGAGTGGTTCTGAACATTTATTAAAAATAAGTAAATAGCAAAGAATTGGGGAGTTTGGTTGCTGCAGTACAATTTCATGTTTTCTTCAAGTTGCCTGATAGGACTGAAGCTGCAGTTTGAAGCGAATAAGATGACTGACTGGCATGTAAAACCCCTTTTCTAAAGGAATTTTGATGGTAAGACTTATCTGCATAGTTCTCCAGGCAATAGATTTTCACCTTTTTATTCTAAAGTAAAAGAATGTCAGTATATTTCGCAGGTTTGGATAAGAGGAGAAAAATACATATTTGCAGCCTTAAGGCACAGAGTAGTAACTTGTGTGAGAGCTGCAGCAAGCAAATAGCTTTAACTTCTGCAGACCTTTTTTGCCACTCCTGGTTTTATGTACTGCAGCTCAAATTGGTGCAAATTATTAAAACAAAACAAACAAACAA
>JANHGO010000044.1:22503269-22525560 GCA_024606505.1 Aquila spilogaster | reverse complement strand
TGTCCCTGCCCATGGCAGGGGGGTTGGAACTAGGTGATCTTTAAGGTCCCTTCCAACCCAACCCATTCTGTGATTCTGTGATTATCTAGACTTTTTTTTTTTTTTTTTAAATTGTATTCTATGTCTGCACTTTTCTACATGTGAAAATGAAGACCATACCTTTCTGGAGGAGTTTAAAATCAAGGTTGAATGCTTTAGGACACATTATCTACCTCTAAAAATTAACCAAAATTGGCTACATCCTCAAAAAGGAAAAAACCTCAACCGAGTAGCACTCCTCTGTTGCATGTTATAATACAATATGAAAAATCTACTGTGGGCCTTTCTCCTAGGAGTTTGTAAGCTAGTTTGAAAAAAACAAGGGAAATAACAGATGAGATTGAAGGAGTGAAAATCATGGAATACAAAGGGAAAATGCTCTTAGAAGAGTGCTACTGTTTAGCGTCTGTCTGCAGAGAACTCTACCTGTTTCTTTTAATGTGATAGTATGATACCAGAGAAAAGCTGACAGTTCAGGACTTCAGGTTGTGCATCATTTAGGGAAGATCTGGGGGGAAAGGTAAGGTGAGAAATAAATTGGAAGGGAAGGAAACCAGCTGCATTTGTAGGCCTGTGCAAAACTGAACGTGCCTAAGGGGATTTGAAAATGGTGCAGAAGGAAGAGGAGAGGTGAGGTTGAGCAGGAGAACATAGCTGTGTGACTGGAGCAGCAGAAAAAGCATGGGGGTTTTGCTGCGGTGTTCCAGATAGACTGCAGCAGGCAGATACATGCTGCCTGTTTCCTGATGTCACTTGATAGAAAAGTGCTTCTGGCAGATCTGAACAATTCCAAATTTGCCTTTACTGATGTAATCAAACACTGAACTTCTTGTTTAAATATTTGTGGTGACATGTGCATGCTCTTCCAGTAGCTCTGAGCTTGTGTTGGATTACAGCGTAGTCCTTTATAACTTTTTGTATGTTTTCTGTTTGTGTGAAATCTCATGGGAAGATTCATGGCAACAGGGTCAGCAAAAACCTAAACTTGACAGCTTTTCTGGAACTAACATTGGATTGTGATATCCATTGATAAATCAACTGTGAATGACTCCAGCTTGAAGTTGTTCTTGTCTTTGTTCTCTTCTTTAGATGGTTTCACTTTGTCTTAGATTTTCCACTTGCATTTAGGTGTCACTAATTCTTGTAGTTTTTAAATAACTTTTGTTCTGAGAAATGCTACAAAACTTGAGGACAAAAGGAAAAGTGGAGGGTTTTGGTTTTTTTCTTCTTTTGTTCACTGGAACATCATTAATATGTGTGTGCATAAGTATTTTGTAAAAAAAACTCCTAATAACTTCAAATCTGGGAGGGAGGTAGGAAACTATTTCCAGTTTTCCACCAGAAAGGAAAGTAATCTTCTTGGGCTGAAAAGAAGGGGCACTGATGGCTCACCTGGGTGCTCTGTGGTTCAGGTACGTCTTCTGTAGAACAAGGCTTGAGATTTCCCGAATCTCTTTGTTGTGTCCTGTTAGAGTGAAAACTGTAAAGGTATGTTGGACACCTTATCCATCCTGACCTTGACCACTGAGATTGCTGTGATTTCGAAGGGGAAACTATGTTTTAGTGTGTGCACAGTTTTTGCTTATTTTAAGTGAACTGTGACCTGCTCCACAGATTTCATGTGAAGAGCATGAGGGAGCTGAAAGATGACAGCAAATGTGTTACCAAGTTTCTGCATTATTATTTGGAACAGGAGTTTTTGACGAAATGATGGTAGCCGTCAGAAAAAATGTATTAATGGGAATCTTATGAGTGACAAAGTTTGAAATAATTTAGAAGTGGAAATGAGGGATTTTTCAAATAGAGCCATACTCCAGTAAATCTGTTTCTCTACTACAGACTGATACCCAGAAACAACTTAAATACTCATTTCCTACACTGAGGATGAGTGAGATCAATTCAAGACTATCATGCACTGAATTTGCAGACAGCTCATTGTAATTAAGAAATAAACCTCAAAGTTGTGTTCTTGATTTTTCTCTGATGCCTTGCCTGGGGGTCAGAAATGTGTTCTTGATGCCTGCTGTCTACAGGCACTAGAAGACTTAAATAGCATTGCGCCTCTTAACAGAAGTTGTTTGTTTACATTTGTGCAAAATTCCCCTCCAAAGCTGATTTACTGTTCCAGCACAAAAGGGCTGTGGGATTACAAGACTGTTAATAGATGAGAAAGCGACTATATGTACCATAAAGATGATTATGACCCCAGGAAACTTGTATCAAAATTGCTTTAGGACATAATTGTATAGTATGGAAACTTTTAAAAGGTTATTTCCTTAAACTGTTAAAAAAACTTGTCTTCTGTTATGGTTTCAGCTCCTAGGGACAAAAACTTGAGTATGGTATCTGCTTTGTCGGCAGAATAAAACAGGAGCTCTTCTAATCATTATCCTGGGAGCTGAACATCCTGTTACATTTGCGTAAAAATGCATGGTTCATTGCTGATGGGAAAACAGAACTGTCTCTACCATAGTGCTTCAAATAGAGCTCTCTGTTAAGTAATACTTACTAAAAATTAAGACCATTTAAAGAAATTACTATTTTAGCCCTTTTAAATGTTTTGATGCTTTTCCTTACACTGGATGAGATTTGTATATTAAAGAGGGCAGAAAAGGACACTGTTTCAGAAAAATTATGTTTCTGGGGAAGCATACAGCTAAAATTGGACAGTAGATGAGCTGTATAGGCCTAAGGGATGATGATAACAGAATTGGTAGAAATAAAGATTTGTTGTTTCCCGCTTGCTGAAATAACTCATCTGTTTTGGAGAATATGTAGATGATACTCCCTGAAGTGCAATTTATTGTGTCCAATTTCTAAGCATTCCCAGCTTATATCCAAATCACTTTTCCCCTTCTGGTAAACATAGTTAATGGGTGAAATAAAACAGCACTGTTTTATTTGCCTCTACTATTTGGTCTTAGAGGTCTGTGAGAGATGTTCCACTCATGTCTGAAGGCACATTGCCCTCTCTCCAGCACGCAGGACTGTTCTTCCCTCTTGGGTGCCTGTTTCTCCTCTCCAGTTCTTCCCACGCCTCACATGCCCACCAGTGCTTTTTGGGAAGATCCCTTAAGTCCTCTTAGGTGAATGGCTAGCATTGACCGAGTGAAATAGGTCTAAATAAAGAGCCATTGGGCAGATTTTTCTAGCAGAACAGGAATGGATTCTGAGGTTGCTGGATTGTAAAGCATCACCAGGTGCCTGTTGCACATTCGTATATAGGCAACTGTGCGGTGCTTAGGTCTTTATCCTGGGTTTTCAAAGCAGTAAAGCTTACTTAAAGCTATACTCAGTCCATGATTTTTCTATTGCATGGAATCTTTGTTTATAAACAGAGCAAAAGAAACATAAATGCTCTGTAGAAGTTTTAAGCTCTTGGGGCAATTTGTCAACTTTTCCAAGGAGACTGCAGGTGGAGAGGGAATTATTTTTAGAACCAGAGATCTGCATTGCCAAGCAGGCATCCAGTTCCCTTCCATTCTGCATTTTTTTTTTTAGTAATGACTAAAAGACTAAAGATACCCCTTTTAATTCTTTCTCCTGGCATTTTCTGAACAGCTTAGATGAAGTTCTTTGCTACAGGCAAACAGTTTAACAGTTACACATGAGTAAGGGGTAATATCAGGGTCAGATGTAGGATTTTCCATACCAGATCAAAAAAACAGATGATCTAGTTCAGTATAGTGCTTCTGGACCACAGTTATCTAACAGTGGTGACAGAAACTCATAAACAAGAAACGTTGTTCTGAGTTAGATACTTTTCAGTTGACAGTAAAGATGGTGGCAGACCCAGGAGGGCTCAGTTTAGTATACAAGTCCTGTTGTTAATATACCTCTGATCTGAACAAACACGTATTTATAGAGTACAAATACATATATTTGGAGAATGTACCTCTAAATAAGCATTTATTTAAATGATAAATCTCAGGATGGATATCATTAGCTACAGAATATAATTCTCCTAGAGATGAGTGCTTTTTAGTGAATGGTATTCAAGATGACAACTGTCAATTTGAATTCTGGATACTGTAGACTTGCTGGAATTTTATCTCACTGAAAAATTAAATTAATTAATTAAAATCCGTTCATTCCTCCTTTGCAGTCATATAGACAAAAGAATTTCAAAGGATGTCAGATAAAAATTGTTTCCACAGTAGAACGTTTTAAGCTGTTTGTAGAATGAATGAAAGGAACTTAGCAACAAGTGGTACTGAATATAAAAAAAAAAAAAAAAAAAAAAAAAAAAAAGACTTGGTTTCTGCACAGCAATTTTTCCTTTTCTTCAAGTTGCCTAATGGAACTGAAGTCATAATTTGTAATGATAAGGTGACTGGCTGGGATTTAAAGCCCTTTTCTGAACAAATTTTGAGGTGAAGTCTTATCTGCATGGTTCTTGAGGCAATGGACTTTCAGCCCGTTATTCTTACATATAAGAATGTTAACATTTTTTTCAGGTTTGGATAAGAGGATAAAATAAGTATTTGTAGCCTTCAGTCACGTAGTAGTAACTCATCTGGGAGGTATACTAAGCAAATAGCTGTTAATTTCTGCAGGCCTTAGTACCACATTTGTTTATTACGTGATGTGCAACATATTGCAACTCACAGTTCTTACACCTGTGTAAATTAAAAAAAAAAAAAAAAGGCATTGAATTAACTACCTTTAGAAATATGCAAGAGAACTTCTGCTTTGTGTTTTGAGGGCCACTGACACAACTCCCGTTATTTTTCTTCAGCACCTAATGTTTTGCACACTGTGTAGAAAATACTTGCTGTGCCAAAACTTAAGCTTATGTACTGAATATCTACTTCTTCAGCAGAGGAAGTGTCCAGCAGGAAGTGCTGGTTGCATACCTGTGCTATCATCAACGGAATTTGCTGTTGTTTCCTGACACATTATTGTGACTGTTTATGAAATTATTCATGTAGTTAGGAATTCATCCTTTTAAAATTAATTCCTTTGTTTTATGCATTGCTGGGACTTGCAGTTCTGAGAGTTGCCCAGCTGCCTCTGCCTACCGTTTGCAAGAAATACACCGTTATTTGTGACTTGTCTCTTCTGGCACTACTGTTAATATTTGCAAATCTTGTACATGGGATTCCTTTTTCATTGCTGCTTATTAAAGAGCTGTGTTGCTTTATTAACAGCAATATTTTGCATTTCCATCTGTGGCAACTTTTCTTTGATAAGCTCAATGTTCTTTATGAATTCTAATGAATTGTTGGAGTGCTCAGAATTTGAATTGAATGCCAGTTATTGTAATGTGCAAGTTACTTATGGAAGGGCTAAGACACCAAGAGATTAGTGGAAATTGGGCACCTTATGGTCCTTAAACTTTTTTTTGTTGTTGTTGTTTTTAAATGTCTTGTTTAAGAATTTCAGAGAAGTCTAGGAAAGGCTTCAAATATAACTTGTATCTTTTTAGTCACGGGCTAACTTTCCTGTTAACAGAAAGGTTTCCCAGTGGAAGACCAGGGAGGTCTGTAAAACTTCCTGTTCTTTCCCATATGTAAAGAAGTTTATATTTCAGTATTCAAACAGCATATCCATAGGCACTGAATATACTGCTATTAAGTAGTGAAAATTAGTGATCATAAAGCGAAACTGTGTCTACTTTGATATACTTGAGTAATATAGCTGCCATTGGTACTGAATGGAGTGCAGTATGACTGTGAAATGATTGATATGTTGCTTTTATAACAACATAACAGCTGAAGTGATTTTTCAGCATCATTTGGAAATGGATAGAGGCTTTATTTTCAGTTGTCATAATATTCCACTTCAAAATAAATGTACCACCCAACAATGATAAATGTAATTTGTACTCTGTTTTTGAATCAGCTTGGTATTATTTTTATGTATTGCTTGTGCTCTAAGCTCCATCATAAAAATGAACTTTTACTTGCTTTATACTTTGCCTTTTAATTTGGGCAAACTTTTGTGTTGAACAGTACAGTTTGTTGGTTACTAGGTATAGTGTGTAAGAATAGCTAATGGGGTGCCTGATTTCTAATAGTATATTTTGTGGTTTATTGAGTTATAGTATCACGAAGAACCATTAGCTGTAAATCAGTAAACATTAGAAGAAATCTAGAGACTTTAGTTTTGGGCTCTGTAACTCTCTGAAATGTTACCTAAGGTATTTGCCTTCTAAACTGAGGAGTAGGCAAACTAGCACAAAAGATACTTAGGGATAACATAGATTGTCAGAAGTCTGACATCATTTCTTCATTCAATCTACAGTGACAGTTTTTTAGTGACACCTTTGTTAACTCTTTCTGCAGACTCCAGAGAGGCTAGTATAATTGTTGCTTTGAAAGTCATCTCTTGGACTTTAGCTTGTGAGCAGAGAGCATCTTCATATTTAGGAAAAAAAGTCAAGGTTGTCAAGGCTAGGAGGGAGAGAACAGCAGCGCTGCAGATGCCCTGGCTAGCCTGGCAGAATGGAAGACAATTACCATGGACAAGGTATTTTGTAAGAGAGTGCATACACGTCTCCATGCCAAATAATTGAGGATTTAGGTATTACTGTTTTCCCACACGGTATAGCTGTTTCCTGTGACTTTCTTTTCCCCTATTGTCATTGCTGTATAAATTGTAGAGACTAGGTAGTAGATATTTGGGTGACATGGAAGGAAAGAGTCTTTACTTTTCCTGCTCCCTCACCCAAACCTAATTTTTCTGATTCTTTCTGTAGAGATAATCTAGTCCATAGTCCATTCTGAGCTTCTCTTTACAACCCTAAAGGCTTAAATTTTAGAAAACCAGTGTTCTTCTTATGGGCTTTCATTCCTATTTCCTGATTTTAGTGGAAAAAGAATGTAACGCAACAGTCTTTTTAAGCTGGGGAAAAAAGTTTTATGTACATCTTAAATGTAAGTATTACTTTTTCCTAAAGTGGAGAAAAGATTCATTTACATGAGGCTAAATATGGGTTATAAGAGGAGAGGGAATTTACTTATTAAACTTTTGTTACCACTTGCGTGTTAGAACTGAAATGTATGCCCACAAATGCAAAGCTGTTGTCGTCATCTACCCTAAATTTGTTAAAATGTTACTAAAGAAGTAAATATTTGGTTCTGTTTTCTGGCAGACTTTAGGGGGAGACACTGGCAGACTTCTAATAAGCAAAAGCCCTCGTACAGAACTGTAAAAGGTATTCTCAGTCTTCATCGGCTTTTAATTTTACATTATGCAAGTGACAATGGCCCATGTTCTCATTAGCCTTCCGCTTGTTTGCTTATAAGCATCTCTCAGCTCATACTCCTTTCCATTTTGTGTGAGCAATAATACCTTTTTTCTACAAGGACATTACTAGTACTTTTTTCACCCTTGGTGTTTGTTTTGACTTTTGTTTCATAAATTCGGTTAAAGGCAAGATTAACTTTGTAGTGAGCCTCCCTTTTTCTCCCAACATTATTATTTTTTTTTTTACCTTCACTGTAAAAATGAAAAGGAGTTTTATGCAGTGTTTCATGGATGGATGTATTAGGATTCATACAGTGATTCCTGTTTTCTCTGTGCACTTCTTAGATGTATGGCTGCTAAGATTTTTACTTACTACTTAGTCTGCTACTACTATAGCTGTAGTAGACCTCAATGACATTTGTAGTTTGAATTTTAGTCTTGGAGTCAGGGAAAACATTTGGGTACCTTGGTCTGATGAAAAGCAACTTCTCCAAAATGTATTTTCCTTAGGTATTGCAAGCAGTTGCTTTTGTTCTATCCCTATTTTCAGGAGTTTTTTTCTTTCATGGCACTGGATTACCCATATGGAAAGAGTTCTGATGTGTGAATAAATACACATGCATGCTCATTCACAAACATACCTGCACACACACACAAATAGTGTGCAGGTATGGATGAGTTAGGTTGGATGGGGTTCTGAGCAACTTGGTCTAGTGGAAGATGTCCCTGCTCCTTGTGGGGGGGTTGGACAACATGACGTTTAAAGGTCACTTCCAACCCAAACCATTCTACCATTCTATGATTTTTTTTAACAGCTATCTGCATTTAACTATTTAATGTCAAAGCTGTTGAAAAAACATGGTGGAACGGTATTTTTTTTAAAAAACCCTAACCACAAACCCTGTTCCATAACTATCATAATCCCACAGTATGAATAAAATATCCATAAATGACTAAATGAAACCCCAGTGCTGTTTGTTCCCATTTGTGTAGAACTTTTGAGAAGGACTGGAAATCTGGCAGTAGTATTGCGACTGTTCCTTAGGTGCACTTTCAGCTCTGTCTCAGAGATCTCGTTAAGTGAAACAGCCTAATATGCAAATTCAGTCTTGAATGGCTGAGTTAAGTTATACTGTATTTAATTTTATCTTTAAAATTGAGCTTATTGAAAAGTTGTAAATATGGTGCTGCATAAGACTAATACTCTAGCAGTTTTAGAGATTTAGAATTGTTTGCTTTTTGAGAGGAAAATATTGTGACAGCTGTGCTTAAACATGTTTTCTGTGCTTAAAACTTTTCAAGGCAGAGTTAGAGGAAAAGAAAACCAAGAGATGCCCTAAAACAGCGGTTGGAAATTAGTTCAGAGGAAGCTGAGGCAGCTCTTTGAAGCTGTAAAGATGTAAATCAAATATTGCCCAAGCTCAGGACTCTTTAGGTTTTCCTGTAATTATTTGGGAATTCCAAATTTAATAGCTTTATTTTGCTAAGAATAGACAGGCTCTGTGTATGCAGACTTGTATACATGTGATGCCTTCAAGCCTTTCAAGTGTTTGTGTATTGAATGAATTGTATTAAAATTACAATTTTAAGAGAACTCCAATTCACCTTCTACCCCTCATCCCCCAACTTCCATCTCACAAAACATGCACCATTTAAGTACCTTGTCTTTTGTCAATATTTGTAGCTGTCCTTAAAGTGACAAACTGAGAGTAATTGATGATCATTTGTCTCTGGTGAATTCCTCTTCTCTCTTTGGGGGGGAACGTCTCATTAATAGAAACAACAAAAAATGTGCTTTATTTGCCGTAAAATGCTCAGTATGTCAGGACTGTGTACTAAAAGCTCTGTCCCTGCTTCCTCTGCGTTAGTTTTCAGCTTTTGTTTTAGTTTGTCTCTTGGTTTCTTTTTCTATCTTGAAAAGCAGTATCTCATATCCCAGCCCATGTTTCTGCAGAGAAGAGACTTATGAAACCGGTATCATCCCTTGGTAAATGGTGTGAAGACCTGGTAGTTGCTTCATTTTGTAAATATCTTCCCGCATAGAGAGTCTGAATTCTTTCTTCCATTGAGCCTGCGAATCTTCTTTGTCCATTGGGTTTTTTTGCATCGAAGTTTGTAATTTGATGTTGTATGGAAAGACCAGTGGTAAGTCTTGAGCACTATCCAGAAAGTCGGAATGAGAGGAAAATGAATTCCAGAAGTCTCAAACTTTGAAGAAGAAATTTTCCTCACCCTTGCAGTGAAAAACATAATCCTACAGTGTCCACGTTGCCATAAAATCCCAATATCCTAGCCTTCTCTCTTATAATTCAATCATTAAAATGAAATCTGTGTAATCATATATTACCCAAGTAATTCATGAGTGGTGTGGTTTGAGTGTAATACCCAGGGATCAGGAGTAAAGAAAGTTGCCTTTTATTCACAGGAGCACAGTGTGGACAATAGAGCATGTTTGAAACCCACATGCCTTCAGAGAATTTGTCACATACACCAAATAATTTGTCTCTGTTCTGACTCTTCTTGTATATGTCTTAGGATGTTCTCCTTTTTTTTTTTTTTTTTTTGGCTGTGTTCTTCTGTAGGACCATTATTACATTTTTATCATTGATGGGGGCATTGCCAAGTTAGTCTGTTTCTCAGTTGGTAAATGGTTTCTTTGGCAGCTGTGCGACTTCTTGCTTGCAGCCATGTGGAAAGCTAGGATTGCATGCCATGTCTATGAAAAACAGAGCATATTGTAATGAAAATGGAGTTTCTTTCTCTGTCATTTCATGTAGTGGATCATGATGCGGCTTGTAGGATAAAGTAAGCTGTGATTTCTGGCCTGAAGCTCTGGTACCTCTTAGATCTGCGGGTGGTCAAAGTCTCATGAAGAAGCAATAGTTGATTTTGATGCAAGAGTATAATTTTAATGAAGTCTTGCTGGTTTTAATATGAAATAACTGAAATGCATCTGTAAAACCCATTCTCGAATATAAGACATTCCTGTTCTCTTATCCAATGCAGAATTTTTCTTCTACCTCTCAGCTACAGCTGGACTATGCAAACTAGACAAACTTTTCAGAATATTTGAAAATGTGAGTCAACAACCTGGAAGAATAGATGTTTGAGCGAGACCATCACAGCAAGTATAAATATACTGAGGTGTTAGTAACTATACACCACATGATTCTGAGAAACCTTAATAGAACTAATACCGAAGTAAGCTAATTTCCAAGTACATAACTATCAGATCTGCCGGAGTAAATGATTTATTATTAATTCAGTGTTTCCAGCAAAAAAATATTTTGACAAGAAAATTTCAATTTTATTTCTCTTGGACACTATCCTAAAAACACTTGAACAATGCCACTGTTTTATATATTTTTTTTTCTGTATTGTGATATGTGAACATATAATCCTATGAACATAGAATATTATTGTTAATGATCAAGTCAGGAAAAGTAGATACCACATAGATACTGATGGCAATTAACTGAAGAACAAAAGTATATTTTGTTGCTTTTTATTAAAGGCTCTGAAATTTTTTCCTTTCCTTTAGACTCATCCAACTCGACATGGCTGTAAGAGTAAGAAACAAGGGCATGTGGCCTAGAGAAACTGAGAATCAGGGTAGCATACTGCATGGATGGTCTTAAAGATGTAGTAAACACAATTGGTGATTCAATGGCAATTATGTGGTAGAGTGTCAAATTTTGTTTAATGACCATCTTTTTCGTTCATGTTGAAGGGAATCATGGGAAAGAAGTTTAAACCATGAGTCCTTTGCATGTAGTTGTTAGTAATCTGTTTTTTACATATGTGTATATATATATATACACACAGAAGTATACATGTATATGTTTGCTTGAAAGCACATTGCACATGTGAACTTCGTTATGTATATATTTTTTCCAGTATCCTTTTGAAATAGGTAGGTGGTTCTTTATTCTTCTTTTGCGGGTAAAGGCTGTGTACTGTGCTAAGCGTGACACTTTCTTAGCTTTTTGTAGGTTCAGGTCTAGAAGCAGAAGAGCTAAATACAGGTTAGCCAATTTTTAAAATTTGTTTTCTCTAAAGACAAAAGAATTAAAGGTGATTTCCTGAAGATTGTATCTTATCCACTGTTATGGCTGATATGCCAGATCTTCTCTCTATGATCTTTTTTCGTCATGAAAATACCCTGGAGCAGTCTTGAGTTTCTTCCTGTAGTCTCCAGGGTATCCTTGCTCTTTTGTTCATTATCTGTCTTGGCCCTGAATTGCCAGATGTGACAGTAGTTTTTGTGGCTAGTCTGAATGTATGGGCTTGACAAGCTGGCCAAAGAGAAGAGGGAGGTGTGACATACTCGACCGTTTTCTCCCAGTGAGATCACTGGTTAGATTTGTCTTATATCCAGTTCTGGGCATCTGATTGAATAATTTCAGCTTCAAACCTTTGAATAAGGTTCACACTGGGAGTAATGCACTTGTGCAAGTCTCATCTATTTGCATAAATTATTACCCTGATTTAATGTCTGATAAGCACAGGAGGAATATTTGATAGCTAATATGAATGACAAACCTCTAAATACAAAATGTGAATGCTCATGGGAAAAGTTTAACTAAAATTTGGGGGGGAGTAGGGTGACATTGTGTTCATTTTCTTTGTTTATTGCAGGCTAAGCTCTGCAGAGATTGAGCCATCATCAAAAAATAATATTTGCAGTTAATTCTACTAACATAAGTTAGTACTACTTATGTAGTATACATAATAGCAATATGTATACTTTCCATTGACAAAGGTATAAAATCTCCTCAATCAACTAACGGTGAGGAGAAAAAAAATTGCAGTTTTCCTTTTAAGGAGTTTGCACGTGTGATAAACTAATAGTTTTACTGAGTGTCTTAATTTTTACTGGTTTAGGTTTTCAAGTTCTTTGTAGGTGTTCCATTTTCAAAAGGCATCAGTGTGACACCAGTGACACTGGTATGTGCTTTTTTCCTAACTGATGCTATCCTTTGGGCAACTTAAAACTTTTGGCTTTGTCTGCCTAGGCCATTTTTTGGGGGTACCTCCTTTTTCTGTTTAGGAAAAAAAAGATCAGTTTACTGTATTTTTTTTTTAATTCACTTCATTTGGTGTAATATTGCTATCCAGTTGTTGAAGACATTATAAAAAAATATATATACTGAGAACTTTAATTTCTATATAACTTCTGTATTTTTTTTATCTCTGTGAGTGTATCTGGATAATTATCAGTTTATGTAACTAGTTATTTGGATATCTACAGCAGATGAGTTAATTCCTACTAATTCCAGGTGAATTGACTGTTTTCATCCTCATTGTGGAAATGGGATCTTTGTCTGGAATAATTATTCCTTCCACTTGTATGTAATAGTCATGTTTAGCCAAGTTTCTGTGTGTGTTTGAATGTAGTATAGACACATGCATCCTCTTACTGGCTCAAAATCGTACGGCAGTTCCAGGTTAATGAAGTAGTTGAAGAAGTGAGAGGTCTTTAGTACTCTTAACTTAGGAAGAGTTGGTAATTAGCTAGGCCTATAGTAAACTTGCATAGTCCCAGTCAGTCTTTTATTTTATTGTGTTTCAAATTAAATGTAAAGTACTAAAATATCCTCCCCTTCTTTGTCAAATTGTTATTTACTCCTAGATTATAATGGAAATACTGGTATTAAACATGACCATATTGCAGTCCTTCTTGGCTGTGCCATGGTGGTGTTGGGGACGGAAGAGCTCATAAATGAACGTGTTCCACCAGTGTCACAGAGTCGATGGTTTCCTCTGGACAGTGGAGGGACTTGGGACTGTGCTGTGCTCTTGTCTTGCCTGCACAGTGAGGCAGGGAGGCTCAGCCTGGAGTGCACCATGAGCTCTGTAGCTTGTTTTTCTCAAGGCTGGGCTGGGTGGAGGATCAATCAGCAAGATGAGATTCACAAACTGACATGACCGGAGAGCTGCAGTACTGGGGAGTAACCAGCAGCTAACTGGTAAAGGTTCAGGTTTTAATGGAAAACTTTATAAAACTTGACATTTTGTGTTGTTACACCTCATTTCCTAACAAGACATAGCTTAGTTCCATTCCTCAAAGAATGTCATTATTCTAGATTAAAGATGATAAAAATTTTCGGGGGGGGGGGGGTGTCAAATCACTGTCTGAAGCCTTGCAGCTATACAGAAGCTTTATCCCCTTTTCTGATTGTTTTCTCAGTGCTACAGCACCCTAAATTTAGTGTATTAGGTTGAAGAGCTTCAAAGAAACTACCAAATGCTTTTGGAACGCATGAGCTCCCGGCTGCAGGATGGGAATACACAGCTGCCTAGCAGATGATGTGCCAGTTCTGTTATGCTTGCCTTTGTTCTTGCTGGACTGTGGGACAGGGCATGATGCCCTTCTACTGTGGCATTTCTTATAATTACTTACTCAGAAAATACCAGTCTGGGCATCTGCAATGTCAGGCTTCAGCTGGTTTGCTTTGTCCTGAATTTTCTGGGAAGTCATTATACTGCATGTGTATAGCCAGTTGCGTTTTGTAAATTGTACAGGGGCTGCTTTTCAAATGTAACCTTTATTAAATATATTTAAAATAAAAAGCCAGGAAATGTATTTTGAAGAAACATATCTGTCCATCAGAGGTATGCGCTTATTTACATACACATGGATATCTTATCTAAGGATATTTCAGATTTTGCAGGAATTTCACGGTGCTGTTTAATTTACAAATGTCAGTGTATATACTTATGTGTTAGTCTGTTTGACTTTCTGCTGAGAACTTGATGAAAGAAAGATGGTGTCAGGCACTGATTTGTGATTGTACTGAATAATTTTTTTGAAAAGGCTTTCATTGCACATATTTTGTGACCAGCTGCTTTCAGAGTTGGTAAGATAAAAGTGTCGGAAACTTACGCTTGCCCCATGTCTTCAGGTAGCCCTTCCTACATGTTTGATTTGGACTGATTTTTCTCTGTAGTATTTGAGAGACTTAAGCTGAACATACCATCTTCTATGGGCACTGCTGAAACAGCTAGGTGGCAATGTTCTTCTTGTTTCTTAATGTTGTACTAGTCCGTGATTAAGATGTTTATTAATACAGAGTAGTACCTTGTAGATTTCATACAGAGAATTAAGTTAATTAAAGTAGTTTTTCAGAAATAGTGATCTCATTGAGATTTGAGAAGGAATCTGACTGTAAAACTATTTATACTTGTTGAACATACACTAGCTAAGAAACTAAGCTAAGAAAAAGCTAAGACGGGCATCAATCAACTTCCGTTCTTTTCAGTAGGTCTGTCATATCTGGAAGTCAAATTATTTATGTATTTTAATATTTTGTGTTCATATAGTAAAAATAAGATCTGAAATATTTTCTAGTAAAAATGTGTTTATTTCTTCCAGGTTAGTTTTTTTGATTGACTCACAGTTGTGAACTTTCAGTTAACATGCCAGTTGGGAGAGGCCTGATAAAAGAATCCATAATTCCTTCTGACTTACCTCTCTGTGTCATTCATTACTGGTTTAAGTCTGGTCTAAAATGGCAAATGAAAAGTGGAAATGCATCTCTATTAGTTTCATCTTCAAGGACTGAAAAAGGTTGCAGTCTTCTTATAGGTGGTGCTTTATTGTCTATATGTAGCTTTGCTATATAGCCAAGCAGATCACTATTAGCATGGAATGCAGAAGAACAAGTCATTATTGTTTGTTACGTGTTGTGTTTGTTCATGTTAACTTCCTGCAGGAAGATCACCGGTTTTATTAGTTGTATAGGAAATGGCTGCAAAAGAAGGTAGGAGTTGGGTTTGACTCCTTTACATGTGTATGCTGTGTTTTAGTGTGAGCTTTTGTCTTCAAAAAGTGTTACCAGTTTAGGTTTTGCTAAAACCAACAGCTGCTGAAGGCGACGTACAGCAGCGATTTTTCTGCATTCTTGTAGATGTCATCTTTTACCAAAATCTCCTACTCTGTAATAAGAGGGTATGATCTAAATCTGTGTTGTCTTTGAAAGAATATGGTATATAAAGCTTTCATATGTATTTACTCCAGTGTGAGGTAATTAGGACTGTGTTTTTCATTCATATATTTCAAACTATGCTTCCTCATTAAGAATATTTCCTGAAACCATGTTCTAAACAAACTCCTGTAGGTGAATTACTTGTCTTTAGGAAAACAACATTCATGTTAATCTTTTTGTAGTGATTCTAAGAGGATGTGTGAAATCTTCTCTATTGTCTTTATATGGTAATTATTATACATAAAGGGCATTGTTCAAAGCAAAATTATTTTTCTGTATTCTTTGATTAAAGAACTTCTGTTAAAAAAATCAGCATGTTTTCTGTTGTTGCGCATCAGTTATTTAAACTGTTTTGATTATTAAAAAGAGGCGAGACTTGTGTTAGTATTTGAAGGTAGTTAAAATTGTTGTTTTGATTGCCAGTTTCTAAACTTCCCATACTTGTTGAATTACCGTCACTTCTTACGAGATGTTAAACTAGATCTTCAGGTATTGGTTGAAACATAGGGAGAAATCTTTGTGCAGTGTCAGGGCATGAAAAACAGTCCTTATTCTTGCAAGAGGTACTAACAGGCAGGACTGCTGGAGCTCTGCAGGCAGCTGTTGCCTGCCTGACTCGTGTTACCTGCTCGCTGCTGGGAGGGGTGTAGGTATCGCAGTAGTTACAGTGCTTCTGGACGTTGTTTCCCGACGATGTTTTGTTCTGTCTTGTGCCAAGCATTTTGTTTGTTGAAAACTTTGAGATACAAACCTGGTTTTTCTGACCTTCTCAGTTAATCCAAGCGTATCCAAACTATCAAAGTTAAAATGGAATTATTCTGAGCCCTTGAATTGAAACTTACTTTATCAGTGACTCTTCCCACTAAAAATGTGATTTGTGTTGTACTGGTTTTTGGCTGGGGTAGAGTTAATTTTCTTCAGAGTAGCTACGATGGGGCTATGTTTTGGATTTGTGCTGAAAACAGTGCTGATAACACAGGGTTGTTGTAGTTATTGCTGAGCAGCGCTTACCCAGAGCCAAGGCCTTTTCTGCTCCTCACCCCACCCCACCAGTGAGGAGGCTGGGGGGCACAAGAAGCTGGGGGGGGACACAGCCGGGACAGCTGACCCCGACTGGCCAAAGGGATATCCCAGACCACAGGACGTCATGCTCAGCATAGAAAGCTGGGGAAGAAGGAGGAAGGGGGGGGTGTTTGGAGTGATGGCGTTTGTCTTCCCAAGTAACTGTTAACACGTGCTGGAGCCCTGCTTTCCTGGGGATGGCTGAACACCTGCCTGCCCTTGGGAAGTGGGGAATGAATTCCTTGGTTTGCTTTGCTTGCGTGTGTGGCTTTTGTGTTACCTATTAAACTGTCTTTACCTCAACCCACGAGTTTTCTCACTTTTACTCTTCCGATTCTCGCCCCCATCCCACTGGAGGGGAGTGAGCGAGCAGCTGTGTGGGGCTTAGTTGCCAGCTGGGGTTAAACCACCACAAGCTGTCACTACTTTTTGGAAACCTTGTCCTGTAGAAAGCAGATCTACTGAACAACCAACGTGACACATCACAGAAAACTCCAAAAAATTCAAGGAACAAAGTGTTCACCAAGTAAGTGTTTAAACTTTTTTTTTTTTTAATTTTTTGAATAAGAAGGTATTGACAATGGAAGCATAGCAATGTTTTCAGAGACCTAGTATTAGAGTTGCTATGCTCCGCATTCTAAGTGTTGGGTTTTTTTTAAGATATGAAGGTGTGTAACATGCTTAATTACTAGTGACAGTTTAGGATGCTATCCAAACAGATATCTACAGAATTAAAACTTCATTATACTACTATTACTCATATACAAAATGTAAGAATGCTGCCGTAAAGATAACAATGAAAAAATGACACGTAAAAAGGGGTAGAGGGAAAGATGAAAAGGTGTTCATCTCTAGTTTTATCTCTAGTTTTTGGACCTTCCAGTCAACTGGAAGTCACCTATAAATGTACGTTATATTCATTTTACTTCAGGGCATAAAGACATTAATTTGTGATGTTGCAGCACAGAGCAATACAAAAAGCCCACATGCAGAATCTTAAGCAATCGAGCTTCAGAGCAATTTGAGAGCAACAGCTCTCCAATTTCACTCCAGGCCTGCAGAATCCTAGTATAGTCCAATCTGAAAGGGACCTCGGGATGTCTTTAGTCCAACCTTTCTCATAACCCAGACCCCTCCATCTGATGCCTTACACACAGAATTATCATGATGCTTTTCTTTCTAACAGTTACACATAAACTGAAAACTACATAGTACTGCTTCAAGTTCTCCGACTCCTGTTTCCTCAAAGCCTGGATTTTTACAGTAGCCACTCTTTCTGGATTTTATTTGATATGAGGTAGTACAACAAATCTCAAGAAAATGGGACATTCTCTAAAAATACACTCTCACCTTTCAACCCCCTCTCTTTTTTTCCCCCTTTTTCGAATGTGCTCCTGTTCTTGCAGCTTTAGTCTTTCCAGGCTTCTCTTCCTTGTAGCTCCTTCACTAAAATGTCTGGTTGTATCAAAAGTCACCTGTCACAGAAGAAGCAGAATCAGACTTAGCAGTCCAGTTTGCCGTGTATTTATACAAACACAGACAACCTGCTGAGCAAATGAGACCCCAGGTGACTACCAAATACTACTACACTCGTGAGAACGTCTCTCCCTACCCTGGCATACTACATTTCTTCTGAAGTTTGCACTGGGTTGTCAATCAAGCTCAAACACCCCACTCCTAAATGTCTCCTCCTGCTGTGACATCAGGGGCTCACAATCTGACATCATACCATTGGCCAAACCCATTCCTGGCATGCTCTTCTGAGGACTCAAAGTTCAGTATGTTCAGCAGAGCATTCCTAACTGCAGGATTCATGCAGTTCTGCCAAAACCAGAGTTCGCTGACTCTTAGAGCAACGTCTTTTGGATCAAATACTTGCTTGCTTAAAAATTGATGAATTATATTGATGTGTGCTGCATTTAATCAGCTTCAAATGCCCAGATATGAGCACATTAAAAGAAAACACTCAAGCAAATTGCATCAAGGTCTATCTACACTGAAAAAATAAGTAATATGAAGTGTTATTTCCAGCACAGAGGTATATTTTAGGGTCACAGTTTAGAAATTACCTGCTGGGAAAAAACATCAAAACAGGGTACACCCTAATAAGTACTTACAGACGTAAGCTATCAGGCTGCTGAAATTAAGCTTACAGATTGCAAGTTTTCTTTAATAATGCCACACTAAGCATAGCACTTCCATGGATTCATCTCTCAACATACTTAAGCAAAAAGGTACAGATAAGAGAAGAGAAAGGGTACCTACCCTTTACTAGCCAAGAACCACCTAAATTAGGGTAGCTACCTCATGCTTAACAATAAGAAACCAAGTATCTTTCAAAGGGTCTTGCCAGCTCCTGAGATCATCTCCCAGTTTCAGTGCCAACCACACTGAAAATATTTACAACTTTTACCTTACCCACATCAATTTTTCAGGAAATCAAAACAGTAAAATGCCGTTTTTTGATTAAAGGACTTAAGTTCTGATACATGAACTTCATATATCAGTATCTCTATACCCAGTACAACCAGGATAATCAATAAGGTTTTTTTCCCCCTCACATGCTTAAGTGTCCAAAAAGTTTACAGAGAGGCTTCCAGTGGTTAGCAAGGACTTCTCAGGCCCAACTTCCAGGAAAAAAGAGCAGAAGTTGGCAAACCACTATCTGTGCCAGTTTCTTGCACAAAATCTCAGCAGTTAGTAACAAACAAAGGTTAGTATATTTTAATGCTGTCCATATGCTATATTTTTCTTTCTTTTTAGCCACCGCTTTTACATAAATACAGACTAAACCAAAGAGGGGGGAAATACATATACACAGAGAACTGCAGGAGTGCCACATAAAAGCTTCCACTGAGGCAACATGAAAAAAAGTCTGTAAGATGGTTGTCACAGGTTAAAAACTATACTGTCATTACTTGAAAAATGCCTGTTTGCCTTCAATATAGGCATCTACAGGGAAAGACAAGTGCAGTGCAAGAAGCTGTCTGGTAAAGAGGGTGACTATACTTTATTCAGAATGATGAAGAAAAAAACAAAACATATGTACTGTAGGAAAAGCTAGTGTAATTAAAAAAAATAACCAGGAATCTCTGGAAGCAGCAGCAGCTACAGCACAGACTGCAGCACTGAATCGCTCCTGTTAAGGAACTGCTGCCAAATGCACTCAGAATTAACCACAATTTTGTCAGGCAAGGCTGAATATCTCAGGATTAATCTCTGAATACAGCCATATATATATATACAGACACACCTTCAGTATCTCATATAAGCAAAGCAGATACACCCTAAGTACTTACTACAAAATTGAAAAAGTGAGTAGTCTCTAGAATCCTTTCTGCCCACCATGCATTAAGATAAAGAGCTTCCTAAAGCTATCTACAATGTTAGTATCAACTACACTTTCTCCATCACACTAAGGTTTGAGGTGCAGCAGCTTAAAACGTCCAGGACATAGCTGTTGAAACCTGTAGAGACAGGAAAGTCAAGCCTGAAGAAGAGCTGGTGTACCCAAAAGCTCGTTCTGTTTTGCAAGTACATCTTCTGTTAAACCAACTGATATCCTGCCCTTGCAAATCTTTCTTCACTTACATCCTTACACCATCATGGCTGCAACCATATTCCTACTACTGTAATAAATCACCTAAAAGTAAGCCCAAAAGTCTCTCCATAGAGCTGAATAAGCTCTAGTGGTTTGCCAGTGCAGACCACCATCCTTGCTCCTCCCCACTCTTCTTCATAGCCAGGAGCCCTTCAAGCATCAGAAATGTATTTCTCATCACATAACTGTGTACAAAGCACAGATTTATTTACCGGCTGATCCACTGGCTTGCTGCTCAGCAGCATGGCCTTTTGGAATCAACTCCAACATATTAATAAGCTGTTAACTTTAGGTTTTAACTGTTCCAACTGACAAATCACAAGTAATCTGACATTTGACCCCCTTACCACATTATTATTTCCTTTTAGCCATTCTGCCATGGTTATAACATCAGGAACACATCTGCCCTTGCACTAGGGTTTACTACAATAACTGCAGGCTGTGAACTGTCCTTTGCTACCTGCACGCCTTTCTTCTGTGATCACATGTTCTCATAACCTTGAGATATACTCAAAATAAAAAAAAAGGTGCTACTTAAATGTATAAAAAGGAACCAAGATACTGACCTGGGAATCTACAGATCTGTGATCAATTCCCAGCTCTGCTGAGGAATTCCTGTGAAACCCAGCAACTTCCTATGTCTCAGGGGCCTAAAATAATACAGTATTTTAGAACAGATTCAAGATGATCAGGACCGCAACAGGCCGTTGGACCACTTACTCTGGCCAGTGCAAACCATATTTGACTGAAGCATCTCTTCCAGGAAGGCACCTGGCTCTGGTTTGAAAACACAACAATACGAAAGCCTGACACTTCCCACGGGCAGTTTGTTCCATTCCTCACTTATTCGCCACTTGAAATGGAAGCCACTTCCACATATTGATTTCTTGTAAGCCTTCCTCTACTAGATTCACATCCTTTTAGCATCTATGTGGTTTTGTGGGTTTTTTTGCTTTTTTTTTCCCCTCTTACATGCTATAATCCAGGCACTTCTTGGTCATCTTTCTTTTACAAAATACATAGCTTGAGCTCTTTGAGAGCTCTCTCATAGTCTCTCTGCACTTTCTCCAGCCCCTGAGTAATTTTTGTTGCAATATTGTAACACTCTCCAATGTAAAACAGATGAATCCCCAACCCACGCACAGTATTAATTTGGTCAGTGCCATACACAGTGAATTAACTCCTTTAAGCCTACTTTCTATCACCACTTAAATATACTCCCCACGACACTGCAATGGAAACCAAAGCTGTTACTAATGTATTACAATAACCCTTTCATAGCCTTAAAGGAAACCACAATGATAAATCAGTAACTCTGAAATTATTTTCCTGAGTATCTGCACGATCCTTTTTACATCAACTAAATTATCTTAGAACACCCTAAAACGTGTCACCCAAGTTCATACTTTAAAACAAATTTAGACTTTAGGGAAACATTAACAGCCTGGCAATATCTAACTTGAAACACCCATTTAGTCCGTATGAACAAAATGCAGGTAGTGAGAATAATTTGATCCCAAGGTGCCCACCACATTTGCTCACAGCACCGCTAGCTCAAACAGCTCTTACCATCCCCAGTTTCCCAGCTGGTCACTCATGCCAGGCCCTGGGCCATCACAACTGTTTCTGAGACCATATTGTCAACTGGGTCAGGAAAGAGATCTAGCTTAGAGGGGAGAGGAGAAAAAAAAAATTCATTTTTTGCCAGGTTACTTTTCAGAGAGTTGGTTTCCCTGCCCTGGTGCACAGCGCAGCCCCCGAGCAGTTCCGCCAGCAGAGCCGAAGGAGAGCTCGAGGCAGAGGAAATATCTTAATTCCGCAGAGGTGGGTATGCAAGAGCACCTATGAGCAAATGGCAACGTGGCAAGCGTTTGTATTGATCTGTAGTCACAGAAAGAGTTTATCACGCAGGGAAAAGCGTTTACCAGAAAGAGTCACTTGGACAAGAGGTTTAAACAAGAGGTTTTTAAACAAGAAACGCATTTTCAACAGACGGAACTAGTTTATTCAGCTTGCTCTGCGCAAAATTAAGCGAAAAGCAGGGACGATCGGAAGCGCCGCTGCTCACACAAATATCGCAACAAAAGGGGCGTTTTGAAGCCAACGCTCCCGGCGTCACTACTTCGTGCTGCGTGTTTTGAGGTGGGGATAAAGAAAACCGCAAGCCAACCCCATCTCCATGGATGCAGCTGCCGAAAAGGCCGCGGTCCCCCCGCTCGGCGGGAAGGTGCCCGAGCTCCAGCGGGATCCCCCAGCCACCGCGAGTCGGGTTACCGCACCGCCGGCCGAAAGGAGCCCCGCGGCCCGGGCCCGGCCGGCGCCCGAGGGGCGGTTTCAGCGGCAACCGGAGCCGGCGGCGGGGCCCGACCCGCTCCCCTGCCCCGGCAGCCGCTTGCGCCCGGCTGCCGGC
>JANHGO010000044.1:22489908-22503169 GCA_024606505.1 Aquila spilogaster | reverse complement strand
CAAGGAAGTGCCCAGCCCTGAAAGCTGTTGTTGGTCTTCACCTTCCCTTGGCGCCCTATCTACAGGCACAACAACACCATCACCACAATTTGCTTCTGTTTAACCACAAATTATATTAACTGTTGTGAAGTTATTCTTGTAGTTCACTTTAAAAGGATGAATCGCTGATTTTTTTTGCTGTGTGCATCTCTGGGATTTGCAGCTCTGAGGTTTTCCCGGCTCCCTCCGCCTCCGGTTTTCTAAGCCTTTCTTCAACCCTGTGTTCTGTCCTGGTTTGTCTTTACGCCTTTCTATTCAACTTTAATGTGAGCCCTGCCCTGCGGCAAGCCCCTCTTAACTAACACTCACATAGCATGGACCAAGCCAGGAAGCACTGTGCTGTGCTTAAAGCCCGGCTCCAAAGCATCACCTCTCCACAAACATCGTATTTAGGATTTCTGATTCCGGGATTCTAGTCTGGTGTGTAATTGCTGCATTATGGGTCTTGAAGCAAATTTAACTGTTATCTGAATTGTTTTTATTCCTCCCATGGGAGGAGATCCCACAGGGTATAAATGAGACTATACTGGGCCTTGAAACTTATTTTTCTTCCTTTTTTGCTGTTTTGATACCAGAGACTTCTAAGAATGCAGATAGAATTTACTGTGTTGCAGGGCTCTGGCACTGTTATTTCTTGCTTCAGAATGAAAGAGGCTGCATGGGCATTAAAAAAACAGTTTATGGCTGCTCTGTAGGACTTTCTGCTGGAATTGCAAAGCTGCTTCTAGAGGTTGTGTGGTAACTACTTACTTGTGTTAGCATTTGAACTGAGGTGTAGCTCCAACTTGTATGGAGGAATGCTCTAAATGATTTTCGTCTGTTATACTGAGGCAGATCTAGAAAAAGCATATGCAAGAAACAATTTTGGAGCCATAACAGTGACTGTGAGGAGCAAGCCTTGCTTAAATCTGTCCTCCTCTATCTTGTCTGATTTTTTTTCCATTCATTTTTACACTTCTTTCCGCAGTTATCCACTTAATTGCTTTTTTCTCTATATTACTGTAGTAATTTTCACTACCATTTTTTATTTATACTCTCATGACTGTATTGGCAGCTTCTCAAAGCTTGACTTTTTGGGTATCTTGTATACTTGTCTCCCCCACGTTCTACTCAGTGTTTGAATCAGTTTGAGCAAGAAGCTCTCCAACAGGAAAGAAAGTTTCTGGCACTTTGCAATGGAATACAACAAACATCCTTGAAATCCATGTGTTGAATATCAGTGGGAAAGCAAGAACTACTAAATGATTTGTGATTTGTCTCTTCTGACACTTCTGTTAGTATTTGAGAATCCTGTGGCTGGGATTCCTTTTTACTCTGTGTTTTTATTACTACTCATTAGAGAGCTGTGTTGCTTTATTAACAGTAATATTTTGCATTTTCAACTGTGGCGACTTTTCTTTGATAAGCTTAGTGTTCTTTACAAATGCTAATGAGCTGCTGGAGTGTTCAGAATTTGAATTGGGTTCCAGTCATACTGTTATGTGCAAGTTACTTACAGAAAGGATGAGAAGCACATAGGGTAATGGGAATTAGGCACTTACATGCCTTAAAAATTATCTGTTGTTTAGTATTTTGTTGAAGAACCTCTGAGATGTTATGGGAAGATTCCAAATATAGCTCTTCCTTTTCTTCAAGAGTTGAATTTGCTGCTCACAGGACACTTTCACAGTGGAGGGCCAGGGCAGTCTGTAAAAGTGCTTCATTATTTCTTCTGGAATGTAATAAACTTTGCATTTCAGTGTTCAAACTCTGGCTATCTATTGGCTCTGGACATACTTCTGTTAAATAACGAAAGATAGCGATCACAAAGTGAAACTGTATACTTTGATATATTTAGCATGAGTAATATAGTTGGCATTGGTACCAAATTGAGTGCAATGTTACTGTGAAATGATTGGTATATCGATTTTATAACAACATAGAAGCTGAAGTGATTTTTCAGCATCATTTGGAAATGGATACAGTCTTTATTTTCAGTTGTCATAATATTCCGCTTTAAAATAAATGTACCACCGAGCAATGATAAATGTCATTTACTCTCTCTTGTTTGAGTCATTGTAGTATTGTTTTTATGCATCACTTGTGCTTTAAGCTCCATTGTAAGGGTGAACTTTGCTTTGCTTTATGCTTTGCCTTTTAATTCAGGAAAACTTTTGTCCTAAGTGTTGAATGTACAGTTTGTTGGTTACTGGCTACAATGCGTATAAATAACGAATACCATATGATATTAGGGGCCTGGTTTTCAATAGCGTATTGTGTGTTTTAGTTAGTGACAGTATCGCTAAGAACTGTCATCTCTAAATCAGTAGATGTCAAAAGAAGTCCAGATGCTTGTTTTGAACTGTCTGCTGTCTTTACAAACGTAGGTACAGGCAAAGTATCACAGAAGATACGTTGGGCTAACTTAGATAATCAGTTTTTAAATTCCCCATCGTGTACATTGACACCTTCTTAACTCCTTCAAATCAAGTCTGTTTCTGCTCTTGGTCAAGTGCTGGATAAGGTAGGTGGTGTTGCTGGCCGCAATCAAATCTTGAAGAGGAGCCATAGCTAGAGCTCTGCCATGTGTGGTTTGCACTCCAGCCTTATGGGCTGCATTGACCCAGTTACTGGACTAATTTACGATAGGATCATTGTTACTGTTATTCTGACATTAACACTGACTGTAAGGTTTTCTTAATGCCTCATTTTATTTTTTTTACCTTGTGTAATAGTTTCTTTGAAGGACAGTTCTTGCACTTGAGCCTGAAAGCAGAGAGCAACTTCATTTTTAGAGAAAGAATGGAAATTGTCTGTGCTACAAGGCACGGAGCACTGGCACTGCAGTGACCCTGGCCGGGGTGGTGGCACAGCGAGAGAGCACCCAGGGGCAGGACACTTCTACCATGGCCAAGGTATTTCATGGGAGAGCCATTCACATAAACATTGGAGGATTTGGGGAATGCTTTAATTACTGCTCTTGCTTATTCTCTTTTCTGTGTCTTTTCATCAGATATATATTTTTTTTTTCAAAAAGACTTATACCTTGTGGGAAAACAACAGTTATCTGGTTCCTATGACTTTCTTTCCCCCTATGAATTGTAGAGATTTTGTAGGAGAAATTTGGGTGACGGGGAAGGAAAGGGTTTATACTTTTCCTGCACGTTGACCCACATCTCATGCTTCTGTTGAAATGACCTAATCCGTAGTCCATTCTGACCCTCTCTTTACGATTCAAAAGGCTTACATTTTAGCAAAACAGTGTTCTTCATATGGGGTTCCATTCCTATATCCTAGTTTTAGAGGAAAGAGAATGTAACGTAACAGCCTTTTCTAAGCTAAAAAGAAGATAAGGTTGTGTGTACATCTTAAATGCAAGTATTACTTTTTCCCAATGCGAGGGAAGGGTTCATTTACATTGGGTTAAGTGTGATGTGACAGAGGAGAGGGAATTGACTTATTAAACTTTTGTTACTACTTGCATCTTAGAACTGAAATTTGTGGGTACAAATGCAAAGCAGTTGTCATCTTCTAGATTGAAATTCCTATTTAAAAAAAATAAGTCAATTAGAAAGTAAATATTTGGTAAATAAGTAAATAGTTCTGTTTTCTGGCAGACTTTGGTGGTGAAGATGTTGGCTCACTTCTAATTAGCAAAAGCCCTCCTACAGAACTGTAGAAGGTGTTCTCAGTCTTCTTCAGCTTTTAAATGTACATTATACAAGTGACAATGGCCCACGTTCTCATTAGCCTTCTGTTTGTTTGCTTACTAGCATCTCTCAGCTCCTATTCCTCTCCATTTTGTGTGAGCAATAATACTGTTTTTATAGAATGAGATTACTATAATTCTTTATACCTGATGTTTGTTTCCGTTTTTTTGTTTCATAAATTCAGTTAAATGCAAGAGCATCCCTTTGTCTCATCTTCCTCCCTCCCCCTCTTTTTCAGCTACATAGTAAAATGTAATGGGAGTTTTATGCAGTGTTTCATGGACGGAAGGATTAGGATTCATGCAGCGAATCCTGTTTTCTGTGTTCACTTACATTAGATTTAGATTATTTGCATTTTTAAGCCTCCGGAATTTTTCCTTACTTTTAGACTGAATCAGCTCAACACAATTGTAAGAAGTAAGTCCACGTGGCCTAGAGAAACTCAGAATCAGTAACGATACATGAATGGTTCTAAAGATTTAACAGACATACTGCAGTGGCAATGATGTGAGCGGTGTGTCAGATTATGTTTAGTGACTATCTTTTTCCTCTGTGCTGGAAAGAAGTTTAAACTGTGGTGTTCTTTGCATTGTTTTGGTTGAAAATGTTATATATATATTTGTTAAATATATACAAATATATAAATATATAGTCTGCAAATATGTTTGAAAGCATATTGCAGACATGACCTTTGATGTGTGCATTTTTTCCCGTATCCTTTTGAAATAGGTAGGCACTTCTTTTGAGGGAGGAGAAGCTGTGGGTTGTGCCACATGTGACACTTGCTCACTGCTCAGATATTCATAGGTTCACATCTTGAAGCAGAAAGCTAAATACAATTCAATTGGTTTTTAAAATTTGTTCTTTCTAAAGACAGAAGAAATAAGAGAGATTTCCCGAAGGCTGTGTTGTATCCTCTGTTATAGCTGATGCTGCCAGATCCACTCTCTATGATCCTTTTTTCATCATAAAAATAGGCAAGAGCAGTCTGAGTTTCTTCCTGAGGCCTCCAGGGACTCCTTGCTCTTTTGCTGTCCTTCAGCTGTCGTGGCCCTGACTTGCCAGATGTGACAGTGGTTTTTGTGGCTGCTCCGAATGTATGTTTGTCAAACTGGCCAAAGAGGGGAGGTAGGTGTGAGAGCACCGCACAGACTTGTCTTATATCCAGGCGGAAGGTTTTTCGTGGCATTTCTGGGTATCTGATTGGGCAATTTCAGATTCTTTGAATAATTTCAACCAAGTTTAACTCAATAAACTCAGTAATCATGGGACAGAGATAAGGGAATACTGGAACGGATGAGCTAATGCAGTCGTGTAAGTCTCTTTTCTTTGGCTAAGTTATTACCTTGACTTCATGTCTGATAAGCGCAGGAAGAAATATCTGATGGCTGACATGAATGACAAACTTCTAAATAAAAAGCTGTGTAAGCGCTGGTGGGAAGAGATTAACTAAGATTTGGGATGTGTGGTTGTGTGTATTTTCTTTACTGTAGGCTAAGCTTTGCAGAGATCGAGCCATTAACAAACAAATAATAACTGCAGATAATTATACTAAATACTAATGACATATATCTCTTCCAGTGATGAAGGTATAAATTCTCATTCAGTGAGGAGAAAAAAGGGCAGTTTTCCTTTAAAGAAGTTTGCACTTGTGATAAATAGTTACACTGAGTGCCTTCATTTTTACTGCTCTATGTTTTCAAGTTCTCCGTGTGTTCCATCCCTAAACGCATCAGTATCTGCACTGATCACTGGTGTGTACATTTTTCCTAATTAATGCTGTCCTTTAGGCAGCTTAAAGCAGAGCTGTTGCCTTTGTCAGCCTAGGCCACTTCAGTTTCCTATTTAGGAAATGATCTATTCAGTGTATTTTTGTATATTTTTTTCAATTTTTATTTGCATTCATCTTATTTGGTGGGATTCACCTTACTTGGTATAATACTGCTCTCCCTTTGTACAAAAGTTATTAAAAGCTATGTATGTTGAGAACCTTACATTAATTTCTATATAATTTGTTTTTATCTCTGTGAGTCAAGGTGATTATCAGTTACTGTACATAACTAGATGTTTGGCATACCTGCAGCAGCTGAGTTAATTCTCATTTTTACTAATTCCAGGCAAATTGATTGTTTTCATACTCATTTATTGTGGAAATGTCATCTTTATCTGGAATGATTATTTCTGCCATTTCCATGTAATAATCAGGTTTTGCCAAGTTCACGTGTACTTCTGAATGTGGTATAGACACACGAGTTCTCTCTGTGGCTCAAACTCATGCTGCAGTGCCAGGCTAATGAAGCAGCACAGCTGAGAGGTCTTCAGTGCCCTGTATTGGGAAGAGTTGGTAATTAGCTGGACCTATAATAAACGGACGTAATCCTAGTCAATATTCTATTTTACTTCGTTTCAAATGAAGTGTAAAGTATTATATATCCTCCCCACCCCTCCTGCTCTGTCAAATGGTTATTTCCTGCTGGATTGTAATGAAAGTGTGGTACTAAATGGGTCACGTTTGGCTGATGAGCAGTAAGTGGATGCGAGCACATTGCATTGGGGAGTGCAGGCCCCAAATGAAGGTGCCCCGTCAGCATCACAGGGCTGATGGCTTCCTTTGGAGGCTGTGCACATGGGGCCTTTTGGGGAGGATGGGTGGCTCAGCACCGCAAAACCTGCAGCTTGTGTTCACCTCTTGGCGTGGCAGTGTTGTGGGGTGGGCAGCAAGGTGGCTGCTGCAGCCAGAGGGCATGGCGCTGGGTGGTCACCCACACCAGGTTGTAATGGACTTGGTGTGTTGTCACATCTCACTTCCTAACAAGAGGCAGCCTAGGTCCATTCCTCAGAGAATGGCAATATTCTAGATTAAAGATGATAGAAATTTTCATAGGATTAGGGGTTCAAATGATGTCTGAAGCCTTGCAGCAGTACAGAAGCTTCATCCAGTTCTCCACTGGTTTACTCAGCGCTGCAGCTCCCTACATGGAGCGTGCTAGCTTGAGGGGCTTCAGAGAAACTACCAAATGCTGGGGGAAGGTGCGAGCTGCTGGCCGCAGCCCAGCAGTGCCCCGAGGAGCTCCATGCTGCCTTCCTCTCGCCTAGGGCAGGGGCAGGATGCCCTTCCACTGCATTGCATTTTACAGCTGCCCACCCAAAAATACCGATGTGAATGTCTGAGATGTCCTCTTACAGCTGGGCTGTATCATTCTGAGTGTTCTGGGGTGTCACTGTGCTGCAGGTATGGAGCCAGCCGCTTTCTGTAAATTGTGCAGGGACTTCTTTCCAAATGTAACCCTCATGAAATGCATTTAAAACAAGAAAGCAGGAAATAGATTTCGAAGAAACACATCTGTCCATCAGTATTGAGTTATTTATAGACAGATGGGTATCCCCTCCAAGGATATTCTAGATTTTGCATGAATTTCATCGTGCTGTTAAGTTACAAATACCAGTATATATACCTGTACATTAGTCTGACTCTGTGCTGAGATCTCATAAAAAAATAATGGTGTCAGACACCAAATCACGATCGTATTGAATCACTTTTATGAAAAGACTCTTGTTGCACACGTTGTTGCCAGCTGCAAGGTAAAAGTGGCAGGGGCTGAATCCTAGTCCGCATTGTTAGGGAGCCCTTCACCTATGGCTGATTCGGACCATTCTTTGGAGTGTTTGAGAGACTTAAGCTGAACATGCCATCTTATATGGTCACTGTAGGAACAGCTAGGTGGCAATGTTCTTCTTGTTTCTTATCATTGTACTAGACCATGATTAAGATGTTTATTAATAAGAGTAGTGTCTTGTAGATTTTTGTACAGAGAGTGGAGTTAAAGTAAGTTTTCAGAAATAGATTTGAGAAGAAGCCTGCTTTTAGCTGGCATGTGCACAAGTATAAACAGTTTTAAGAGGCTAAGCAAAGCAAGACATCGTAATAATTTTCCATTCTTTTAAGTCAGTCATATCTGGAAGCCAAGTTATTTATGTGTTTTAATATTCCTGTTAATATGGTAACAATGAGACCTGAAATGTTTTCTAGTAAAAAATGTGTATTTTGTTTTGGTTCATTTTTTTGCCCCACTCCTGAACTTTGAGCCGCTGAAGTGCTGGTTAGGAGAGCACGCAAGGACCTGGAGCACCTCCTGAGCGCCCTCATATGTCACTGCTCCTTGGTCTGTTTGAAGTCTGGTGTAAGATGGCAAAGGATCATGCATCTCTGTTAGTTCTATCTTCGGTGAATGAAAGGGGTTGTGGTGGTCTTATCAGTGATGCTTGAAGTCCAGGTTTATTGATTGTATATAGCTTTACTATATAGCCGAGCGTCTCACTGTCAGTTAAGTGGGATGCAGAGGAAGGAGTGATTATTGTTACATGCTGTAATAACGTTCATCTTCACGCAGAACCTCAGTGACCCAGGAAGTGGCTGGGAATGAAGATAGGAGGTGGGTTGGAATGCTTTGCACGTGTATGCTGTGCTTCAGTGTAAGTTTTTGTCTTTGAAAGATGTTATCAGCTTAGATTTTGCTAAAAACCAGCAGCTGCTAGATTAGCCATTCCCACTGATGGAAGAGAATATACAGCAGTATTTTCTATCTGCATTCTTGCAGACATCATATTTTTTCCAAAATCTCCCCCTCTGTAATGAAAATGTATGATAAAAGACTGTTTCGTTTGGATGCATGTGGTGTATAAAGCTTTCGTAAGTATTTACTCCAGCAGAAGATAATTAGGACTGTTCTTAATTCATATGTATCTCACTCTGCTTTCTCATAAAGAGTATTTCCTTAAACCATATTCTAAACAAACTTCTGCAGGTGAATTGGTTGTCTTTAGGAGAAGAACATTCTCGTTAATCTTCTCGTAGTGATTGTAAGAGGATGTGTGAAATCTTTATTCTCCTTACGTTATAATAAGCATACAAAAAAAAAGAGTTGTCCAAAGAAAAATGGTCTTTGTGTAGTATTCTTAGATTAAGAAACTTCTTTCATTTAAAAAAAATCAAATGTTCTGTTGTTGTTGTGCACTGGTGATTTAAACTGCTCTGTTATTAAAGAGATGAGGCTTATGTTAGGATTTGAAGGTAATGGAAGCTGATGTTTTTGCTTCCCAGTTTCTAAACCTCCCGTGCCTGTTGAATTACTCCCCTCTCTCCTGAATGTTAAAGCAGGTCTTGGATATGGTTGAATTGTTTGGCAGGCTCAGGAAGGGGGAAGCCCCGGTGGTGCTCCCAGCAGCGCTGTGCTCTGTCCTGCACAAGGAATTGGCTTTGTTGGAAATTTTGATGTGTGAATCAACCTCTTCAGATGTTCTCACTTAATCCAAAAGTTTCCAAGCTTTCTAAGGTAAAATGAAATTATTCCTGAAGTCTTGAATTGAAAATAACTTTGTCAGTGGTCCTTCTAATTCAAAATGTGATATATATATATATATTTTGCAATGAAAAATCATTATCATGTATTTATTTTTATTTATGGATTAATATGTGTGGAGTTACTGCTGTCTTCAAACAGTGTTTGAAGGCCCTCTGCTGTGAGGCCAGAAGACAGGAGACTCCAGTGTCTCGTGTTTTCACTTTCCAGCTCCTTCCAGCTGCAATTGCTCCCCAGTGCCCTGGCTCCAGTGTCAAGTTTTAAGGATCTCCTCCTCAGGTTTTTATGGTAGCAACAGCAATTTTTTCACAGAGGGAAGTGCTGCAGCTTCCTTTTACCCTCCCCTCCCTTTAAAATAAGGTTCAAGGTACAAGTCAAGGATACTTCAGTTACTGAACCGCACATAATTTAAACTGGGCTGGTACTCTGCCTTGTGGTATGGCTTCTGCATGGTTTTTCTCTTTTGCAAGAAAATGGATGGAAAATTTTGAATTCTTCCTGTTTTCAAATATAAAAAGATATCAGACATTGTTTCAATTTATCAGTCTTGTTAATGAAGATAAAGATGACTTGTATTAATATTGCATATAATGAAACAGTAGTGGGTGAATGAGTTTGTACAATGCAGTATAGTCTAATATTATAGAGTGCTTTGGGGAGGCAAAATCTGCTTATGCATTAGGAAGCTGTGTATTGTAAAAACATCAGTTTTCTCTTAGATTAAACAATTCTTAAATATTGCATACAGGAAACAAATGCTTGAGTCTCTGCTTATCTGTAAAAAAAACATTACTCAGTGCGTAAGTAGATTCTTTAGAAGAAGGTTTAGAAATGGGATCGTGTTCTGGTAGTTGTACTTTCAGCATTTGGCCTCTTTTTATTTATTGTGAAGTGCTGTCATAATTCTGTGTATATTTGGTATGAAAATGGTAAGACTCAAGAAAATTCTTTAGAACATCTGCTTTATTATTTCGGCGTGCCTCTGTAGGGACGTCCTCGTATCTATAACACCATGCACAGACTAAGATATTGCAGCTGAGCAGTAAGAATTAAAACTTTATTTCCTAAAATATTTAACTGTAATGTGAATTAATAAAAAATTAGTACCTAAAGAAGATTTAATGAGCGTGCTCAAATGCAACTACAAACCTTCACTTGTGATGAGAGTTCTGCTTCAGCCTGAGCAAAAGTTTGGGAAGCTCCACTTTGCGGATATGTAGTTTCACTCTTCTGGAAACATCTGTGTTTCTAATTTGGAGGCAGATCATATTTGCTAGTGGATAACCATACTGCAGCTAGCTAGAAAAGCAGTCCTTTTTCAGTTTCAGGAAGACAGACACATACTAACAGCCTTAAGTAACAGGCATTTATAACAGCCTTTTTATGAGCTAGTAATGAGTCCCCCCCACCTCTCACAGTTATTCTTTTTTATTTGTAATTATCATTATGGGAATCTTGGAATGTCACTTTCATGTTTGAGGGTGTTTGTCCCAGCACGCTAACTGGCGAGTGTATGTGGAATGTCTCCTAGTCCAATAAATTGCTGTTTGTCTCTGTGATACAACAGTCCTTTACAGAACATCTTTTTACATTGTGTTAAGCTACTTGAATTCTTACAAATATGTGTAAATCAAAATTCTTCATAAACTGAATTTTGGAAGCAGTGACTGTGGTTTGAAGGTATCTTGTAGAATAATCAGTCTAATATGGGGGAGAAGTTGTTTTGGGGCATTTTCTCCTCCCTTGTTCCCCTCTGTTTTTTCTTAAACGAGCACCAGTTGCCTAGAAGGCGTGCTAATTCTTGAATCCAGAGGTGAAGTTGTGCTGGCAAATTCTCAGAATTAGGGAGATTAAGTTTCTCTGTTGTAGGGCCATGTCTGTTTCTTTACTGTGCTTTCAAACCGGTGGTGAATAGCAGTGCCGCTCTAAGTACATTTTAATATTGTTATATTCAGCACGCCATGAAATAGTACCCTCTGAAAATGACTGTATTATGCAGCAGAAGATTTAGGTTTTTACTTTGATATTCTTCAAACCGTTTGGTAAGTGTATTCTCCCTAGCTGAAAATTCCAAAGGGGAAAAAGTAAGAGCCTGTTTTCCTTTCTTCTTCAACATATTTCATGCAAACACTCAGTCCTATTAAGAAAGAAGAAAGATCTGGTTAGCTTGTTCTGCTTTTCAAACTGACAGTGAAAGAATAGAGTATCGTGGGGTTTTAAATTAACGAGGAGTGAGCTGCAGTGCAAAGCAGTTTTTCCAAAATTTGATTCATTATTTGAATAGATGAAGAAGAATCTGTAATTAAACACAATGTAGTGAGTCTCTTAATGAAAAGCGTGTTAGGAAAAAAAGAAAGATGAATTTTATGTGAGAGTTGTATGAATGTGTTAATAGTGAAAGTAAAGAGGTATCGAGGCCTATCTTGTTTCTACCCATTTCTTAGGAAGACTAAGAGGAGGGCTATGTAGAACTGGTGATGTTTGCATTTTTATGTCATAACACTGTGCCCTGGAAGCATGAAAGGAGTTTTGTCAAGAGCCCCAGGGTAAGGTTTTTGATAGAGGTCCTGCTAAATCAAACCTAGAAATGAAGCACAAGTGAACCTGTACTCCTGTGACCACAGGCAGAGATTCTGTGTGCTCCATTGTACCAGCGTCAGCACTAGAAATGCTGGCACACAGAGAAGTAAGTTCACAGTCACTTCCTGTAGAAGCAGGAAAAGCTGTGGGCAAATGCACTGTCGTTATATCACGATGAAGTGACAGTGCTCCGGGAAGTGTCTGTCTGATGTGTTATCAGATCATCCAACTCTCAGGAAGTGAATGGACAGGAGGTGCTTGCAGACCAGCAGGAAGCACAGATGTGCTGCGTTGGGACGTGGGGGTTTTGTTAGTCTTGTAGCAAGAGTACGCATAAATATTCAGCGCACAAAATGAGGAAATGCGAGGAAATTAGATGAAAGGAAGCTTTTGCTTTCTTTTTAAAACTTCACACAAAATCCAGTGTTGAAGTTTTGAAATCCATGCCGCTGAATTCCTGTTTTCCAATTGACTTCAGGTGAATTATCTTGAGGCATGAAGTTACTACAGCAGTGCTAAGGTAACAGGGCGTGGCTTTTGTTTTAGCTCCTATTAAGACCGCTGGTGGAAAGGACTATGGCTTAATGTTAAAATCTCTATCTTACTTCTTGAGCTGCAGCATTCTTTGAAGCTTACAGTTCAGTAACTATATAAGCCTTAGATTTGGCAATGCATTTGATTGCATGTTATTCAAAACGATGAGTCAGAGCAGTTTTGCTTTCTTCTTCAAATGCGTATTTTATCTAACTACTTTTAGTAATGTTTAGGTGTAAATAACATTTCAGGGATTTTATCTGTTATTTCTAGAAAGCCTGGAAGATAGGGCTCTGGAAATCTTAGACAGATAAATAGTTTCATTTATTTATATGTAATTGTTAAATGTTTCTTGTTGGCTGATTACTTAATATGTCTGAGTGCTTATGAAAATGAAGAGCTAATGGTATTAGTGGGAGGCTGGCATGGGGTATACGGGCCATCTTTACGAGCTTCTGGATTCTCTTCTGTGCGTGCACTTCTGCCCAAGCCAACATTGCCTGCTCCAGTTGTACACTTTTCTTTGGGCACATATTGCTAATCGCCATGAGATGAGCCAAATTAAATGGTGTATTTTTAACGAGAAAAAGAGTTTGGATTCCCATCCATATGTTTTAGTTGATGTCAAATCCTACTTTAAACAGCTGCTGACCTCTATTACCAAAGCATAAGGGCTAATTATGCTTGAACAAATTTCCAATTTCAGCCATTTATAAGAAGCCGGTCTTTACATTTCCAAGTGAATATCCGTTTTGCTAGATCTATATAACACACACAGCAGTATTTGCAGTATAACATACCTGTTAAATATGTCTTAGGATGTATTGTGCTCAAAGGTCAAATACCTTGAATGAATAGTATTGGAAAGCCAGCAGTTCCTGCAAGTTTCATACTTCCTTCATCTTTACCATGTTATGTTTCTGCTGGAGATGAATCATCAGGAAGATAAATGTGCTTTCTGCTTAAAAACTGTTTGCAGTCCTTTTTCTAGAAGCTTATCTTCCAGCTCTTAGCCAGCCATTCCCTATGCACCAGTTACAAATGGTTCAATCTGGCATT
>JANHGO010000044.1:22399179-22488848 GCA_024606505.1 Aquila spilogaster | reverse complement strand
CGCTGGAACAAATTATCACTTCACAGCCCAGAAATCTTCTGTAGCAGTTGTGGTGATTGATGTAACAAGGCTAAAAAATAATGATGAAATGCATGTTCCAGAAGACAGATTCAAATGGCAGGATCTTCAAAGGCAATTAAATGTGACCCAGGAGGAGTCTTCCTGGAATAATATATTTCCAAATAAATGGCAAGATAACTGTGATATTCTATTGTTATTATACTTAAACTAGTTTTGTATGCAGTAATTATCTCTGAAAACTAAGCATACAGGCATAAAATAAAAAATTTAAGTTTTAGTATGTTTTAAATATGTGGACAGAAGAAAGTGAATTGAAGTGAGAAATAATGTCAGTGAATATATCTAGTTTTCCTCTGAATTACAAACTTTGTTATATGTAGGTACTTAAAAATTTATGTTTAAATAAATCATGTCTGTACTTTTGAGCATCTATTTTATAGCAACCTATCTAGAGCTTCTAATAGTCTTAACATACAGCTGAATTGTTATCAAATAATTAGGTAATTTTGTTGGCTTAAAGTAATTTACTGGCTTCTGAATCAAAATACAGTTCTGAATAGTAAACATTGTGTACCAAAGGGTTCTGATATTCCTCCAAATGAGGTCAAAACTTGGATGCACTTGTGTAAGTAGCTTTATGCACATGAATTGACAGGTTAGTCTCCGATCATAACTGTGAGATGGAGCCTGTATTTTTGTCTCCCGTGATTTCACAGATTTCAGGGGAGCTGCTCATGTAAATAAGAACTGCAGGACTGAGCACTTTTCCTTCCTGCTATTGGGATGATCTTTTCCTACAGGAAGTGTAACTTCTCAACTCTTCTGCAGTGTGCCAGAGTACGTTTAATATTAGACTTGCTTTCAGCAGACAGCTCGGTTTAAGGCAGGCAGGAATATATTATTCCACCGTGATCGCTTATTGCAGTACTTGGGCTTTTCTTGAAAATCTAGTAGCTCATTGCTGTCCATACTTGTAGCAATGCAGTGAAATCCAAGGCACCTGTGAGACTATATAGTATGTATCTCTTGCATTTATGTATGTCTGATGGGATAGCCTTTGTATCTAGGACATGTCTACAGTTTTATGTTCTAAGACCTTCTGGGAAAGCAATAACTACATATGAAGGGCTTGGTAATATTTTATGCAATTTTTAAAAATTTCTTTTAAGAGTCAGTCAGATAATTCTGAGTAACTCATTGGTTTAATCGAGGTTTCCCACATTTTTTTTTCTTTTTTTTTTTCTTTTTTGGTGTGTGTTTTGTAAAACTGACAGAAAACTGTCACTCTTCTTGGTAGCAGTGCTAAAAGGATATTAATACTGTTATTTTAAGATATGTTCTATACCATGCTTTTCAGAATAGCAAGATGCACGCTAGGAAAATTTGAGGGGAGGGGGGAAGTGTGTTCTCTTAACCTATTTCTAATTACAATTCAGATTAGAAGTTTATATTCTTATAATGACCACTTTAGCAGACAAAAGCTGTTTTTCTTACATAAACCAATGGAGAATTCTGTGGGGTTGTTTCCACATATGGATCAGCTTCTCTCCCAGCACCAGTGGACACAGATATATATAATTGAATTTCAGATCCCAGAGGTTTGACATTCTTTCTTTTAAATTCTAATAGAACAGCCACTTATGAATGGATTGAAATTTTAAGTTTGGTTTTTTTTTTTTTTTTTTTAAAGTTAGCATAATAGAAATGCTGATGAAATCTTCTCTGTGACTTAATTTTGGAGAAAGCAGAATGCACTCAGAAGCAACAGTGTACTGAAAAATGAAATTATCTTAAAGTTCTCAAGGTCAAAGTTTTGAAAACCTTTCCAAGTGTGAGATACTAAACGTGAGATACAACAAACTCTAGAGGAGGGAAATGAGCATGGTTGGGGTGAAACTTAAAATAGGTATTTTAAGAATATAGTTTGAAAACATTATTATAAAAGCATTAATAAATGAATAGACATGATCTATTTAAAAGTGCTAATATGAGCAGCATTGATGTTCATTTTGTGCCTGGAGTTCTGACAATCCACCTATTTGTTTTGCGCTTTGATTCTGATACACACTTTCATGTGATGCCAAAAGTTAGATTTTTTCCTTTTATGGGGTTAGTGAAATTTGATAAAGAAACTCCACAGTGTTTTCAACAACTTGGAAAGCAGTAAAATCCAAAATTGCTACAGAGAATTAGCTGCTATATTTTAGTAGCCCAGATTCCACAAAGAAACGTGCAGTCGTTGAAGCAAGGATCTGTCTGTGCGGATCTTTGCAACGTCAGGGTCAGAGGATGGATTTTCAAATCAATTAAAAGGTTTCTGCTTACTTTCGTGGCCCTTAGGTCATGATGCCATAGAAATAGGAGAAAATAAGTGGTGTTTGTGTTTACAGTCTTCCAGTGTCTAGTCACCAAAAGAAAATGATTACTGTGGTCTTCATTTAAACTATACAGTTAATCTAGGTCAGTTCAGAAAGGCTGTCATCTTCTGTTAACTGAAGGAGTTAAAAATGGAAGGAACAATTGAAGATACCAGACTGAAAACTTGAGAGTGTGTAGTGTGTTTTATTTTCTTACGATGGTGAATGTTCAGCTAACAATTTTGACAGAAGGATGTGATTGACCTGTTCTTGTCATAATGGTTTCAGATTTGGTGTCAAGGATTTGGTGCTTTTGTTCATGTTCCTAGTGCTGATCAAAAATCTACTAAACAAGAGGAATGTATAATAATATTCCGAACTTGTAAGTGTCCAGAAAATTGCAAGAGTGAATTTTTGCATCTATCCATGGTTGTTTCATTACTCAATTAAAAATTAATATTAATACTTAAGCATCTGACTAAATTTAAATTGTTGTAGTATGGAGAGTTCTGGACTTTTTAATTTTGGAACAACTTAAGCCATCTGTTGCCTTGAAGCAGATTTAGTAATCAAGTACAACAGTAAGAAGGAATTTATCTAGGGAGGATATTAATTAACAAACTTGGATAAGGTTCAGCATCTTCTTGCCTTTAAAAGTCAAGTCGCTTCTGACAAATCAGTCAGACAATTAGATTTTTAAGTCAGTATTGCATTAGGCATTCTTTATTTCCACTGCACTCCTACCCTAGAAGAGAGTAACTGGATGAAAATATACCTAGTTTTTAAATAATTATTATACTTTTTTTCTTTTCAGGAAGAAACTTAACTTCATCTACTTGCATGTAGTTATCTGAGAAAAATCAGCTCAAGCAACGAAGTCATCTTAAAGTTTGTGACTTGCTTTCCACTGCCTTAATCAAAAATCTGTCTTCCAGTGTTCAGGACATGGACACACACACACACAAAAAAAAGCAACAAATCTCTTAAAATCAGGCAGATGCTGCTCCTCAGATTTTATGTAGTAATATTATTGGCTTTCACTTATTTTATACCTCCTTGGGTATAAATCACCTGTAAAGGTTAAAATATGTAGTTGTCATTGCTGTGTGAAATTCCTGCTGAATTCTTCCATTGCAGAGGGCCAGTGGAGTCCATATTCTGCAGTCTGTGGGGTCATTGGAAGCTGAATGGGATGGGAGCCTTTATATCCCATTTGGTTGCTGATTTTTCATGTTAGTGCTCTTATGAGCAGAAGGATGTTTGTGGCTTATAGTAAATATCAATAAAAATATTCTTGAGCTTGTTTTTCTGAAGTCTTAATAATTTTCTTAGAAGTAGGGAATTATTGGTGGAAACCTCATTGTGAAGACTTCACTGACTTTTCATGACTTATAGGGTTGTTAATGCTTGGTGACCGAGCGCTCTGGTAGTTTGCAAGGAGCCCTACGGCAGTAGTTGGGAAGGGTTGCTGAACGACTTCTATTTTGCTTAGGAAATAATACTGAAGAAAAGGTCAGAACAAAAGCCATTTATCCTCTGAAAGCCATTGCATGCTTTTAACATTTCGTACCATGTTCCATTCCTGAAATCCTTTCCTCCTTGGTCTTTCACGACTCAGCCCTCTCCTGGATCATCTGCTTGTCTCTAATCCTTTCTTTGTTATCTTCCCTCCTCTTGCCTTTACAGCTGAGTTTTCACTGTCTTCGCTAAATTATTTCTATCGTCTTGCCCACTTTTCTTTGTACAACTTTTCTCTGGGCAGCCTTGACAGTAAGAGTTTAGCAGTTGTGTTTCGTTGGTTGGTTTGTTTGTTTTCTGTCTGCTGTTGCATTCTGCCTGAAGGAATCGGGCAGGGTTTGATAGCTCAGGCTCAGCGCTGCAGTGGGCCCATTTCTGTGCCTTCTGGTTGACCCAAACTGGCAAAGTGAGTGTGCTTTTTGTAGTTACATTCTCAGATAAAATCACTCCTCTGACAGAAGAGTTAAATCTCTTGATCTTCTTTTGTTGTTCTTGACTACTGTGGCCATTGCCTCTAGTCATCCTTAAACACATTCCCTTTATAACGACTGAAAACTCTTCTGTAAAAAACAGATTTCTGGCTTGTCATTTCAACGTCTCTTCCAGGTCATTTTCTCTGCCTCATCAAATATAAACTGGTTAACTTTTCTCTTCTTGGATCTCTGTGGCCTAGTTCCTCTTTTTGCAGCCTAGAAGAGGAGACAACTCATGCCCAAATCAGCCTGTGCCAAGCTTCATCTATCTAGTAAAGTGTTTAGAAAATCACCTGTCCCTTTTATTCAACAACAAGGTTATCCATAAACGTCTGCCAGGTTAGTTCATCGTCCTCAAACACCTGTGTGGAACTCTGCATTCATGATATCTATGGAATGTTTAGCACCAGTCATTTTAGATTGTGCTCCGAGACTGCCTTCTAACCAGTATTGTCTCATTATTTGTTCCCTTTTTCTTTTCCCATCTTTTTGCTGTATTCATCTGTTCTCTTCTGTCTCATTCTTGATTTGCAAACTGTTTGACTTGGGTCACTTCTATTTTATATTTGTGCAGTGCCTGCTAGAACAGGAGTCTGCAAATCTTTTGAAGTAAGTGATAGCTCTAAGGAAATGCTAATGCTGTTTGGAGCACTGTTAAGCTATGTATAAGGGGTGTTTCAAGCGGACATGTGGAGAAGCTGCTCCTTCTTCTGCTTTACCTTCTCTTTTTTGCCCCTTCGCTCAGCATTTATGCTTGATACATTCTTTGGAGCTTAGGGACAAGTCAGACTCCTGACATAAAACTCTGAGTGGCACAGGAGCCTCAAAACTTGTTTCTACTTTTTACCAGGCAGCAAAACTGAAGGGAAGCATTGGTCTCCTCGGCAATATTTATTTAGTGATTTTGAATTAAGCTCTAATTGTTCAAATATTACACATAAATTTACTCGATTTAAAAACATGGATAATTTTGTTGGGGTAACAAATAATTAGCGGCCAACTTCCAAGTATCAGAACTTGATGTTAGGGTTGCTGTCCAAGGTACTGTTCTAACATCGTCACTCTCTCTAGGTCTGCATTTGGTGTCTTGACAAATGTGCCTTTTACATTCTTAGTTATGTTTTATAGTAAATCCTCTCAAGTAATGTCTCTTACTAGAATAAATGGTAATTGAAATTTGCTATGTTTCAATTTCCATTAAGAAGTAATAGAAGAGTTGCCTTTAATAATTTTGTAGAGTAAATTGTGTAGGAAACTTTTTGGTACTTGACGGACTGAAAATGAAGCATTCTGCCTACCAAAGAGCTTAGGTCAGTAATCTGTTCTGCATTTGTGAGCTCACTGCTGTTGGCTGCTTTCTTTCTTCTGGGTGATACAAGTCTAAATAGACCAGCAGACCTGCAGTAAAGTTGGAAAACTTAAAAAGGGAAAAGTCACACTATAGAGTCTTCCTGTAATTCAAATGCTTGCAGGTGTGGAACCAAATATTGGAAGCAAGGCAGATAAGGATTCTTAGTCTTCATTTTGCATATACAATAACGAAACAAAATTAACAGAATGTGGAAATAGGTAACATGTATGTCAAGAGGACAAATATATAGGGCAGATGGATTCACTGAACATAAACTTTATAACTTTGTTCTAAAAAGAAACAACAAGTGCACACATTTCAGATGAAAAGTATTATTAGATGTGAAAACTTGTGTAAAACATCAGTCTATAATCTAGAGAGTAAAGTCTCATTTATTCCAGTCTTAAATAGTAGTGTGTCTTAAGAAGTCAGTTCCAAACACTCAGTTTACAGAGAAGTGGATGGTGTTGGTGTGGAGCACTTGATGGCCGTGCCTACAATAGCACGGAGAGTGGGTGTAAGGGAGCAGCAGGTCAGTAGAGTGAGACGTAGAACATGCAGTGTGTGCCTTTTGGCTGTGCAGGGCTGCAGCTGAATTTGGTTCAGTGCTGTGGACTGAGTGCCCATTAGTAGTTGGAGTGGATCTTCTGGCTTAGCTTTATGTAAAAGCAGTCCAGATTGTGCACTGTAAGGCCTATTTGTACAGGAGGAGGGAATGCCAGGAACCTGACTTCTAAAGCCTTCGTTGCTGTTGCCAACTAAATGGAGATGCATACAATGACCAAGATTGATTTCTTTGAGTAATGCATGTAATGCACCAGCCTAGCATTAGGACTGTTTAGGAGGCTTAGGTTCCTCCCTCGATACTTGTTTCTCTGTCTTGTACATTGTAAGAGAAATTCTTTTCTTTAGAATATCCTGTACGTTTTGTTCTGCCCAAAAATGTGTCAGTCTGTAATACTTCTATAAGTCTAGGCCCATGCAGATGGGTTTTGATAACTGCCACTCCTGGTGGAGACTTAATTTTCTCCAATTTTAAAGTGTATTCTAAAAGAAGGAGGAGGTAAAAAAAAAAAAAAAAACCAACCAAAAAAAAAGCAGAGTTTTGCAGGCATTACCATATCTGATTGTCTTACAATGTTAGTGAAAAAGATTGAGCTATAGGAATATTTTTTTTAAAGGGGGCAGGGAGGTGGAGGGGGTAGGAGGGAGCAGGATTCTACTTGCTCTGCTTCTAGTACTGAAACTCCGTCCGGGATTATGAGTAGCATATTTGATGTTGAACAAAACTACAACTAAAATGTTTGAGACGGGTCTTAAAACCTATACTTCCTCAAATGCTAAGTGTTTCTCTGTTTCTTCTTGTCTGCTTTTTCAAGCTGAATTTTTACATATGTGATAAACTGTACTGAAGAGAGTCTGAAAATAACTTCTAGTTCTTCTCCCTTCCATTAATCTCTGTACTCAAATGGAGAAAGATAAATGCATGTGTTTACATTCCTTTTCTCTTCCAGCAGCATTGAGCAATTAGGCACAGCTGATAGCATTGCCAAGCTCTTCATTGAGGGTTTTGGAGAATGCGTATTTTTGGTCAGGCTGCTGCAGGGAATAAAAGTGGTACCACACGTCTGTAAGGTACAGTACTACAGTTTGGAAATATCTAGGATTGGCTACACAATAGGCTTTTATCCTTAACTGTGAAATTTTGATGCTTTTTGATGCTTAAGCCAGATATTTAGCTCTCTGAGTTTTATTTCTATCACTCATTAGGATTCACATTACACAACACGTTTGTATCTCAGCTGTCTTCTACCATATGGTACTGTGGGGTTTACTACTCAACTTGCCAGATTGATGGTGAGAAATGGAGCAAAGAAATCGTTTGAATATATATCAGTTTGGGATAGAAGGGGTATAAGATGTGAAAGGGAAGTCCTGCTGAAAGTCAAAGAAACATCCCCTTTACACACATCATCTTGTTCTGACTCTTTCATCAGCCAATGTGACTTCGTAGAGAAGCATTCTGTTACATGTCTAAATCCCAGCAGGATCATTTAGAACTTCTAATCAATGTCAGTTATTAAGTATACTGCTTTTAAGGACTGCTGCATTTGTAGCAGTGGATTACCATTTTTTGGATCAATTATGTTGAAACCTGCTAAAACCACAAAAAATGTTAACAGAAATACAAAGTAAAGATAGTATTTTCCAAGTCCAAATGTAAGTAAGAGTTGTGAACATTGTGGAAGGGTGAACAGAAATACAGAGAACTGTGCCTCCTCCAAGAAGAGGATTCTTTCTCTTGATGTTGCCCAGCTATGAATTAATAGCCCCATAACCTTATAGCCAGAGCTCAGTTTTTATTTGATTTGCTGTCCTGGAAGAGGATGTTGATTTGGATACAGGTATTTTTCTTATGCCTAAACCTTGCTTAGATTTTTCCAGAGATTAAAATTTTGCCCTCTCCCCTTCTCCAGGTTTTAATAATTAATTTAATTAGAAGGGATTATTAAGCTTCTTCCTCCTCTAGAACTCCTGAAAGTCTTAGAGCTTCACTACACTGTTAACAAGATGTTCATCTACATGCAAGGGGGGAAAAAAAGCTCATTGCTGGCTGGTAAGGCAGTTATTTATATTTGATGTGTGAAAAGCCTGCACGGTGCTTCCCATAAACACTGCATTTTCTCTAGTGCACGTATTATTTATTCTATTTATGAATTGCATACATGCAGCTATTAGTTGACTCTTACTGAGGCTGGTCAGTCTCTTTGGGGATTTCAAGTTGGTTGACCTTGTGAAAGTCACCACTGTTGTGAACAAGACATGCCTGTTAGCGCTGGCTAAATTTGTGTTTCATGTGCTGTGTTTGTGCCTATAAAGTCTTCCTGGCCCCCTGCTATCCTCACATCCCTGTGTACTCGGCTACATCCACCCGTCCAAATTATATGAAATATAAAACACATAAAAGGTGTTGCATTTACAAACAAACAAAAAAAAATTATAATTAGCATCTTGAAAACAATTTTTGTCTTCAAATGTCTATTTTTTTATTTGGAAAAAATACAGGAAGGTGCTTTGAGGAGATGAGTATTATTATTCCCTATCAGTTGTTTATTATGCAAAATGTTCTGTCATACTCTGCTCTAGTGATTTTTTTTTTTAAATATTTTTTCAAGTCAATAGTGATTTTTCTCATTGAGGTTGATGATAATTTCTAGCAGTGTGTTAGTATTTTTCCAAATCTGCTAGAATCAGAATTTAATGATTGTTTATTATATTAATATTCCTTTATGCTGGAATTCACTAGCCTTTTAAAAATTCAGAGATGATATGGCATCATTGTCACCAAGTCCTGCAGTTGGAAATCCTGCAATTTCAAGAAAAAAGCCAGGTGTGATGGCTCTCTGCCTGGGACAGGTCCCTTCTGTGAATGCCTGGTCTCCTCAGGGGGTGTAGGTGAGCAGCAGAGCAGGGAGCTGCCTGTGATATGATAGCACTTCACGCCTTTCATTGTGACGACAAGTAACAAGCTCTATTTTTGTAACTCTGGGTGGTAGTTGGGTCTTATGACTAGGTGTATATTTATCTTACTGCAAATTAAAAAAAAAATATTCTTTGTCATACAGTGCATATATAGCAGCTCTTAGTACGCAGTGTACACTTCTACTATACGCTGGTTGGTTGTAGACACACTGCAGTAAGTTTTTCAGCACTTCCTAATGATTGTCCCAGTTACTCTTATATCACTAAATACTGTTTTAACACATAACCTATACTTGAAAACAGCAAAACAATATATTATTTCAGTATTTTCTTAACCTTAAAAATGGTAGTTTTTAATTTTCTTAAAAATAATCACATTTTGACCAGTACACTTTTTAAAGTGTGCATTGAAATGTAACTAAAATGTTTCAATAACTCTTAGTCAGTAGGGAAAAGCTTCTTTCAGTATATGCTCTAGGCTTCACTGGTGAAGTCAGAAAATAATTCAGACTGGATGGGCCTGTAGGATTCACTTTGGATCCACCAGGACCCTTCACAGAGCTGGTCCCCAGCCAGACTGCCCTGTCAACAGAACTGTCTAATATCAGTGCAGTGTTACTGTCTACTGAAAATAATGATCTAATTGCAGTACTGTTTCTTCTGCTTCTGGAGGAGACAAGCTGAGATATTTTAACAAGATTTGACTGCAAGGTTAGTCAGCCCTTTTAAAGAATAAGTTTCCATTTTACATAGTTTGATTTACATTATTCATTTCTCTTCTGTTTTTGTAGAAGAAGTTTAATAGTCTGAAAGTATCATCTGGGAGGAGTGAACAGATATCCACAAAATACATGTGAATTGAGTTGTATTTGTGCTTGTATATATACCTACAAATACACAATTGTGTGTAATTATTATTAGGCAAAATCTGTTAGGTGCAAGAATTCTGTGATATGCACATGATTTTGACCTTTTTCTCAGAAAAGACATTTTGACAACATAGTGTGTTATGAACAAATAAAAATACTCTGCAGACCTTTTCTCATTCCCATTAACAAATGGAAGAAAATCATTCAGATGGACTATAAATAGTCAGCCAGCCAGGAATCACAGAACAGGAAGAGCTTCAGCCTTGTTCCTTACAAACTAAGGGTTAATAGACAACAGATGGGGCCTGCAATATAGGAAGTAGAAAAAACAGAATATTTTTTGATGTGTTTAATTATTAATAGTATTTTCAGCTAGCAGGCTGGTAGGCTGGAATTTTCATAAGCGTTTGGTGTTAGCTTAGTAGTGGGAGCAGTGTGAAGTCAATACCAAATGGTTTTGAAACTCTCCCACGCACGGTCTTTCTCACTCCAAGCGCTTCGATAGGCATGCTGCTGAATGGAGGCGGGGGGAAAGAGGTGACCTTGCGAGGAAGGACAGACAGAAGGGCTGAGTTCAGCCTTCACCGGCAGTGGCTGGTCTCAGGCCGCCCGTGTGTCCATGCGTGGTAGCTTGCAGGAGCCAGGCTGCCCTCCGGGGCGCACAGTGACAAGACAGGAGTCAACGGTCAGGAGGGAGTACCGGGAAATGCTGGTTAGGAAAGCAGGACAATGAATTTTTCTTGATGAGAGTTGGTAGGGACCTGGGAGCATGTTACCTGGAGAAGTTGTGGGATCCTACAGGAGTATCAAAGTTTGGCTGAATAAGGCTGTGGGGAACCTTGCCTAATGTTGAGGTTAGGCCTGCTTTGAGCAGGATGGTGGAACTCCAGAGGCCCCTTCCAAACAAAAATTTCTTACTTTTGTATTATTTAGCTTGCATTGATTTTTTTTTTTAACTCTTTTTGTTGTTGTTTTGTTTTTGTTAATGCTTGATTAATATATAGAAAAAATTGTTCTGGGAATAGTTTGGTCAGTTTTTGACATCTTTTCTCTGGGTAGCTGTTGGGTTTTTTTAATTACTGACCAGCTAGCTTAATGTCCAAGGTAGGTGTTTTCATTAGATCATAAACTAACATTCTGTGCTTACATGATTATTTATCTGTAGGATTCGTTCTTATTCCCATAAAACCTAAATGCAGTTAGTAATTTTCTTTAAAAAATAATAAATTCTAAATATTTCTGCAGTAGCCTTATGAGTTGGAGCATTTCTTGCAAATATCTAAATCTATAAATATCTAAAATATCTAAATCCAAATATCTAAATCCTCTGTCCTAATCACAGTGCAGATGTAAGGAGCTTGACAGCTGCTGCTTCCGACCAGTGCTCTACTTGAATTGCTGTAAGGAGATTGCTGCCGTAGACAGACTGTGGCTTTGGCTGACCAGCACACCCTGTCACAGGGCTATCCCTTAACTCTAGTAGCACTTGCACAGGAGTCCGGTCCTCTTCGCTCCATTCACATGTCACTTAGTGCTGTGTACAGGCTTCTGCACTGGGAGTTAACCTTACCCCACTTTAAAGATTCATTTGATCTAGAAGAAGAATCAGATTAGCAGTGCTAACACCCTTCTATGACCCGCTGACGCCTACACTTTGAATTAGAGATACCTTTTAATGCAGGTGTCTGACCATTTGTTCACTGATAGTTAAGGCTTTTGGATAAAACCATTCAGTTAGGGTGTCTTGATCCTTGTCATATACTGATTAAACAACAGTGCTGTGAATGAAAGAAGGGTCATCTAAATCCCGGTATCATTGCTTTTTTATCCTTTAGCTCATACCAGATACTTGAGTTAAATTTGAGCTGTTGGGCTAGAATTGAAAGGCCCTGTTGTCTTTTTCCAGTTGGCCTTAACAGCTAGAAAAGTTTATGCTTACTGAGTGCACTGAATTAGTTATGCTTTTGTAAAGTAGCTAACACTGTGTATACCTTAATCAAAACACTGAACTGGAAAATGTAACGTAGCTGTTCTTTGTTATTTGGGGAAAAGGATCAGAGGTATTTTTCATGCCTTAAGAATGTATGGGTAGTAAGATTGGTGTGAGAATGAAAATGGGAAGCAGCATTTGTTGGTAGGGATGTGCCTCAGCCTTGCTCACTTCCCCTCACTGAGGCAGAGGACTAAGAATACAAGAATTAGGAATTATTCATCTTCTGACTAATAGAATAATGCTATGCAGTCTGAGAATGTCAAAATTTGTTCAAAAACTTAAAAAGCAGGGGAAGTAAATGCGGACAAAGGAAAGAAAAAGGCTCAAAGACAGCCCTGTTGGTGAAGGCTATGGTTATAATTTAAAGGAATCATTTGATAGGTGCATGAATCTTAGTCGGATGTGTCTGAAGTGTCAGAAGAGGGCTGAAGGAAAGTTTACAAGGCCAACAGTGTTCATACGTTACTAAGTGGAACATATTAATAAAAAAATCAATCCACCCAGCCAGGTTTCAGCCTGGCTTACCAATTCTGTTTCTGCTCTTAAGGGATAATGTATCAGTAGTTTGCTTATTTAAACAGCTGAGTATTTCCAGAGTAATTGAAAAGCCAAGATGAGTAATTTTGCAACCAAAATTCTACCAAGTTCTTCCCTTGCCTCCTTTACATTTAAGCTTGAGTTATAATTTTTTTTTAATTACAGTAGATTACAGTGGAAATTAACATGAGATAGGGTACTCAAATTTCTCGTCATTATGGTATTTCTGGGAAAATTACCTTCCTAAACAATGATGCCGTATTTTATTTTATCTGGTGCTTTGGTCAGTCTGATATGTCTGTGGCTTGCTTACTGTTTGTGCAATAGGCCTACAGTTTTTCTCCCACCTTTTAGGTGTTTTTTCTGTAACTTAGAAGAGCATGGGTCCTGGACTTTTCCATTATGTGCTTGCAGATAAATTCAGTGCTTAGTAGGGTTGGACTATCTGGAATTCATGGCACCCAGAAGTTCCTTGTAATGTTAATGTATGATAGTTGTACGCTTAAGTATGTAGGAAATTACTTACCCTGTCATCAGCACGCAAGACACCAGTTGGCTTCATTATGAGTTGGATGAAATCTTTCCCCTCCCTCTGCCTATGTGTCCTCCTTCCCTCAGCATTTTAGGCTTAGGACTGGGACTCCAGACCAAGCTTCTGGGAGGAAAGTGATGGACGTTAGTGGCTGAAAACTGTCATCAGTTCCTGATGAATCTTCCTTCCTGCTTACGTTACCAGTCAGGTTTGATATTGAAGGTGTGTAAACGCTCTGAATATGATAGATGCGTCTAAAGCCCAAAACATTCCTGTTCCCTGTTACATCTTCTGAGTTTCTCTTGAAATTGTTGCTTATCTAACTGCTGCTGGGAAGAAGATGGCACAAGGTGGCAAGCAGGGAGGCGTGCAGAAGTTATCTGCCCTCATCTTCATAGCATGGTTGTTCTGGGCAGACTACAAAGTTGTCGCTTAGTGTAAAAAAACAAACAACCCATCCCTCCATCCCAGAATGTAATTCGTTTTTGTAAATGTGTTTGGAGTTAGAGCAATACTTTCCAGGATCTTTTCCAAGAGAATTAGTGGACATGATAATCATGATGCTTGTGATGATAAGGTTATTAAAATTTGCTAAGGAAATTGTCTTTGACTACAAACTGAAGTTGTGGGATGTTAACTTTGTGGGCTTTTATCCCTGATGATAGACACACATTAAACAGCATCTATTTTATTAGTAATACATACCTAATTGCTGGAGATAGCTGGAAGAATTAGAGCAGAGGCAGAAGAAAATACTTTGTTCCTTTCTTACACAAACCTTTTTAATTCATTGTAAATGCAGCTTTGCCTTGGACTTTCACGAACATTTTCTTGAATGCTAAAAGCAAGGTCTTAACAGCTTGATCAAAGTCCTTGCTTGACTGATTTCTATGTTTTCATCTTAGTTTTTGCCTCTAGATTCTTAGCTGGACAGTGTTGTGTTTATTTGGTCTAATTGTTGTATGAAAACAGGTCACGATTTCCTCCCACCTAGATTCACTTATCTATCACGGGCTGAAATGATCAACTTCTAGGATTTTGAAAAAAGGAAAAGTGATCAGGAGGCTTGTCTGGTTCAGTGAGTTTTGTTTTATTAGAGCAGAGCGTGCCAGCATTGCCACAGACCAGGCACCGTGGGGCTTGCTGCAATTTTCAGCCATATGAGGATTGTTGCGGGGGGACAACAGGGAAGTTTACTGAATTTATTTTGAGGTTTTTATTCTTATATTTACTCCTTGAAAGATTTGGAAGATTCTTTTATCATCAGCTAATTGTCAAAAATGAATCTTTGAGAGAATACTGTGTGCGTTTAATGAAGGCAATTGTTCCACCATTTTCAGACATGCTTCCTTGTTGTTCATTTTATTTGAAGATTACTTTGTGATCTTGTTCAAAGACCACCTACTTCTTATCACAAGGTAAATTGCAAACTTTTTCTCATTTTTATACTGGCACCGTAATAAAAATGTATGGATAATTTTTATTTGGTAGGTGGTTTTGATTCAATTGATTAATAAATAGTATACGCCACATCTTTCAACCTGATTCGATGAGCTAGTAATTTGTTTATGGGAAAATATTCTAATTCTAATTCTATTTGCAGAATAGAATCTGCTCAGCACCTGGAACAGTGGTAGGAAGTGGCCTTTGTTTGGACAGTGGATGAACTAGTTCTCTGTGGATCCTCTAATGTGAATCCCAAAATAACCTTTTCAGTAAATGGTTTCTGTTAAAGATGAGTTTACATCTGGAGCATACAGGCTAGTCCTTAGGCCTCTAGTGAGAATGCACTTGATGGGAGCTTACAAGTAGTGTGTTTCATCCACATGTGAAAGACTGCACCTGCAGAGAAATACAGTTCTCTGGTGGTACGTGGGGCAATGCTTCTTTGCTTCTTACCTGGTTTATCTTGTGTAGGAACTTTATCAACTAGTAGCAAAATAAGACTGATAATATCAGATGGGAATCATACGGTCCCAGCACCCGGAGTGCTTATTTTGGCTGTCCTTCTCCTTCATGCTGTACTGTTCTCCAATGACCAAGCAGGTGGTGGCTGAAGGAGCAGAGAAGGGTGTCTTCTCCACCAGCACGCCTGGGACAACCACAGCAGCTGGCACAGCTTTTTCACTTACCTTTTGTGACCTGGCTTCTACTGCATGCCCTTCTAATATCACTCTCTCTCACTCTAACTGGTTCCTGGCAAGATAATTGCCCTTTAAGGCCTACTGTGTCAAGCCCCTGTAAAATCTGTTGTGTCAATAATCTGCTTTAACTCAGTTAAATATTTACTCATTCTTGCGGATATTACACACTTAGTCAGAATGAGCAATTCTGTTCTTTTGGGTCACTGGGAAGCTGAAGGTTTGTAAACAGGATTCAGCACAGCAGCTGGTAACATCCTTGGAGTTCCGAATACTGCAGTTATAGAAAAGTCGTAACTTTTACTTAATTTTTGACTGTTCTTGGAAGCTGTGGGAAAACTTAGAAATGAGGAATTTTAGAAGGAATATTGTATACTCCTTATCAGGTTTATTTGTCCTGCTGCAAAGATAGCCAGATTATGACATTCATAGAAGTACTATAACACTTAAGAGATTTTCCCTTGAAAAAGGTTTTAATTTCTACAAAAACAAAGCTATCATTTTGATCTTTTAAAGACATTTTTATACATTGAAAGTAGAGGATTTCTGTTTTGTTTAGCTTACCCCTAGGTATGAATTGTCACAACAGTAATCTAAGCATGCTTATGCTTTTTGTTGGTTATTCATTAACTGTCAGGATACTTTCTGATACATTTGCCCACTATATTGTTATCGGTGTATTTTATTTCCTTTTTATAATTGCAGTTATGAGGAATTCAGAGACTGGAAAATCTTGATATTTGTTTCTTCACTTATTATTTAATAAGGCCTTTGCAGTTTGTTAAAATTCAGCACCATATTAAAATGTATTATTCCACTGCGTTCCAAGGATCAGTGTCACAAAGATTTAGCAGTTTTCCTCTTCGGGGCTTCACAGCGTAATCTCACGTTCTTATTAGAAACAAATCTGATGTGATATTTTCTTTCCAGCAAGCTTTGTCTTTAAAGGCCTGCAGCGTTGTTATTTATCCCATTACTTTTTTTTTTTTTCTCATTGTACTAATCTCTTCCCTCCATCCAAGTTGGCTCCCTGTCGTAGCCTAGGGTTCTTTCTGGCAACATCAAGCGATCGAGTCCTTACACTTAACAGTGGAGTTCCAGGCAGCTTGCCAACAACATCCAAACTAATGTTTCTCCGTGTCAAGGGGCTGGGTACAGAGGAAATGTGGAACCACAGGTGGGCATTTGGTAGCAAATCTGAAGCATAATTTTGACATCTCCTACATCGTTCTCAAATACATTTTTGTCTTTAAGCAACATTTCTGTCATTGAAACTCACTGCTTTGGTATTCAAACAGATGAGTCTGATGGCACTGTAAGGTATCTTAGAGTAAGTAGTCACCCATTAGAATTACTGATTAGCGGCAGTGAGGCACATATGCTGTAGTACTGAAACAGAGGAAAAATGCCCAGCATTTCTCTGACCCTGACACATAGGCGAAAAGAAATGAAATACTAAGTTCCATCATATGTGTCAAGTGCTCTAAGCACTGCAGCTGGAGGCAGGATAATGACAGAATCCATTTGTGTCCATTGTCATCACAATCTGGAAAAGAACCCAGTCTCCGTGAATCTAGAGATACTTCCCTTTCCCAGAAAAATCTGGGGTACTACTGCTCATTTTCTGTTACTGGTTGGTAGACCATGAGCTCTAGTGAGCTTTTTCTGTTTGTTTTTTGGGGTGGGTTTTTTTTGGGGGGGAGGGGGCATTGTTGTTGTTTTGTTGATGGTTGTTTTTTTTTTTTTAATTGTGTGAGGTCACATTGCACCTAGTCACTAGCCCTGACGTGTTCTCTGGCTGCCAAGCTCTGACCAGTTGCAAAGACATCTCTAGGGTCATCATTCCTGTGTTAATGATACTGCCTTTTGATTCTGGACAAAATGTGGGTTTTGTTTCGGTTTGTGTGTGTTTGTTTTTTCTGTATGCAGTCCCAGTTACAAGTATGGGGAGGTTGGATCTGGACTAAATAAATGAGTCCCAGAAAACCTGAGGCCAATAAAGGCACTTACTAAAGTGATAAACTGGTCAGTCCTTGAGCACAGAGGAAGTGGGAACCAGAGGCCCACCTGGGATAGTCCGCTTCCCTTTTTACTGCTTGGTCTTGTCAAGTTTCAAGGCATCAACAAATCGATTTGTACAAAAGTATCAAAACAATATCTATCTTAACAAAATTAAACTAGTCACTGTTGCTATAAGGCACCTGAAAATCCAAGAAAAGAAGTAATTCTTACCGGTCTTCTGCCTGTTCCTGCTACACCAGAATTTGACAATGGATTGTTGAATAAATGGAGACTAATCTCTCTCTCTGCAAAGTTTTTATGACTGTAGCTTCCCTGCAGTTTGCACTCCTGAGCAGAGCTGAACAAGCCGTTCAGGCCCTAAGCTAGAGGGGTAAGTATTGGACAGCTTTTCTTAAATGAAAGAATTCAAATGAAAACTTATTTCCAGTTAAACTGAGTAAGACTGCATTCATTACAGAAGTAAGCATTATTTCTACGCACAGTTTAAACTGCAGCTCAGATTATTATGTGATGGGATATTTCATATTGGTTTAAAATTGGTGGAAAGTGATTGAATTGAATATTCCCGCATACCACCAAAATTTTCTAGACAACAGCAATCATCCAAATTGAGTAGAATGTATAAATATTGACAGCTGTCTTGGTCTGTAGGTACATACTTAATAGTCTAACTATAATACTGACTTATTTCTCCATAAAGCTTTTTGATCTCTGTTTGAGAATCATTAGTGCATCTGTAGCTAGGCATTGCAGACAGAGCCGGTGCAGTGGTTTATATCTGGTTAACTTATGTGAAGCTCATGAGGTATCTGGTGTTTGGGAATAAACTGGAATATGCAGATATTTACTTTCTTGTTTGGCATAAGTTTGTATCATAGAGTTCAGATGCATTTATGTTGGAATTATTTTTATTTGGGTCACAATTTTTTAGTTAATTTGGATGCTGCAATTGTTGAATTTGCACGAATAACTTCTTTTTGAAGTATGTTTAATGTTTAGATTGTTGCTACAGTACAATCAGAATGTGTGGTGAAAGTTATGGTAATGCAGTCTATTTTGCAAAACGAAGGTAAATAAATTCACCTGTATTTTTAAGTGTCAATTTAGTGTCACTGCAGTGCCATTTGTAACACCATTTTAGAACTGCTTGATCCAGAAAACATCCTCATGTAAAAATAATTGAGAAATGGCTCAGTATATCTGCTTAATTTCATCAGGAGTCTGAAAGAGTTCTAAAGACCCATTTTTTGTCAACTGTGAGTGTTATCTGAAAAATAAAACTCTTGAAGTGCTGTCTAGATTGTCTTTTTAGAAACCCTTCTTGGGTTTAGCTGACAAATTATGATAGATGAAATACGATATGTCAACCGGCAACTTTCTTCCCTTCCCTAGGTAGCTAGTGGTTACCCTTACAAAAATCAGCATTTGGCATTGGCTGCCATCCAGTCATGCTTGAAATACTAGGAAATAGAAAATAACTGCCATGGTGCAGTTGAATTATTCTGATGGCTTGTTTTGAATTTGCTGAAGAAAGAGATGAGTCAGAGATTGCTTTGAGGCTGCAGATTTCAAAAACACTAAAATAAACTCAAGTAAAGATGACTTGAAAATGCACGGGGTCTGTTTTCCTTGCACGGTACAGCTGGAGTTCTGTGCCCCAGGGATGCTTTCAGAATCCATTTCAGGTGACATCTGAAAAACCACAAGTGATCACTTAAATACACAAAGGTATTTGTTGTTGTGTATAAACAAAGCAGTATGTATTAAAAGTGAAAATTCTTGCTTTCTGGCCTCATGGTTGAAATAACTGCAAAATACTAGATCAGAAAAGACTTGACCAAGAGTATGTTGTCAAGAAGACTGAATGTTATTTACCTGTTGTTGGAATTTGGCGCTAGGTTCATTGGTATGTTCCACAAGTTGAGCTACAACGAGCATGGTTCCTTCCAGATCTATTGTTTGTAGATATGTCTAAATGCCTCGACATAGTAAAGTTCCTGATGTATATATTGAGAGAGAACAAAGCTAGTTTCTCTTTGAACTTAGGCATTTGGAAGAGCTGTTGCTGGTAGCCTTGTAAAAACAATTCGGTTGCCTACCACAAGTAGTGTCTGGCATTGGAGAGCCCTAGTTACACCAGGGTGGGCAAACGTGTATGTCTCCACTCAGGAGATTAAACTCATCTCATTGGTGTCAAAGCATTCCAGAACTGTGAGCAGATTTCTTGCTTTCTTTTGTTCTTCTCATAATTGTGTGCATCGATGAGATACTTGCATTATTTTTCTTTACAATTTACTGGCTTTTCCACCCTATTTTATTTCATCAAGCTGAAGATCAAGTTTCAAATGTTGTATTCTTGTAATAATACTTTGTGATGCGCAGGATATTGATAATATGAAATGTAAGTTGTATAATAAATATTGATTTTTAGAAAAATAACACTAGATTAAAATCTTTAAACAGTAAAATAAACTGTATTTAAATGATTTAATTTTTTTTAAGTCCCTAAAGTGGATTTAAAATAGAAGACATGAGAAGCTTAGTTCTAGCATTCAACTGAAATTAACTGAGTAAAAATAATGGAAATTAAGTTTGTTTAAGATTTGCAAATCTAAACCCATTTTTCCCTCTAGATCTTGAATTGTAGGGCTTGTTATACCTCTGAGTTATGTAGTGATTGTAGGCATCCTGCTACTTGCAAGGTTTTGGCTGTTTTGTTAGAATACAAATTCAGGCCATCTGTACTTTATTTGGGGTAGTTACTTGCCCTAGTTAGGCTTTGCTTTGCTGTGAAACATATGAGAAAACTAGCTGAGTGGGAATTGTCCATTGAGTACTTTTTTAGTTTTTGGCTACAATTGACATTTGTATCATTCCTTAGAAAAAAACATATAAAACACTTTCTGATTTATTATGAACCAGTATTTCTGTGCCTGGAAAAATCTGTATGATGGGGAAGCATTTTTTGATACTGTAATGCCATTTACTAATTAGCTCAGACATTTGTTTTTTGCATTCTAATTATCATATCACATTTAGTACAGCAGCTAAGAATGTGATGTTACAGTTGAATTGCATTGAATCTGTTTAGCATGTGTATTTATGTAAAATCTAGTTTCACAGAAATTGAGGTGGGTGCATATATCATAAATTTATGCATAGAGTCCGTCATACCTTCCCTGTGTGGCATTTTCCATACAATAGTCTTCAACATGTACTTAGCCCATATAGCGCTTAAGTTTTAAAGTGAGCTTGGGGGTTGTGCCAGTCTGACAACTGTCAAATGACAGTTGAAAACTATTGGGTTAAGATTGTTTCAGACCTATTTAAATTTAATACCAGAATTTAGACAAATGCTTTCATAACAGGAAAAAAATGGATACATGATGGCTTAAATCTTCTTTCTATAAAATTATATGTTTCTCAGAGGATAGTTGTAATTGAATTATAGAATGCCTTGAGAGTATCCTTGTCGGTGGTTAGAGAAATATGAAGGGAAGCTGAGAGACTCTTTCACAAACCTTAATGTGGAAGAGACACCCTATAATTCAGCTATATGAAGCCTCCAGCAATCATGTAATTATACTATAAATGCAGTTTGGGAGGAATGAAAAGCAGCATTTATTTAAAACATTAAGAAAAATTACTTCATTGTATGAGAGATGCTTTTTTTTATATCTGTTATTCAATGAAGTCTTTCTTTTCTGCCCATCTAACATGTTTCCCTCCATCTTTGTTACAGCGCAGTTGTCTGTTGGTAAAAACCTTCTAATGTGTGGGGAGGAGATCTGCTTTTAAGAGCTGTAGTAGAATCCAAACACCAAAGGGAGGACAGTGCTAAGAGAACCGACTGATTATTTCTGTCAGAGACAACAGAGTTGGAGTTTTCTGTTTGTCTTTGTAAGGTTTGGTATGGCTGGGTAAAGAGAAAACTGGCAAGTTGAAGCTAACTCTTCCCTTCTGTAACACAAGTGAGTTACCAGAGAGGCAAGGAGAATTGTTTGTGGACATTCTATGTTGAAATTCTCTCAAAGAATTGTTGGCTGTTCTAGAACTTTAGCTCAAATACATTTATTTTCTCAGAAAGGAGTCTGAGAAATATTAATTAACTAAATTAAACAATTTACAAACCAAGAAATGTATTTGGTAACTGGATATAAAGGTGATTGTTAAATTAAAATCAAGATGTCAGTAAGTAAATAAGTAGACAGTATTTACAATTTATATAGGGGCAGCATTTACTCTTAAGATTTGGAGGTAGCTTAGAATATTTTCTGAGTTCTTAGTGCAGTTTGAACATCCCTGAAATATCTTACATGTGAACTTTCCCAAGAGCGAGTGGCTGGATGAGCTTTGTGTTGCATTGCACCTGTCCTTCCCAAAACCCATGTCTGGGGTTTCTTTAATAGGCACCTGTATGAATCTTACAATTACAGCATCCAGAAGCTGTAAATAATGAAGTGATGCAACCACACTGTAGAAAGAGAAAATCTCTTCCTGTTTTATTGATGGAACTATGGAAGAGCTTTTCAAACCTAAGAACAGAAGACCTGAATCCCCTGTCCTTTGCCCGATCATGAAAAACTTCTTTCTGTAGTCTTGTACAATAACAGAATTCTGATGTTATTTCTGGAAGACACCAAGCTGTGGATTTTGAGTGAAGGGTTCTTGTTTGGTTTTCAGTTTAACACAGCATTAGGGGGCTTGTTATTCCGTAATACATAGAGTATTATGGCCTTACCAAAAGGAGATTGCAAAGACAAAAAACATGGACCTGATTTCTGATCTCACAGCCTTACAAACAATACTAAAGCTGTAAGAAAGCAGCTGAGCTAGTGATCTGATTTAGCAGTGCTAACAGCTAACCTGGGCAGGAAAGAAATCATCAGAAAAAGCAGACAGAAGACTAGTAAGCATGCCGCAGGAAATGATACCCATGCAGCTCCAGGTGCTGGGACACCTCTGTGGTTCTCCTAGTGGAAAGCTTTTGAGATTTCTGAAGAGATTTGAACGTATGTGTTAGCCTGAATGCATTGTTGGTTTTGCCATATACAGGCTTCAGAATTACATGTTATGTATAACAAAAGGGCTGCAGTCTTTTGAGAACATGTTTTTTGAGAAAGGAAGAAGGGAAGATTGCAAGAGAACCAAATACCATGTGACTTTCAGTAACGTACTGACTTCTATGGTCTGCCTCTGTTTTCTCTCTGAAAAATTACGGTTAAAGACTATTTGGTAGCACAACACTACATTGATTTTTACATCAGTTTTCTAATTAGGCTTATTTTTTGGGCAGGGATTGGTGACATTTTAGGGTGAAGCCTAAAGTGCATGCTAGCTATGTACCATCGTAGTATTTCAGATTGCTGGTACAAACCAAGAGAATATGGCAGCTAAAGAAGTGTGGAAATTCACGTTGTCTTCCAGACCCTCATGTTCTTTTTCAGATAGAAATCTGTATAGAATAGAGCTGGAACTGTATGGAGTGGGCAAAGGAGCGTTTCATCCTGATATACGCATATACTTCACTACTATATAACTACTCCATAGGTTTATGTGCATTTGGTACAGGCAATGAAGGTGAAGCATATCAGAAGTATTTTCAAGATACGCATCTCTGAGTGAGCTTAGGAAAGCAGTACTCCCGGTGTGTGGTCAGTTAGTGGAAATACCCTGAGGGCTAGTGATGGGGCCATGGTGTAGTGTGTATGAGCTGGTGTAGCTGTTAACATGTCGCAATTTTGCCTTGTATCCAAATGAGAGTGGCTAATGCCACACAGGGAGAGTAAAGGAAGAGAGCAAATGAAGGGCTAGAGCCTACTTAGCCATCATGGCTAATTTGTACTTCATGGTTAAGAAACTGGAGGCTGCTGGGTAGGAGGTCTGAGTTGGTGCTCTTAAGTGAGTGGTGAGCAGTACTGAATGGCGAGGGGTGAGACTGGAGCGAAGGGCCGAGCAGAGGCGCTGGCTCTGAAAGAGAGCAAAATAGCTGAACTGAAACTATCCCACACTAATCGGGATTTGAATCCTGGGAGTGAAGAGGTAGAGAAAAAAATGAAAATCCCAGAGCAAAATGCACTTCTAGATGAACCAATGTGATATAGATGCTGTTTTAAAGAGATTTTTTTTTTTTTTTTCAGTGAATAAAGGGTTGGGGTTTTCTTGTTTTGTTTTGTGTTTTTTGCTTTTTTGGGTTTTTTACAATAACATCTCTGAAGTTTTCATTTGTTGATATATAGTGTTATTTCCAGAGTCTTTCAGATCACAAAAAGTGGTTTTGGTTTTTTGTTTTGTTTGCTTTTTGCCACCTGAATCCTCTGTAGGACACAGATGATGTATGACTGAAGAGTTTTAGAGAGCTCCTTGACATTATTTTAAAATAATGATAAATGGGTTTAGACTGAAACAATTTTTTTTTTTTCTACAAACTTGACAGTGACTGCAAAATACACTAAAATTGTTTAGGTTTTGCTGGTTTAGGTTTCCCCCTTCTAAAATACTGGCTGTTATGTTATCTGTCCATAAAATGTTGAGATGCAGACCTAGACGCCATGTACAAAGCTATCTCCTCAGAATATCTGTACCACTTACAAGCTAGTTTTTTTTTGGGGGGGGGCGGGGGGGGGACGGACTTTTTAGCATCTGTCAAAGGCCCATAACATCGAGATGTTACCTTTTACATGTCTTACACAAGATGCCCTTTGTAACTCAAATATGGAGCATGGGTGTTGCATTCTGCTCCCAGAATTGCATCTAGGCCATTGATTTCTGTCTGGCTTGTGTCTTAAATATATTATTTATGTGCACTTTAGTGTTATAAATGCTGCAGATGCTTGCACTGTGCACCTGTACCTGGCATATGTCTTTGCTTACTAGTGTAGTATAAGAAGGGAAGGTTTCAGGGTTTTGTTACTCTTTGGAAAATACTTCTGGGCTTGAGAAACTAAGCAAGATTTGATGCTGAGCTAAATACAGCTTCTAAACTTTGCCATGGATCTTACTTGTGAGCTTTTGATAGTTGAATATCATAATTTCTCTTCTTTCTTTTTTAACTTTAACAGAAAATTATTTTTGCTGGATTTTTGAATGTATACATTGTTGGTCAAACTTTCTAATTATGCAGCTTTAGAGGAGAAACTTTTTATTCACCTGCATCTTATTGTCGATTCAATCTCTACAATATATTTCGTGGCTTGAAAATCAGTATTAAACATAAAACAATGTAATAAAGTATTTTCTGGTTTGGGCTATTATGTTTGATAAGCTCCTTTGCCAATTCAGTTTCAGTCAGACTCTGCAACATGCACTTTAGTATATTCTTATTTGAAGCCTAGAACCTACCAAAAGAAGTCACATGCTGTGGGATATTAAAATGCCTTCCAATTTAGGGGGAAAATAACCCCAATTTTCTTAGCTTACAGTTCTTCAAGGTTTTATTTTTAGGCATTTTTGATCTGTAAATATTTCATATAAAAATGAAAATAATGCTATGTTACTGTTTTAAGGATATTTCAATCAGTGTCTGAAGTCAAACAAGTACTATTTGTAGTAAGCTGGTATCTTTAGGGAATGTAGACACTAGTCTTTTAGAGCTAAAATTTGATCAGCATTTTATCAGAATCTGTGAAAATACCATCTTCAAGTTTTTAAGTGAACACTTCTGTGGGCTCTTAGTGGTCACATCAGTGGGTTTAATTTCTGTAACAGTTTAAATTTTTTGCAAACCTTTTTCCTCCCTTCAAACTTTAACTGTTTGGCCAGGTATCTCCATGGCTTCTGGATCCTTACTTTATATTTAAATGATGCATTATTAGTGTCTTTCATTTCTTGGCACCTGTTGTGGGTAAGCAATGGTTCCTCTCACTGGAAATGCCAACAGTTAGGGAAGCCTCTCTTTCATATTTGTACATATGATACCTCAAGTTATTATTTAAGCAGTTAAGGTATTTGTATGTGAAGACTGGTGTTAATGCTCTTGAGGTAATATAGCAGGCTTTGACAGGAAAGGCAGCACCACTGGATTTGATACAGCGGTGACTTGCTGAAGAAAGAATTTTAAGGCAAACTTTTTTTTCTGATTAGTCTGTCAGTAAATGCACATACACTGAAATGTTCTGAGGTGGATTGTAAAGCTAGTGATAATTTGAAATTGCGTTTCAGATATATCTGGTCTAGGATGAAAACTTCGTACACGTTTTCTCTGTATATATTCACACAGAAAGAAATAACATTTTCCAACAGACTTTTTTTTGTTTTGTTTTCCAGCGTGACTGTACTTTCCTGAAGTAGTGAGTTTTCAGATATAGGAGAGTTTAGACATCCTTTTTTTCTGTTATTCTTGAATGTTTGTGCTCATTCTGTTTAATCCCAGTGAACTTGTCCTCAATACTTGAGGATGCACGTTGCTTATCTATTTTTGAATGTGCAGGTTTGGGCCAACTTTAGATGATATTTACTCTCCTGGAGAGGCTGTTTCAAAGAGCAAGTTGTAAGCCTAATGACTTAAATATACAAAGAAAACTTTTTTTATTCCAGATTGGCAAACTGGTGAGTTCAGATATACTTAAAAGGACTTAGAAAGAGTGAAGTGCTTATTGAAATTACTGTTGTAAGGAAAAAGCCCTAAATCGTTTTGTAAATGTAATTCACCAGAAATGATGTCTTACTCTGAAATCACAGAAGACTCCAGCCTCATCGTGCTTGGGGTTTCTATGGTAAAATGTTTCTGCAAATGACATAATGATGAAGGGAGCTATTCTGGCCTGTTTTGAAGATACAGATTTTGAATTCTCAGTAGCAATTAATACAGATCAGCAGTAGCCACAGGCTCTTAAAGGATCAGTGAGAGAGAAATGACTTAGAGTTTCCCTTGTGGTAATATACACAGAAAGAAAAAAAAAAAAAAAAAAAAAGACTTTTAATGAGGGTTTACATTTGTAATAGATCAGAGAAGCTTCATGAAAAGGATTAACAGCAGAAGGTACAATATTTGTCATTGTTGCCAAGAAGTTTACTGTCAGGCATTTTGGTCACTGAAAACAGAACAACCTGTGGAGGTGATTGTAAACAGTGATATGACTAATACAGCTGAATGTATGACTTAAAACCGCAGATGATCTGAATGACTTGTCAGTCTAAGAGCATAGTGTTGACTGCCCTTAACAGAGGGAGAAGGGGGGTTAAAGCAGTTCATACATAATTCACTGTAGAAAAATGAATTTGCCAAAGCATTCAGTGTTTATATATAATGTAGCACATGCGGTAACAGACTTCTAAGCTGAAGCTGAGCCTTTCAACATTTTTTTTGCTCAAGATCCCAAGAGATATTTCATTTACTTTGTTCTTTGTAGATGTTCTAAATGAGAGTAAGTGTGTGATACACATTCTAGATCTTGCTTTGCAAAAGAGACTGTTCTGAACTATGAAACTCTGATCTGGATGGACCTTTGCCATCGTCTGTTACGAGGTATATCCTAGACTTCTGTTTCACTTTTTACTTGCTTTTTGGGGGTCTCATGTCTAGTTTATGGCTCAATGGAAAATTGAACCAGCTTGTTATGATAATACTGAACAGTCCAATAGATCAGTAATCCAGAATCCTCACTTGATAGCAGCAGATAAGACATCTATCTAGGGTTCGAAACCTGAAGGATATTAGTTTTAATAATAATTTTCATTGCCCATTTCTGAATCTGTATTACTTTTACTATAAAAAGTGTAAGTATAGTATTACAGGAGAAGGCTTAGCATTGGTTATATGCCATGTCACTCAGAACATTTAATGATTTGTTTTGTACTTCTGTTTTTTAATGCACCTTAATATTTTTATTTTGTGTTATTTTGCATTGTCAGGATATGAGAGTAGCAACATTCATTAAATTATCTATGGTGATAGTAAGGTCTTTCTCTTGAGTAAATGCATTTTATTTAGAGCCCAGTTGTGAGGATGAATGCATTGCCTGGCATTTGTCAACAATGAAATTAATCTGAATCTACTAATAGCTTCCATCTTCTCCAAGTTTAGTATGTAACTCATCCATAAAAGTATTTCTGTTGCCAGAAACATCTGCTCTCGTAAGCATAAACCAGAAAATATATCCATATGTTGCTTTTATCTTAATAATAAAGTTTTGGGTTGTGGGGTTGGGTTTTTTTCTCTGAAATACATGGAGGTAGCAAATACTTTGAGAAATATCCAAACAGAAAATGTAAGATGAAGATGTGTTCTAATGTCAGCAACGAAGATGTAAGTCTAAAATGGTTGTGTGTGTCCACTGAAAACAGAGTGGATCCTTTTCTGGGCTTATGTTTAGTATCCACACTAACTCAATTGAAACAGATTGTATAAACATAGAAAGTGAAGGTGAGAGCATTATCATGTCCATAGAAAACTTTTGATATGGGTGGAAGCTAATTCTGTGAATGAAATGGATCCAGTTTGTATGATACTTTTTTCTTCAAAAAAAAAAAAAAAAGTAACTTACTTTAGTTTCTGCTGTAGCCTTCATACATTAAAAAAGAGCATACATTAAAGACCTCAAAGAGCTTAAAGTAAGAACAACAAATTCAGCACTTTTTCCTTCCTTTGAAATACACAATTTAGTATTTTAAGTGCAGGTGAAAGACTAGTTTTTTCTTTCTTTTGGCAAAGTAAGCTGACTTGGCAGCTAGAGATATGAGAAGAAATGTATTCATGGTTGCTTAATTAACTTTTTTCAAAAAAAAAAGAATATTCTCAAGTATCCTGTTACATTATACTTCAAATTGGGGAAAAAATGAGTGTATGCCTTTTGCCCTCCTTGTAGTCCAAAGAGCAAAGGCCAAGATCATGAGCTTAGAAAAGTAACTACTTCTTCATACTCAGAAAGTTGACAGGTAAAATTAAATTATATGATGCCTAATTCAGTAGGTGCTGACTTTTCTGGTAGTGGTGCTCTTTCTGGAAGGTTTCCCACCCTGTCTGAAAATAGACTGGCTTTAAAGTGATTTATACCAAATACTGTATATTGCTAAGTGATGAGACTAAGAGAACTAGAAACATCACTTCTAAATAGTTCCCTCTGGGAATGAGAAATCATGAGGAATGCAGAAACTGTCAACTGTATTGGCCAAGCATCAATGCCTGTGTTTGAAATTTGCCATCAGTTGTAGGACTGATGTTTGCATATTCTTCAGTGTTTCATCTTTGCATAAGTCTGGATTCAGATTCAGTCTCTAGTTCTGATTTCAGCTAAACATTCCAAAATTGTGGGCTTTGGGATGTCTTTATGCTTACACGAGATAAATACAACTTTGTCTTCAATGCCACTTGTCTGTTGCTTGAGTCTATATTGTTGTGAATACCAATGGAGAGACTGTATCTTTGTCAGTTGTCTTGGTTTAAGCTCAGCAGGTAACAAAGCACCACAAGGCTGCTTGCTCACTCTTCCCCTCCCTGGTGGGATGGGGACGAGAATCGGAAGAAAAAGGTAAAACCTCGTGGGTTGAGATAAGGACCATTTAATAGGACAATACAAGGAGAGAAGAAATAATAGTAACAATAATACTAATAAAAGAATGTATAAAGCAAGTGATGTGCAATGCAATTGCTCACCACCCAGAATCTGATGCCCAGCAGCCCGTCCCAGAGCTGCGATCCCACCTCTCCCCACCCCCACCCCTGCCAGCTCCCCCAGTTATATACTGAGCATAATGTCCTATGGTATTGAATATCCCCTTGAATGATTTGGGTCAGCTGTCCTGGCTGTGCCTCCTCCAAGCTTCTTGTGAAAAATTAACTATCTCAGCCGAACCCAGGACATCAGTCCTCTGAGGAGACGTTTGCACTGCTGAGATTGCTTTTTGTGTCCTTTTTGAATGTGCCTTCAGAAGGGACTTAAATGACTTCAGTACAGTTCTTTGGATCCTTGCCATCTTTCTGATCCACAATGCTAAATGCTGTAGGGAAGTCTAGGAGTATGGGAACAGATGTCTGCTTGCCATTCATCACTGGAGAGAGATTTGTGCATCAGTGTTGTTGAGGCTGATTTCTTTCTTCATGCCTTGAGCAGAACCTTGACCTTGCTGGGGTCTAGGAGAGTAGCTAGTCATCAGGCTTTGGCTAGCACTTCTGCTTTCTGAATAGCAGATTGCTGTCAGATACTAGTTAGAAACATCCAGAATACATTGATACTGTCTTCAGTATTGGTCAGACTAAGGTATGCCTGAAAAACAAGGGAGAGAAGGTTTGCTCCTTCTCCCATAACATTTGAGGCCGTGATCATTTCAGGCATGAGAAACAAGCTGATCACTACTCTTCCATCAGCCAGAAAATGCATTGATTGTGTTCAGATGATTTTTGGGTTTTTTTGAAAGTGGAGAGGATTCATGCTTTTGAGAAGCTTTTTCAAAATTTTTATAATCATTGGAGCTCAGTTGCAGTTCTCCACTGTACAAGGACAGGGTTGAGTTGGGAGAGAATTAAGGTGCTGTGGCTCTTACCATCCTCTCCAGAAACTGTGATGGTGAAGACTCAGGGGCAGCCATTAAGCCAGGCCCTGTGAAACCCAGGGCAGGTTGTCACTCCGGCACCTGAAAATTTCTTCATCTCAGAATTTGTGCTTCAGAGGATCTTTGTGATTAAATTACTGTGAAGAAAAACGGGAGTATCTTTCATGTCTGCATTCTGTTTCAGCTATCAATCCAAGTAATTGAATAGAAAAAAGGGTTGAATGTTAAAATTTGCTTTTGCTTGTCTAATCAAGCCTAGTTGTTACGTAGGACCAAAGCTCTCAGGGTGGGGGGAGTGAATAGAGGAGAATCCTGAACTTTTGGGTGGTGGTTTCATTCTGTGTGCCATCTTGTAGCTCTTTTGCTATATGGTAGCAAATAGCAATCACATTTCCACTCTGGTGGTACCTGTAAGTCAACAGTGCCTCTGGGATCTTTCACTGTGAAAGGTGCCATATAAATGTAAGGCAATGATATTATCTTTATTATCAATTAAACTTTTAGTGCTCTGACAATCTGGCATGCAAGGTGCATCAAATTAACTCTAGCTGTGATTATTTCTAAACACTATATAAAAGGAGATCTTGCTATACTAATCAAATTGAAAAGGAACAAGAGGGCAACTCAGTTATATCAGGATAAAATCACTTCAGCATATTAGAATCTGCACAGAAATATTGTCATTTTCTTTTTCTTCCCGCCCCCCCCGCCAAGAGATTTGTCTCTGTTTGCAAAATCTGAGCTGGCACGTCCTTTATCTCCAGGGAGTTACTATAGCAGGATTGTTGATGGCATTTTTGTAAGAAATTATACTGGAGTTAGCACTGGAAATACTGTGTGCTGCTGCAAGAACTTGAGACTTCATTTTGTTAGAGTAATTGCACCCCTCCCCCCAAGGATGTGTTATTTTAGGATGATTATACTTCACACTTCTATTTATGTTCAAGATATTATAATTAATGGGTTTTTTCCAGAGCTGTTCTCTATGCCTGCCTTTGCACATACGCATGTGAGTGTTACATGCATATTTTTAGGGGTTCTATATATTTTACACGAGCCTCGTCTACATAATAGTCTTTGTTAGAAGGATTCAGAAAACATGCTTTATGGTTTGTACAAGATTAATACATTTAGCATAAACTAAGTTAACTTACTGGGTAAGTTATCCTTCCTCCTTATTTTTAACTGGAGGGAGGTGTTTTTACACACCGTTAAGTACTGCTGCCTTTCTGGTTAGAGGTGACTGTGCATCAGTGAAGGATGAAGTGAATCAGCATACCATGCAACATTCTAATGCATCTGGTAATGCTTTTGGAGGAAAAAAGATTTTACATCTTTCAGTGTAGCAGTGTGGCCAAGATACATTTACTAGAATTGTTTTGCCAGTGCTTCCCTTTGGGGGAGTTTCTCTTTCTTCTACACTTCATAACATAGTATATTTGAAGAATGTTTTCAAGTTTTCTCTTTATAAAAATACAGTCAAGTTCAAAACGGCTATGCGAATCAAGATTCTCCCATCCAAGGATATTTTCTAAGCCAAATTCTGTTGGGGAGTTACATATTTCTGAACTACATAACAAGTTTTCTGTCTGTAAAGGTAGGAGCAGGCTTTCTGTAGAAGTGTTTTGCCCGTCTTCTCGCCACTGCAAGGTGTGTGTTAGCAACCTGCAGAAATGGAGACTTAGCAGATCTCATTAGCAGATCTGATCCTGGATCACTTTAAAAAAAGTAGATCGATTTATTGAGCCTTTTTTTTGAGTGTAAATTCCTGCCATCTTTTTTTGCCAGAATAACTCTCCTAAGCATCTTCAGGTGGTTAGCCAATAAAGAGCTGTCTAGTGATATGATATTTTATACATTTTCAGGTAAATGAAAGATAAAAAGCAACAGCTAGCATTTGAGACATTATGCAGATTTAATAGGGCACTTAAAAAACTTTTTGGATTCTTCTGTAAACTAATGACTAGATTACAGTCACCACATGTATATGGGTCTTCCTCTGTGAAGGTTTTGTGTATAGGAATATTTTTATTTCATCTGTGACGCAGCTGAATTACATGTAGTTCTTTGTGAATTTCTGCATGGGTACTAGCAATCTTTTTTTTTTTACAACTGGATAATGCATAATTCTCACTCTGTGGGCAAGAAATAAGATAGAGAGGATGGGGCAAATATTTCTAAGCATATGGTGAATTTACTAGGCCTTTGTGAATGATAAACCTGTTAGGGTTACCTTAATAAGTAGTTACTACATATTTTCTGTAATTTACCACTAATAGCTTTCTGGTGAGGTGTAGGTAGATAGGTTGATCTGCCTGTACTGTGAGGGTGAGATACATGAGTCGAACACAAATATGTCTATGTGAGGAAAATGCAGATGAGTCTTTTATTCTACATACTGATTTTTGGCACAGTATTTTGCCTAGGAGGCAGTAAATAAACAAACAAATGGCCAGCCTAAAACTATATAAATCTGAATGGATTCCACAAGGAATAAGAGGAATTTTGCAGTCTTTCTGACTGCAAAAAATCCTATGGTTTCCCTGTGACAAATGTATTTTACCAAAGCTTACTGCAGTGCCAAGGCTATGTGTTTGCCTTCACAAAGTAGTGTGGGTAGCAGTCCCAGAGACATCATTTTTCATCATCTGCAAACATGAAAATAACTTCAGTGAGCATGGCAGCCTGATTTACTGTTATTGAAATGCTGCCATCTCAGGATGTGCATCATGTATATCTGTGTTTAAAAAACAAGTGAATAAGAAGAAAGGAGAGAGAAAGAGGAAAGACTTAAATCTGCAAGTATTTTTTAAAATAAACCAAGTGTTTCCTACCAGGTGGAAATGTAGTTGGGAAGGTCATTGATGGTTACTGCCCTTCTGTTTTAAATCTCACCAACAATATTGCTGCTACATGTACATATGTGTGTTTGGAGTTTTAGTTGTTTAACCTGGAGATGATTGCATTATACTACCAATTAAAACACGTATTCAGTTTGTTTATTGAGTTCTGTTACAATAACAGAGCTATTGCCATATCAGTTTTGTAGCAGTGCAAAGATAGCGCTTCAGATGAGAAAAACTGGGCTGTGGGTCTACGTATGTGTGTGTATTGAGATATATCAGTATTTCTGTATGTAAATTCATGAAAGAGTTTGTACAGTTTTTAGATGTTAGTCCTGGTGGATTTTAACTATCCTCATAACACCTGAAGTAGTTTAAATTGTGATATCACTTTTAATGCTATCCAAGTAATCTGTAAATCTCTTTCATTTATATGCCTCTTTTTTATCATGTTTGAACCCTAGCCAGCATGTGACATTGATGTTAAACTGAAAACTAATGGAGTATCCGAAGAGAAGTAGTGCAGGAAGCCTCCTTCTCTGGTCAGCTGTAACCATGGTATCCGAAACATTGTCCAACGTAACCTCTTTGATACCTTTTTTTTTTTTTTTTCCTCTCAGAAAGAGCTTTTATCAAAATTTCTACAGTTTTCCTGTTGCACTGACACCCACATTCATTTCTTATCAGTTGAGAATACACAGCTGGATTTTTCTTTATTTAAAAAAAAAAAGCCCCTGCTGAAAAGGGAGATAAATGTAGTTCAGAAAATAAAAAAGACTATCTGTGTATGTTGAACTGCTATCTCATTGTATAATCCTGTCTCTTTGAAGGTTTAGCTTTTCTCTATAGACCAACAGCATATATAGAAATGTAGGTTTACTAGCACTAGGCTTTCTAGTACTATTCTTGTTTGGTGTGATAGAAGTTTAAAAAAACTTATTTGGAAAGTGAATTAATTAGTCTATTGTGCTTTGTGATGGTGAGCTGTTATGAAGGTATCTTAGCTTTAACAGGGCTTTGGGTTTACTGACTGTGGCGAATACAATGTAATCTGCAAGGTGGCATCTGCCTGTTGGCTAAAGCTCACAGTTGAGGCAGGAGAGGCAGATTTTGCTTCTGATTACCAGTGGCGGCTTCTCTGACCTCGAGCGAATCACGTATCCTGGCTGTACCTCAGGACCTTTTTCTGTAAAGTAGCAATTTTACACCCCTAAGCGGTACTTCGCCCCCCAGTTTTGGGTCTGAGACTCAACAGCAGATGACCATGTTTAAAGTTTTCTGTTCAGAAATTGGACTTTTTCTGCATCACACTGCAATGTAAAATTTGTTTGTGATGACAAATGAGCAGAAGGTTCAAGAATCTTAAAATTCCATAAGCGCCTCAGCAGCCATGTGGGCTTCACAAGGGGCAAGAGCAACTCTTCAGTCTTCCTGAAAAATCTTTTGGTCCCCAAATAGAAGCCACGGTATGTGTTATCCACTTGACCGTATACCAAATGCACATATTTGCCTCCTAATCCAACTGGTACAGTTTGCAGTCTGTCAGGGAGAATTACTAAAATAAGTTAAAATATCACAATGATCCATACATATGTTCTATAAAAAGCATATGAACCAGATAGTTTTTACTTGTATGTAGTTGGAAAATGGTGTCGGGTAACATTTAAAACAAAATGAAGCAACGTGAAAAAGCATGCCATGGTGGTATAGAAATTCTCTGGGCATGTGCATGTACATAAACACATATGCTTCATATGTTACACATAACAGTGTTGCCACCTATTGATAGAAATTTAAACTTCACGTAGATGTTTAGAATATACTCTATATGTATTACATATTAGATTATATATGTTATATATATAATATATTTATTAGCTAAGGTCTCCTTCTGGTGAGACTGGCAAAGGAAATGTGTATTATTTGTGGAAGAATAGCTCTTATGGGCTCTGATAATACCATAGTGTTATGCAGTAATGGGTGCTGTTCAGAAACCAAGAAAGGATAAACGTTATAAAAGAAATCTAAAGCTGCTGATGCTTTTACATAACTTAGATGCATGATCCCATTGTCAGTGGCAGCTCTTTGATGAACGAAGTAGTGAGTGTGTCTGGTCTGCAGGTTTCAAGCTTATCTCTGTAATTTTCATAGGGATGAAATGAACAGTGGAATAACTAGCTAAGTAAATTGAGGCAATATTTAAGAAATGTTTGACTGCTTAAGCTGTACTTCAAAAATGTGTTCAGAGTCAAGTTGTTTTCTATTAATTGTACTGAAGAGGTGATACAGATACAGTTTTATTTATAAAATAAACAAATACCTATTGGCATTAAATCTGATACTTATGGTGAAAAATTAGTGTTATTTGGAGAATAAAAGGTGGTTAATTTACATTTCTGTTTGAGAAGACTGTTATGTTCCAAAGAAAAATGTTTTTGTTTTTAGAAAACAAATGAAAATTAATCAGAAGTAGTCCAATACATACTCAGAGCATTTCCGTGAAAAATGAGTGGGAAAATGTGAGTGCTGATTTATAGTTGGGGAAAAAAATTTGACCAATGAAATATCGTTTGTATGGCTATTAAGATACAGATACACGTGTGCAATTGCATGTCATTGTCTTAAGCACTCAACGTTTATTCTAAATTAGGGCTCTTTTCAATATTTATCAGTATTACCGCTTGGATAAGCCCTTAGATTTTGGAGGTGTGCAGTAAAATGTGTGATCGTGTTTTGTCTTCCCTGACAAACACAGTTTATTTTCTTGAATATTGCTTTGCTGCAAATTAATCCAGCCTATGATGTCTCACGTATGGGTGAGCGTCTTCCCCGAGTTCCTCGCTTGGGTTAGCCTGAAAACCATAAAGCGGATTTGGCCACTTCAGGAGACAGGCTACAGCCAGGGATATTTTCCTGGCACATTCCCATTTGTTTGCAGAAATTTTGTTTGGCCAAAATTTTTCCTTGGGGAATCCCTGAGACTTCCGCATATGCGCAAACCTACAGTGCATGTACCACACAGGTAATTTGTGCATACGAGGCAAGTCTGAGGCATCTGAGTAAGCTGGATTTACTGCATGTGCACAGATTAACTGTGCAGTGGAGGCACAATGAATCTAACATTTCCAGAAGCTTCAAACTCCCTGTGCCTGTAATATGTGGGGCATAAGCACAATATTTCTGCTTGGGGTTTTGCAGACAGAAAAGTGGCAACCCTTGTCCTACTGTCCATAAAGATCTCTGCCTGTTAGGGGATTGATTCTGGGAGAAAATACTGGCCCAAACAGTTCTTGGATATTACCATCGTATACCTTTTCTTCTGTCAGTAAAATGCTGTTTTTCCATGGCAAGTCCTCCCTGACAGTCCCAGACAAATAATGACCACGATACCCATGTGTTATAGTAGCCTTGGCTTTTTTTTTCTGTCCCCTTGGGCTCTGCGTTTAAGGATGGATCCTGTCCCCGAATGCGCAGGGAAAACATAAGCCACACTTCAGTCTTCTTCCTTACCCTGAGCTTAGCAGTGCGAGGATTGTATAGTTTATAAGAGTACTTCAGAAACGGTGACAGTCATGTATTTTCTAATATCCAACTGCCAAAATGCAGATTCTGAAGCCTTCAAAGACTGTCTGTTTATATTCCAAAATTGCGTGTTCTTAAGATGTAGTTTATTTCATTATAATTTGAGCAAGATTATGCATGAATAGTCTGATTAGGGGTTTTTTTGGTCCCATGAAATTTTAATGCTTTTCTGCAGGCGGCTGAGGTAATTCTCGGGGCTGGTAGACAAGAGTTCCTGTCACTCTTTCAGGTGAAGCATAAGCAAAAATTAACTTCTATTATAGGCTATGAGAGCTGAAATGTGGTATATTATCACATGTTTGAAACACCTTGTGTAGCAGTATGCAGCCATCTGAGCTATACATGGGCACTATACTTTCAGTTGGGATGCGTGTAAACAAGAAGGCACTTAACTGCAGCGTTAAACTGCACACTGAAGTGAAGCATCAGAAAGATCAGAAAAATGATTGAGAGGTGTAGAAAGCCAAACAGGGAACATGAGGGCAGCATTGGGAAGAAAAGCATTTCTAGGGTTTTGGATAAAGAACTACAAAAAAGAAACTTAGGGGTGAAAAAGATTCTTACTCATAAATTCAGGGAAGTGCAATTTTGTGTATTCATTGTAAGATAAATAGATACATCAATCTGGACTACTTGGGTGGCCCCAAAACTTTATTTCCATGGCAAATGCCATATATTAGAATGGCATAGTATTTGTGATAGAAAAGTGCAGCTTCTTAGCTGCGAGGTGAGTTGAATTCCACCGCAGAGTTTTAATTTCTGCTTGTAGTTATGAACAGTTTGTTATACAGATATCAGCATGTCAAAATCAGCAAGTCATGAGAACTGTATGGCCTTATCTATCTCTCATTTGTCAAGAGTTGATAAGAAACATCTGCATGGCTTGTTCAATCTGTTAACTGTAGGTATTCATCAAAGCTTAACTGACAAGTAAAATGTACCCAATAATATTAGACTATGGGGATGACCTTTGCTAATAAGGCAGTCTAAGTTACATCGCACGTGGTGTACACTAAGCCACTTCTAATGAAATGGTATTTTGAAATGGCTCTGTACTATTTAGTCCCATTACTATCACTATAGATAAAGGAGAAGTGGCATATTTTCTTGAAAGTAATCTTACAGTTCATAGAAAGTAATTCAAGGAATAGGTAATACGGGAAGAATTTTTTTGTTGGGCACTAATGTTATTTTTAAATGCAGTCTTGTCTTTTGGTTTGTGAAAGGAGGAGTGGGGAAACCTTGACACTTGTATGCCCTAGAAGTTATTAAGACTTCTAAAGCACCTTGTTTGGGGGTTTTATGTTGTTTATTAGTAATGATGTCCAGCATTATAATATACCATTATCTCTGAAAGTAAGCCACTAGAAATAATAGTGGTTTTAAAATTTATCCTTTTAAGTACTCTAATGCAGTGGGAAAATTCAGTGTATATGGTAACATATGAGAGGCGGCGTTTCACGTACATACTTTTTTAAAACAAAATTGTATCATTGTTAATCCTCAGACCTTTAGCAGAACTATGTTCAGACCTCAGTGTAGTGTTGGTAGTCTCGCAGCCAGGGAACCCTTCTGTGAAGTAGGAGGAAAGGGGTTGTGATATCTTCAGGATAAAAGGAGAGATGCAGAAGGGAGCATAAAATATTGGAGAAACAGACTGTCTGTAGAAGAGGAGTGGTTCTGAAATTCCTATTGAAATATTTGTTCAACTATCTTATTTCAAATGAGAATGAAATTGAATACCCAAAGAAATACGTTTGTTGTGAGAAAAGGGATTAACATGGCAACAATTGTAGCCCTTGATAACTCGCTTAAAGATCTTGGTTAAATCTCTTATTAGATTTAGCAAAGATATTTGTTTCCTTTACCAAAATGATAGGTTTAGTGTCTTGCAAGGGAATATTTGATAGAAATGCTTTGTATCGTATTATCCATTTGTGGATTAAGCTTGCTGAGCTGCTGGAAAACACTGTGGTAGTCCAGAGTTCACAACCTTAATCTGATTAGGCTGTTTCTGATGATTAACTTGGACATCTTTATTTGTTTATTTTAAATCTGGGAGACCTTAACTTCTTAGGAATCCGTGCATCTCTGCTGAGATCAACCTAATCCTGCTAAAAGAACTCTGAATTACAAAATCTAAATTGACCGTGGAGTTCACTGCTTAATGTGACTCAATCAGAAATAATCTTTCATTGGTTAAGAATATAGAAGACTGGATACTGAACTGAAGAACCTGACAGTTGGGAGTACTGTTCTTTATTTCTTTAGTTATGTTTTTGGAATGATACGGACATGATAAAAAGGACCACATGATACAGGCTGTGCAGTACCAATATCCCGATGTTAATGTCCCTGTCAGTGGGAATCAGCAACGAATAGATTTCTACATATTTTTTTGTCATTACACTACACTTTTTCTCAGTTGATCCATGTTTTCTGAGCAGGATACTTCTCATGGGCAGAATGCTTCACTTTTTACATGATTCTTAAATGTTCCAGGTAACTTTTCGCAAATGTATTTATTATTGCAGTTTAAAGATTAAATTTGTGATATGAGAATTAGCATCCATTAGCTGAAATCTGAACTAATACTTTAAGTCAGTCAGCCACACAGAGCACTAAATGTGTTGCTTTCTTATCCTGTCAACACAAGCAATACATACATTTATGCTAAAGGATTTTTTTTTTATGATGAACACTAGTATCCCTAGCAGATCCATTTTTCCATTTTTATGTGTTAATGAAAATGTATTCCGTGTTAAGTTTAGGTTGTTTGTTTTGATGTAAAAATGCATTTGATCATTATTAAACATTTATTGAGCATTTCTCATAACCATTTGACTTGGAAAATTATGATCAGACTAGATTAGCATGTTGAAATTTAGTAGATAAACACATGGTACTCATTAATTTAAGTCTTTAACTTTCAGTAAATATGATAATGTTGATTACATTCCAGATTTCAGCCAAGATATTTATGCTATAAGAATTCAATTTCTCATGTTTTCTTTTATGTTTAAACTCATCAGGGAGATAAATTTACTTGGTGTTTTGGTCAACTGATTAATTTGGGATCTGTGTGCACCAACATTTGGATGCTATCCGAAAAAAGTAATAAATTCTTAACTCACTTTTTAACATTTTGTGTGCCTCACACTTTCACTGAAATATTAACTTGTCTTTTGCTTTCCTTCTACTGAATAGATAAAGGAGGATTTTTAATTCCAAACTCACCTAATACAGTTTGTTATCTGAATTGCTTTTGGACTGTAATACGGCTTAAGATGGTTTAAAGCCAAGTTATTGAAGTAGTGCGGCCTTCAAACATCTGTGGTTGTAAAATGGACCCTCTCAAGCTGCTAATAAGACACTTTTTTTTCAGTGTTTCTCCCAGTGCTTTCGTAATGGTTATCTTAGTTCTCTTATTTGAACTTCAGAGAAGAAATCACAGGATTATGTTGCTAAATTCATGCAGTTTGAGTCTGAACTCATTTATGCCACTGTGCGTCAGTGCAGTTCCCATCGAGTTTTAGAGGAATGCATGTAGATTTTTAGAAGAAGTGCAGATTTTAGAAGAACACATGTTCCCACCCCAGAAAAAAAAAAGTATTTCTAACATTCTAAGCCAATAAAGTGGCGAGTATTGCAGCTCCAGCAGTTTCATTGTATCTGCTCAGTCTTCACTTTGAAATATTATTTAAGAGGATAATATTGAGGATGGTCATTGTGTAACTTGTAAGTTTGTAGTCGTAATGAGCTCATTTTTCCAATCGTAAATTATAGAACTATCAAGTGAGAAAGCATTCACATTCCAACAGTTGTGTTTCTTGGTGTCTGGTTACTGCAGTTATTTTCATTGTGTTTTTTCTTTTCTTTAACATACAGAAAATCCTCTCATCCTCCATGTTTATTCATTTGTTTGTTTTGCTAAGGTACTAGTGTTACAATGTTTTGAACACCTACTAATTTCCTAGACACTGGATTTAAGCAAGAAACTGAGGTAGGATTGTCACTTTAAAGAGCAAAAGACCTTTTTACTGTACAAGTTTTTACAAGACTCCTGGCACTTGACTCTAACAAAAAAAGTTTGACAAGAGCTAGAGGGAAATCGTGCTTCATTCTCAGCAGTTTTAAGTATTAAACAAGAAGGTTTCACAGAAAGTCACACAGATTGATGTGTTGTTGAGACATGACTTTTCAAATGTAGAATTAGCTTAGCATTTTAGTAAGAAGAAGACTCCTGGGCTACTGGACTGACCTTGAGATCAATTGAAATGAAAGCATTTAGGAATAATAAATGTTTTAGGAATTAAAGGCAAAACAACTTACTAAAAGTCTTAATTAAAGGCAAAAAAATCTAAATAGAAATATCTCTGTGTTCTTCTGACACAGGTAGCACACTGGCCATCATGGTATTGGAGATAGTAATACCTGGAAATGGTTCTGGTGAGCCCTGGAATCCTTGGTCCAATTCTGTATGTGTGCTCATCCTTAAATTTATTTAAATCAATTGAGTGGTGTAGTTGTATTACGAGGCAACAATATCTGTTACATAAAGCTTGGTGTAGCTATAGTTTAACCCTTTTTTCTTTTTGTATCCTTTTTTTTATTACATAGTCCATTAACTGCAGAAGAAAAATTCAAACTAAATCTCTTTTCTCTTAGTCTGCTGATGGTAATTTTTTCCTTCCTCCAACTATTCAGCTATTTCCAGTAACAAGTTGACTTTTTCCTTCTTTTTGTTAAAATGATGCTCACTTTGTCATGCTCATTCAATACTCCGTTCCCTAAATATATAGATCAGCTGAAGGCACTGGAAAAATAATTGTTTCCCCTTCAAAGGGCTCCACCTGGGATGTCACCCCAGGACCAGGTTCTACTGGTCTCAGAAAAGCACACGTAGAACAGTCCATACAGGACCACAGCCACTTCATCTCTATCCTTGTTTTTCTGGCAGCATCTTCACTGCATGTAATTCAGAGTTGACTGTTGTAAGAATTGTATGTAGGAGTAGGAATAAGAGTTTGATTTATATGTATTTTAACTGTGATTAGGTCTCCAATCTTGATTAAAGCTTAGGTGGATGTCTATTAATAACGGGTTTGGGAATTGTTGGAGCCGAAATGAGGAATAGGCCCTCTAATGACAACTTTAGTAGCAAATTTCATGTTAATGTTTTTACTTTAGACTGCAGATATGTGTTCCTTGTAATTTTATAAGGGTAAGATTTAAAATATTAGAAGATTCTATGTGTGGGAGGAACTTCTGTGTTTTTTCTAGGAAGTAGACATTTGCTTAGATTAAAATTCTTCTACTTGCAGTATTTTTGAAGCCAAAATATGTTTGTAAAGACCATAAACAAATCCCACCACTTCAGAGCTAGATGCTTAGTAAGTGAACATGTGTCAGAACCTACACTCTAGTAGTATATGCAGACTTGCGCTTTTAGGAAAAGGATCGCACTCTGCATCTACAGTGGTTTTGGTGGGGTTGGGTGGTTGGTTTTTTGTTGGGGTTTTTTGTTGTTTTGTTTGGTTTGGGGTTTTTTTTGTTTTATCCTGGACCATGCACTTTTGTTCCATAATTATACAGGTTACTGTAGGTGGATGTGAAGCCTGTATTTTATTTGGTGGTCTTCAGAGGAATTAGTGCAGATATTTCTCAAGTCTTTTTTCCATTATTGGTAATAGAGATCTTATCCTTAGTTCACAATGAATTCCAAAGACAGTATCAACTTTCAAAAAACCTCACCTTGACAGATTACCACGTTGCTGTAGGAGCAGTCAATATATGTAAACAATTGTTTAGACAATTTTGCACAGTATTTTCACTAAAAAGTAGTTTTGTCCTTTCAAAAGTATGTAGGACCTGCATCTCATATGTAAGTATACCTCGTAATATGGAAGTATACCTCATATTGCAAGTCTGTTATGCAGAATGATGCTCAAATTTGGTGGATTTTGAAAATGCCAGAACTCTGTGTAGCCCCAGACATTTCACAAGCTAACAGTCACTTGGATATGAAGTGCTTCTGGATGTATTTAAAGGTCTTCAACTGTATACGAAGATTTCTTTTACTACAGAACAAGAAATGACTGTTTCATTTCATTTTGAATGTTTGGTACTTTCCATTTACTTTCAGTGTAACGTAATAGCAGTAACTCAGAGTTAAGCTTTTAACAGTGCTCTTCACAAGATTAACGTAATGTATGTTACTAGCCTGTCTCCTTTGGTGCCTACAGTCACATTTTACCTCCATGTTAACAACACCTTCAGCGTTAACGTAGCAAACAACATGCTGGTAAAATGGTAGCATTTAGGAAGGTATCCTTAAGCTACACAACTTTCCTGCTTCTACAGAGGAGATACTAATATGAGTCATCTTTAATAACAGTTGACAGAAACCTTCTTGTCACACAGCGAATTGCCCAACTTGAGAACTCCCGTACACCTAAGAGCACTGAAATGGGTATTTAGAATTCTCTCCAGATCAACAGTGATGCCAAGTGTTTTCTAGGGGAGCTTATTTATGTGGCTACTTGTGAGATGAGCTGTGTGTAAGTAATGATTTGCATGGTGTTCTTTTGTCTCTGAACTTCCTTAATTTTAAAACGTAATACTCTGTTGCACCTGCATGGTGCAATTTTCTTCGGCAATGATACTTGTCACTCAGCATCACGTTCACAAATCCTCCACTGCTGACTTGCTCCCTTGTGCAGATCAGCAATGGCTTACTTCATTAATGTCACAGCTACTTTCTTCTGCCTCCCCAAGCACCTTGTTCATGTAAACCTAAGTGCAGTTGAGATACCTGTGCTGTGGGGAATGTCTCTTTCCTTCCATTACCAAGCTACCCATAAAACAAGACAGACCAGACATGCCGATTGCTTCACAGAATGGAGGAAAAATATGGGGACTGCTTCAGCGTGGTGTTATTCTGCACGAGACCACAGCATGACACAGAGTAAGTCAGTGTGCGTGGTGTATTTTTTCCTGACCTTTTACAGCATTGTGTCGTGGAGCAAAGTGCAGCAGCCAGTAACCAAATTCTGATGGCTGAGTCTCCTTGCAGCTTTGAGTGTCTTCGGGTATTTACAAACCAGGATATGAAATGTGGAATGAGAGTTAACATCCCTCCTCAAATGAAAGCAAGTTTTTTTGGAAAAAATGAAATCACTAGGAGATGTGAAAGGCAGGTGCCCATCTCATAACCTCAGTAAGAAGGCACTTGATACAGGAGAATATAAAAAAGGATATCCACTGAACCTAATATAATGCAATTCAGCCATAGGTTAAAGAAAGGTCATTTTCTTGCCTTGTTGGCTGGAAAGAGACAGCAGAGCCCTAACATATAATTGTGTTCTGTGACAGTAAAAGGAGCCTTTTGGTGCTTTGGGAAAGGAAAGTGACATTTTTCTTGCTCATGAAGGAAACACAGCTTCACATTAAACGTTACTACAGTGCTCCCAATGTAAATAGAATTAACATGAGCGAAATTGTTATCCACACAACGTCCCTAAGGAAAAATGATTCACCAAGACAACAGCACATCCTAATATTAAGGCAGTGATAATGATTCTGATTTTTTTAAATGCAACTCGTATACGTATGTGTGCCTGTGTATATACGTATGTATAAAAGCGGTGGGCAAGAGCCACGTATTTCAGTTTCGTCCTTCTCTTTCTCTCTTCTTGCTGTGATTTTTCACCTGAAGTAAGGGAGCTGAGCTAAATGGAGTCATTGCACAAGCACTAAGGAGAATGTATTGTTGGCAAATGTTTTTGCAGGGTGGTCACAGTGATAGTAATGTATTAGTTATATGATGTAAGGGCTTAAGTAGCTGCGAGTTTTGAGAACTTATTCCAAAAAATCAAGTGTGGCACAGTTTCATTTCTCCTAACTTGTGTACCCAAGGTAGGGTTGTAGTTGTCTGGGTCTCACTTGGTAGTCGCTGGGGATACAGAAGCTATTGATGTCTTTCTGAAGGTTCATCTTCCTTCCAGCACCTAAACAGGAGAGTAGGACCACTTGACTTGTTAGACACTTCTGTTTAGTTTCTTGTTTAGTAGGAAGAATTAGTAGCAGCAAACTCCCATCTATTTTTGAACTGAAATTGGTTATTGCAGAATACCAGTTTCCAAAAAATTTGTCTGCTTCAGTCCCTTTTGTAGTACTCTTGAAACAAGTACTGTTGATAGTGGTGCCCAAATTAGGAGAAAGGACAGTATCTGCACCAGAAGCACTTAAACTGAAAGAAGACATGGGCAAACAGGAATTGGTCAGTAATTCCTCATTGAGATGTTTTGGTTTTATCCTGTCTAGGAGTGTTAAGAGGTCCTGCTGAGAAGGTGCTTTATGTAGTAATGGTTTACTAAATACAACCACCACTTGTTTCTAAGAAATATTTTTGAGTAGAAATGATTATTTTCTAGTGAGGTAAGGATTTTTTAAAATATATCAAAACTTGCATGTTCTTCAGTGCAGTTGCTAAAGTTCTTGGGTTTTTCATACATAATTGAACAAATTCATGTTCAATGTTGAACCTCTGTCTAAATTCGTATGGTATTTTTGTATCTACCTGAAAAGTTTTCCCTAGTACGGAATTGTACATTAGTATGCAACTAAATGGCCAAGCCCTTTATAAAGCCGTAACAAACATGGCTGAATCCCCATGTCTGTCTTTTCTCTTTCACCATGAGAAAAGAAAATAATTAGCTTACCTAAATTAGCTCTACCAACGGGGGTGGGGTGGGGGGGGTGGGGGGGGGGGGTGGGCAGGTGGGAATTTATGATTTCAGAGGCTGATTTTAAAAATGGGCAAGAAGATTTCAACTGGACTTTACCATGTTAGAATTGTTTAAATGTAAAATCAGCACCTACCTGTTATTGTATTTTTGCAGAAGAGAAGCTACATTTTATGGGAAAATTGCTCACGAAGTTGTAGGCAAGAGGCTACTTGTAATGACAGTGCAAAAATTGTCCATGATGCTAGTAGGCAGAATATGTAAAAATGTGAATAACACTTAAACAATAGAGGAAATTATTTCCTGTTCTAAAGTCCAAATAAAAGAAGGCCCTGGCATAAAAGGCTATTTTTTCACAAACACACTAGAGGCATAATTGCATGTTCTTAGTCTGTTGCATTTCCTTATGTAGGTGAGCCTTTAGACGACATAAAGCTAGGGAATACTCCCGCTCTTCAGTGCCACCACAACCTGCACTGTCTTTGTGGAGTGCTAAAGAAAATGGTATAATCAATTTGCAAAAACCATAAGGTTGTGGATGGAGAACTTATCTTAAATTAATCTCTGCCAAGAAGGCTCCCACAGACTGGTAAAAATGGATAGATGCATAATATACTTCCAGTTTGCACTACAGAAGACTCTTGGTACTTGCAGGAGAAATTTCTAGCAAACATCCATTACAAAGGATTCTCTATTGAAATGAGAACAAAGGTTCCACTGGAAAGATCTCTGAGGATTCAGATGTACCTTTTCATAGGTGACATGCTGATACAAGCCAGTTCTCGAGGGGTTGCATCAAGGCATAAATCAGCAGTAATTTCAACCCTGCAAGATCATAGCACTATCATGAACAGAAAGAAAATCAATCTGACACCAGCTCAAATAAAGCAGTTCTGGGAGTCACAGTATATAGTACAAGTCCATTGGGAGGGTCTGCTTGTCAGAACAATGGCAGTTGAAGACACTGAATACTCTGACAGACATCAAAGCGAGAAGAAAAGGAACAGTAAGATCAGTTCTCGGGCATGATGGTGTCAGGCACGCAAATAGCAACCTGAGCGATGCTTCAAATGAAGGTGATGCAGATGTTGGTCTTGTGGTCAGGCAGTAGTCAGGTCTTCCTGCAAAAAAGTACTTCAAATGCCTGAAAAGCTTTTTAAGTTTTAACTTAGTAGGTGATGTCAAAACTGCATAATAATTGATGGTATTTCTTCCTAGAGTTAGAAGAGCAAAAGTTAAGAAAACTAAGTATTTAGGAAAAGACTGAAAAACTCTTACACACTGCTGTGATAACTTGTTTGAATATCCATACACTTGCAAGACATTAAACTACAGATCATACGCCTGCTGCAAGTGCACCACCGTTTTGAGCCTGTACTGGAAATAAACATGTTACTGAATCAATGCTGCTTCTAGAAATCCTAGAAGTTGTAATGTAGCAAAAATAAATGACCCCCAAAAGGTCATAAATTTAAATATGAACAAGCCACAGCAAAGCTGAGGATTAGACAATACTAGAGAGATTCTGATAATATTTAAGATAACATGTCCCATTAGAAATATTCAGCTAGAGGTGGTGAGCTGTGTCAGCGTTTTGTTTCAGAGTTTTTTGTTACGTGGGGTTTTCTGGTTTTGCAAGTGGAAAAGAAAATTGCTAGGGCCCCTTGAGATCTACCAAAACATCTTGTGGGATCTTTCTTAGAGAGGAGAATGAAAACATAAGAATAACGCCGGGGGCGGGGGTGCGACACCTACCAGGAAAATTCCCTTTTTGTGACTTTGTTCACTGTGATGGCAAATGATCAAATCTTTTGCCTCAAGTGTGATGGTACTTAGACTTGTTCTTATGCTTTGATATCCATAAATACTCTGGTGAATAAGTCTAGTTTGTTCAATGAAGACTTCTTCCTTTATTCTAATTAGAAACAGGATAAGTGAAAATGTAGACAAAATGTTTTTAAATGCCATTGCCAAGGCATCCTAGTATCAGTGACAGTCTAATACTTGAACTGGTTTTTAGATGTTCCATGGTATTGATGTGTTGTAAATTATTCTTATGTGCTAACCTTATTGTGCTACAAAATTTAAATTGGTATCTCAAAAAATTAATAATGTCTAAATGGAACATGTTATTTTCAATTTTTGTAATCTCTGAGCAACTAAATTGGATTTTAAAAATTGCATTGTTGCTAATTAGGTCTTACTGGGTCTTAATTAAGCACACAGTTGGAAAAGAGACATAGCAATAATTATCTCAATTTGATGGCCGTACAATTTGCATTATCAACAAATAGCCAAAGCATGATTCAATTTTCTTGTGACATATAAATGAATACAATACTTGCTACATGTTGATGTATTTTAAAACAGCATACCTTCCAAAGGACAATACTTGCTTACTCCTGGATGAAATGAAGATTCTATTTTTCCTACCTGCATATATATGTAAGCACGTGTACGCCTCACTGTGGTATTATATTGTTAGATAAATGATAGCACTTGCATAGTGTGTATATATAAAAAAACATTGTGATGCTGTGTATGTCTTTAGTTCAGAAGAGCTCCAAGATTAAACTGTATTCTCATAGCTTTACTAAGTGGAGTTTCCTAATTTTAGGGTTTTATAATGCAAAATTATGCTCTTGACACCAAAACAGTAATCATAACAGTGGAGAGCAACCTGAGCTTCCATTGACAAGCATTTTAACACCTCATTGGATACATTCAGTACAAAGAAGTGCCTAGTATATATATCCCTATACGATGGGAGGAAGCTTAGTTGTCCCAGGCATACTTGAATGTGAGGGGGAACATCCCTTGCTTCAATACTATTCTCTTCTTATAGTGTCTTTTACTAAGAAAATACAGCTTTGACCGTACATCCTCCCTGGAGTAAAAAAAGACTTCCAAGACATCCATATAGGAATGTCGATGCTGTAATCTCAGCCTGCTGTCAAACCTCCTTTACCTCTTTCCCTCTATTGCCCCTACCATACAGTTAGGAATTAAGTTGCCAAGTCATTAGATGACATGCCTATGTGTTCTGTACCAAATCTGTAGATGTCAAGCGCTTGGTTAGTTTTACTTAAGCCCAGACTTTTTCATGTTCTGCAGGATTCCTAGTTGAAGTGTCGAGATGCTAGGATACGTTTCACAGTGGTTTCGTTAAAAGTTTGCACCAGGTGTTAAACAATTCCCGACTATATTGCAGGATTTCCTAAAGTACAGTTCTTCAGAAAGACTTAGAGTTCAGGAGATATTCAGAACCTGTCCAGGATGTATCACCCCGAGTCATGGATGTACTTTGTCCCACAGTAGTAGAGCTTGATCTTTTGTGCTTGAACTTCCATTACTTACGCTCACTAACATTGAATGATGGGTTTCCAAAAGAAATCATTAGGGAGTTGTGTGATTTTTAGAGTCAGTGGCAATTCTCCAAGTAAAGTGAAGGGCACGTGTTGGCCAAGAATTCTGTATCACAGTTGAGTAGCTGACATAACGTATGTTTTTCAGTTCACTTTCAGTCTTGCCATATGCCACAAAATACTGCAACAACCTGACTTTCTTTACAGTTTTGTTCCATGGTGTTTTCTCTACAAAACTTTGGATAAAATGGGCAACACTTTGAATTACTTTGTTAACTAGAATTAAATTAGACTTTGAAATTTCAATTTTAAATTAAGATGATTAAATGTGAAAATGAACCTTATTCTACTTGCATCTATCACAATGACAGATAAAAATGTATGGGCAAGTGGATCCATCCATAGGTTAAAACAGCACATCCTCGAGGGAGTGTGTTAAACCCATGGTATGTCCCTGAAAACTGCATTTTGCATTTACATATCTGATTTAGAAAGATATGTAAAACCCCATATTCACACATTGTTTTCTTTTATCTGTACATCTGTTCTTTTTAAGAGGTACTGTGTAGTCCACTTGCAGGAATAACACAATGTCTCGATATTTCACAATCTCACTCATACACAGAGAAATACTGGGCTTGTCATACCTAGTCATCCATACTTCATTATGTCATCTTCAAACATCTTTTGATGTGTTGATATTTTATGATCCACAGAAAATATTCATGTGAATTTTGGTTGCTGCTTGGTTTTTTTTTTTTAAATCTGTTTCTTCAGTCAGTCTTCTAGGGATTGCTCCCAATTATTCTTTCTTGATTTTAGTATGACTTTTTTCCTTCCAGTGGAAAGTATTATCTGCTTCCATCCTGCAGACTTAAGCAGGCTTTCCATATTTCTTCATAGTGCTATCTAATTCCATGCATCATCTAGAAACATAATTTGTTCCTGCTCCACTGCTGCTCCACTGTTTTAACTGGTATCATTCTCGCTGCATATAACTGTTCCGTAAAACAGAGAACTTTAAGGATGACATAAGAACTTCCTTTGTTTGTATAATATCTAAAGAAATATTTGAGGGATATAGTTTTGAAGGTATGTACAAGGTCAGAATATTTTTTCTTTTTGTTTTTCTTGGTATTGCATTTCTCAAAGGTTTAACTCGGGTATGTTTGCTTTGTTTTGCCTTTCATATCTTACAGTTTTGTATTTCAGAAAAGACTTGCAGAATAAAGGTGCTATTCTTTTTGCCTTCGGCAATCCAGAGCTGAAATACCTGCTTAGTAGTTCATTTTCAGAAACGAGTGGTCTGAAAAGGTAATAAGCAAATGGTAGCTTTCAGGTAAGGATATATGTTGAAAGAAAAGAAATATAGGAGGGAATTAAGCAACTGTGGAGCTGGGGTTTGTAGTTGATTGAACGGCCCTCTGAGAATGAAAAACGAAATTACAGGAGGCTGCCTTCTGAATTTAGGTTTTGAATACATGCAGATAAGGACTGTTTACTGATTATATTTTAGCATCATAACTGCAATTACATTTTAATTCTATGTAGTTTGTAATATCTGAGTATTGGACATAATGCTTAGTTGAGGCCAAAAAGGTTACAGTACTTCATGTTTTTACTCTTGTACGCTTCCAGAAGACCCTGTCCAGCTACATCATACTCATTATCATCCGTATCATGACTTCTCCAAATAAGGCTGGACTTACTGGTAACTGGGTATGCCACTGGTGATTTGATGGGGTTGATGGTGGGTAATCAGTATGGACATTTGCTCATTAAAGGGGCACCCTATCAGAGCAGCCTGATAAGAATTTATCCAAAGCACTATTAAAGTAATGTGATCTCTGTGGTGTCGCTGTATTTGAGTACAGAGCCTCTATGCAGTATAAATGCATACAGTGAGTTTTCTTATAAAATACCTATTGATTAGTACGTGCACTGCAAATGGCCTCATCACAGGCTTTCTCATAAGCCACAGTTATCCTAACGTTATTGCACTTCAGAGCAAGTAGGATTCTGATCTAAGCAGAACTTGAAAGTTAGGTGGTTGATGTAAAACGGTTTTGATGCAAGTGAAATTTGAAAATCGTTTGTAATACATACAACGTGCATTTAGAAAGTTGCATGAATCATACATTAAAAATATAAATCCATATATATCTATATTAGTTCCATTGCTTAAAAGGTGGTGTTTTCCAATCTAATAGAGCTTTCTGACTTTTTTTTGAATTTGCAAAAGTGTTTCATTGTGAATTTAAATGATTAGGTGTGGATTTTTCTACAAATCTGACTGTAAACTGTGTATGATAGCTGTTTTAATGTATGGTTGAGAATTGCTTGCTATTCAGTGCCTAAATATATATGTCATATATTTACACTTTTATGTATAATAAACATATAATATTTATATATTTTATAATATTTTCTGGTTAAATATTTTGTGAAGCCTTTCAATGACAGAACAGTGATGGAAAGGTCAAAAAAGTGCTATTCTTTGTGAGGAGGAGAGCATTAAGACACTTACACAAAGGTCACTTGCAGGAACTGTAAGCCTTTATGAGACTTTATCATTTTGCTGACAAGGTCAACTTGTTATTGATCGTATTTTGTTTAGTTAGTTGAAGGCCAGTTATTTGAAGAAACCTGTGTAAACATCCAGGCAATATTCTTTATACTCCTGCCCTATTCCAGCATTTTGAGTTGCTTATTGCGTTGTCTTTTTCCAAACAAAATATGAAATAAAGTATTTGATTGCCGGTGTTTAAATTCAAGTTATCGCAACATACCATCATTCATTAAATATAACTGAATCTCTTACTGTAGAAAAGCTTGAAGATTTGATCTGGTTTTTATCATGTGTTCCTGATTCATAAAAGCATTTTTTGATGAAAAATTTTAAGTAGTATTTTTCCAGCTCTTGCAAATGGTTTATCACCTGCTTTCATATCAGGCCAGGTAGCTGTGGGTTTATGAGACATTAATGCCCTAAGCAAAAACAAAAGAAGCACAAGTTGAGCCCGTATATGAGAGGAAGTCGAAGTTTACTGTGACATTTGACGCTCCGGTGCTGTATCTCCAGCCCTGTGTGAGCCATTAGCACCACTGTGTTTTAGATGGCTTTGGTAAAATTGGGTTGGGGTGGGAAGGGAAGAGTTAGCCGGGTGAGAGAGAGATTTTCTTCCTTCAGTTGGTGAATGAGTAGGCAACTCGGGATCTGTCTGTGGTACATCTGTGTCTGCATCCTTCCGCCATACAGGGTGTAAAACTTCATGTTCAGTTTTCCTGGTCTTGTGCAGCATGCACTGAAGACGGTGAGTATTACAGCCTGGCGCTTAAGTGGCTTGGTGAACAGCGTTACGCTGAGAAAAGTTGAGCTGTGGCTTTGCACACATGTGCCGGGCATTTGCACCCCTGGAGCTGGAAGTGTGGTAATGCATGGCAATGGCTGCAGACAGTAGTAGAGTCCCCGAGCAGGGGGAATGGGCTGCTAAGGTTGTGATATTCATAAATTGGTTGTGGTTTTTAATCATTCTTGCCCTTATATAATAAGGAGTAATAAAATTACAGCTTTTAAGGGGATATTTCATGGAGCTTTTACATTAATTTAGATTTGAGAAAATGCACATCCTTACATATGAGAAGATAGCACATACGAAAGTAACCCGGTGAAAGAAAAGACCTGGGTCTGTAATGAATCTAATATTAATTGCTTACATTAAATTATTTGGTCTGTCTGCTGCCTCGGTTAGCAACGTTAAATATATTTCTGCTACAGACTGTTCTCACAAAAAGTGAAGACTTTGGTTATTAAACCTTGTTTTAAAAGAATAAAAATAAATCTTTGTTAAGTAGTTGGTTTTCTGCAGCCTAAGTTTTACAGGTCTCTGTGCATGCTAATAAATTTTTGTTACTTGTTTAAAAAAGAAGTCACTCTTGAAACCTCCCACAAAATAGATACACAGCAAGGTTATCTTTTAGGAGGAACTTCTGTGTATTTTTTTTTTTTCCATGAGTCAAGGTGCATAAGTATACTACTAATTTTTCCAGTAATGAGCTAAATTTGTCAGGTTCATTGTTTTGCGCTTTTGAAAGCGGGATGCACTGCGTGCATCTGAGGCTGCTCACACTTGTTACTTTCATGGCAAAATTTATTTCCTGCCTACTGCATCTTCTTAGTGGAGGCCCTTAATTTCTCCTCATTTTTCTCTGGCTTCTGTACCATCGTCTCCATTTGTTCTGTCAGACAGGATATATAGGAAGGCTTTTTCCTGTCAGTAACCATTTCTACAGAGTCATCAGGTAATCTTTTAAGCCAACCCTGTGCTTGTAAGTCAGCACCTTTGTGTTCTTCTGTCGCAGATCAGACTATTAAAGCAACTCATAAAATGAATACTGAACTTCTTAGGCAATAACAGGCAACGTTGGCAAATAACAGTAAATTATTTAGGCAAATAGCTTTAGAGAAGCAAATAGTGCTTATTAGTAACTTGTCTACAGAAGCATCTTAACACCAACTTGATATGGTGCGATCAGTCCAGAGCACAAAAAATTGTATTCATTGCTGAAGCCCCATGACACACTTGTCAGCCAGCCTTGGTCTCTGGCAGACTGTCAGCTCCTTGGTTTGTCTTTTTTTGTTCTGTCTCTCTCTCTTGAAGAGTTTTTTATTGACTTGGGTGCTTTTAAGCCCACTTTGTTGAGTAGGAGATATAAACTGCTTTTTAAATTTTTATTTATTTATTTATTTATTTTAAATGTTAGAGCTCTTTATCCAGGTGCTATATGTTTCTGAAGAGCTTTTCCATCTCATGTTAAATGATTGGATGAAACTCCCTGAGATTTTGTGTTTCAAGCAAAGACATGTCTTAACCTCTTTCGCCAGATAGCATCCTGAAACGTGGGGAAGGGACAGCATGCACTCCACGGTGTTACTTCTACCATCGTGGTCTGTCTCTCTTCATGCCATCCCTCCAAGGGTTCTGTGGGCCTGGATTTTCTTCTTCTGTTACTATGTTAGAAGCCTTATTCCCTCGTCAGGCCATGTGCAGTGTTTTTCACTCTTGCTCAGGAAGGTGGTCCTTTCTAAAGTATTGGGAGGACACACAAGCGGGAAGTGAAGTTTTGCTATGCTGGAATGCAGTGACAGCTACCATCAGTTGTTTCTCAAAAATTCAGATAATTTCAGAAGTTAAACTCTTCTCCATAGCCCTCTAACAAGAAGTGCTTTCTGTGGGTTTTTTTTATGTTTACCTTTTGTGTGTTTTCACTTTTTCTGCAGTTGCTTTTGGAGATTCATATTGTACGCTCACGGCTGGTAATGTACGGGGTTAAAAGTCCTTGTTGCAGATGGGAAAAGGGCTGATATCAAATTGAGTATTAAACTTGCTTCCCTCTGCTGCTTACCTTAAATTCATTAAGAAGCTGAGAACAATTGCTTTTTAATTAAGCAAAATCTTTTAACTTCTATGGTTTTGGTCTTCTAGCAATAATATTTACAGCTGCCTTTTTTGTTACGTTTCTTTTTCTAGGTTAATAGCATCTTGTTAATCTAAAAAAAAAAAAAAACCAAACACCATCCCAAAACTTATTTTAACAGAGCTCCCTGTTTGTAAACGATGCTGCTATAAAAGGTGTGCCATAACCCCTGTTATTTCATCGCAGTGTTTGCCTTAAGTTAATGATGGAGGCAAGGTTACAGGACAAGTGCACCAGTTGCATGTGCAGCTGCAACCCACTTGATTTTAATGATATTGGATTTGAACATCATTTTAATTATATACAAAACTGCAAGCTGCAGTTTGGAAGGTTTCACTGAGGATCAGTATAGCCCGCATGTTGGTATGAGTTTAGACAGGAGATGCAGAGGGAAAAGGGGTTTGTACTGCAGGGTAGAAGCTTCTTCCTGTTGAAATGTCCACACGATCTAAAAGGAAAACGTTCATTTCTAAACCGTCGTATGCTCTGGTAGAGTAACAGTGTGGAGGATTTTTGTTTTTACTAAGTCTGGTGGTTTTCTAAAGTGTGAAGTCTCTTATTCTTGATTAAATGTAATTTACAGCAAAATACTTCAAAAGAGTGAACTTTCTGGTTTCTAGGCTTCATATTTTAAAAGATACAAAATGTTATTTTCACTTAAGATGAATATGCATCCCTTTAGAGAAATACTAACTGTTCCTTCTTAGTTTAATACCAAATATAAGTTTTTGTAACATATTTTGTGCATAAGGTAGAGTTATTGCTTGGTCCAATGGGATAGTGCTTAAGATTTGGGTTTATTTTCTTTTCTTGAAGTTGCTGTTATTTTAATTCTATTTTTAAAAAGTAAAACAGTAAAATAAGACATGTTCAGATTCTTTCCTGGATCATAGTGATATTAATACAATTTAGTTGGTTTACATCAACTAAAAATAAAATTTAGCCTTTGTAAGCTAAATTTATATATGATATCTGAAATGGTTTACTGTTTGGTTTTTGGTTTGTTTTTTTTTTTCCCCAGGACTATTTCCTTAAGGAGTTCCAGTTGCTTGTTTTCATGACTTTGAGCCTATTTAATCAGAGATGGAGCAGATGGACTGCAAACCCTACCAGCCACTGTCAAAAGTCAAACATGAAGTGGATCTAACTTACACAAGTTCTTCAGACGAAAGTGAAGATGGGGGAAAGCAAAGGCAATCTTATGACTCAAGAGAAACTCTGAATGAATATAGCCAAGAGCTAAGACTTAATTATAACAGTCATAGCAGAAAAAGAAAAAACATTGACCAGTCCACGCAAGGTAAATTGTTTATTTTATCTACTAATTATTTTCATTACTGTCTGATTACTTACTATGAAACAATATCATGTTGTCAGCAGACAAGCAAACATTTTGTTTTCAAAGGTTTGTAGTGACAACTGACTTTTAACCTATTTTTAACCATACCATAATATCAGAAATTTAGGAAATGTTTTTTTGAAATAAAATGGCTTTTCTAGCAGGATAGACTGACTGGTATTCTGGAGACCATCACATGGTATCTATAGATAAATATTTCTTTAGTAGTAGCTATTCTTCATACTAATGTTGACCGATTAATTATTTACTACCTTTGCATATATTGTGTGCATTTTGGTATAAAATCAATGTTGAGATTGTAGGCTATCTCTGCATGTGCTTACAAAGCCTATGAATGAATTGAAATGCAACAATTCTCTTAACAAAATTTCTAATTGTATAAATAACCAAGTCATTTAGAAACTGAAGATGAGTGTATTGTATGAAAAAAACAACTGTTGTTTCTTTTTTAGCCTCTTGCACGATACAGGCAGAAGTCTAGGACAAATATTTGAGAGCTTATGGTGGTTGAGCTAAGGTTAGGAAAAGCTATTGTTTGGTTAGAGATAAAAGCTAAAGACGAAGACAAAAAAAATGGAAGGAAATGAGCAGAATTTACTGTAGCATTCCCTGATAGACTGCTGCTCGTGGAAACCCACATGCTGCATTTAACACACTTTGTACATACAAGTGGCTTGTCTGTTGCCTTTAGCTCTGTCACAAATTTGGGCAGGATGGTGGGGCAGGGAGAACATTTTTAGGAATCAGAGTGCATGTCAGAAACAGTGAGTCCTGCCCCCTTAAAGGTAACAGCAAAAGGGTTCCAGGAACAGTCACCCCCTGCTCTTAAAGGAACTGGTTAAATTGATCCATTATAGTGTGGCCAGTACTTCTCAGCTAAAAATTTTGGTACTTATTAAAACAAAACAAAACCAAAAAACCAAACCACAAAAAAACCCCAGCAAAACACCCCCCGCACAAAGCAACCCAATCCCTCACCGCTCACTCAGAAAAGCCTTCTCCAATTTTCTGAATATTAAAATGAATTTTTTTTAGAGAAAGTAAAAAATAGGCTTTTTGAAGCTAGAAAATTTGTCTCCTCTGTGATGTGTAAATTAATGCAAAAATAAGAATAGCTGTGCTACATAGCTCTTACAGCCTTTTTGTTTTTACTGCAGATACTCTGAATCAAGTTACTTTTGTAATACTGGTGTTGTCTGAAATTACCTATAATTCATGGGAGAAATAATACCTAGTTGCCAGAGATAGCCTCAATCCACGTACATATATTCCCTCCAAAGAGTTACAAAACTGCAATATTGGGGAAGAAAAAGTCCTGAATACAGATTTCAACAATTTTTATATAGAAAATTCAACTTATATATTTGATTCTTTATAAATGGATTGATCTTGAACATGTTATGAGAGTTTGGTTAACTAAGATATGGCTATCTTTTTGTAACTGGAGATGATATAAATGTACTTGTAGATCTACTTAGAGGAACTACCTCATTACTGATCATTGTGGCTATGGAAGCATAACCTCTGCATTGACCTAGGCCTCTGAAGAGCTCCCTGTTTGCAAAGCTTTGTGGCTATTGGCATTCATGTCAGCTGTAGCATCACTACCTTGGACACATATAAAAGAGTTGCAGTCACTATCGTAGGCATAAGGAACCAGCCTGAGTGTCATATGTTGAATTTATTCTTCCAGAACCGTGCCTCTGAAAGCAATCGCATTAATAATTTTGGATAAATGGTCAAATTAGCGTGTGTTTCTGCAAGAAGTTGTCAGGCATGAACTTACCTCACTTATTCAGGACTGGCCTGTTAGGAGTCAGATTTATGCTTGTGCAGACCAACAAGTATTTTACACTTATGTTGTAAGATGATTTTATTGGAAATACGTGCCCCGAGATTTTTTCCATTCAAATTAATTTTTATGAGATATTGTATGAATTTGCAGTTCTTCTATTTTACAAGCATTGGCATTTTTCTTCTTGGAAGCAATACAGTCTTGTACTGCTTCAAACTGCAGTATGAGGCTTGATGTCTGTGTTCGTAGAACATCGCTCAAGTCTCTCCAGTAGTTTGTCAATATGCAGGGCAGTACTTAAATACTTGCTTAGCTCTAGGCACCTTCTTTCCTGAATTGTCTAGGTCAGTATATTATTATTTAATATATGGTGCTTGCTTTATTGTGTTACTGAGCATAAAAGCGTTTTTAAAAACATATACTTGTGTCCTGGTTTGTAAGGGTGGAGTTGAATTTTGCTTCTTGTACTAGAAATCATAGTTTTCTCCTGTGACAAATTCAGTTTGGTATAACCGAGTTAGTAATTGCACTGCTAAGTATATCTGGCTTCCTGGGAATTCATCCCCGTATCTTTCTAGTGATTTAAATGATAATTTGAAATAGAAAACTGGTTGAGCTCAAAATTCAAACAAGAACAAAAAAGTTTGTAAAGCTGAGTGTAAAATTTCAGACTTCAGCCAGAGTTTGATGTGATTACAGTTCCAGTGTGTTATTTCCAAAAGGACACCAGGTTTCACGGTATGAGGCATGGGAGTTGGAGAGTTCTTGGTGATTTTTGGTAGTTGCTCAGTTAATACCAGAAAAAAATCAGGTTCAGTTTTGGACTCTGAATCTGGTATGACTCCATAACACTGTAGGTGGAATTTGTTTTAAAGCCATTCTTTTCTAAAATTCCTCATCAGAATCTTTAACAAAGTTTTTCTCATGTTTGGCACATCTTTGGATTGTAAAAAAAAAAAAAATAATAAACCGAAACAAAAAATCAAAACCAAAAACCCCACAGTGCCTCTTTTCAAAGAGGATTATTCTGCAAGGAGAGTGCTGTACCATACCGTTGCTTAAGACTGTTGCATAAATAAAATCTACATATTAAAGCTAAAGGGGCATGCACAGCTTTATCCCTAGGTATTGACATAATATTCTTCTCTAGCTACTAGGTACAACTGAAATAGTACTCTGTACTTAATGTGTGATGAATTAATGGATGGCACAGTGAGGATAAAATTCATGAACTTCATCCAGGGAAGGTGTGAGAATAGATGAGAAAACAGACACATAGTAACAGTCATGAATGAAGTGATAATGATGAAGGGTGAGATAGCAGTCAAACAAGCTCTAATGATGGAATGTGAGATGAATTGTTTCAGAACAAAAAAATTAATGAAGAGAAGCTTATAACAGGAACAAGTGTAGGGGTATCTGTACTGATACAGTTAGTTTTGTGAAAAGAATCACCAATTTAGATGTTTATGGAAACTGGAAGAATTTGTATTGGCTACTTAAGCATGGTAGGTTATATAAATTAGACTGAGCAGTCATGTGAATTTAGTAAACTGCTTCAGAGTAAAATGTGATTTACTGCTCAAAATACTGATACCTCAGCAATTTCTGTGAAGTTTTTTGTGACAAGTAGTTTGACTATTTCATTGTTACTATCAATATTGAGGATTTATTTCTATGAAAAGTTTCAACTGGAATCTGAGATTATGTAAAATCATTACATGTGGGTATTTATATGTTTGCATACATAGACAATCTGTATATACCAGAACTCTACATGGCATGAACTCAAAGGAAACATTTTCAGAGTTCTCATATGTATCCTACGGAATTGAATAGCACTGTTAGTATTTTGCAAAACATTTTTTGTGTGAAAGCTTAGTCTGAAAGGCCATATGATCTCGCAAATTACAAAAATTTTTGTTTTAAAGATTGAAAACAATACCCAAATATAGAATATATAACTGCTTCAGTGTTATTGTACTCCTTACAATGGTTGAAACTGTATATCTTACTGAAACTCAAATCTTACTCTTCAAAGAGGAATGATTGATTGGTTGGTTTCACACATCTTATAGGTAGGAATATGAAAGAAAAAAAAAAGCCTCAAAACAAAACAAAAAAAAAAAATCAAAACCATTAAGTACAGAATTAATCTATTGATTAAGCAATGATTTCTACGTGTTATTCTTGAGGTCTAGTAGCGATATCCTTCATGGAGAGTCCAGTGGAAGATAAATTGTGTGTCTGGGGTTATTTGCATCAGAAACTTGTAGTTATCTGACAATTGCAGATTTAACAAATAACACCCCAGACTGTTTCAAGCCGAGCTAAGTTTTACTGGCCTAACAACTCAATGTGAGCAGATACAAAACTCTCCTGACAAAGTGTCATTGACTGCTGAAGAGTCAGTGCTAATTGCATAATGTGTACATCTGAAAATGAATTCCCTTAGTCACTGGAATGTTCAAACTCCTGTTTATCTGAAGATATGCAAATCTGCAATATCTCATCCTGGCAAGAAGATCTTACGAAGTAAATTCCTGGCAGACCCAGTATCATATAGTTTGGGGATACTGGCAAACATAGTAAATTAATTCTTGAAAGAATTGGTAAACACGGTGTTTCGTACTTGAAAGAGATGGGGTAGAATTGGCAGAAGTCATCACAAATGTTGTTCTTGCTAGGAAACTCATTGATGGACCTGGCTGCGAGGAAAAGAAATTCTCATAGTTGTACCATACATAGATTGCACTTCTAGCTTATTTGTGACATGTTTACATCATCAGAACTGTTTTCTTCCACAGTTTTCTCTGTTTACACCAAAATAAATACAAAAGGAGATGTACTCTACAAATACTGGCAGTACAAAAAAGCTTTATGGCTTTTAGGTTAATTACAGATTTGCAGAAAACACTAGTTTAGAGGAATGAATTCCTGATAGGATAAGCATCTGGGATTGAGTCATTGGCATGATAAAGTTTATTGATCGTTAACAATATGAGCATACGGCGGTAAATTTCTGGTTAGACAAACGTGTATTTCCTGGCAAGAGAAATATATTGAACTGCATTATAGGCAAGGCAAACTGGAGTTATTCCTAGCAGGAGGATCCAACAGCAAATATTTTCTGGTAAATCTGTGTGAAAAAAATTCAGCATTACTAGTATTCTAAGAAATGATGTTTTAGAGTGCTTCACAAAGAACTGACCTTTCCTGCCTTTAGCCCGAGAAGTAAGGAAAACATTTTTATAGGACAAAAACTGCAGATTGGTAACATATTAAATGTTTTGCAGAGAAGGTATATAAAATTATCTTCAGGAGCAGTAGGTAAATGGATCCAGCTAAGTGTTCAAAATCTTCCTTGAATGAACTCAGTTGGCTTCATGAAGTGGCCTGGGTCACAATGTGAGAAAGCTGTGCTCTTCAGCCTAAGGCCACTTCTGTTTCATCCTTGATTTTTTTTTTAGCTTACTGCTGTTGCAATCCGATTCTCATTTCTGCCCTCTGTTACCATTCTAGCAATGGTAAGGATATGTAGGCAATAGAAATGTTCCAGTGCTGAAAAGCACTTTCTTTCCCTAGAAAGGAAAAACTACATGTGGGGTGCAGAAATTGGTGGTCTGTTTTGCTGTACTTTAAAGTTCAGCAAATTTAGATTTACCAGGAAGGAAGATTTAAACACAGGTAGCTCTTAACATCATATGACCAGTCAAAAACAGTTTTACTTATCATCATAGACATAAATATAAGGTGTGCTGACAAGCACTGGTAGGAAATGGTCCTGTCAGGAAAATGTCATGGTGGTTTTTTGTCATCTGTGAAGTAGCAAAAGCTTTTTACATAATAGCCATATTCTCCTCTGATTTCAGAATTATGTAAATCCATTCAGGGCAACAGATCTGCTTTCTGTCTGTACCAGGGCCGTGGAGAGTTGAAATGGGGCTGTGTATAGCATGTGCTTTTTGTTTCAATTACTTTACCTTTACACGTCATTTAAAAATAAATAAGCCAATCTTTATTAGCTTCTCCCCTTAATCTGTTATGTATAACACTACAATAATACTCTAACATACCATAAGTTTGTGGTCTTTTGAGCCCTCCCAGAGGAAATTGATGCCAACAGAGTGGCTGTGATTTTTCAGCATTTTAATAGAGATTTGGAGCACTTATCTGGGTGAATTTAGGACTCTGTACTTTTAAACTTGCACAAAGAGCAGGTAATGAAGGGAAAATTTTATCAGGGGGCATACCCAAACTCCTTGTTGATATTAAGAAGATAGAGCTCAATTACTACCTGTGCTAATCTGGTGATCGATGGAATAGCGTAGAACAGTTCAATATAACTCTACTTGCTAGTTGCATATTTTGGAGCCTTTGTCAGTAGTACTCATGTGATAAAGACTACAAAAATAAAGAATATTATAATGGCTATTTATTTACATGTAAACAGGACACAGTAAAATGCATTTTTTATGTTTGTAGCTGGAGGGGGAGATCATTAGTTTTGAAAAGGGCAAGAAAAAATTTAAAGTGAAAAAATCTTTCTTAAAAGAACTACTGCTATGCAGGCTTCTAGAAATGTGGTAGTTTCGAACTCTTCAGCTGGGTAGTTATTTACTTCTCTTGTTCCCAATGTTTTCTTTATGATGAGATTTGTGGGTTAATGAAGGACGGGATTTTTTTTTAACCTTTAAGCTGCATAATTTGTTTAGAGCTGTGTATTGAGTTGTTGTGGAACGTGATTGTAGCACAGTGGAATGAAGCATTCCTGAGTTCCGGAGGAGGAAGTTAGGAACAGGCTGATTACAAAGGAAACCAATTATTTTTGCAAGCACTTGTCTTTAAATTCTGTAGTTTACGGAAGAAAATACAAAAATAACATTGAAGACTTCTGGTAACATACTATTACTACATAGGGCTTGTATCAAAACTGTTGAGGTATTTTGTATTATTAGAATTTTTTTTCACTTCTTTCAAATGCCAGACATTTAAATGTTAGACTTTTAATGTTGTCTCCAACATTATTTTGCTAATTTTAGAAAATCTTCAGAGACCTTAATTTAAGCATGTTTTGTACCTGCATACTTTAGAGCAGGGACTTGAAGCGTAATGAAGTGATGTCTGTGTAAGGGCACACAATATATCCCTCGTACTGTCTCATGAAAGGGACTCAGCTTCCAGTGGAGGGTGGTTTAAAGGTCCTTCAGATTTCTGGGCTGTACACTAGCGGAAGGAAGCGATAGCTAGTGAGCTCCATCTCCTGCTGCTGTATGTTACACCATCTGGTCTGAGTGTTCATGAGCTTCATGTTGTCCAAAAAAAATTACATATGAGGCAGAGTAAAAGACTCTACACTCCTAAAGCTTTAGTGCGTTGTCTCCACCTGTATTCCCTTGCAGAAATAGGGATTCCTGGTGTGCTGTGCTTTGTTTGGCTAGTTGTGTTCTAATCACAGTGATGTTACTGTCTCCCAGAGAAAAACAGTGTGATGAGCAGTTCCCTGTGGCTTCCTGGACTGCAGCCTTCTCCTCTAGGTGGGGAGTATCTGCAAACTCTAAGGAAAGGAAAAGCTGCGCTCGGATTCAGACCCGCTCTGGATATTCTTTCTTGATTTGCCAAGTAATGGGAAATTTCTCTTCTTGGAGTAGCTGGGGTGAGGAAACTGCATGTTTGTGGCTTCATTTAAAATCTCACGGAGGGCATACTTTTCCTTCCCTTCATCAAATCAAAATACATGATCAAACTGAATGTGTAAAGAGACTCTTTTCCCACAAGGCTGAAGTGGGTGTTCCCTTCCTACATCACAACTGTGTTACAAAAGCTTGTAACCTGCTGTCACCATTCCTGTAATGCTGCTTCCAATCTTACAATATCTGCCATCATCTCAGTGAAAAAAAAAATGCCTTGTATGATCAAAAATAGTTTCATTCCCTTAAGTCATTCTTTTGATTTAAAAAGTGGATATCCAAGAGAGGGGAAAAGTAAGGGGAAAAAAAAACTACTGAGAAAGGAAATAACCTAGAGAAGGATCACAGTGCATTTTCAATCCCCTGCTAACAAATGTCATCTAAGGAATAAAAAAAAGCATTGTGCTAATGTTACACAAGCTTAACAATCCATTTGTCAGTGTACAGATGCAAATGACAATCCTAATTTCCATTCCCTTCTCTGAATCACCAGTTTTCCTTGGTGTAAAATGACAGAAATCATAGACATAAAAATCAGAAGGGGAGAGTAGCCCAGCCAGTGTAACAGAAACCAAGATACAGCAATCTTTACAGTAACCTTTGCCCAATACTAATGGAATATTTACAGCAGAGGCTTAAACTTTTGAGTTAATATGTTTTGGAATTCTGTTTGTCCAAGCCTGAAATTATAGTAGTAAAATGTTCTTGCTATATTAATAGAGCCTTTTCCTATAACACTTAAAAGTGCCCAAGAAAATCTGTCTTAAGTTAAAACCGAGATATGAACAAACATCAAGACAAAGTGACGAAGTGAGTGTTACGGAACATGGGAACCAGTGAACAGCTCTGCACTTGTCCTGGAAGCCATTTTAATATACATACTCTTGCTGTGTGTCTTTGATGTCACTCTTTTGAAAACAAAGAAGAGCTGTCTTATTTTCTGCAACTAGAAATCTGGTTTGCTTATCTTCATTTACAGAGCAGATGCTGAAACAAAATAACATTTCTTCCCAGGGTTTCTCAATTATGTATCTGTCAGAAGATTTTGTACCTCTCGAAATAAAGAGCTGTCAAGAAGTAGCTCAGTGAGTCGATGACATTGCTGCATATCTGGATAAACAGCAGGGTGGGTGTACCCTAACTCATTTAGAGCTTGAATTAGTTTTCTTTTGAGAATGAGACTGAAATAGTTCTGAACTTAGTTCTATAGGTAATTATGTGAAATAAATTGTGAATGTGATTTAAAATCTAAGGTTCTCCTTTCAAAGTTTCAGTTTTATTGGAAGTTGCTCAAAAATCAGTTTCCTGCTGACTGTCACTCATTAGGAATGCTTTGCAAGTAGATGAAGTATCCTTAGCTCAGATGGAAAAAACAGCATGGAAGGAATAAGGTAATGTTTAACATGAGCAGACTGATTTTTTTTCACCATCACCACCCCGCCTAAGCACCAGTTATATAACAAAACAGTGAATACTGAGTAAGGTTGATATAGTCACTTCCAGCTTTAACCTCAGGAAAAATAGTTTGAGGACCTAGAAAAGTCACATGTTAAAATATAAACAGTTTCTGTGAAAATCACCAAGAGATTATGAAGCCAGCGAACTCAAATGATAATATTAGCACGGTGACTAATGAGACATAAATGTTAAGTTTTCGTAAAATTTTTGGAAAATCCTTTATTCGGTATTAATGTGCTGAAATTCATAACTGCTACTGAAGTTGCATCTGTAAGAACGAACATTAGCAACTGGATTGTCTTAAATATTGTGCTCAGAAATAGGCCATAACAGAAATCCTAGTCTTTTTTCCTGATAACTGAAAACAGTAGTATCTGAAAAGCTAGATTCAGCCTTGCCACTGACTTAATTGACCTAAGGTGCTTAGCTTCACACGTGATTTTTGAACTGCCAAGAAAAACCCAATCATGTGAGCCAGGGCTGTTACCGTGCTTTATAGACAATAGAGAGCTGTAGAGAAAGCTGTTATTAGCTAAACAGAAGCAGCATCAGGTTATGCTGCCCATGGCCCCTGCAAGTGGGACAAGTCTGTCTTTGAGACTGAAGTCCCAAAACCACCCTTCCTGAATACCTGGGAGTGGAGAAGAACCTGGACCTCCCTGCCGTTGGCACTTTCTGAACACAGAAGCGTAGTGTGAACTGTGTAGAGCTTTCCTTGCAATGAAACTAAATGGGAGGTGCTGTATTTTGTGATTCAGCCGTTGTTTATATCACTTCACTAGTATGGCACTTTTCCTGGAATTAAAATAATAGAAAACAAATTAAAAAAAAGAGTGAATCAACTTTAAAAACCTAGGGATGCTCGAGGTTATTCCACTTTCCTGTAAATGGCATTTCTAAACATCACAAAGCATGTGGAATGGGACCACATGAACGTGCTCCTGCTGCCTTTTGGACAAGCAGCAAGGCAATAGAAGTGGCCTGCTAGAATGGCTGGAATGTAATCAATCCTCACGCTCACAAAAATATGTAGTGTTTGCTGTTAGGAGACTACCACAGAAGGAAAAATGAGTGTAATCTTAAACACTGAGAAAAATTCACTGCAGATTCATGAACTGTTCTGCAAAACTTCTGTTAATGAAATTTATTTTAGTTAAGCTAACTGACGTTAATCTATTTTTATTTTTATCTGTTTTTTAAATTTATTTGAATTTTAGTTCTCCCACTGAATGGAGAAATCTTTATTCACTGGATTTGCCACACACTTTCTCACTAATTCATACATAATTTAAGATTACTTCTGTTCAAACAAATGAAGATGCATTGGTCTAAAAGTGACCTCAGCAAGAAAATAAATGGCCCAATGTGCTTAAACTACATGATTTATCAGAGGGTTTTATTTAAGCTTTCTAACAGTTCTCCGATATTGATGGTTTTGGCTTCGTGGTACAGGTGTACAGTTCCTATGGAGAACAACAGAAGCAGCAAAGTAATTGCCAGAAATTCTTAAGGCTCCCTTGCTTCTAAATATTTTTATAGGATGAAAGTAGTTGGTGTTTAGAAGTACATAAAACCTTGAGTTCCTCTTCATTTTAAATTACAGGGCAAAGATTATTCGCATATGATTTTCTTAATATAGCATATTGTAATGAAATGTATCCTAGAAGTAGATTCTGTTATTTATAAAAGTTACAGAAATGGAAATGCAGATAACATAGTGAGTGATTGTTTACAGGTGTGTTAATTTCTTAACTATAATTCAATTTATTAGTCATAATTTTTTTTCTAAGTCTTAAAAATGGAAGCTCACTTGTGCTTTCACTGATTAACTGTAGAATTTTGTACTTCTGGCATCATGCCAAGAGGCTTGCATGATTTACTTCAATATTGTTCAAGAGAGAGGTAAATAGTAAAAGTATGCCTTTGTGATAACTAGAAACACAATTAACAACAGTAGTGCAGAAAATATGTAGTTTTCTTTTTTCAGATGTCTTTTTGTGGCCTGTGAAACATGCCTGCACTTTTCTTAGGGATGAAAGTTTTTAAATTCTGATCAAAGAGCAACTTCAAGTATTGTTTAAAACATTTGCAGTCAATTCAATTTGAACATATCTATAACTTCTTCCTTCTTTTCAAACACTTGCATGAGATTAATGACATCTGCTAGCTTGATCTCTTTATTTCACCCTCTATTGAAGAAAAACAATTCTATAACTTCATATGCTGCTGTAATCAAGACAAGAGAACTTTCTAATTTTTTTATAAAAAATCATATCGGGACACTGATTATGTGGTCGTCTGTAATGTAATTTTGGCACATACTTTGAAACTTTCCTAGTAATGAAATTAAATAAATTGATTGTTACTTAATAATTTTTAGTAAAAATCAAAGGGTTGTATATTGTCCTACATAAAATTAGTTATGCTGTTCAGCTGGAGGCAGGAATTAATTTTAAAATTTCTCAATAATGTTTTCCTTTTGTTATTTCTGTGGGAGTTTTCATATTCATTACTACAAATGGGTGTATAAATACGGAAGGGTATGCATGTAGTATTGACATAGTACAATACAAGTTCTACCTGCATTACTTTAAGGTGCAGTCTTGTACCCTACCCTATTTAGTCCAGAAAAACAGCCAGAATTTTTTTCTGAGATTTCGTTATACGTATGGAGATGCAGAATATTAAAAGGAAATGCAGAAATCAGAAGAGTGTACACAGGCATTCTAACTTTGGACCAGTTTGGGGTTTTTCTTTGTAATTGGAATCAGTTACTAAGAGTTTGAATAGATAAATATTAGAAATGTTGTCTAATAATTGCCCCCAGACGTATTCCCCCGTGATGCTTGGAAAATGTGTTAGTAATTTCCTCTTGCTGTGGTTCCTTTTCTCATTTCATACTTGGGGACAGATGACAAAATTTGTTTATCTTTGTGTCTCTGGAAGGAAATAGAGGATTCGTGAAGAGAAGGGCATGGTATGAAAAATTCCTTGCATTTCAGTTGAGAAAGGAAAAAAGGAAATGATTTGCCTGCCCTTACTGGATAAATCTTCATTCATGTGAGCATATCTTGGATGACCATCTTGTCTGTTACCTATAGTAAAAATAATGATGAACCCACAGCACCTATCTGCATGGATAGCACTCCTCCTCCCATTGTGACTGCCATCACGTAAAGTGTATCTTTGTTCCTTTAAATATATTTCTTTTCTCCTCCTGTGTATCCAACTTTTCTGAGTCAGTTGTATATTCGCTACTATTTAGTGAGTTCTAGTGAAAAAACTAAAACGAGCAAAAGAGTAATAAATTTACTGGAGTATCTGTTTCCATGATCTTATTGAGCACAACACAGTTTAATGTCAGAACACACTCAATTTGTGTCTGTGACAAAGGACAAAGCATACTCTTCACCTAACCAGTTAGCACAGGCAAAACTTTCAGCATTATACTACTTCTGTGGGTGAAGCTAAAACTGAATATACTAACTTAGGCATCTTTAGTCAGGAATGCGTTATGCCAAGATGGTATTTTGATATGCTGCTTGCTGGTTTTCGTTGCTTCCTCAACATTTCAACTTAGCTTGAGGAATTTTCTAAGATATTTGGGGGGTTTTATTGATCTTCTTAAAAATTCATTTCCCATTGATTAAATTCCTTAATAAACTAATGCATTAATTTTTTATGGGTTTGGCTTTTTTAGTCTTAAGAGAAACTATCTGGCATGCAGTTTTGTATTTTGCTCTGGTGTTTAGACTAAGACTGTTTCTTTTCTGTAGAATTTTTCTGTGAAGATACAGGAGAAAATTAAGTTTATATTTCTGCTTATGGATAAAAATATGAAGAACACAGGTCTGTTTTCAATGCTAACTCTGTATGCAATCAGTCCTGTGACCACTAGTCATACTACGGTAAATCAGAAAATAATCTTTGTCTTTAACAACAAAAAAGTACATTGCAAACTACGTATTGTAGCATCTGTCAATACGTAACCTTGAGTAGTGTTTTGTCAGAAGTGTGTAATTAGTGATTTTGGAAAGGAAATATTTGTAGGATTTATTTGGTTGCTTTGGTTTGCGTACAGATTCTCAAAGGATTAATCGAACTGCTGATTCTAGGGATACAGTTCTTCCTGGTGTCAGTGAGAATTATGCTTATAGGTGTGACATGAGTTTAAGCTGATATTGTAGTAGTGATTACTTAATGTTTGCAATTAATTGTTGGCTATTGATCTGTACAGTTTAGGTGTTTGAGGAGAAGGATGCTAATAGTTTGCTTTTATTCCATGCTTAGAAAACGAATCTGCTTTCAGACAATTTAAAAACCCTCAAACCTACTTACTGAATTATTTGTCCATTTTTATGTCCTAGCTGCTGGACCAGACTTCTGAAGATCTCATTGATGCATGTTTTTAAATTATCTCTTGGCTCCTCCCCACACTTTTACTACTGTAATAGTACTATCCTGTATTAAAGTTTGGCTTGCTTCCCAGGGATAGCACAGGGACAGGAGATCGGCGATAGCTCTGGTCGGCAGGCTGGATCACGCCTGCCTTCCGTATGACTCTAGAGCGGCCATACAGATGGTGATACATTGTGTGTACCTTTACCCCACTGCCTTTACCCCAGGATAGGTTTAGTTACTGTCACTCACTTAAATACTGCTGGTTTGCAGTTAAGGGTTGTCATAGCTTCACTCCGTGCTGTTTTGGAGCCAGAAGATACAGGTAGTGTTTCCTTTTTCTTCCTTTGTTGTCCTGTTGGACTCCTTTCTGTGTTCTCAAGTCTCTGTTACCCCATGTAGCTGTTCAAGTCATTTTTGGTCATGAAAGGAAAGGTCCTTCAAAACAGTCCAGTCTGCTTTCTCCATTACCTTTTAAAAAAAAACATCTGAGGACTTCTGGCATGCAAACGTTTTCTTTTAGTTTTTTTTTTTTTTTCCTCCCAGTCTGATAACATCTACTTAAAAGAAGTTAATAATAATAAAAGCTCATAAATAAAGTTAAACTCTCCTACTTCAGCCCTACTGTGGTGGCCGTTGTGCTTTTGGGTCGGTTGCCAGGTGTTCACTTCAGCTAGCCGGAGGCTTGTGCCACTAGCAAAGAAATTGGCAGAGACAGACTGTACCTTTTGAAATGACTGCCTCTGAAAATTTTTGTCACTCCAAGTAAGTTCTCTGATAGGAAAAGATTTTGGAGTTGTGGAGAAAAGGAAGGGGTGGCATTGGATACCTCAGTGCTATTTACTTCTTGCAGAAATAATAGCAGTAATGTATTTATTGGGGTAGGGCTGAGCATACTTTCAGGGATATAAAGTTCTTTAGCTAATTTTCAGCTTTGTATTCAGAAACTAACATAGGGGATGGGTCTGCCTACTGCAGGCTGCTTCTCCAGTTCATGAATTCTTGGCACCCATCTGTGTGTCATACAGCTGCACTAGACCTCAGTACAAAGTAAGCGGTGTCTGGTTCGGCCAACTTCTCCCTGATGTTATTCCCACTCTCTAGTGAAGTATTATTCAGCCTTGAATTCACCCATGTGGTGAATATTCATTTCACAGATGATTATCATCATCCCTGAACAGCTCCACTCTAATAAACCAAACTTCTCACACCACCGATCATTTCTGTCACTGTTTTGGCAGCATGAAGCTTATGGTTCCTCATGCTTTAATAACACTCCATCATCTGTGGTATCAGATTTGGGTTAAATGACCATGATGAGTGTTAGAAAACTCTTGCTTTATACAATGCTTGATGTTTTAGGAAAAAGAAGAGAGAGGCACCTGCCACTCATCTTTCCATGTGCTGCCTTAAATCCCACACTTGAATGTGAGGTAACAGCACAGTGGACATATACAGGGTGCTGCTTTGCTGTAACTTGGTGCTCCAATTTAGATATCTGTTGTGATCAATTGAGTGTTCAGACATTATATTTCAGTATTTTCAAGTTTTTCTCAAGGATTGTAGTTACTAAAAGAAATCTCAGTCCTTAAATTGGCTATGGTGATGGATTTATCTAAACTGTCAATTGAGTGGAATAATGTTGCTAGCGAGTACCTATATTTCAGTTTAATTTGATGATCTTTTTAGAAGAATTATATGCATAAAATATATTCTTGGTGGCTGATAAGTCCTACTAAAGGAGAAGAAAGGGACATAAAGGCTGTTTTCTTGCTTTTGTATAAATATTATTATTAAAATGGATAAAAGTGCTAAGTAAAAAGTAACTGCAATAACAACGGTAAGAGATCAGTGAGTGTCTGAAGTGGTTTAGAGTTCAGTGGCAGATTCTTTGCAAGTGACGTATTTACTGACTTGGTGTCTTTGGCAACATTCGATACGATTTTACAGTGCTTGTGTCATTATTTAGTAAAAATTAGCCTGAAAACATGCTTAATGATTCTGGCTTTTATAATTTCAGCAAACTAGTCTAAGCAAGAAAACAACTGTATTAAGCAGGAAAATACTGACTTGTGAAATTTTCTGGCCAGTATCTCTTTTCAGTAACAGTGCATCAACAGGCTGCTTCTCATTCAATGTTTTGTTTTCTGTCCTGGTGTCCGTCCATTCATTCCTTGCTCTTTATACATTCCTCATTTGGAGTTTAAAAAAACCAGGGAGATGTGGGAAGGGGACAGCAATGAGGGATGTACATACTCTTCTGAGCGTGTGTGTTGTTGACAAGACAGTTCAAATAAGTACTTTTTATTAGCCTGTTGAAAATGGTTCTTTGTCCTATGTTCACTTTCTTCATTGCTACATGGCAGCTCACTGTTCATCCTTCTTGGGTTTGTGTCAACCCCGTGTCCAAACCCACTGAGTCCAAGCTCTTCCTTCCTTCCTTCCTTCCTTCCCCCTCCACTGGGAGCTCTATCATTAAAAAATATCTGCTACTCATTCAGTGCTCAGTCCTTAATGTGTTTACTGGAATAGGAATCAGACTGGTTTATAAGGGCTCTGTCTGATTAGAGTTGAGTCAGAGAGGATCTTGCTATGTTTTTAAAGCAAAGTGATTTAAGCTCCTACAAACAAATGTTGTGGGGTTTTTTCACTCATAACCACTTCTGGATATGCTGCTAGCATCCTTTGCCAGTTGTCTTGATCAGCTGTGCTGTTTATTTCCCATTTGCTCTGTTACTGCTGTGTCTAATATCGGACACAGTACGAGATGGTGCAGCTCAGGAAATGGTGAAGCAGCTGGTAGGGAAATGAGACAATACCAAATGGTGGATAATGTGAAAAAAGGCAAAATCTGCATGTGACTTGTACCCTGTGGGGGAACTGTTTCTCGTCAAGACTCTGAATTCAGCAGGTTTGCATAAAACAAATTTAATAGGAAAAAAAACAATGGAAAAGAGCTTTAAGGTCTGTTTAAAACATAAAGCTGTCTGCTAGAAGAAACCTTTGTACAAAAGGATATTTAAGCATTTCCTTTTTTTTTTTTTTTTTTTTTTAGTTTAATCTGAAAACAATTCCTTACATAACTGGATATTAGCTTGTATTTTTTTTCTGATACCTTCCCCACCACCCTGTAAAATAGTTGACACTGAGGGAAAAATAGGCACTAAATTCTGTAGACTATCACTAAGTCTCTCTAGACTGCAGCGTTTGTCACAAAGGGAATTTGTTATATGTGTTAAGTCAAGATTGTGAAGTTTATAGTCACATGTTTTTACTCTTTATGTTTTGTTTGTTTTCCCCCTCCTTAATATAGTGGGTGTACGTCTGAACTGTGCTTCTCAGTATATGCTACAGTCCTTCCAGAACAGCTGACAGTAAAGCTGAAGTGTGTTTTTGTAGAATAAAACCAAAAGAATTGAGACGCTTAATGCTCCTGTAGTGTTCTTGTTCTTAGATGCCCAGCTTGACTCAGAACCGCTCAGGTGCAGGATAGGGTCCTCTTCTTCCTGTCAAAACACCTGTCTCCGTGGTGTGCATTAAAGCATATGAAGGCTATCTAAAACAAAAGTATATTTCCTTTTTTCCTGGTTAGCTGTGGCCTTAGTGTTTGAATTGATATCTGCACAGATTCTTTTAGCAATATATATAAATGTCTTTGAATATGGTTTAATACATGGTTGCTCTCACTTTTGCTTGAATCTGGTATTTCCCTGGAGTCTCTCTTTTGAGTGCTTTATCCCTTATGTGTCCGTTTTCTGATCATGGCTTAATGACATTTTAAGTGCCTTCTGTGTTACTCTCTCCACCACCTCAATTAGTTCACCTCCAACTGTGTGAATTTCTTAATAAGGAGGCACAAAGTATTTCCAGGAATACAGAACATGAGCTTTGCTTATCTGCCTATGGCAAGCTTTCCTTCAGGGCATGGAAGAGTTTACAGGGCCACTGTAGGCTAATCTGTTAGTTCCCTTTTGGTTTGATTTATTTTCTTTGGGTTAGAGTACTCTCAGCTGCTGTGGAGTCTCATAACTGACTCTTCCCAAGCATCATTGATCAAGCAGCTTCGCACAACCAAGAATTATGGTGAGCTCACAGGCTTTCAGTTGCCCACTGCTGCAGAATACAAGGTATGTTAGCTATGAAGAAAGCTACTGGTGTGCATCTTCTATTCCACAAGTAAAATGTCTCAAAGGCAGATACTGGAAAACTTTAGAAGCAATTTGTATGGGGAATGCTAATACTGTGGGTAATTCTTCCTGTGTTTTTCAGACTGTTAAGATCCAAACAAATTATTTCATTTTCTAATTTCCTTTTTCAGGGTTTGTCTAACAAAGTTGTTAAGAACTCCTAGCTGTCTCGTGTTAGGTATTCAGCCTCCCAACCACCTTTATACACATTAGCAATACAAATATATCCATTTATTTGATGATGAGGGGGATTTGGGTTTAGTTGTGGATAGTCAACATTACCTGTGATTTGCATTAGAAAGAGCAGGTGCCTGCCTGCTAATTTTCAAAGGTGAGCAATCACATTTTTATGCTTACCAGTCAGTGACTTGTTATTTCCCAGGTATCAATTATATGGCTGTGTCTCTGTGAAAGTTAAAAATGCTATGTGGTTAAATCACAGGCTGGAGTTTTCAAAGTCAGTGACTAGAATAGCTGCTAAAATGAGTATTATATACATAAATAAGCCACTTAGTATCTTAAAACAATTAGAACTCATATTAAGAAAGGGCAAGGCAATCAAAAGAGGTCTAGAGCTGCAAAAAATGTAGCCAAGTGCTCCTACGCACATAAAAATACTGGAGTTATTTCTTTGTGTAGTGGCTGTGTTCCCAAAGTTTGGATAAATTTTGATGACAGATCGTGGGGACTCACAGCACTTGTTTAAACTTCATGAAAACATACAGAGGTCTTTTGATTTGCTCTGCTTTGGAAGTCTTCTCATACTTATTTGCCTTTGGTGCAGCACAGGAACGATGGTGGTACTTCGCTCTTTTGGAGCTCTGCATCAGATCTTGAGATGGAAAATTTTGTAGATACCATATTATACGCTTAGGAACTTTATTATGCTGACGCAAATGTCTCAGATTTTCACCTTCCCTTGGTAACCATGATGTCCATTTTAGGGTAAAATATGTTTTAAGAACTGTTTATTTAACTTAAATAATAATGATGCAGTGTAATATTGATGTTAGATTACTGCAGTGTATTTTCTGGGGATGCACACCTGGAATGACTCCATTGCTTTCAGCTGAGTTACTTTGATGCATCCTGATGGTGTAAAACCAAAAATGACCCCGTTTTGTAGACACTGAAACAGAATGTGATAGTATTTATAATTTATATAGCTACTTATAGAAATACAGTGTAGAAGAAATAATATATGGAAGTATTGGGAAAATCTAATAAAGGTCTTGGAAGGAAATTAGTTAAACAGTTGAAAAATAGTTACTGTGATTGTATGTATCAAATATAAGATAGGCAAACCCAATTATTTCAATTAAATTGTTTTAATATTACTTACACTGCAGTAGAGCTGACCTTTAAGTTTGAACTTCTGTTATTGAAATCCCTTTGGTAAACCGAACACTTGAAGAAAGAAGGGTGCAGAAGTGGTCAGAATTTTTTGAAGGCAGTTTAATCTCCCATTTCTTGGTCAGATGGAACATTTGATGACAAACCCCTCCAGAGTTTTTTGGGGGAAGAGGGGTTATTTGACTGACAAGCTGTATCCCCAGTCAGCTAATCAAATAGAATGGATGTGCCGAGTTGTCTTTCATACGTTCTCATTGATGTCAGACTGGCAGCTGGATGTAATTGCATGTGAATGGAAGTACTGAAGAGTTTGTGCACATGCACATGCTTTCTCTCTTTCTTGTTCCAAGATTAATCTGAAGGGTATATTTGTTGGTCTAAATGTTACTTAGCGGTTCAATCTAAATTAAAGAATATGCTGCTTCCATAGTAGATGTTAATTTATTAAAATCATGTAAGATCATGTCCACCACATGTAAAGCTTTGAAGGATCTGGAAAAAAGGAAAAAAAAAAGGTGCTAATATGTGCACACCTAATCTGAAATAGGGCAAAGTCAAGCTGTTTAGCTGTCGTAAGCTCTCATAGGGGGTATCTTGCAGTCTGAGTTGATTTTTTTTTTTTTTCTTTTTAAGTGGAAAGGGTGATTACGCACTAAACAGTTGGTTAGTGAATTTATGGGGAAAATGGAATATTTTAACAGCGAAAATTCAATTTGTGGGTTGGATTTTCAAAATCAGGGAAACAATGTTGGACTTCCAGCTTTATTGTTGGGGCGTAACCCAGTGTCTCTTGAAAACCTCACCTAGGAGATGGTTTTAAAATGCTTCATAGCACTCTGTGTTCCACGATAGCAGTCTTGCCAGCAGTCGTTGCTCTGTAGAAGGACTTTGATATTCTTCGTTAAGAACCCTGGGCACCCTGATCTAACTTGGCCCTCCTTTGAGCAGGGGGATGTGCTATTGACTGCCAAAACTCCTTCCAACTTCAGTTATTTTAAGATCCTACAATTTCTCTATTTATATACTTCTGTATCTATGTTTATATATATCTAATATTTCACAAATGTTTGTGTGTGTGTGTGTGTATATATATATATTAAAAAAAGCAAGGGAAGGAAGTATAAAATTAGGTTTAGTGTTCTGCAGATGTTAGACATCCCGCCAAGAAAACAATGGATGGAAATTTCGAATTTTGGCTCCATTAGAGAGTCTTTTTAGCTGTGAATGCTTGGGAGAGGTATCAGATGTACTTTCAGGACTGACAGCATTTGTGGTGTTGATCCTCAAGATCTGAAGAGGCTGGCTGGCAGTACGTGTGTGTCTGCTTGCTGTGACCAGCCGACTTGGTGACACTGGAAGCGTGCAGACTGGGATTTGTCAAACTTCTACCTGAGTAATCAGAAAGGGTCAAGCATTTATGTGTTCTGGTTCATTATGCTTCCTGGCTTATCAAAAATCACAGCAAATAGCTCACCTTTCAAAGCCAGGAGTGTCGGTCAAGATTTACAAAGATACTCACTCTTGCTGCTGCTGTCTTTTGTCTCTCACTAGCAGCTTTTTCTCTTTTGATTTCTGTTAGCCATTTTCTGTCCTGGATTTGTTTTGTTTTGCCCAACAAAAAGGAAAGAATACATATGCTAATCCTGTCTGAGGTGTGTTGGTTTGGAGGGGGGCAATTGCTTGCCTCAAATCCCGCTTCACCTTTTTCCATCCAGGCCCAGCCACGTGCTTGGGGGTGGTGGAACACGGAACAAGCAGCACCCTACTTCTCTCCACACTATCTGCCGAAACGTCCCGGTTGCTTGTTAGTTTTCCTAATCCTTCTGCTTGCAGAGGTTTGAGAGGGAAGTAAAGCCTTATTTACTCATTTCTGCAACTTACTACCACAACAGAGTAAAGGCAGAAGGTGAAATACAACGTAGATCTGCCATTCACGTACAACCTTCTTAGAAAGCCCCCGAGATCAAAACAAAACCAAACAGAACGTCTCATGCTCTGCTTTGAAGGTGGCTATGCCCCGTCCCTGACAGGCTGCCGAGGGGGAGTTGCAGGCTGCCAGGCCCTGCCGCTCTGCTGCTGGACCTCCAACTGAGGGCAGGAGCCTCTCGCCCAGGGCGGCTCGCGGGACCTCGCGCCCCAGGAGAGGCTGTCGCTCCTGTTCTCCTCGCTGCTGTGACGGCAGCACGGTGACAGCAGCGACTGGTCTTCGTGCTCTTGCGCACGAGGCAGCGTTCTCCTGTTCGTTCTGTAAACACGCGCGGTGATGCTGGTGACTGCCTTGCGCATCACCCCTTCTTTTAAGGGATTTTGCTTCCAGATGCTTAGACCTCTCTGGAATGCCCGCTCCATTGCAAATACTTTTTCCTAATTTCCAGTCTTTTTAACAATTTGTCAGTTGGAATGTGAACCAAGTGCAGCTTCATCAGTGCACTCTTGCAGAATCCTTCCTCTCACTTACGGTGTTTCAGATCTGAAACGACTCATTCACTGAGTATTCGCTGAAACTGGCACAGGGTGATGCAGACTACCTTCCTCTGCTCCAACCTGCCTCCATTTGCTGTCTGCCCTCCATTCGCATCTCTTCGAAGGATAATGGGTAGTAGTATCCTTGATACTCTCTTAAGCAATTCTAAAATTATATTAGAGCTTCATAGTTTTTGGTGAAACTGAAGGAGAGGAGCTAAGTTGCTCTGTGATTGTTCTTTTTGAGCAGTGTCTGTGTTCTGAGTGCCTCAGGTCTGTTGAATATTCCATCAGTGAAGGAGAACGTTTCTGGTAAATCTCTGTTGATAGCAGCTTTCTAAAAGTATTTCCATCATCACGAAGATATGCTTACTTTGAGGCAGTCACACTGACGTGAAGCCTAAGTGCTACCTTCTCTACCTGGCACACTGGCTTCATAGAATTCAATTCTGGATTTATAGCACTGTAAATTAAGTCAGATTTTAGACTTCTGAATTTTTAAATGTGTTGCCTTCTAACACTGTCAGTGAAATGTAAAAATATACCTGCTTTGCACGTCGTTTATTTTAAAAAGGCTTTGATGGTCCTGTATCTTAAGTCAATGGTTCAACTGGAATTTTGAAAGAGAAACAATTTCAGCATTTGTACAAAAAAAAGGTATATTTAAAAAATATTTTATAAACCGGAATCAAAACTGTTGGTAGAAATTAATTTTATATTTCCATCTTAAGTTCTATTAGAAAGTGATACCTGTTATGAAACCTCTAAGATTGATGTTTGAATGAAAGTGATTCTGCTTTAAATGTAACTGCATTCAGAAATTACTACCAGAAAAGCATCTCTTGAGTTCAAGTCAAGTTTGTAAGGATATAGCAACAATCTGGGGGTAATTTCACTTTGAAGAATGTTAGTATACAGCTCTGTCAATCTTTCTTAAGTGCCATGCAGACTTTGAAACAAGTTAGAACCACAGCCTTAACTTTGCCTGTTAAGAGTTGTAAACTACTAGACTAAAGCTAGCAGTACTCCACTGTTTCTCACACTATGGTTAGTCTTGAGGAAGAATATTTGTTCATATGAAACTCTTTCAAAGAGAAAAGTTAGTTAATCTGCTGTAGATGATTTGATTCACAGTTCTGCTGTCCTTTGTGAAAGTCCTATCTTGCCTTTTTTTTTTTTTCTTTTAAATAAAAAACTTAAGAAAATCTACAGGCTAAGGCTGTGGCTAGCTTTAATTTTGAAAATTTAATGACAAGAAGAAAGGATCCATTATCTGTTGTTTTCCTGAAACACATTCCACAAATGCCAAAACTTGCAACTGAAAAATTATTTCAGAACCAAGGACCCTTTAAAATTCTCGAAAGAAAATTATAATGCTTTCTCTTAGAATAAAGTTTTTAGAAACAGAAAAGATTTTTTCTTGGAAATTCTTCATTTCCTAATAGGTTTTTGCATATGGAGAATGAAATTGTAATTGAATGTATTCTAAGACAAGCTTTTCCAAACTCTATTTCAACTGTAGCATTAGAAGAATTTAATTTATCCTTACAAATGATATTGAGGTTCTTTCTCATCTCTGATAATTAGATTTTATTTTTTTCCCTCGTCTCTTTAATAGGGTAGAGTTAGTGTGGTCATTATTTGAGATTAAGTAGGTTTCCTTTATCAGAAATTTAGGTTAAATGCTAACTCCTGGCATTTGCTATGGTTTTATAACTCTAAAATTCATTAAAGGAGAGATATTTATGAATACCTACAATAGAAATTTCTCTTTAACAGAATCTTGTGAATGGAAGTACTTTACCTCATAAAGCCACGCTTTAGGAATAGGAAAGGTTATAGCCAGCAATGCTTAAAATGTATTTGAACTTGAAGGATTAAATTCCTAGTCAATCTGATAATGACAATGTTTCTTCCTAAATTAAACCTGAGTCCCACTGCATTCACACTGTAGCTCCAAAAGCCTTCTCTCTGGCATCTTGCTAGTTACTCTTTAAAAACAAAATCTCTAACATTAAAAATTTCCAGTGATCTACAAAAAGAATATTCCACTTCTGGGACGAGAGAAAATTTGTCTATGTCCTCATAGGATCAGGATGATTTCCATGCAGAATTTGAGAATTACATTTCCTTGTTCATGTTGATTTTGATAGTAATAAAAATGAATATCCGAGAACTCCAGGAGCATTTTTAAAAATAGGTTCAGTCTGCTCCTGCCCTCTTTCTTTAAGTTTGAAGAATTAGTCTGAAGAAAAGACTAGAAAGATATTTGCCATGAGGCATGGGTTGGAACCTCATCCGCTGGTTCCTCTGGGGACGGACCTGAGGAATAAAGAATTTCTTTTTCTCATAAATTTCACAAGCCGAAGAGTTTCCTGAAAGTGCAGTCTCCTTTCCTAATCCCTTAGCTGCCGAATCTGCAAATTTCATGAAACTCCTTAGTGTTATAGCAGACACTGATTCCTCTTTTATTCCCCCTTTATTTGTTATTACTGTTATTTTTAACTTTCTAGCATCTCTGGTGGTAACTGGAGATTACTGTAAGAAAATAAACTACATAGATAAGGGAATGCAAGGAAAAGTTGAAATACAGTAAAAGAAAACATGTACAATACGATGCATTTGAGATATAAGTAAAAAAACTTAAATGGTATCTTTTATGTGCATATTATTTTGTGTAATAGGTATATCCAATTTTTTTTTAATTAAAATAAATGCAACTCAATCTGTTTTGGGCTGTGGTAATAGTGTAATTGGTGATAAACATGAGATTTCTAAAGCAAATTAATAGTCAGTGTAATGTGCTTTTGCAAATTAATTGATTTTTGGCTTCTTCCTCAATGATTTTCATATGAATGGTTACTGAAGTTTAATGTCTTTGAATTATATTGTCCTAGAAAAGATGTGGCATGTTCTCAACATGGAAGCAAGTAAGATCTTTGACTAAATGAAATGTGAACACACAAAGACATTCGCAAAGTTATCTAGCAGATTACGTTATATGAACAACTTCATAAAGTAGCTTAAGATCTCTGCCCATTTAATTCTCAAGTCCGGTGTACAGACAGTAAACCATGGTCCTCAGGTGAGAAATGAGAAATTTTAAGGGCCGTTGAACACACTGAATTTAACAGAGTGCTCAACAGCCCTCAAAATTTCTCATTTAGGAGGGTGCATATGTATTGCTTCCAAAAATGAATGTGAACTTTACTTTCCCCATTTGATTTACATTTCTTCCTCCTTCCTTCCCTCCCTCCCCCTCGCTCTCCGAGTCTCTTATGCCGTGAGTAGCTCATCTGCCTTCTCATTTTGAAACTCATGCAATACACTTGCTGATTAAACCATTGGCCTAAGTTCAGAGTGTGAAACAACATACCCAGATTTGCAGTGTAACACTAGAAAATCCCAAACCCTACACCAACCACAAAACTGCATGTTTGGAATGGTTTTTCCCCTGCATTTCCATTACCACTTCTTCAGGCACCATCTTGGTAACTAAAGTAAGCATGACACTATTGAGATTAACATATATTATTTGCCTTTCTGGAATTCCTTCCATTATTGTTCACGATCTTTCCCTCAGATCTGCTCCCTAGACTCGGACATTCCCAGTATTCTCAAATAACTTCCAGTGTGAAAGAGGAAGGCAACCGGCCCGAAATAAGTACCATGCATTTGAACTTCCAAGGCATTGATATTTTCTCCTTGCCTTTGAGCTACTTGGACTCCTTTATAGTCTTACATCTGCAGAGATAGAGCAATTTGTACATTTTCATCTGGAGAATTGATTTTGTGTGTGTTTGGGTGGGGAGCATCCTCAGAGTAAGAACCAACTCATACCAAGAATCAAGGATAAAATAAATTTGTGCATCTATGATATTTAAAGAGACTTGTAAAATATGTAAGTCAGAACTGCTTAATTATACAATAGGTTCATAAAAGGCATGTAATAGCAACTTGTCAAACTATTCCAGTTTATAAATAATTTACATTTTTCTGTAAGCTCTTTCTCCAGTTGAACAGATAGGTTGATAAAGTAATTTAAATAAGTATTATTTGTCATTCTGTTATTAATAGAAACTAATTTTTTTTCCATAAGGGAGTATGAAAATTTGAAAGGAAGGTTTTTGTGCTCATCTCTGTTGATACAATAGTTTTGTGATTCTCTTTTATCTATTTTGTTTAGACAGTCTACTCTTTATTTTAAATATTTATTTATTGAAATGAATATTTATTTACTCTCCCAGTTAGTTGTTTGAAATTAACAAAATTCTTGGCAAATGGCAACAGCGTGGAAATTTCACAAATCCTACAAGTCCACTCAGTTTGCAGAAATACTAAGTGGAAGAGCAGGACCTCAACGGTCTTTCACTTGGGTAAATTTTTTTTTTTTCCCCCGTGCCAGAAAAACAAAAGAGTTGCAGAAAGAGTAGCTGGCACACAATTATTCCTGACTATGCAAAGGACAATGAAATAGTCCTGAAGATGCACTGGGATAAATGCTTTATGTACGCTTGAAAATCCTAACTGTAAGTTGTTAACTGTACTGGTGGCTAAATTGATGCCGTAGTAAATAAATACTTAGTGAGGGTATCTGGGGTTTCCAGTAGCTCTCTGTTGGCGAGCAAAGTTGGAGCAGTGTTAGAGCTGTCTGCCTGTTCAGCTGCCTCATTCTCATATCATCATGAGCATCTTAAATAGCAAATGCACCATTGGCCAGTGGGGTCAAACTTCTCTTTAATGGCTCATCTCTGAAGTGGGTCTTTTTTTTTCAGGAAAATTACGTTGCTTAAAGGTAGAAAGAAAGGGATCTGTTAGTTGAAATGATGATTTATTTTTTTAATGCACCCAGCTTTCTTTCCTTTTCTTGATGATTAAATATTTTACTTTTCTTTATCCATTACTTTTTGTATAAAGAATTTAATATCAATGAGGAATAAAATACTTGTATTTTTTAGCAGCTGTGTTACAATAGGCTCCACAAGGCTCCAAAGGTGAAAACCCTATCGTGATCTTCTATATACATTCATAACTGCAACCTTTTTTTCTCTGTCCACAGTTCATGCAAAAACTTGAATTTCATATTAATGTTCCCTCATTTCTCTTGTGACTGTGTCTTTTTGGTGAGACTAAATCTATCATAAATCCACTTGAACTTTATCTCCTTGTGGGAATATGTAGTATTTTAGGTAACACAGATATGCAGACTAAAAGCAGCTACTTTTGGCATTCTAAGTGCTTTTCAGAAAATGAATCCCGTGGGAGTTAAAATACTACAAAGGCTTGTGTACTTAAGAAATAGGCTATTAAGGCAATATATTGTGTTAGACTTGAGTTGAATATGAGTTATAGTATCAAAAAGTCACTTTCTTTTGCTCTACCAAAAAAAAAAAAATCAGCTAAAATACTTGAATATGTTAGCTGCTACATTTTGAATTAACATATAGACTGAAGGGTAAATTCTGTGTTTCTTAAACATGTGTAATCTAATTAGCATCTGTGAGATTTACTGGGATGAATTTTCCCCTTGGCATATGCAATTGCAAACAGGGAGAGCATGGGCTGCAGGCTGCTAGGGGCAGACATCTGCCTGGAGTGGACATTCGTGTAGAGAAGTGCCTGCATCCTTGCTCCCTGAGGACCTGGCATCAGCTGACATGGTTCCTGAAGTTAAGAGAAGATTTGTAATTATGGGGAAGCTTCTCTGCTGGTGAAAATAAGTAGAAATCTGCTTTGAAGGGGAAGGAGGTTCAGAAGATGCTTCTTGAGATCACAAGGTGTAATTTAGTTGACAGAGGCACGCTCTAAGAACCCTGGGTTGCTGTAGTACTTTACAGAAATCTAAGTTAAAAAATAAGAATAACACTGCTTTTTGAGAGAATTAAAAAAAAAAAAAAAGGTTATGGGGCAGTTTCATTGGAGGTTATTTCTGCAGTGTGGGCCTCAGTCAAAATTGAGACCAATATTAAGGCTGATAATCCTGTTGCCTCTCTTATTTCATGAGGAAAGAATTAAGTGTGTTTTTTCAATCTAAATTGTTCTTGATGTATATCAATAAACTATCCCCCTCTGGAAGTACTTTCTCATTAGCACGTATGAGAAGCACTAAAGACCTACTAGTGTCCTTCAACACAACTGTCCAAATGTATGAGTCTAATCTACTTTCCTTGAATTTTATACATTCTTAGCAGCTAAATCTTAATTTTCTTTGATAATATACTTCTTTAAATGGCAGTATACATTTATTCCTCTTTTTTATGTCTTCTGCTAAAGTGTGTGTTAACCATCATAAATTTTTGATGGGGTGGACAATCTGAACTGTACCCTGCATGTGACAACCTAGCTCATTGCTAGTTGTGAGCTCCTTGCCAGCAAGATTTGGTTTTCACCTTTCTTTCAGAGCACAGGTGCAGTATGTGGAGTGAAGCTCCTGTCACTTTTTTATAGTAGCTCAGCTCAATTAAGCAGAACTTTTAAATCAGCTATTTCACAAGAAAGCATTGACTCACCTCTTTGTTACTGAAAACTGTTTGGTGAAATAGTGGCATCCACAACCTCAATTTAAATGAACAATGTAGCCCTGTCAGGGTGGAGTAGAATTAGCCTGCTGATATGATTCAGTCTATATCTCATTGATACTAGGCTGTAGGTTAGTAATCTGGGACTGTTGCTGGCTTTTTAATTCAAATCCTTTTTGAATTTCGTAAAGACAAAATAAGAATTGGTTCCGTTTGGAACCATATTTTGTATAAACGTGATTTTATTCATTTAGTGCTGTCAAAAAGAAAGTAAAAGGAGTGTAATTGCAGCTGTGATGGTTTAGTGTCCAATATCAGTATCTGTACTCTTCATCTCCTACAAAGATTTGGTCCATGCTGTCTGATGAAACCAAGTGCAGCTTGTTTGTTGTGTATATAATACATAATTAAAATGTCACTTAAAAATAGGGCATTGTATGAGCAACACTGTACTTAGTTATATCCAGTAACTTTCTGTGAGATTGCCTCTGTGTCTCCCACGCCCCATGAGCTTTGAAAGTCTCCAAAAAACAGGACTTCTCTGAAGACTTGAATGTTTTGTGTTTACCATCTTAGCCATAGGGGAGGGAGAGTTTTTTCCAGAGGGTCTTACAGGTTTTGAAGTCTCTCTTGCAAGCATCTGCGTAGGACTGAGAACCAGTAGCAGCCAGTCTCAGGTTCCATTTGTGTCCACAAGTACTGCCTTGAACTACTTTTCCTCCTTCCTTCTACCAATCAGCCAAGTGCCAGTTTTAAACAGGCCCCAGAGAGCGTGAAGAACACTGCATTGTAATGTTAGATGAAGTTCAAATGCCAAATATTCCCTTTACTGCAGCAACTTCCCAGCATATTGGCTATTTTCTCCTAGCCGTCTCCGTCAAACCTCATAGTCAGCCTCAAGGCATTTGAGAGACTTGGAAAACAGAGCTAGTGAAGGTGGCCTACGTTGCAGCTTCTCAAGCGTAAGGCTGAGACCAAGTCCTCCTACTGTGAACAAGGGGAAGAGATCAGAGCGGTGATGGAGCACGCCGGAGGGCCCTCGCGTCTGTCTTGCTGCTCTGAAAGGAGCAGGAGCCGTGATACCCGGCGCTGCTGGGATGGGCCAGCCGACGCAGTGACGACACCAGGGCCACCTTCCAGGACTCTTGCCTAGGAAAGTGAGGACATGGCCACTTCTTTCTGTTTGCTGCCCACCTTCTTCCCCTGCCCTGTAGAAAAGAGGTCGCCGTTCCCTGAGCTGAAAGCCAGCCCCTGTGGGCTGTCACTACAGCTAAGACCTTCAGCAATGTTTTGAAGGCAAAGGAAAGATATTCAGAGATAGATGACTTAAAAATTGAGCCACCTCAGCATATTCTAGCTTAGCATTTTGTTTGTAGATTTTGGTCAATACCTTCAAGAAAATACCTGGGCTTTTTGTTATTTCGGAGAGTGTGCTTAAAATAAGAACCATTCCTCTCACTGGCTGGTAAGTGGATTAGTTTGGCAAATTAAAGCTTTAGTTAGGATGACAGTAGAATAGAGTGTTTGTCCTCAGTCTCAATCAATGACTCTTGTCTCTAATGTTTCCTTTCTAGAAATTGAAAGAATACTGTATGCGTGTTTGATATTGTACTTAGTCTCTCAAGATGGCATCCCAGGTCTGATGTTCAGTTAGGGTGTGCAGTTCTGTAATCCTTATTTAATTAGAACTCCTTGTCTTACTCCCTGGGAGTTGTGTTTGTAATTGGATTCTCACAAGTGAGAATATGCAGAGGCTACCTCAAAGGGAAGTTGTAATTTGCTGATGTGTGTTACTTACCTGTAGTTCTTCGAGAATGTTTCCTCTGCATATTCACATTATGGGTCCTGTCCACCTTCTGTTTGTCCTCGGATTTCTACTGCCCCACAGCTGCGGCGTTTAGTAAGAATAACTGAAGTATTGAGCACTGTACAACTCTTTAAAATCTCTGATCGGTTGGTGTCATGAGATGGCACTTGTACAGTCCTAGTAGTCACTGCTCTTCTAGGAAGTTCCTGTAGGTCACCAGCACTGGAGAACCAAAACCCACTGGTGTGAATATGCAAGGACAGCACTCTCAAAGAGCAAGCCAATGGTAAGTACCTTTTCTTTGTCTTCTGTGATTAACCAAATATTTCAAGCGTTACTTTGTAAATTCCCTATTTGCAAATTTGCTACGCTTTTCCCATGATAAAAACATACTGAGATTAATTTTAGAGCTTTTGCCTTTCTGGCGAAAAGCAAGAAAGTATCGGTATTTGTAAGTACTCACTTCAGTTGTAAATTGATGTACTACTATCAGTGTGTGGGTGTGTACACATATTTGAGCTATAATATATACTTCCATCGGACGAGAAGGCGCAACGACAGTGCAGTATTATATTTTACAGAGTTGCACTCTTTTAGTTCTATTATACTTATAGTATATTAGATAGCAGAGTGAGTCACTGACCAAAAAAAGTCTTCCAATAGTATTAACAATGTTAATTCTCAAAACAGATTCTCCAAAAGAAAATCAAAGGTATATTGCTTTTCACTTCTAAATTTTTTTCTGAATTTTTGTTTTTTTCCAGACATGGAATTCTGTGAGACTCCCCATATTCTGTGCTCTGGCTATCAAACAGATTTACACGGTGTAGCTGAGCACAGTTACCCGCTGGAGGTGGGCTCAGATGTGGACACTGAGACGGAAGGTGGTGCATCCCCGGATCATGCCCTGAGGATGTGGATGAGGGGGATGAAATCGGAACACAGCTCCTGTTTGTCAAGCCGGGCAAACTCAGCGTTGTCGCTCACTGACACTGACCATGAAAGGAAGTCTGATGGGGAGAATGGTAATAAAGAAATGCATCTAATGTACTGAATAGAAGTAGTAATTTATTTGAAACTTTCTTCTTCTACTTCTCTTTTATTTTCCTTTTGTTTGTTTGGTTTTTTGTTTTCTTTCTTTTTTCCTCTTCCTTCTTAGGTCTCTTTATTATATGAAAGGTGAAAGGGTTCTTTGGTATGTGTGTTGTATTTATAGTGTAGATGGAAAATAAGACAAAAAATGAAACAATGTTTTTGTTAAAACATTATTCTTCTAGAGACCAATTACTTTCCCACACTATTCATTTTTATGCCATAGGACATTTATCATTTGAGTTTAGTGGCCAATGAATTAGGTTCTAAAACAAATCTATAGATGTACATTTATATCACATTTTGTGTAGAATTGATCCTCTACTTGCTGGCTTCTGGGCGTAGCTTTAAGACTCTACAGCCGGGTGACTTCAGAAAGACAACCTGCAATCCTAAATGCTCTATTTACCTGTAATTTCAGGCTATACCTGAAGACATGCCTTTATCAGTAGGACAGGTTGCGCAGGTCTTCGTCATATCTCAGTTTTGAATTTATGTCCATATGGAGGGTGGGTTTCTGGGTTAGGTTTTGAGGGGGCAGTTTGTGGGTTTGGTGTTTTTCTGTTTGGCTGGTTGGGGTTTTTAAATATTTCTTCTCTTTCAGGATCTTTTTACCGATTTGCTTTCCTTATGGTTTAGTGTGTCACGGAAGGGGAAAATGTGTATTTAATTAAGTAACACGGGGGGAATTAATAATTTTTTATCTCTGCATTAAAATCGATGAAAATCTGCTCTAAATGTTTCCTTAAAGAGTATTATACGTAAACAAATTTATCATGCTTAAGATCAACAAGCCTAGCTCATATTTTAATTTCTGTGTTTAATAGCTACAAGTTATGGCAGGTCTAAATGTAGTTAAATATGTATTTTTAACTGGGTAAGAGATAGGGAAACAGTGAAAGTAGCAAATTGACATTTCAGTGTTGACAGTGATACATTTTAGTAGATGTATAGTCATAAGATGAAGAGAGTTTAGTCATGAATGTCATTTCTACAGTTATGTGTGTTGAATTCGTCAAATATGAAACTGGTAATTTAATTATAATTTCATCTGCGTGTTTGTCAATACCAATGATATTGTCCAGTATAGGTTCAAAGACATCAGATTATCTGCATGAGTTTAAAAAAAAAAAAAGGTTTTAGTGCACAGCTCATTTTTAATTAAATATGCCTTTGAGAATTAAGCGTTCTGCACTATCACATTGTATCGTGTTGATGGAATCAGTTAATTTTCAGATGCCACCCCAATTGCATGATGATCAATGGATGCCTGCCTTCTAGCTTCCTGCTTCTGCCGCATTCTGTGTGGGATCCATCCTCTGTAAAGTGTTGTTGAGTAGGGTTTTTTTTGTTTGGGGTTGGGGGGTTTTTTGCATGTTTTTCCTAAGACGTTTGGTTTTACGTGGTGGCTGAAGGAATTGAATCTGGTCTGCTTGGAAGTGGTTGACCCTTAACTATGAAAATCTTTTAAAGGGAATGCTACATGAGAAAGGAATGTGCATATTTGTACCATTCAGACTAAGAAATACACATGATCATTTATGTTTTAAGGTGCTGGGAAGCCGATGTATTGAAAGCAGTTTAAGTGTATAACCAAGTTATGTATTTCAGTCTGGAATGCAGTGGTGCAGCTGGGTATTCATGATGTTTTGCTAGCTGTACAAGTTGCACTAAATAAGTCATCTTGCTATAGATGAAAATGATTGTAGGTAGTTAAGGAAATGCTTTTTTTACCTTCATCGTCCTACATTGCAGGAACCATGAGTTAAGTGGCATTAAGATAGGGACACATAATCATTGTGTTTCTCCAACGAAGAATGGAGTGGCTTCTTCTAAATGTTTGTCTTGGAGAATGATTTTAATCAATTTAAACTCATTTCCTGCATGCTCTAGAATACAACAGAGTAGCCCTTTTGCATGTGGCTTTGGTTCTTTATAAGCTTTATAACAGATTTTTAATCAGGGATTCGTGTTTTAAGTACTTGCATACAAATTGTAACTAAATCGTTGGGAGAGGAAAGTGAGGGCAAGAATAAGCGGGAAGAGAGAGAAACTGAGAGCACAAGCCCATTTGAACTCTTTAGTTGTCTCCAGGCAGGGTCAACAGAGCATGTATCAGTGCTTTCTGTGGCATTGAGTCATTATAATAATTACAGTCTTGAAAGTTAATGTGGATAATTTTAAAGACAGTGATGGTTCAAGCTGTATTCATTTATATTATCTAGTACTTCACAGGTAAGTTCATAGTCAAGATTCCTGATCCAGAGAGCAGCATGTTTTCCGTCGGGGTTGGCAGTCAGTAACAAAGCACTCTTTGAATACAGAAGGTCCTAAATCTCTACTTAAATGAAGTAATAGATGGCACATCTTTCCATTTCTATGCAGTCACTTGTGCCAGGGGCTTTATCAGAGAGCTACAAGTGTTGCATTTATCCTTGTCAGATCCTGCCATGGAAGTGGCAGCCAGTAACTTCTGTGGTGTGAAAATGGGTGAGTGCATAAGATCAGTTGCTGGAAGTTCATGAAATGCTAATTTCCATTATACTCTCTAATTGCTGTAAAAATCGATATTTAGAAATTCTGGCTTTTGAAGGGTTGACCAAATGGCATGTGAACACAGCTATTTGTAACTGGAGTAAAATTAATGAGGAAGATACAGTTGTTGCATTGTTTGAGAAAACTAATTGCTATTATTGTCTGTGTTTTGAAAAGGTCAGTTGGGTTTTGTTGTTGGGGTTTTTTTTTTGTTGTTTTTTTTTTCTTTTCATCTATGAGAACAATTCTGCCACAAATACAGAATAGCTTTTTGTGTGATAACATTAGGACAACCAAGTGTGTGGACTCTGGTAGACCTGCTTTCAGGATATTTTTTTGCTTTCCATTGATCTGAAGCAAATACACTTTTGCAAATTTTATTCTGTTTAGCTGTTCCTTGAATTTCTCGTATTCATTCAAAGCTCTAGCAGGAGGTTCCCTGACACAGGATATATACTTCATTTATGTATTCTGAGTAGCCGAATTTAAGAATTTATTTGAGGATTATTTTCCTTCACAGACACACCAACTCTGTCATAATCACTGTTTAAACATACTCTGGTTGTTTTGGCAGCATTGAACAGATTGTGTGAAACACCAACATTCCCGTTTAAATTAGTGTTGTCAATGTTAATGGCAACTAATAATAGCCTATTAGTGCACAAACTGCCTTCAGCTTTGCCTGAGGCTAAGCAAAATATATATTAACTGCAAGTAATGAATGACCAATTCCTTGGGGATCATTGCTTATCTCTGGTATAGTATAAATAGCTCTATTTAAACATGAACAGTGTTACTCTACAATATGTGAATGTAAATTTCAGACAGAAACACTACAGAATAGCAATATCAAAAATAGTTACTTTATGCCATTGAAAAAGCCTACATTTACCCACAATTCACTGAACCAATGGTATCTGTCATTGCAGCGTATCAGAACATTGAGTTCAGTGGTTTAGTCTGCCAGATTACTGAGCTGGCAAATTTAATTATTTCTTTTCTTTTTCCGGAGTAAAGCTGTGGTCCAGGAGAGGATACAACCCTGATCTACAAAAAGGGCGGTCTTCAGACAGACATCTGAAACTACATCATGTGACATGGATCTGCATCCCACACTAGCTAGTGTACTAGAAAGGATGTTACCGAAAAGCTCGGAATGAAGAACTTATCAACACCAATTTAGTGTAGATAAGCAGACACTTCTTTATTGAC